>CM052802.1:99399001-99503230 GCA_028533885.1 Nasua narica
ATTTTATTTGCAGGGCTTGGTGTGGTTTTGGAGAGGCCAGCGCTGCTGTGTCAATGTCTGCAAGGACCTGTCATCGTCTCTGTTGGTGGCCTGGGGTAGACAAAGCCCCTTCCTCCTGGTTCCTATTTGTCGAGCCCGTTAGTGTTAAGGCCAGAGTCTCTGTGGATGTCCAGATCCTGTCACTGTCATAGGTATTGTGTGCAGTGCCCCTCAGTCCCTGGGTCCCCGTTTGCAGAGTCTGCACGGGGACAGCTACAGGGTCTGCAGAGCTTGGCACTGTTGGTTCCGTTGTGCGCATGCCCCTCGTTGCCTGAGGCCATCTGTAGAGCCCACCACAGTGAGGGTTATGGTGTCTGCGCCCTGGGTGCCACGAAGGCAGAGCCGATCACTCTGCGCTACTCTTCGCCGAGCTTTATCACCGCTGGCATCACTGTCTGTGTCGTGGTTTGTAGAACCCATTACTGTCGGTGCTTCTGTTTGCAGAGCCTCTCATTGTGTGTAACACAGTAGCACAACCTGAGTCCATCCTCCTTAGCTCACAACTACACCAAAAGCCTATTTCTGATCTCTGGACACCACCACTCCCCCAACCAAAAGATGCTTCATGCTCCCGACACCGGCTTCTGGGCCCTCCTGACCAAAACACCCTGCCTCTGCCCCCTGCCCTATACAGGGGGCTCCATAACCCGCTTTCTGGGGCTTGGCTTTGGACCAGAAACGCAAGCAGACCTGCAGAGGGGCCAGGGTTGGCAGGAAGGGGGGGGAATGATAGAGAAGGAGAGGAGCCATCAGGCAAGATTAAAGGGTTTTGCTTCTTCATCTGACAGGGCTTGAAGGCTGTCGTTGGGAGGGAGATGGTTTCTTGCGGCACAGGGTGCAATTAATTAAGGGCGAGGGGAGGCCAGTGCAGGCAGCTGGTGCAAGTGATAAAGTGGCATCGAGCAGCAAGTCCCCAGTGGTGATAGAGATTAGGGGCACCCGTCACACGCAGGCGCAGGGCTTGCTGCTTTCAATGTCGGGAGGGGGCAGGGTTCTCTTGGACGGAAGGGCAAGGACTGGGCAGAAAGCATTTGTGGGTGAAGCTCTGCCTCCTTCAGACCCCCGCACCTTGAAGTTCAACCCCCTGGTGAGAGAGCCAAAAATACCCATTATGCTACTGCTCATTTCTTGTAGAAAGGAATCGGGAAAATGAGAGCATGTGTTAAAGGGGAAAAATCGAAAGGAATGGTTAAAGGGAAGTTAAAAAAAATTTAAAGCATAAGAAAACCATAGACTATTAAAAAAATAAAAAAAGAAAATCCTCACTGAAAGCAGGGAAAAATATGTGCCGAGGATCAAAAAGACTAGTTTCTGGAAAGGAATAAAAAAAAAAAAAAACCCTCGGTATGGCTAACTAGTCAAGAGAAAAGAGGCCAAGCAAAGAAGGAGGCCTGGGTTACATGTGTAGAATCTATTCATATATTTACAGTTTATTATTAATTATTTATTGCAGGGAAAGGTCAAAGTCAAATGTCCAAGAGAAGAATGTGACAAGGCCCCTGGTAAGGAATTCCAAAACTGCTTTAAATACTTCAAAGTCAGGGAAGCAAGTGAAGAGCATGTGGGATCACAGTGCAGAAGGTACACCCGGGATGAAAGGGGGCCGGCCGACAGGCTCAGCGAATCCTGCGCCGAGGACGACAGCCCAGAGTCCTCCGCACCTAAGAAGACTTTTGATGCTGAACTTGCACAGAAAGATAAAACACTAATGACGACGGGAACTCCTTATATTGCTTTATGGTTTACCACCCCCCCCCCCTTACCTCAACTCATCTTATCCTCACATCAGCCACTGGGTGGATAGAGAAGGCATTTTTAGTAGCCCCATTTCTTAGATGAGGAAACAAAGATCAAAATTGATTGAGAGGCAAGAACCCTCAGCTAAGTGACATCAACGTTGGAAAGGGAGCCCACGGCTTCTGACCCTGAGACCCAAAATCGCAGTACCTTCCATCTTGGTTCGGTTTTCTGCGGAAGCGAGTGTGTGGCACAAGTAGCTAACTGGGAGACAAAGGGACAGAAAAGGGACAGAGAAGGTGAGGAACCAACAAGGGATGTGCCATTAAGCGGGTTAACACAGTGGAAGCTGGAGTCGGTCCCGCGGGGGACCTCACGTAACACCGTGGCACCAAAGCCTCCGAGATTTCCTCCCTGGGGGCGAGAGAGCTGAGGTATGTATCCACCAGCTGCTCCCAGGGGCTGCAATTCCCAGCACGTCCGTCCCACCCCAGAAGACGGTACAGAGGGCCTGAGGCTGAGTCACCGGTGTTGCCTCCCGGTGTTTGCGACGGTGCAGGGAGATGGGAAGGGCTGGGGGGATGCAGGTGGGCACGCACAGCACCTGCTGTGCACACTGGCTGCCCCCAGATCTGCCTTTCATTCAGAAATGGATGTAAATAAGCCACCGGCACCTGCTGGAAGACGCTTGGACCTCCTGGACCGATTCAGGTGTGATACTGCAAAACTATCGTGCAAGTGACGTTACTTGTGGCTCCCAAGGGTCACTGCGTGTGTGGTCTGGCAGATCTCCCAGTGCACCGGTTTCTGACAAGCGGCCCCGAGGGATGGGCGTTGCCTCTCTCTGATAGACACTACTACTATTATCTCGTACGGTGGATCCAATTAAGCCACATTTCACACCCGAAGATACTGAGATTCTGCGAGATGACAGAACTTGCCCAAGGTCACAAGGGAGAGTCAGACCTTGCACCCGAGAATCCATGCCAGCTTCTCCTATACTGCACAGGGTCCTTGTAAACATGCAAAGGTGAGGTCTTCCTTTTGGAAAACTCCTTCCTGCCATCCCCTCCCCACGAGATGAAAAAGCAGGAAGGAATAGAAATGAGTCAAGTGCGGTTTCGGTTAGCTCCTCACTGAGATAACAAGGGAACTTGGAGCCTCTGGGGTGACTTCCCTGACAGTCATCCATGACAGAGTGTGGCCTGGGGGGCCGTGGGGCTGCAATGCTGTGGGCAGTCTAATGGTCTATGTGCATGTAGAGGTCCTCGTGGGCATGGGCGGCTCCCAGCAGGCATGGGGGGATCCCGATGGGTGTAGGGGGGCCTGATGGGTGTGTGGGGGGCTGATGGGCGTGGGGGATCCCAGCGGGCATGGGGGGATCCCAATGGGTGTAGAGGGTCCTGATGGGTGTGGGGGGGGCCCTGATGGGCGTGGAAGAGTTCCGATGGGTGTGAGCACCAACATGCACCAGAGCCCCAGATGGAGAGAAGTCCTGGGTTTTGAACCTGGAGTCAGGTGAGGAAAGAGGTGAAAATGGCCCCCCGCCGAGCATCCTGGGGCTGAGGAAATGTTCAGGGCTCCTTCACTCTCACTTCTGCCTGCCTGACCTCCAGCCCCACGGCCTCCCCAAAGCCTCCCCCACCCTCCTCCTGCTTGGAATCCCTCTTTTTTTAGAGCAGTCAACCCAGCACTGAGAGGCAGTAATTGGGAACCTTTTGTTCCACAGTCTCTGCCACGCTCCTGGGGTTGCAAAGTTACTTTCTACTGCCAGGCACATGGGGTTTGGCCTTTTTCATGTATTTGAACGTTTCCAGTCAGAAAGGGAGGGGTGGGGTGCGGGCAGAGATGGAGACAGGTTGACAGGGGGAGACCTGAAGGGAGACGGGGAGAGGAACCAAAAGCAAGATCAGAATGCTCGCTCAGAGAGAAAGAGGCAGGCAGACACCACGGCGAGAAACAGGAAGCAGAAAAAACACCAACGGTGAGAGCCTGAGAGGCAGCAGGAGTCCAGAAGAGCAGGGCCGGGAAGGAGGGAGGTAACGGGCAGGAGAGTAGACAGATGCAGAAAAGGGGCATATGTGTGGGTGCACGCACACCGGGCCGGAGCGGGGACGAGAGAGGGAAAGAAGGGGAATGCGAGGAAGGTGAGCCCCCCGCCTTGGTTCCCAGAGTCCTGCGCTACCTGCCCACCGACCAGCCCAGAACGTTCATTACACACTGTTCTTGAACAAACCTGAGAGCTTGAAGGTTCCCTGAGAGGGAGAGCAGGCAGGCAGGGAAGGAACCTCAGGAAGCAAGCGGTGCCTCCCTGCCCCTCCTGGAGGAGGGAGCAGGGGAAGCTTTGGGTGCCGTCACAGAGAGGAGCTAGGCATACAGGGGTCCCTCAGGAGCCAGGGAGAGGCTGGCCAGTTGGGCTTAGGAGAGTCTGGAGAGAGACACCAAGGAGACAAAGGACCCTGGGAAGAGGAAGCTCAGGAGGGGAGGGAGAAGAGGGGGATTAAGAGAGGGGAAACCCCCTTCCCACCTTTTGCACAAAATAATCCCCTTCTGCCCCTCCTGTGCTGAGACGGAGGGGCCCCTCCCCGACTCCACCAAATGCCTCCCTTCAAATTCATTAGGGCACCTTCCCTGAAGCCTTCAACAAACCCTGGCTTCCCAGCCAACTCCAGCTACAAAAACCTGCCTCTTCTTTTTAAGGACCCTATAAAAACTGACAATGCAACTCCCTCCTGGGTGATGAGACTGTCCCTTTACGGCCGGTCCTTCAGCCCATATCGTCTCCATGTTCCACATCCCCAGGCCCTCTAGACACAATCTGTCTTCAGATCAGGCCTCCCAGGAGGTTAGAAGGATGCCCAGGCCTGGGGACATAATCCACGTGCTCTACCCGCTACTCGCTACCCCCTTCTTGGGAAAGGTAATGTGCAGGCCCCCGTTTTGCTCAAACTCTCCTCTGTCCAGCTCCCCATATCCCATCCTTTTCCTCCCTCCCCAGCCGGCTTCCAGCCCCTGCTCCAAGGGGGCAAGAAGGCCGGAACGTACCTACAGGGTTCATGATAAGGTATAAGAGGCTAGGGCGTAAAATCCTTTGCCCAGATGAAGGCCCTGGTCTCCTGAAGTCCCTCAACAATGGTGAGGTTGTATCTCCATAGATTCGGGCCTTTCCCACCCTCCGTGCCCAGCCTTCAAGAGCTTCTCAGGGGTCCTGGTGTGGTCTAGGCACTTGACATGGTCTTTCTGTCTGCCCTGCCCTGACATCCCACCGGCATCTTCGTCGAGGCCCCACCAGCCCGAATCCCCTAGCCGGGCCCGCACAAGATGCGTGAGCGCAGAGCCTGCAGGCCATCGGCTTGTGGACATATGCCACGTACACGTGCATGCGTGCCCGCCTGCAGACGGAGATGCCTGCACAAGGGGACAGTCAAGCACACAGGCTTCACATAGGCAGGCAGCCCCGAGCTCCATAAATATAAATTAAATTAAATATGCACAAGCGCACCCATGGCAAGTCATCAGGCCCCTGCTCTGCCCAAGGCAGAGATATTTGGGGCTGAGCAGCTTCTGCACAGCTAAGGAGCCTTTGATTTGACAAATAAATTACATTTCTTTCACATTAAAGAAAAGGCTTTGAAGAAGATTCAAAGCCTCAGGCCAGGAAGCAATGACCACCCTGGGGGACAGGGGCAGCGGTCAGGCTCTCCTGTCCCTACTCCTGTCACCGCAGAAGTGTCCCCTTCCCCGAGGCCTTGAAGGACACTGAAAGTCACGATTATGGGAGGCTGAGACGGGGTCAGTGCCTGGCAGTGGGAGGGGCTGCCCAGAGGTCTCTGTGCAAGCTCTGGGCTTTCCAGAAGCTCCAGGGAAGGAGCAGGGAGGGGCGCTTACCCCAAGCTACAGCAGGCTGCCGGCCTGTCTTGAGGTCCTTCTCATCTCCCTCCTGGGCATCTCCTTGATCTTCCCTTGACAATGGCCTTCCAAGTCTATCAGGCTCACCCCCTCCTGTGTTAAGGACATGCCCTTTCTCATCTTTCTGGGGCATTCCTGGAGTCAAGAGAAAGAATGCTTTGCTGAGACAGGAGAGATGCCTGGGCAGCCCCTTCTCTGCCCGTGCGGAGGCTGGGCAGGGGCTGAAGACCTGAGTCCTTCCTCCAGCCGGCTGAACACTTTCCTCTTCTGAGCGCTGATAATGCTCCTTGCAGCCCAGGGCTTTAGGGAAACAAACGGTTACTCCTCTCCCAGCTCAGGACTTTCTCAGAGAGAGGTGGCCTCCCCCTACCTGTTGGTCTCCAGGACACTTCCCGGCCCGTCCTTCCACTCTAGGACGCCTGCCAGTCCCTGCTGAAAAGCCTCCCCCATTGATCTTAAATGTAGTCAAATCTTTCGAAATGGGCAGTTTTCTTCAAAGGCCACTGTAGCTCTCAGAGTGGCCTGTGCCGCCTGGTGACCCCAGGAAGACAGTGGAGGGGAAGGTCAAGACTTGAGGAGGAAGGTCTCCTGGCGTGCAGCCCCAACGCCCCAGCCACCGCCCACACCTGCCTGAGCCTCCTTCTCTCCCCTTCATCGGATGAACACTAGGCACACAAAACCTCAGGAATCACCCAAGCCCCTTGTTTCACAGAGGAGAAAACCGAAGCCCGGAGAAGTGGCATGAATTTTCTGAGAATGCACAGCCAATCAGGGTCAGAGTTGGAGACCGAACCTCCTTGCTCCCATCCCATGTTCTTTAAACATTAACTTCCAAAACATAGCAAGACTCTCCCCAGATTCCTGAAAGGTGATTATTTATAAATATCCAGCCCCTGTGTTCAGACTACTACCTCTGCTTGGGATGCCCTCTCTTTCACACTCTCCCAAACATTCCTCTCTGACACACTTCTATGCATACGCCAAAGCCCAACTGAAGCTTCACTTGCTCCTTGGTTCCACTCCCCACCCCCACCCAACCTCCACAGCTTGAATCGCCTCTTTCTTGGGTCTCTAACAACTGGACCTGATTATCGACATAATCTGGGGGTGGGGAAGATCACAGCAGAGTTTAACACAGTGTCTGACCCAATTGGCATTACCAGTTGAATATCAGTTGTCTGTATCAGGGGATGTGTGGAGGGAGGGATAGGTTGAGAATGGTCTTCCAGATTCAAGGTCAAATCTCTAGAAATGGGGCTCAGGCTGGAGATGGTGACCCTGTGGATTGGGCTTTCTCTCTAGATATATTTGTATCTGTGAGGACACCAGTGCGCCCCACAACAGTCAAGGCAGATTGGACCCTAGGAAGGGGCATGT
The DNA here is from genome assembly GCA_028533885.1 of Nasua narica. Classification (NCBI taxonomy): domain Eukaryota; kingdom Metazoa; phylum Chordata; class Mammalia; order Carnivora; family Procyonidae; genus Nasua; species Nasua narica. The sequence continues at coordinate 99,406,064 of CM052802.1, forward strand.
CCCAGGGCATGTCCCTCTTCCTCCTTCTCTGTTGGGATGGGGTTGAGGACCGGAACCCCTGGACACTGGTCTTGCTTTGTTGACTCTGGGAGACGAGCAAGATCGTTCTGCTCCCTCTCCTTCCCCCATGTGGGTCATCGATGACATACCCCGAGTGAATGTTGAGATGGCCCCTTGCCTTTGACAACAGGTGCAGCCCATGGTCCCGAGGCAAGAAATGTGGGCCAAAAGTCAGGTTTGAGGGTGGGTTCTAGGATAGAGTTGGAGTGTGGTTTGAGAGATCAGGTTGGGGTAGATTTGAGAGACTGACTCCCACCATTCGTCAAGAAGCTCCCAGCCCTGTGGACGAGAAATGGTGCCTGTCCTCGGGGAGCTCCCGGTCTGAGCAGGAGCTAGAAGGAACATACACAAACGTGCACATCAGGGCCCAGGGCATAAATAGTGCTGAGTCATGGATGGAGAGGATGGGCGAGGGCAGGAAGCGTCTGGAGGAGAGGCAGAGACAGGCAGAGAAAGCAGGTGGCTGGGGACTCTCTGACCTGCCTGCCCCAGCTGGGTGGTGAGCCCAGCAATGCGAATCCTCTAGAAATTCCTGGCTGCACTCAGATATGCTGCTATGTGTGTATGCGCGTGTGTGTCTGTATGTCCGTGTGCCTGCGTGTGTGTGTGCTTCTGTTTGGCAAAATGGGGGGAAGTGGAATGGAAGTGGGACAGGACATTTGGAGATGAGCGACTAATTTCCTGTTAATGGCTGGTTGCTTGGCAACCCAGCTTCTTTCTGCCTATCGCCCTCAAAACTAGACTGTGGAATTTTTAGTGTTAAAGCACCTCCCGTGGAAACTCAGTTCTGCGGGAGGCCAGCCCGTCGCTGTCCCGCCTACCCGGCTCTACCCCCCGAGTGACAGAGCAAAGCACAGGGCACAAGGAACCAAAGCCACAGGTACACACAGCCTGCCAGGGTCTCTCGTTCCATCTGTCCTGCCGTCTCCTCCATGAGCAGTCGTGTGCACGTGTGTATGCACACACGTTTGTGTGGCACACGTACACATGCACGAAAACGCATTTGTATGTGACTCACACAGACATCATCCTAATAAGCCATTACCGTATTTTAGTTATCTACCATGAGCCAAGTATTTTGCTATGAGTTTTATATTATTAATTTCTTCTGTTACTCTCCCCTGTGAGTCATATTAGCATCCACGTTTTTGAAAAGAGGAAAACAGGAAAACTTGTTCTGGGACCAGAGCACTCACATGGAGTCTGAGAGGGGAGGGGGCCACCGTAGCATCCATCCACATCCTTCATTCCTACCTTCGGAGGATAAGTCCACCTGGAAAGGAAGAAAACTAGGCACAAGGGGCCCTTTCTTCTACCCAGATAACCAGGACCTCAAGGACCCTGTTGTCTGCCAACCTCCACGCGAGTCAGTGACCTCGGGCAGGTCCCTTAGTCCGTGCCTTTGCTTAAGGGACAGAGACTTCATAACAATGATCCAGGGTCCCCTCTATCAGAATCTCAATCTATTTAGAGTGAAAATATGCCATCTAAACAAGCAAACTGACATTTTTTCTCAGCCTTCCTTGAAGGCAGGGATGGTGAATGAACTATAAGGGAACGACACTGGATGGGGCTTTTGGAAAAGCTTTTTAAAGGGGGATTCCCCCAGGTGGAGAAAAGGAATTCCTTGTTCACTATCGGTGGGAATGTAAACTGGCACAGTTGTTATAGAAAATGGCATAGAGTTTCCTCAAAGACCTAAAAAATAACCCAAACGTCCGATCCAGCAAGCCTGCTTCTGGGTATTTATCCAAAGGAAATAAAATCACCGGCTCTAACAGATATCTGGACACCAAAGTGTGTTCTGACCGCTCCGTCAGCCACAGTTTTCTGTCTGTCTCCCCCTCCTCAGGCGTCCCTATTCCCTGAGACACAACAATATTGAAATCCGGCCAACTAACTATCCTACCGTGGCTTCTAAGCGTTCAGGTGAAAGGAAGAGTCTCCGGTCTCTCCCTTTAAATCAAAGCTAGAAACGATTCAGCTTAGTGAGGCAGACGTGCCAAAAGTCAAGACAGGCCCAAAGCTAGGCCTCTTCCACCAACGAGTCAGCCAAGTTGTGAATGCAAAGGAAAAGTTCTTGACAGAAATTAAGTGCTACTCCAATGAACACACACACACACGGTAAGGAAGTAAAATGGCCTTATTGCTGATACAGAGAAGATTTCAGTGGTCTGGAGAGAAGACCAAACCAGCCACGACATTCCCTTAAGCCAAAGCCTGATCCGGAACAAAGCGCCAACTCTCTTCAGCTCTGGGAAGGCTGAGAGAGGTGGGGAAGCCACAGGAGAAAAGTCTGAAGCTAGCCGAGGTGGGTTCATGAGGGTTAAGGAAGGAAGCCGTCTCCGTAACGCAGAAGTGCAAGGGGAAGCCGCAGGTGCTGGTGGAGAAGCTGCAGCGAATTCTCCAGAAGATCTAGCTCCGATCACCCATGACGGGGGCCGCAGATTTCCACTGCAGACAAAACAGCCGTCTGTCGGAAGAAGACATCTAGGACTTTCACAGAGAGAAGTCGGTGCCTGGCTTCAAAGCTTCCAAGGACAGGCTGACTTTCTGGTTAGGCTCTAATGCAGCTGCTGACTTTAAGTTGAAGGCAAAGCTCATTTACCATTCTGAAAATTCTAGGGCCCTTAAGAATTATGCTAAATCTACTCTACCTGTGCTCTATAAGTGGGGCAATAAAGACAGAGTGACAGCCTATCTATTTACACCGTGGTTTACTGAATATTTTAAGCCCGCTGTTGAGAGTTGTTGTTCAGAAAAAAAAGACTCAGAATATTGCTGCTCATTGACAGCAGACTTGGAGCTATGGTGGAGATGGACAAGGACGTTAATGTTGTTTTCGTGCCTCTTCACACGACCATCTATTCTGCATCCATTGCATGGATCAAGGAGTCATTTCAACTTTCAAAATGTATTTAAGAAATCCACTGCATAAAGCTATAGCTGCCGTAACCGTTCCTCCGATGGATCTGGATAAAGTAAATTGAAAACCTTCTAGAAAAAAAAAAAAGAAAACCTTCTGAAAAGAACTCACCATTGTGGACGCCATTAAGAAACATTGGTGATTCATGGGGTCAGGTCAAAAGATCAACATGAACAGGAGTTTGGAAGAAGTGGATTTCAACCCTCGTGGAGGACCTTGACGGGGTTCAAGACTTGAGAGGAGGAAGTCCCAGCAGAGGTGGTGGAAAGAGCAGGAGAACTAGAATCCGAAGTGGAGCCTGAGGACGGGACTGAGTTGCTGCCATCTCACCATCAGACCCGAACTGATGAGCAGTTGCTTCTTACACACGAGCAAAGACAGTAGTTTCTGGAGCTGGAATCTACTAGTGGTGAAGCTGGTGTGCAGATTGTTGAAACAAATGACAACAAAGGATTTAGAATATTCCATAAACGTAGCTGATAAAGAAGCAGTGGGATTTGAGAGGATTGAGTCCAATTTGGAAAGAAGTTCTACTGTGGGTAGAAAGCTATCAAAGAGCAGCGTATTCTACAGAGAAATCGCTCGTGAAAGGAAGAGTGCATTGATGTGGCAAACTTCACTGTTGTCGTATTTTAAGAAACTGCCACGGCCACCCCAACTGTCAGCCCTCCCCTCCCCCAATCAGTCAGCAACCCACAACATGGAGGCAGGACCCTCCCCTGGCAAAAAGATTATGACTTGCTGAAAGCTCAGATGACAGCACTTTTTAGTAACGAAATATTTTTAAATGTTTTTTAGACATAATGCTATTGCACGCTTAAGAGACTATAGTACAGTGTAAACCTAATTTTTATAGACAGTGGGCAACCAAAAAATTCATTTGACTCACCTTATTATATTAGCTTTAATTGCAGTGGTCTGGAACCGAACCCATATCTCCAAGGTGTGCCTGTATTAGCTTTTTGTGTGAGGGGAAGCTCCAAAACACTGTCCTAGAATCTCTCTCAGAAGCACATACACTGAAAAGGCAATTCCAGAATCTCATTCTTAGCAGACGTCAGTCTGCATAACAAAACACACGGGGTACGGCAATGAAATTTAATGATCAAAATGCGGAATAAAATATTTTTATTTACATGCCTATTACGCTCTCTGTGCAATAAAAGTAACAGTATTCTCCTGAATGCTTTTCATATTCAGTGTGTAGCTATCTCCCCATCCCCCACTTCTGCTGGTTCTATGTGAGGCTCCACCAGCAACATTTTGTGGGGACTGGGGGTTGGGGGGGCAGAGGGGAACACTTGGAGAGAAAGAGTGTTGGACGATTTACTTTTGACCCGTATATGGAGCCATGTAGCCAGTGGCAACCCTCCTGGATTATTATTCCTTGTCTCCCCCTAGTCTTGGGGGACAGGAGGCAGCCTGGGATCTCCCACAAAATGGGCTCACAGCACATACGCAATCGCAGTTTCTCCCTCTCTTCCTTATTTATGCAACATAATAATTAATTGCTTTATATTTGCTAACAGGAAAGAGAACCAGGTCAAAAGGGTAGGGTTTCTTATACAGACAACTTTTCTGTTTCGTGGGCAAATATTGGTATTGTGTTACAGAATGAAGTAATTTATCTATTTTGAATGCTCATTAACAGCTGTTAAACTTTATCATTTATTAATAGACTAATAATTCATTCAATTAAAAAGTTAAATATAGAACCACTAATGGACTCAATTTAAATAATTAAGTCTAACATAAGCAGGGAGGGACTGCAGAGACCTAGGTTCTGCAAAGTGTTTTGCATGTGAAAAAAGAAGGCTGTGCAGACTCCCAAGTCACGCATGGTACACACACATATGTGCGCATGCACCAGAATCGGGGCAGCACCGGACACGGCAAGCAGAGGGAAGGCCCAGCTCTGATGCCCCCAAAAGGGACTTCAGACCCTGTGGATTCACCCTTGCTTGCCTGGCTACTCCCAACCGGGGAAGGCCCAGGGCACAGGTCAGAGGGAAAGAAGGATGCGAACAATCTTGGTCATGGGATCACCGGCCATATTACTTGTGGCTCCAACTTTCCCACTCCTGGATGCTAACCCTGGGATTTAGCACACTTCTCGGAGATGACCTTCCTGAACTTGACCCTTGTGTGCTGTGTGTCTGTGGTCAGCGGACTCCATGAAGAGTTTCACAGCAGACTCAACCTCTCTGTCTCCAGTTCCTGGTGCCTTCCCATGTTTTCATGCATATACCGGAAATCGCTTGGGGATGTTGTTAAAATGTAGATTCCGACTAGCAAGACTGGGTAGGCCTGGGAGTCTGCATTTTTTCTTTTCTTTTTTTTTTTAAAGTATTTATTTGAGAGAGAGAAAGAGAGAGCGCAAGCTGGGGAGGGGCAGAGGGAAAGGGAGAAGCAGAGAATCTCAAGTAGACTCTGGGCTGAGCACGTAGCCCAATGCAGGGCTTGACCTCACGACCCTGAGATCATGAGCTGAGCTGAAACGAAGAGTCGGATGCTTAACGAACGGAGGTGCCCCTGGGAGTCTGCATTTCTAAAAGACAGTGCTGTTAGGAATGATCCAGGGCCTCATTTTGAGCAGAGAGTCCTTTCTTTTCCCTGGAAGCTCCCTTTGCTGGTAACACGTCATCCAAACTTGGGAATTCTTGCAGCTCCAGCCTTTGGGCTTGGAGCTCATTTGGCTGGATGAGGGCACGGCAGGTTGGTGCATCGTAACCTCTCGGTTGGTGCATAATGTCCAACCCTCTCCTGAGGCTGAGTGCGGAGCAGGACAAGCTGAAGTCCTCCTGCCCCAGGGAGCACACAGGCCCTAAGGTAAGAAGCCATGGGCAATCCTGAGTGATATCAGGTAGAGAATGTGTGTGGGGCTTGGGAGCTTATGGAAGGAGTAGTTATCCTGACCCAAAGCGTTCAATCAAGGCCTCCCCAATGAAGAAACCCCTCATGGAGACTGCAGGGGAAGTCGAGTGGGGAGAGAAGAGAATAACAGAGAGGATATGTGCAAAGGCCCAGAGGATGACCGTTTTCTCTCTGGCCGTACCTGCTTCTGAAGCTGTTTCTGAGAAACACCCCTGCCCCCAACCAAATGGATGGTCACTCCTTCCCTTGAACCCCAAACGTTTTCCCTTTCTTATGAGGTTCACCCTCCTCCCCTCTGACATACTACCACGCGTGCACTGGTTACCACCAGCGCCGCCATTATGGTCCTGAAGGCAGCAGCAAGCTGACTTGAGGTACGATCTTCAGCAAATCCAGAGATGCTCCACATTGCAGGGCTGTGAACATACATCAGGAGAGTTCCTGCTTCTGGGGCACCCAGCATCCTGCCGCTCCCATTGGGGCTCAGTCACAAGCTACAGAATACAGAATGGGATTCAAATACATATTCCGGAGCCAGATTGCTGGGGTTGCAACCTCCCCAGTTCCCAGTCATGTGACCTGGGGCCACATAACATCTCTGGGCGGCCACGTGCCCATCTGTAAAACAGGAAACACCTAACTCCTAGGTTCCCGCACTTTGCATGAGATACTGTGTTCTTTATATGCATGTGGGTATCTAAGAACTGCTTAGCACCGGAGCTCAGTGGTAGCTATTACTACTCACTGCTATCTGGCTGGCTGATGACTAGCATCAAACAGTCCTCATGTCCGGAAACATCCTCTGTGAGCTTCAGCCGTCTTTCACTCTGAAATCCAACCACTTGGCAAAGGAAGATAAGCCGCGACCGTGCAGGAAACCTTCCGTGAGGCGCTTCGCCTTCCCAAAGCTGCGGCTGCGCACTAGCTTGCCTACCTTCCGTGCAATTAGCATGGCAGTGACGGTCCTAAATTGCCGAATACTTCGGCATCCAGTATACTTCTTGAATCTCCAAGAAACTAAATTGCACCCAGAAGAGTTTGTGACGGTCTCTAGGTTTTGCAACCATCTTACTTATTAAAACTTCTCGGGACGCCTGGGTGGCTCAGTTGGTTGAGCAACTGCCTTTGGCTCAGGTCATGATCCCAGCGTCTTGGGATCGAGTCCCGCATCGGGCTCCTTGCTCCGCAGGGAGCCTGCTCCTCTCTCTGCCTCTGCCTGCCTCTCTGCCTGCTTGTGTTCTCTCTCTGTTAAATGAATAAATAAAATCTTTAAAAAAACACACAAAAAACAAACTTCTCTTACTTATAAAACTCAGCTGGGTGAGGCTTATGGGGCATCTATCCCACGGGAGAGCCGCAGGGATGAGGAGTCCCACAGGTCCAGGGGCAAATCCTGGTCTCGTCATCCCCGCAGAGTCGCACCCACAGCAGAGGATGGCACCCCTGCTTGCAGGCATCAGCTTTGGGGTGATTCCTTACGTTTCCTGAACTTCAGCCTCCTGATCTGGGAAGCTAGGCTGCTCGAGGCATCTCCTCCCAGGTTTCCTGAGAATAAAAGGAGATGATGAAGGTGAAGCATATGGTCAGCCAACGGGCTGACACATGATATGTGGTTGTCCCTTACCCTGGCCTCTGCTTCCCTGGCTCCCTCCAGCTCAGGGAGCCGGCAAGGCCTACAGGAGGAAGGGAAGGGCAATGCTATGGGCTGCTGTTCCCCAGACTGGCCTTTAGCCTGGCCCTGTTGTTTGGAAGCATTTGCAGCAGGTATAAAAAATCTTGAAGAGGTAGAAAGAGCTTAGCCCTTGCAAGGTGTTGATAGAAGCTGGCAAGGGTCGGATTAAAGGAGCCTCCCGGGGGGGAACAGTGTTGGGGAGACCCTTTGGAATAAGAAATCACCGCCACTAGGCCTAGCACCTGCTAATGGTGGGGGGGGGGGTTGTCCTGGGCTAGCAAGAGCAAGACTTATTTTGGGCAAAAAACTGCATCTCTCTCCTGGGTGGTATTTCTTTAGCATCCCTTGAAAGGTAAAAAGCCAGATTCAACAAACTCTGTGGCCCCATGAACTCTGACATCCAATTTACATATAAATGGAGACCAGGAGCACCTGAAGAAAAAGGATGTTGGGGAAATCGTCCCTTGAGGATAAAGCTATGGGGAAAATCCAGAGAAGTATCCCAAGGGAGAAGGGCTGAGAAGAGAAGGATCCTGAGGTTGCCTCTTATGTGTCTACCTGCTCAAGAGGACCTTTGCATCCAAGTGGCTGGAAGCTAGGGGGCCTCCCTGTGTGTCTTTGGTTCCCGAGACAGTTCCCCAAGAGCTGAGGGGTGAGCGGTAATCCTAAGAGTTAACATGCACACAGTGCCTATGATATGCAGGACACAGTTCACACTGTCACGTTTCGTTCTCAAACACTCCAGGGGGGTGACGTCATCATCACTTTACAGAGGAGAAAGCTGAGGTCCCGAAAAGCTAAGCAATGAGCCCAGGGTCTCCCGGCTAGAAGGGGACACAGGCAGCTCTGACGCACTGTGCAGGGCTGCCTCCTGGGACCGACCCACGAACCAGGGGACCAAAGCCCTTCGCGGCGCCGCCAGCCTGGCTCCTGTTGCCGTCTTGTGTCCGCTCCTTGTTCAACCATAGTTTGCACAAATTCCTCCCATGAAGCTTTGGATTTACCGAATTAATAAATTAGAAGAGAGACCTGGCTTTCATCTCACCAATATAGAAGGTGGAAAAAAAAAAAAAAAAAAAACCCTTACAGGGAAAGAGGTGTCAATCAATACAGATATGTTTTCTGATTAGGCAGAAATAAAAGGGGAGGTGAGGCTGTCCCAATTTTAGCAGTTGGGAGAATCAAGAGAATCATCAGTTCTTCATGGTTAAGAAGTCGGTTTGAAGGGAAACTGAGAGCAGTGGGGCTTGTGGCTGTTTTGCTTTTGTTTTGCCTTTATTTATTTAATTTTTTTGTTTTGCTTTTTAAAGGACATTAACGGCTTCTTTCCCCCTTTCTTCTTCTTTTTTTTTTTTTAATCTCAGTCTGACTGGGACTCTTTGCATTGTGATGTAGCATCTAATAGTTCCCCGTGGTTCTGCCCCCTCCCTCCCCATAGCACTGCTCGAAACATGAGGATATAATACAAAAATGCTTAATAAATGCTTGCTGACTGAATGGATAATTCTGTTTGAAACCGTGTCTCCAGCTCTGGTCCGGGATCCATCAAGGACATGAGAAACTCCCAGAATATTTGGCCCGGAGGAGACCAGACCGTAGAGCCCTCTTTGTCCCATTTCACGACAGAGGGGGTACAGGAGAAGGGAGGAGACAGCGCCTGGAGCACACAGTAGGTTAGGGATGGGGCCACATGGGAGTGGGGTGTTCTCTCTCCCAGGCCAGTGACTCCTCAGTCCTTGGCTGAAGGAGAGAAATCAGGTAGCCCATTAAAAACATACTCCAGGGGCGCCTGGGTGGCTCAGTGGGTTAAAGCCTCTGCCTTTGGCTCGGATCATGATCTTGGGGTTCTGGGATTGAGCCCTGCATCAGGCTCTCTGCTCGGCAGGTAGCCTGCTTCTCCCTCTCTCTGCCTGCCTCTCTGCCTACTTGTGATCTCTCTCTCTGTCGGATAAATAAATAAAATCTTTAAAGAAAAAAAGAAAGGAAGGAAGGAAGGATGCCTATTCTTTAAACAAAACAAAAACAAAACAAAACAAAACAAAACAAAACACACTCCATTAGCAAACCCAGGAAACCTCATCAGTGCTGGAAAGCAGGGTCCACTGAGCACAGCCCTGGAGAGAATAAGGACTCCCCCCTCAGTTAGCACCATCATAAAATCTCATCTTTAAACTAAACAATTTTTCTCCGTGAGAGCCCTGCAAGGATACAACAAGCCTTGCTGAAGTCAACTTAGGATTAGGACAGACTCCTATGCCCCCAAAAAGGGAAAGAAGGAAACGGACGTTGGCTGAGGGCCTATCATATGCCTGGTGTGTGTGCCCCCTCTGCTCTTCATAGGAAAGGCAGGAGGTGGAGTTTTTTTGTTCTGTTTTGATAGATGAGTAAACTGAGACCTTGGAAAGTGAGGCGACTTGCCCCCTATCACACAGCAAGGAAGTAGCTGAGCTGGGTTTCAAAAAACAGGGCATCTGATGCCCAGTTTGAGGCCCCTCATGCTCACTTAAGGATCCCAGGGTCAGGGAGACCCCAGAGCCACTCATCAAAGGAAAAGCTGAATGTAGTAAGAAGAGCACTGGACTAGGTAGTCAGAAGACCCCTTGTAGCTTTCTAAGACAGGCCTCATCCTGCCTGACGTTCAGCGCGCTGCCCCGCAAGTGCAAGCAGCTACTAAATACTTGTTGAATAAATAATTACTGCCGTATCTGACAAAGGACTCAGAGGCAGGATGCATGGAAAGAACTCCTCAAAGATCAATAATTAGGAGACAAACAATCCACTTTTAAAAGACATAGACAGGGGCGCCTGGGTGGCTCAGTGGGTTGAAGCCTCTGCCTTCAGCTCAGGTCCTGATCTCAGGGTCCTGGGATTGAGTTCTGAGCCTGCTTCCCCGTCTCTCTGCCTGCCTCTCTGCCTACTTGTGATCTCTCTCTGTCAAATAAATAAATAAAATCTTAAAAAAAAAATAAAAATAAAAGACGTAGCCAAAGATTCTAACGGACAGTTCGCCAAAAGACAATACATATGGACCAAAAGCACATGGAAAGTGAACAGCATCACTAACCATCAAAGAAAAGGGAATTAAAGCCACAGGGAACTATTATTACATAACTACCAATTAAACAATTTAAAAAGCTAACAACCCAAAGTGCAGATGAGGCTATGGAACAACCGGAATTCTCTTACACTGTTGACGGGGATGCGCAATGGTTCAGCCACCTTGGAAAAGGTCTGCGCATTTCCTACAAAATGAAACGTATGTCAGCCCTCTGAGCCAACAATCCCACTCCCAGGTCTTTACCTAAGACAAGTGAAAGCACATATCCTCTAAAAGACCTACAAAAATGCTCATCGCAGTGTTATTCACGGAAGCGAATATCGCTTCCTCGAAACCGGAAGCGACCCAAATGCTTATTACCAACAGAATGAACGAGCAGCCTGTGATGTAGATATCCTGTGGGTGCTATTCAACAGTAAAAAGAAATGAACTCTTGATACATACAACAACATGGATGAGTCGCAAAAATAGACCGAGTGAAGGAAGCACTGCTCAGAAAGGGCTGTGTACTGAGTAATTCGGTTTATATGTAGTTCTAGCAGGGCAAAATTAACGTATGCTGCGAAACACCGGAAGAGTTGCAGCCTGGAAGTTCGAGCAGGGATTAACCGAGGAGGGGAACAGAGGAAGCTTCTGGCACCATGGCATGTTTGGTGTCTTGATAAGGATTTGGACTACGCATCTGTCAGCGATACGGAGTGCACGCCGAAGTGCACAGATGTCTGCAACTTCCTTTGAAGCGTATAAAGACTTAGATGGATTAAGAGACGCCTAAGGGGTGGATGGATACGAAGATACGTGAGCAAACAAATAGAGCGAGATGCTAACTGTAGAATCTGGATGTCCGTTGTGCACGTTTTCTCTATGTTTCAATTTTCCATAATGTAATCATTGGAGAGTAGGGGAAAAATGAATACACCTTGGATTCCACTCTTGGACTGAATGCACATAGTCTTCAAGGACACTCGGGGTCTCCCCCTGCCTACTTGGCAACCTCATTTCTCTCTACCTCATACCTTACTCTCCACACTGGGGTCACAAGGATCCTCTTCCACTTCCTCAGACCCACCAGGAACCACCTCAGGCCACAGGACCTTTGCATAGTTTGTCTCCTCTAAAAGGTTCTCCCTTTTTTTCTCCCAGATAATGTCACAGACTTCAGCTTAAGCAGTCTTCCCCTGGGTACTTTCTCTCTCTGTCATTTGCACCTTCATGAGCTCCACTGCCTTAGAGCTTGGAGAAAGACTTTTTTTTGTCTGTGAGACCACTTAGGGTTCAGCTCACAGTGCAGCTGTTCTGTTCATTCTTCACCCCATGAGACTATCAGCTCTACGACATCAGGGTCATGTCTATTTGGGCTCACCCGGGCCCGGCCACAGCCAGCACAGGCCTGGGTAGACCCCATGGTCATGACATATTTACAGAATGAATGAATCCTTCTAAGCAGCCCTGTGGCCCTGGGAAAGGCCCATCCAATGAGATCAGTGAGGAGCAGCCTTTCTGTGTGCCCAGGCCCATTTCAGAATAAAATATTCCCAAACTGCATGTTTTTAATCCAAAATGAAAATAACTTTAATGAATCCTATAGAAAATATAATGCATATTCCTTCCACTAAGATTATTTACTTTGTTGAATAAAAGAATTTCAATGAGAAAATTGATGCCGTTTTTCAGCCACTAAAATGTTCCTACTTGGGCATTTTGAAAAGCCGCCACGAGGATAAGAGGCAGCTTTCCAATCTTTCACCTCTTATAATTCAGAAGGCGTTAGAATCACAAAGCTCATTCATGACTTTTATCTCATTTCTTCTTCTAAGTAGGTAATGTTATTATCTCCTCTTTGTAGATGGTGAATGTGTGGCTCAGAGAGGTGAAATGACTTGCCCAAGGTCATGCCGCAAATTGATGACAGAGTGCACTTCATTCATTCCGTGGACAGAATACTTTGTGAGCACCAACCCTGCATCCTATGTGTGGTACTACACTAGGTGCCGGGAATGCAGTGACAAAAAGATGTGACTTCCTGCCTTTCCTGGTTTGCGCCCCGCCCCTCTGTTGTTTATAGGGTCTTCTCCTGAACTGGACAGAGCAGGGAAGGCTGATCACCTGGGTGCCTGGACTGAGGTCCCCAGAAGCAGACTCTGAGACAACTGACATCAGGCCAAGTAGTTCAGGTGGGAGGTGACAACAGGAAGTGCCCACAGAGAAGAGAGGAAATAAGAAATGAGAGGAAGCCAACACAGGGAGCATGTTTCTTTGGTGAGCAACTGGGGGCTGATCCCCCTGGAGATCTCTGGGATACGGTGCAGGACATGCCTTAGGCTTGGGTGTTTATGCATGAACTGCCACTCATAATCGGTTGGGGGCTCTTCCCCAGGGTAACTCCTTGGCGCTGCTGGTTCATGGGAGGGCCCAAGTGCACTCCGGTGGAGCAAGCCATCAGGCACATACTTGCAGAAAGGAGCCATTATTCTGTATAGATATGGTGTAGACAGGTGCATGCTAAGAGGTGAGGCACCCGCATGGCCAGGGCAGCGCCAATGGGCCGGAATCCTGGACGGACTGGCTCAGAGCACTTTGGCTGCTCTGAGCCATATTGTGACACGGTGCTCATCTCCGGCCACCGTGGTCCAGGCTGCAGGCACCAGCGCTCACAGAGTGAGGGTCTCAGCCCTGCCTGCCGAATGGACCCATCCCATTCCTAGGCAGCATCAGAGGAATTCAAAATCTCTCTGCCTCTAAGCTCCTAGTTCTGGGTGCTTTTCCCTCTAATCTTGCTGTTCAGGGGGAACAAAAAAGGCAGCTAAAATGTTTGGGGAAAATAAAACTTTCTGCCAGGCTTCCTTTATCTGTGATAGGAATGTCGAATTATGTCCCAATGTCCATTTCCCTCTTCTTGGTTTTGGTATCGCCCAAGTTTTAGCAGAGCCAATAGCTGCCCAGCTACAGACTACATTTCCCAGACTCCCTCGCAGCAAGCAGTGGTCAGGTGACTAAGTTCAGGCCTTGGGATAGGAGTGGAAGTGTGAGCCTAAGCACTGCCCAGGGCATATCCTGAAAGAAAGAACAGGCCTGCTCTCAACTTCCTCCTAATCCATTCCACAGGCTGGAGGTTGGCCCCCACTGGAGCAGCCCTCTTGGACTCAGTGACGGAAGGCCTGGGTTTGGGAGGTGCAGAAATGTAGCCACAGCCTGGGACTCTGGGTAGTCGGACGGCCCACCTGTCTTTGGTCTATCTCATGCACTCCCCTCAGCCACTCTGTCTTGAGGACCCATTCTGGCAGCTTGGCCCTTAGCTAACTCAGTTATGCCTAAAGTCTCTACCAGCTCTAAAGATGGCTATTTCTGTGAGCAATATTCTCACATTCCAGGTCTCATGAAGGTGGCCATTTCATCCTGGCCCCTTTAGGGCAGGCCTGTCAGGCCCTAAAGCATGGCTCCAGTCCCCAAAGCATGCTGCTGGTTCACCGTGTCCCAGCACCCCCATCTCCCCAGCGCCCATTGCGTGACACAGCTCTGACCAGTGAAATGAGTGTCTCACAGACCTTGATTCTCGACGCCTGGAAACCTAGCTTCTGGTCATGATTTTCAGGGCTTTTTCGTGTGCAGAAACCAAAGAGATGCCCGGCCTGTGTTGAGTACAGCAAAAGCCCAAAAGACGGAGTAAGTAGGTTGAGGGGACAGCAACTCCACAGCACCCTAAATGAGAAGAGGATACTTTTGCAGGAGTGTTGGAGGAAAGCTGATCAGATATAAGCAGAGATCTCTTAAGAGTAGGGAGGGGTCGTGTACATGCAGTGGGTTTCAGATGGGTCTCCCCAGAAGGTCAGGGTCTCACCTGGGTACCTGTATACAAGGAGGTGGGGAAGGGGTCAGGTGACCTGCAGGGGTGTTTTTCTCTAATGCTCTGGAAAATATCCAATAAGAATTGCCAAGAAGTCTAAAGCCCCTGAGCTGCTTGAGAGCAGGAATTATGCCTAAGCCCCTCTCGAGCCCCTAAATATTGTCTAGATATTTAATATCTAGATGGTCTTCAATGATATTGAACAAATTCATAGATGAGTGAAAAATATCAGTAGAGAGATTCAGATAGTCTACATTCCACACTGTTTTCTTCCCATCTCTATAGTTTTTCAGGACTCCACAACAAAATGGAGACATGGGGAACATGAGGATAAAGGCATGCCAGCTCCTCCGAGGAAGGGTTAGGCTGTCTCCCTCCCCAGAACTGTGGACGGACTTTGCTTCCAGCACTTATCATAGCTGATTGTAAAAACATTCACGTATCTGCCTCCTAAATAAGATGGTGTTTGTGAGGGACAAGGACTGAGTCTTTTAGGTGAATTCCCCAGGGCTTATCAGTGCTTAGTGTAGAAGTGCCACATGTGTTTGATAAATATTAAATGGATGGATGAATGAGTACAGTTCCCCACTGAAAATGGAAGCCTCAAGCACAGTTTCCTATTAGGAAGTCACTGCGATTGAGAGCATTGTCTCCCAGATCAGAATGGAACCTTTGACCAGACAGGAAGTCCTCTGAGAGCGGGGCTGTCTCCTCCCTCAGACTGTGGCACTGTGAGGGCAAGAGCTGTCTCTCTTTCTTCAGATTGAGGATTCTCTGAGTACAAGTCTATGTCTCCCCTCAGACTGGGGCACCCTGAGGGCAGGACTGTGTGTGTCCCCTCAGACTGGGGCTCCCTGAGGACAGGGCTGTATCTCCCCTCAGACTGGGGCTCCCTGAGTCAGGGCTGTGTCTCTCCTCAGACTGGGGCTCCCTGAGGCAGTGCTGTGTCTCCCCTCAGACTGGGGCTCCCTGAGGGCAGGGCTGTATCTCCCCTCAGACTGGGACTCCTGAGGGCAGGGCTGTGTCTCTCCTCAGACTGGGGCTTCCTGAGGCAGTGCTGTGTCTCCCCTCATACTGGGCTCTCTGAGGGCAGGGCTATCTCTCCCCTCAGACTGGGGCTCCCTGAGGCAGTGCTGTGTCTCCCCTTAGACTGGGGCTCCCTGAGGCAGTGCTGTGTCTCCCCTCAGACTGGGGCTCCCTGAGGGCAGTACTATGTCTTCCCCTCAGACTAGAGCTCCCCAAGGCAGGGCTGTGTCTCCCCCTCAGACTGGACACCCACATCCAAGCACAGGCACATTCTGCAGGAGAGCCCATCTGAAAGGTCCTTGCCCATCAGTATGCGCCTTCTGTTGATGAGTCCTGAATGGCCCTGTCCATGTCCTATTGATGAGCATTTTTAATATTTCAATCTGAATGTGTTGAGGAATCATAAACGCAGGGAGAAAAAAAAAAGTAAAAAGAAAACAGAGAAAGAAAGGCCAAGTTGTGGCTAAGTTCATTCCAGCAGGCGGCCCTCAGCCTGGAGGGAAAAATCTAATGCATGCACAAAAACCTCATGAATAATTATTTCTGAGTGCCTCAATATTTTAAATGCTGGATTTTTTTCTCCTCCTCAGAAGCCTATCACAACTATTTATTGCAATGCAGAAGCTGGATGGAAGGCGATTAGGTTTGATTTCTGGGTTGGCAGATGAGCAGAAGAGGGGCTGGAGACAGAGAGTAGGGATGCATGGTGTGGGGAGAGGTGAGCATTTGGAGCCCCCTAGGCCAGCATCTCGCGGGGGCAGAGAAGAAAGGTCACCACTCAACAAATAGGCCTGGAATGGATTACAATATCATCCTCCCCTAAGGAGCATCCAGCTTAGGGCCTCTGTGCTCACCTGCTGGGACATCCAGGGGGCAGATAGCTGCAGTGCAGGAAAAACACAAATGTCAGCTATGTGCCCTGTGGTTAATGTCAAGGCTTTGGAGAAATCAGAACTGAAAAATAAAGGAAGTCTCTAAGCCCTTGCAGTTATATGACCATCCCCTACCCAAAGCAGGGATAAAAGTTCCCGAGCTCCTCCATTAGAGGGTCACAGCTTTGAGTCCTTCTCCAGTGGCTCCAAGGACTCATACAAAGATCATAGCAACCTGCCTGGTCCTTCCTGGTTTATTTTACTCTGGCTGTGGTCCTGTGAGGCTGGAAGGATAGAGCTGTTATTCCCATCTCACGTTTAAAGAAACGGACGCTCAGAGAGGCCAGTGAATTGCCCAAAGTCAACTGCTTTTCAGAAGATGAAGTCTGGAAAAAGACAGCCGGTGTCTGGACTTCTAGGCAGCCCTTGTCAGTTACACCATCACTGGCTCAACTGTTAGGAGACACGTGGGGACCAGACACTGGGTGTGTGAAAACTGAAAAGCACACTGGCCCATCCATGCGCCTGTAGGCACCATGTTTCCCAAGTCCCACTCAGTCCCTCTAGCCTCCTTCTGTTGATCCTGCTGTTTACACTTGATTACATGAGTGTCATTCTTGCCCATAATGCAGGCCTGAGAGCGGGTGCTTGGGGGATGCACATCTGGCCTCCTCAATGAGCTCCTTGAGGCCAGATGTCATGTCTCACATTGCCCATATATCGCACACAGGACCTAGAGCAGCACCAGGTGTGGGGATGGCATGGAATGACATCTATGGGCACATCGTCATAAAAATAATGGCTGGCATTTCTGGAATATGTTCTTTGTGCCAGGTACTCTACAAGGAGTTTATAGAGATTAGCTCATTCAATCTTCACAGCAACCCCATTCCGTGGGTATCATTATCCTCCTCCTCAGATGTACATGGGGGAGCTGAGGTCTAGAGAGGTCCTGTAACTTTTCCATTGATAGATAGCCAGTAAATGATGAAGCCAGAATTCAAACCTGGGCCATTAGGCTTTATAGCCCTCACTCTTAAACGCTACATTATATTGCCTTTCAGTATAAGATGCATGCATGTGTGCTAATCTCTGAAAATTCATTCATTTCATTCAGAAACATGGTACTTTTTATTGAGGAGTTACTATACCCAGGTTATGGTATCATGGCCTGCACACACATTTAACTCTCACCTTCAACTGTGATGTTGATGGGTTTCTTCCCCTGGGTCACACATCTGGTAAGTGGTAGGGATGGGCTCTCAACCCAGGTCTCGTCCGGGTGATTCCACAGCTGGAGCTGTTTCCCCCTGAGTTATGCTGCAGCGACCTTCAATTACTCACTCACCAAACTCAACCCAGCTAAGAGCCCAGCACAGAGGGAAATGCTAGTAAGAGGAGCCAGAGGCCACTGGTGATAATAAAGATGACTTTGGGCACACCACCATGGCCTCCATCATCCCAGAGTACATGGCCACTCTAAGCTGACCAGCCATGGCCATTTTCCAGCACATATGGGAATCAGACAAGGTAATATATGTGTGGCAAGGTCACAGACATACTTACAGCACATTCAGATGTGCGAGAAACCACTTTTCTTGATTTTCCATTAGCTCATAGGAGCTGTCTTCTGCTCTCCTATTCTGTGGGTAATGGGGGAGAAGGGCAATTAAGTGTTAAACCAATACAGGATCTAGGTCTGATTCAATGATTTAAACAGTCTTTAAAGAAACTCTTCAGGTCCTTGCAGACAGAGTGTTGATCTCTCAGTTTTCTGCCTCTCTTCTCCGCCGGCTCTCTAAACGGGCACCTACATGGATGGGCAGTGCTTGTATGGCACTGGGAGGGGAAGATATATTTGGCCTCAGGCCAGTCCTTGGGTGTATGTGGGTTGGTGTCCATCGAGGTGGGGTGGTGTGGTCTACCCTAAGTGTTCAGCAGGACTTCCACTGCCGATGGGTGAGGCTGATACCTTCTAGTCTGTTCTTTCTCCTCTCCATTGGGGCTGGGCTGTCTTAGCACTCTACATTGAACTGGTCCCAGTTTGCCTCTCAATGATGGTGGGGACCTTCTGAGGTCTTGCCCTGCAGCCTTCTCTGAGCCTTCTGAAAAACTCCCCAACCAGACTCACATAACTTCAGGTGTCTGGAGACCCAACGTCATGCCCTCCTTCCCCTATCTGCACCACAGCCCCTGGTTGCCTTCAGGAGAGCCACCTCACCTTGAGGCAGGAGAAGCCTGAGAGGTGAGGACCTTCTCAAGTCCTAAATGAGAAGGGAATTGGCATCTCATCTGCTCTTGGTGTCTCCTCCATGAATCCAGCATGCCTTTGTCCTTGGGAGTTCAGCCTGGAGAACAATCACATGTGGGTGTTATTACCTCCCTGCCCATCTCCAGTTCCCTTCCTCACCCACAGCCCTCAGGATAGGAACCAATGGGCTCCCCACTCTGTCTGATGGGCATCCCTTATGTAAAGCCCTCTAAACAAGTCCTCCAGGCCTATTACCGTGTATGAGACACTTTTTCCGCAGCAGACAGGATCTACCTCACTCGCATCTACTCTACCAAG
Source organism: Nasua narica (assembly GCA_028533885.1). Lineage (NCBI taxonomy): Eukaryota > Metazoa > Chordata > Mammalia > Carnivora > Procyonidae > Nasua > Nasua narica. Next base: position 99,424,965 of record CM052802.1, read on the forward strand.
GAGGCACTAGTACAGCCCTTGGTGCCAAGGAAGGGCTCCGTGGCATAGAGAAGTTATCTGCCCAGGGGCACAGTTAGAGGCCCAGTAAACACCCCACCCAGTCCACTGAAGCACTCTGGATCCTGGGGTCTCTGTTCGAAGCAAGCCCTCCCTCTCCTTGCTGCCATGATAAACTCATTGCTCAGCCTTGGAGGAGGAAGGTTGCGTGAGAATGAGGGTTAGTGGGGGAAATGACAACACGCTGATCTCATATTTGTAAAAGAGTATCCCCCTCACAAATTAGGTAGGTGTGGTAACCGTTAAGCCCTCAACAAAAGTGAGAGATGATTGTCATCTGTGATGAAGTACTTCCTCCCCCAATCCAGAGGAAGTCATGGGCGCTGGAAGAAGAGGCGGGCTCTGGTCAATCTAAATTTTCATAAAAACTGAATTCCCTTTCCTCCCTCTGCTATCCAGCCCCGTCCCTCTGCTCCTCCCACTTCCCCCACACCGGGAGCCGCCGGTGTCCTGAGTAAGGACTGCACACCAGCTCTCCAGGGGATGCTCTCCGAGTTGGAGTCTGGAGACAGAAGGACTCTGGGGTAAAGATTAGAATCAGCTCCCATCTGCTTTCTGTTCCAGACAAGCAAGGGTTTCATTCCAGCCTGGGACCCGTTTCCCTTACCTGCTTCTTTTTCCTCTCCCCACCCCCAGTTTGTTGCTTCAGAGACCTATGCTGACTTTTATCTCTACCTTGAGTATTCTGAGTTCTAATTAAGTTCATTTCAGCCCTCTGATTTGAGAAGCCTTATCAGGAATACTTAACCTGTGCAAATAATATGTGCAGCCAGCCAGCACTGGTCCAGCATGCTAATTGAACTTCACACGGGAGCTCAGACAGAGCTGAGCGGCCAGGTCACCTGGGAACTCCTGGGAGGAGGTCAGAAAGGAAGGCACCCGTCCAGACGCAGGAGAGGAACTGGACTGGGCCCTTTGGGACCCAAAGCCCTGGGTTGCCTGGTAACTCAATTGCTCAGTAATTGGGGTTTAATAAGGTGGGGTAAGTCAGGAGATGCTCCTAGAGCTTGTTTGGACCCCAGATGTTGTGCACTGCTCCCAGGCCAGGCCCAGCTCCATGGGCTGTGCTCTGCACCCACAGACTGGATCCTGGGGGGCATGTCTGGTAGGCAGGGGAGAGAGCCGGCCAAGAATGACCAGTGGACACTGACCTGACCCTGGGGCATGTGGCTCGTGAGGACTGGCATGGGGAAGGGGCACCGGCCCAGAATGCTAGTCCCTTCTCTGCCAGTTAAGGGCTCAAGCAAGTGGCCCCCTCTCCAGCCTCAGTGTTCACACTGGGGTTGGACGAGCTCAGAGCTTTGCCTTGTGCTACATGGAGCCTTTGGTTCTAAGGCCTCAGGACCATCAGTGGCTGAGTGAGTGGAGATCCAATCCCTTCCCGTTTCAACCAAAGCTGCTGCTGCTGCTGCTTACGTTATCTCTGGGAATCCATAAAAGATTACATTTGTGGGAAACAAAAGAATCTGTAGCCAAAACCTGGTGTAAACCATGACACTGGGTGAGTTCTTTGCTTCTTTCCAAATCTAACAATTTCAGCTTCCAAAATTCTAACAACGGGACCCTGGCTCGGTGGTATTTCTGTTCACAGAGCCATGTGATCCTGAATATATTATGTTTGACTTCTCAGCAATGTTTCTCTGGGGTCTGTCTGGACAGATGTTTCTACAGAGCATCCTGCCTTACCCCAACCACCCAGGCTTCTCAGAGACACTGACTGAGTTGGTGCAGCTGGTGGAGGGAGAGCTAGGGCACCATCCCGAAGATCCTCTCCTCTGGGGTGACCACAGTCCAGGGGGCAGAACCCACCCTGCCAGAGCCATATCCAGAACTCGAACTTGTGAATGGGAGGGGCTGTGGCATAAAGGTAAGTGACTCAGGAGGGGTCATCCCAGGAAGGCTTCCTGGAAGGAAGGGGCAGGGAATTACAAGTATGTGCTAAACTGTCAAAGAGTCAATAGTGAGAACATGTCTCAATGATGCCCCACTCCAGCAGATTCTCAGATCCTGGGAAGGATGAGAATCAAGACAAGGCAGGCCTGGCACACCTGACCCTGGTGGTTCTCTTCCCATCTCTCCTCCGGGGAACTGTGTCCAAACTCGTCTGAGGTTCAAAGCAGGTCTAAGAAGCTAGATTTTGCTTCTTCTCTGTATGAACCATGAACAAGACACACATTTAAACCAGGTTCAATCTGTCTGCCTCGTTTCTCTCACCTAATCAGCCCTGAGGAAGGTATGGAGGAAAGAAGGACATGGAGATGGGGCTGGCCAGGCGGGGTGCGCAGGGAACAAGGAGGGCAGGCTCAAAGAGCAGACTGGCAGAACCTTGGCCCTCTGCTCTTTCTCCACAGCTCACAGCCAAATGTAGAGCCAGAGAGGCCAAAAGGATGATGGGAGAGAACCGTGCTGAAGAGCTTCTGCTTGCCCCTCTGTTTCTGCTCCCCTTCTACCCCCACCCATGCCCCCCTGCACCCCAGGAGGCTGCTCTATGTGGGAGCCCTCTATAGGTGTCTTGCCTCCTGGCTTCCAGTTGGGTCTGGCTAATGAGGAACACCAGCAAGAGATCAGTGGAGGGAGAGGATGACATTGGGGTGCTTGTGCCCTAGGTCCCACTCTGTAGGGTCACAGCTCCCATCAGGAGTCCCCCACACGGTGTGCTCTGCCTCTGGGTCCCCATGACTGTGCCCTCCCATTGGCTGTTCAGACCTACCAGTGGGAATGGCGCTGCTGTCACCGCTCCTGGACACTGCACTGCGCCGACTGGTTTGTCTACACCCCGGCCTCACCTTGAACGCACGGGGTCTGAATGTAATACCCTTGCGCTGCCTGCACCCTGGCTGGGACGGAGTGATCTCTGCTTCAGCCTGGGGCTCCCAGGCCGCCGGGCCCTTTCCCAGCCCCATTCTCCTCCTGGCTCCATTCCCAAGCCCGGGGCTGCTCTGCCCCTCCTCCATCTGCATTATTTCCAGGATCCAGACTCTGGGCTTTGAGTTCTGTACCTGGCAGATCAGTTCTTTGTGAGCCTTTCCCTCTCATTACAGACGCCGGCACAATTTGATCACATTAAAGAATAAACACAATGCTGGTGCTTAACTCCTGAAAACACAGCTTTTTCTCCTGAATTACCTAGGAGCCGGCCGCGTGGAGCTGAACCAGGCTGATCAAGGAATTAAATAAGGATTAAGAAGTTGGAAGGTGCCTGCTAATCCAGCAATCAGACAAACCTGTGCAAAATCATCTTGCTTCCTTTCCTAAAATATGAGTTAAGAAAAATGATGCAATTGGATCTTTTGTTCATTTAGAAGATCAGCAAAAAGTGAACCAGTCCGGCAACCACATCTAGGGGGAGGGGAAGGGAACAGAGGTAAACAGCCCACGGAGGTCCCCGTTAATGGGGAACCCACATGCCTCAGAGTATCCCAGGATGCCCTTTCAACCTCCAAATCTGTCCCAAACCCTTCGCCCTTCCTGGCAGCCTGGATTTCAAGCCATCACCAAAGCTGTTCTCTTTGGTTGGCTTCCCCACGATTAGAAAGTCAGGGTCAATGGCCAACACTATTTTCTCCTCCCAAATTCACTTCCTAGGAGGACAACACACAGTGTTACACCCAGATTTTGAGATCCCCAAAGACAACTAGGTAGCCGAGTCCGATGCAAAAGCAAATGAGTCCTTTATTCAAGCTAGCTTGAGCTCAGTCTCCCACACTCACCGATGCAGTGGTGTGATGTAGAGAAAGAGAGCGAGTTTCAAAAAGTGCAGCAGTTTTATAGGGGCCAGTGGCCAATGAGATTGTAACACACACAAAGTTGCTTAGTAACTGTTTCAACTAGCCTATCACCCTGGCCAAAATTGGCGCGCAAGTTTGGCAGGCAAAAGGCTGGGTTTATATTCTTTCCTGGTCAGGGGTTCTGCGTTCCTATTGGCTAGCCAAACCCAACCCACAGGCGGTCTGCGCCAATTAGTTCAAGGGAGGGCTGAGCCACACTCAGACCCTCCCAGAGGCGGGTCCTGTGGGGGGGGGGCACACACAAGAAGGTGGGTGTAAGCAAAAGGAGCCAGCCCTGCTCTGCTCCTTCAACAGGATACAAGAAAGTATGGGATTTGGGGTCAATCCTAAACTTCCAGGACTGACCTCAGCCCTGCTGTTGCGTGCCTGTGTGAGCTCAGGCAAGCAGCACTATCTCTCTTGATTGAGCCTCAGTGTTCTTGTCTGGGAAATGGCTCTTACATCACAGAGCTATAGTGAAGATAAGGAAAGTGACCCAGCGAACTATCTGGCACGTCGTAACTTCATAAATGTTAGTGATTTCCTCTCCATCCTCCTTCAAAGATAAAACCCTTCCTGAGGCTAGACTTTTCCCCATCTAGATTATTGCAATTATTTCTACATTCAACACTTATTTTCCCTTCGGTCTAAGCCACATCCCTTCTGGCATTTTCTGGCAGCAAGATCCCTCAGTCTCACTCCTTGCTTTAGAGAGAGGCTCTTCTCAGACTCCGTCTGGTTCCTGTGGGGCTGTTAACCCCAGAATTCCTGCCCTAGTGCATCTCCAAATCACAAGGTATGCCACCCAGAGACTTTCCCCCAAGTTTTCCCTTTTCTCTGGGGAGAATGCGAAGGTATGAGCCCAGAGTAGCTGTCAGCCATATCCCTAGCATGGGAGCCCCAAGAACATGATGAGAAGAGGGAAAGAGAGACTTGGGGGCTTGAACCCAAAACAGTCCCTGAGGTCCCCAGAGCCTTCTCTTTCTGTGAGTCCCCTGACTCATTCCAATCGATCCTCTGAGGCTGAGATAATCAGGGTTGGTTTCCAATGCTTCCTCCTCACTAGCCTCCTAGAATTCTCTTTTGATCTACCCTATCCTTTCTCCATATTCCGTACAGAGTGGACTTTTAAAATCGCAAATCCAATCATGCCCCTCCCTGCTTAAAATGCTCCCATGGCTTCCTACTGCGTTCAGGATCAAGAGCGACATCTTTACCAGGGCCTGCAAGGCCTCACCTGCTTTCCCAACCCCTTTGCTCATCAAGACGCCCTGCCCCAACGCACTCACACTCTCCATGTTCGAACAGTTTCCCGGCCTTTGCGCTCACGACTGGGAATGTCTTCCCATTTGCTCCTCACCTGGAAAACCTCTCCTCGGACTACATCACAGGGAGAGCCTTACTTCCTGGGATTCCCTTCCCCCCCTCTGGCTATTCCTTTAAGATGGCCTTTGTCTTTCTAAAAACACCTGCCTGATAACCTCCAATGGCTTCCTGGTGGCCAGCGTGCGTGTGTGCGCGGCGCGTGTGCATACACACACACACACACACACACACACACAAGATCCTCTTGCTAGAGTTCCCCAATCGATCCCTGATGGTCGGCAGCCAAGGAAGCCCCCTGCCACACTCACACACCCCCATGCACCATGAGGCTGCTGTCCTTTCTCGTCTGCCTGGAGCGTCTTCCTTCTCTCTCTTGCCCTCCATATCCCATACCTGCAAATCTCTGCACAACCGCTCCCTCTGCAGAGCTCCCTTAATCAAACTGCCCCCGCAATAAGTCCTCCTGTCTCAGTCCTTGCAGCAATCCATTGATTATATGTAAGCTTAGAAGTGCTTTCCAGATATTTCATAATTGGTGTAGTTTCTTCCAGGTCACCAGCCCTTTCACATCCATTATGTGATTTGATCCTAAAAACTTTGAGGGGAAGCCAGGGCAAGTATTTTAAGGACTACTTCAACCGCAAGCATCAGAAACCCACCGAGTTAGCTTAAGTGGAGAGGATTTAGCATGAAGACACAGGTAAAGAGCAATGCTCATTTCAGGTAGTGCAAGCGGGCCTCAAGGGCCTAGAAAGGCATCCAGAGACGTCTTTCTCTTGCTCATCTCTGGATCTCTCTTCTCTCTGTCCATCGGCTCTCCCCGCCTCTCTGCAAACCAGCCTCTTCAGGAAAAGTCTCCATAAACTCAGTGACAAATGTATCTTTGAGTTGCCATGTGCCAACTCTAGGGCCAAATCTGATGTGACTCCCCTCCCCTCCCCCCCGCTGCCTGATACCATCCAAATGATCTCTCTCGAGGTCTCAGTTCAAATTCTCGAGACAGACCTCGGAGCGGGTGTTGGCCAGCCAGGGCAGCGGCTAGTTGGAGTCACCTTGCCCGGCCCTGGTGAAGCTGCTGGGAGTCGGGTCACACGGCCCACTGCCCATCCAGCAAGACCCGGGGGATGGTGGTGCAGGGGGCTGAACAAACCAAGTGCCGGTGTATGATCACGGAAGTGAAAGTGACCGCCGAAGTCAGGCCAACTGCATACAAGTCCCGGCTGTGGGAATCACTGGCTCGTGACCTTGCAGGGCCACTTTCTCTCTCTCTGTGTCCTCATCTTCAGATCCCATCAGCAGTGCAGGATCACCGTGACCATTCAATGAGAGAGTCACTGGATCACTGAGAGCCACTGGAAGCACCCAGCACGGGCCCGGGTGTGTGGTAAGCGCTCAGTAAAGATTAGCTGCTAACGTCTGCTGCAGTAGGGACCATCGTTCTCACTGTAGCCTTGAAAGTGCCCTCGGGTCTCCTGGCACTACTGGAGCCCGGCACGGAGCCTGCCCTAACCAGCACCCCCGCCCAGGGCGGGGCCTCAGGAATCCAAGTTTTAAAAGAGCTGCCCACGATGTTCCTGGTGTATCTAACTCAGCTCCCTCTCTCCTTCCAGATGGGAAACCGAGGCCCGGAAAGGCAGAAGGGCTTTCTCGGGTCACACCATGAGCTGGTGTCTGGACCAGGACCCGGACTCCCTGTGCACAAACTGAAGACACAGTTGCCACAGGTGGGGTCCACATGGGGCTCCGGGGTCCCCGGGGAGTGCCCAGCGGGACGAGGCCCAACATGCCAGGCTCAGGCAGCGCCCTACTCCAGCGCCAGGGCTCTGGGATCGGCACGGTTCGGTTGGCACCCAGGTCAGCCTCTCAGCAGCCATGCAACGTTCAGGGAGTTAGGCTTTGTGCCTCAGTTTCCTCAATTGTAAAATAGGCCGATAGTCCTCATCTCATTGGACTGTTGTAGGGACCGAACGAATTATGGTAGGGGAAGTTTTTAGAATAGTACTTGACACAATGCTATGACAATCCGCTTTTATCATCGGTAAACAGACCTCTGGGTCTCTTTTTAGACCAACTAATGGTCTCTGGCCATTAGTTGGGAGGGATAAATGCTGAAAAAAAGATACTGTTTGACACATGTATAAGGGATAACGCACACATCTGATTAAAACCCCGAGACCCATCCTCTACACACAGTTTCCAACGGGACTGCGGCTAACCACAAGTGCTCATCCTGGAGCCTTCCCCCGCAAAAAAACCGACTTCCCACGGACACATGTGAAGCCGCGCGTCGCGCACCCGGACATTTGATGAGGAGTTCCCTAAAGGCAGGGCGGTGTCTCCCCTCGGGCTGGGGCTCCTGACGTTTACAGATCATCTCTCAACATCCAGCTTGGAGGAGTAGGGGCCCCTAGATACCCACTGCCCCTCCACTCCTGACCTTCAGTGTCAGGGGCCAGGCACTTACTCCCCAGAAAATTGGATTCCTCCCACTTTCAAATACTCACAGCTGATGAGGTTTTTCAATGCCACTTCCTGCCACTCTAATTGCTCCATGCTATGTTTTATGTATTTTAATTAGGGCTTTAAATTTTACACCTAAATCTCAAGGCACGCTGGTAAAAGGACCCTCTTTAGAAACTGGAATAAATAAATAAAGTCTTTCCAGGCAGATGACAGCCGGGAACCTTGAGATAATTCACATCCACCTGTCATTCTGCCGCCACCGTTCTGTCATCTGGGGCAGCCCCTGATGGTGTGTCTAGGGCCTCCCCAGGAACCCTTTCTGCCTTCCACTCCTGCCCCCTGAGAGGCACTACTACTTTCCAAGGGGCAGTCTTGGTGGTCATAACACACCCCGATTCTTTGGTTTAAGACACCTGTCCCAGGTCTTTGTTCAAGTGGGGCAGTGGCTGCTGTCCGTCCAGTGGTGGCTCTAACCTGTGGTCACTTGCCATCACCTGAAAGGTTTGTGAAGCATACTGATGCCCAGACTTCTCCCCACCGAGGTTTGGGTCCCGTGGGTCTGCAGAGGGACCATGGCATTGCAAGTGATCCTGCACGGTGGCGGGTGACCCTATCCTTGGAGCCAAAGATGAGAATCAGCACCGTAGGGACCTCATTTCTGAGCAGAACTCACGTCGGTTTCCCCCACGTCTCACGTGAGGCACGTTCAGCCACCCCATTAAACTGTAGGCTCTGCGTGGACTGGGACCCCATCAAGGTTGTATCTGCAACAGGGGTGCGTTGCCCGGCGCATAGGAGGTGCCCCATAAATACTGACTCCACGAAGCCCCGGCCACCACTTTCCCCCAGTCACCCTCTACTCTTCATATTTCCAGTGTAGGTCCCACCACTTGCTGGTTGGGCGGTCTTGAGCAACTCAACCTGTCTTTCTAAACTTCAATTTCTACATCTTTAAAATGGGGGGATAATGCCAAGAATCTTCCTATACAGAGAAATCACTTTTCTCCATGCCTAGCCCCTGACTAAGTCCTCGGCAAGCCTCAGCGACCAGCATTGCCCACATTCACGGGTCACAGGTTAGTCCCTCTGCCTCTCTGTCCTGCTTGTGGGCTCTCTGGGCTGAAGTCACACCCACAGAGGAAACGCGCGGTGTTCATGAGGACCAACGGCCTGCGCTGAGAACCTAGAAAAGCATATTTGTGTTTCTCCTTCCTCCGATCTACTCTGTGACCTTGAGCTTGTCTCCTGAACTCTCCGAGCCTCTGAACTCCGACAGCTGCCCTTCCTCCACCACCACCCCTCACCGCCTGCGTTCAGTGGCTCTCCAGGTTAGGAGGTCCCTCCGCTGAACGTGGCAGCTGCCCTCAAGACTCCCATCCGGCGTCCAAGCAGCTGCAGCCAGCCCCGTCCGCTCTCTGGATGAAAGCGAAGTCCACAAATGCAGCTGTGGAGAGGAAAGTCCCTTGATTCGACAGCCCCTGGAGAATTCCTCTTCTAACAGATGCAGAAGCTCTGTCCCCTAAACATAGCCTGCGGTGCCAGTCAGACTCGTCAGCACTCTCTCTGTTCCATCAGCTCCAGGAGGGAGAAGCAGGGCACAGAAGTCACGTCTGCTCAAGCACAGCAGGATGGGACAGCCCTCTACAGTGGGGCGCGCCACCTGGATGCGAAAATGTGTACCAGTTGGAGCCTCCGCCTCCAGGTCCTAGGAACGGGGCTGGCTTGCCTTCTGCCATCACAGAAGAAACGTGTAATTCCCAGGACGAACTCATGGTGGACAGGGTGAGGGGGAAACTGAAGGTGGGGAAGCAAGGAAGCAAGCCCCCCCCCCATGCCTTTTAAGAAGCCCCCCTCAAAGCAGGAGGCCGCCCACCCAAGCCCACTCCATCTTCCTACTTAGGACCTCCAAGCATCACCTCTTGTCTGCTGTGTCGAGGTACGGACTCCCTTATATGACGTGGGGCTGTTTATTTGCAGCCCTGGGACGGTGTCTTTCTCAAAGAGCAGACAGTAGAGTAAGGCAGCACAAAAGCAGAGAGCCGGAACAGGGATCAAAGACCGTGCAACCATTTACTTTTTCCTCTTTGACCTTTGGTTTCCCCATCTGTAAAATGGGAATAGGAAGACCTACTCCATAGCACCGAACAAGATGAGGCTATATAACCTAGAATGTGCCTAGTACGGTGCCTCGCCCATAGGACACGGTCAATAAGCCAATACTGCTAATAATTATTAAGTCCCCACTGTGCTCCAGTACCTTAAAGGTAGGGGCGTGTCCTGTAGCTCCATAAACCCCCTCGGTGCCCAGCTGAGGGCTGGCGGAGGTGTGGTGGAGACCGCTGACTCACTGGCTGGCAAGAGGCCCACACGTGCCACACATTTATTTACAACCACCCCTGCAGATTTCTGTTCCCAAGTGCCCTAATCAATACGAACACTTCTCCCCTTCAGCCCCAGTCCCTGGGCTGCGCTTAGGCAGGAAGGGTGCCTGCCTGCCTTTTGCCAACGAAGGCACCGGAGAGAGGCCACCGCTGAGGGGCGGCGGGCGGGGGCACCAGCTGCTGGCGCAGGGCTGCGGGGGTGCGCGCCGTTACCTTGGCAAAAAGGGGCATAATTAATCCGCCGCGCTCTCCTTTCATTAAGCCTTCACGTTTATACCTGAATTAACTTTTCACATCCAGTTAAGGCGCGTGGGAGGCTCTGGCCGCCGCAGGCGTGACAGGAGCGTGCTGTGACTGTTGGTGGAAGTGGGGCTGAGATGACCGGCCACCCAGGAACGGGAGGAGCCGGAAGCTTCGGGGTGGATGTGGGGGAGGGTCGGGTTTGTAAGCTCCTCCCAGGCCAGAAAGGGGCGTCAGAAAGGAAAGGAGGGCCCTGCCTCCAGGGGCAGGGACGCGGGTCTGGCAGGAGCCCCCGGTCGGCTTGCCCCGCTGAAACAGACTCACGCCTTCCTCTGGCCAGCGGTTCTGCCGGCACGGATGGGGCGGGGGTGCCCCTGTTGCAGCCAGGCAGAGGCGTGTGCTAGGTGTGTAAGTGTCTTCCTCCGGCGGCGTTAGGACCCAGCGCAAGGGCAGAAGCGCACACAGGGGCGCAGGCCCCCCCCCCCCCGCTCCCCGGGGGTTCTGGCTTTCTCTAAGGGCGATCTACCTAGCTTTAGCTCCCTGGACCCCGGGTTCATGCAACTGGCAGCATTTCCTTGGCATTGTTCCGGAATAAACAGTGCACTCCTGGTGTCCTTCACTCTGGGAACTGGTCCGAGTCAGGGCATCTTTTTGCAGACGCCAGGAGGAGTAAGCCACCTGCTTATCTCCTCCTGAGTGGCCTCCCTGTGCTTCATCTGAGCGACACGCTTTCTAGAAACTACTTAGCTCCTCAGTGTTAGGACAGAAAAGGGCCACTTATCCCCACAAACGGTCCCCACAAGGTATCCCTCCTCCTCTTCTTCCCCTGCCTCGTCCACCCTGTTGGAGACACACAGGTCGGATCAAGAAGCAGCAGGGCCGACCGGGAGCCTTGCGCCGGATACTTTAAGGTGTTTGGTCGAAGGAAAGAAGGGAAGGCGCCCATCAAACTGCCTGCGATGTCTTGAACTATCTGCTTCATGATCTTTGTTCTCCAGTGGCTTACAGGCTAGTGGGGGAGCCAAGAAAGGCAACAAAGACACGGCTAGCACGTGGGGGATGAGGAAGGCTCAGAAACGGGAGAGTGATTCAATGCCGGAAGGAGAATTTGGGACTCAGTCACACCCTTCCGAGGAGGGAAACTATTGTGGGCTGCTTCTGAGTCACCAGAGATTTCTCAGGGGAGGCAGGATTCGAATTAAGCCTCCGAGCCAGGCTGTGAGCTAAGTGCCTGACGTCCATTATCTCATTTAATCCTTACAAAACCTCCATGATCTGGGTGTTATAATTATCACTTCCATCTTATAGATGAGGAAACAAGCTCAGGGGGGTCAGGGAACTGCCAAGGTCACAAAGCTGGTAAGAAGATTTTAAGCTGGGTCTGTATGACTCTCAAGCCCTTGCTCTGAATCTTAATGCTTTATGCCTCTTCCAACCTTGAAAACATGTAAAATTTCCAGTGAGCAGAGCCCAAGAGGAGAGCATTGTTGGAGAAGCAGAGTGCTAAGAAGATGGGAGGGTATCAGAGGGGGTCTAACTCTGGCTGAACTGAATTCCCAGGCTAGTGGAAAGAACGAGCGGGTATGTGCTGCTCTCCCCAGCTCTAAGAGCTGTTCGTTGAAGGGGAGAGACTTTCCATTCTTTAATTTCCCAAGACCCCATCTGGGAAACCCAAACGACTTTTGAGTAAGGGCAGGAGGATCTTGTAGATCCTGTCCCCAAGAACTTCAGGGTATTGGGGCTTTTAGAGACTCTGCGGCTCAGCTGATCCAATACCCTCTATTCAATTCAGATCAATAAACATTTATGTGCCAGACACTAAGTGCTAGAAATGATTAAGGGAAAATTCTTGCCATCAGGAAAATTATGGTCTAGCAGGGGTGACGGACACAAAGAGGAAAGGCACTGTAAATGGTAAATGTGGAGATCGAATGCATGGTCCCCCATACTTGGGACATCAGGATGAAAGGACACAGGAGCTGATCCTTGAAGGCAAAACAGGTGATAGGGGAGGAAAGGGGGAGAATAGTCCCCTGGTTTAGAGGAAACCGCATAAGCAAGGACATGGAGGTGTGGAACAGCACAGTTTGTGTTTGAAGTTCTAAGCCAACCAGTTTATGAGAGCATGAGCTTGGAGATAGGCAGTGGTATGAGATGCTGCAGAAGTGGGCAGGAGTGAGGGCATGAGAGGCTTTGTGGGGCTAGCTAAGGAGGGTGGACTCATCCTCCAGAGGACTGAGGGGCTCTCAGGAGAATCTAATGTAATCAGGTCACATTCTCGAATCCTAACTCTGGCTACGAGGAGGGCATTCGCTTTCCCTGAGATACACTGCATGATAAGAATCTGTGATGGAGGACTGATACATTTCACCCGTTATGATGAGGTCCTCGATCAAGGCACTGGTAGTAGGGTTGGGAAAGAGAGGACTGGGTCAAGAAATACCTAAGAAGGGAACAAGACATGGGGCGCCTGGGTGGCTCAGTGGGTTTAGCCTCTGCCTTTAGCTCAGGTCATGATCTCAGGGTCCTGGAATCGAGCCCTGCATCAGTCTCTCTGCCTGTCTCTCTGCCTACTTGTGATCTCTCTCTCTGTCAAATAAATAAATAAAATCTTTAAGAAGAAGAAGAAGAAAGAAGAAGAAAGAAAAAGAAGAAAAGAAAGAAGGGAAAAGGAAGAAGGACGAAGGAAGAAGGAGGAGGAGGAGGAAGAGAGGGAGGAGGAGGAGGAGGAGGAAACAAGATGTAAAGTGCCATGGAAGAGGAAGGAAGAACCTGGTGGTCTCCAGACTACTGTCTTGAGAGACTCAATAGCTGCCATTCACTAAGATTTGGAACATGGAGAGAAAGAGATTAGGAAAAGAAGATGATGAATCAGCTTGGGTTTTGTTGAGTTGGTGATACTCAAGTGTGGGCAGGTGATACTCAAGTGATATCCAGGTGGATGCTCCTAGTAGGTATCTGGACTTAGGCCCATGGGGTAGACTGGAGACATAGAATGGGGAGGTATCAGCAAAGAGGGGGAGTTAGAACCAAGAGGGTGGATGAGCTCCAATATAGAGATCGTATCAAGGGAGAAGAGAGAGGATCCATAAATAGAACCCCGGGGAACAGCCATCTCAGGAGCATACAGAAGAGATGCTCTTGAAGGAGACTTGGGCAGACAAAGGGGGAGTCAGAAGACGAGGAAGCAGGGGCTATTGAGGAAGGAGGAACTCTGACATCAAATGCAACCAAGAGGTAGAGGAAGATCAAGGCTGAGAAGTGTCCACTGGCTTTGGCAAAGTGAGAGTCACCATGGCCCTTATCGGGGTCCTAGAAGGAGAGAAAGAACACTCCTGAGCTGGGCAATTGCAGGGTATAGTGCAGTGGCCGGGGAGGGGTAGCAGGGAAGAGCTTGAGCAGTCAGCCCCCCGGGCTGAGGACTGAGAAGACGGAGGAGTTCACAAACTTGGAGATGGGGAGTCCTGAGTGAAGAGGTCTATCTGATGGGCTCCGAAAGTTGGCAGAGGGAAACAGCCAGCCTAGTGGGACACCACAGGTGGAAAGTTGCCAGATAAATTCCCGGATCTCACTCTCCCTCTTCCTTCCAGCCTCCAGCCAAGGCTCCCCATTGGCCACACTCGGCTGGAAGCCAAAGGACAGGTAAAGCAGCAGGTAGATGCGGGTCCTCCAGCTCGACCTCTGCGGCAGAGAGCAGGGTGGAGGAAGGTGGACAGACGTAGAGGGACAGAGAAGATGCCCAACATGGCGATCTCCCCAGAGCACTTCGGTGGAGCACTGGAAGACTTGGCGACCCCAGGGTCAGTGGGTGAGCATGAGACACATGCCTATCACGCCTGCCAACATGCCCTGATCCCCCTTCCCATGGGTGGTCCATTTCTCAACCTGTGAGCCACTCTTCCTGGAGGGAGACACCCCTCTGTGGGTCAGAGCAGCCCAGCCACGTGTCCTGGGCTCCACCAACCAGCCACGCCCACAGGATGCTAGATGCGGAAGAGAGGAAGGTGAGGAAACAGGCTCTCTGCTTGGGGCAGCAGGGGGAGGTGTGCACTTTGGAGTCAGCCCTTCCAGACTGCCTTGTGTCCACAGCCAATGGTCAGTGGTGCCAAGGTCAGCGGACCTGCCAGTGAAGATGTTCACTGCTCTTCATGTGCAGGTTCCATGTCTTCTCTGGCCTTCCCAGAGTTTCTGGAAGATCCCCGGGGTCCCTTTTGTTTTTCTTCTGTTTAAACTAACTGGGATAGGTTCCATTACTTGTCCCTAGAACGCTGACTGAGGAAGAGTGAATGGGACATGAGGACAGGGACATAGGAAGGCCGACTAAGCTTGCAGGACAAAGAGGAGAGAAGGCAGAGCATTGGGGGGAAGGGCACTTTTAGGAGAGGAGGGCCCTGGGCAGGCTCACGAGTGTGGAGGGAACAATGGCAGGTGGAGGGCACTCACTAGCCCATTGGAGTTAAAGAAACGGGTTCAGGGGGTGAGCCTGTGAGCAGGGGTGCAGCAACCCCAGCCAGGGGCCAGCTGGCTTCAAAACCTCACGCCACAAGCATCGTGGCAGCACCCAGACCAGGCAGCCCCATCGAGGGCAGTTTTCAGGGGAAATTTTGAAGTCATACTTGAAGCCCCATTTGGAAGGACAGAATGGCCCACAGGGACAAGGTGAAGAACAAGCTGGTCGGCTCATCAGAGCGAAAAAGAGACCCAAGTTCTTGTCAAGTGAGTCAAGCTGCCTAAAGACAAGAGGCCCAGTGGCATATGGTGCTTAGCTCATCCCCCGAGACCGTGTCACCTTGGAGGAAATGGTTTTCCCCCACACAACTGACGAGGCCATAGGAAGTGCCACCTCAAGAGTAATCTACCAGAGAAGAGTAGGACAGAAGGGGGCTGCCGTGCACACCCCCACCAATCCCTTGGGAATCGAGCATTCCAGATCGTGGGGAGCCCCTGAGAGCCTCTGGCCTGCTTCATCAGGGCCAGACCTTGTTTATAAAGCTTATCAATGTGCACAAGGGGAGGAAATGCAGGAAAGCTTTGGTGAATAAATATATGGAGAGATTCTGGATTTTCCCAGAGAGCATCTCCAGACCCAGCAGAGTTTGCGTGGTGTGTGTGGTTGGGTCGTGTTGATGCCCTCCTGCGTGAAGGGCTTATTGAGAGGTCTGCAGAGTTGGTGGTTTGGGGCTCCGTGCAGGGCCTGCCCACGCGTGTGTGCAGAGTGGGTCCACATGTGTGAAGTTTTTGTCTTACGAGGGTGGAGTCCATTCACCGCAGGCCTCAGAGAGACCAGCCATAGGCCGAAAGTCTGTCACTGTCTCACAGTTAAGGGGCTAATTTCTCAGGTGCTTTTTCAATTGACCATATCGACAAAGTCTTAAAATTTGGACACACAAAGCTTTTTCTTTGGTTAACACATTTGAGTTTAATTTCAGTAATATTTCCATTAACAACCTGTAATTAAAGCATCTAGTAAAGATCAGTAATTCACTTAGCTGGATTTGCATTTAAAAAAAAAAACCAGAAAAGCGGAAAAAAAAAATGCATTTGTGGAACTCAGATTTCATTCTTCTGTTAAATGAACATTATGGTTTTCCTGGGTATCTTAATTGAACCTCATTTTTAACAGGAATATTAAACAAATTAAATTAAGCAAGTAATTTCCCTTTTTAGGATTTAAAAAAAAAAAAAAGGGCTTCGAGTGGAAAAGCTCCTTCTAAAACACCCATTAGTGGGATGGGGTGGGGCCGCCATGTGGGTAAATTGTGTTGGCTCGGCTTCTGAGGAGGATCCTACGCCCCTCATGACCGAGGGACATGAGGACCCTCAGTCCCGAGGACCCTCAGTCCCGAGGACCCGCTGGGCTGGGATCCCACAGGCTCTGAAACCAGAAAGGTGGGAGGAGCCAGGATTAGATAGGTCACTAGTGGCGAGGGGAAAGCTCCCAGGGCAGGGGCTGGAATCAGCTCGCACAGGGCAAAGGTGCACAAGGCAGGCTAAGGGGTGGAAAGCCCCTATCCGAGAGGGGTCAGTGTCTGTAAGGGAAACCCCCGGAGAAGCTAAGGGAGGCTGGGGGAGCTGCCCAAGTTGGGGAGGGTGGGATGAGTGATTGGGGGTCTGGGGGTGCAGCCTGACCCTGGCAGGAAGTAGGGCAGCTCAGGTGACAAGGCTCAGCAAGGCTGTCAGAGTCCCCAGAGCGAAGTGGACCATCACAGGCATTCCACGTCCCCGGAGTGGGCCAATCTTAGCTCTGTCACACTCAGACGAGGCTGGGGGCACGATGCATGGTGTGTGTGTTTGGGTCGGGTTCGTGTCCTCCCGCGTAAAGGGCTTGTTCCAGCTGGAGGTCTGGAAGGTGCCTTGTCACAGCCGCCCAGTCAGTGCTCTCCACCATGGTGCGTGGCCTCCGTGGGTTCAGACACTTGGTACCAGGGCCTGGCAAGGGCGAAGCAGGCAAGGGACATCCATTCCAGAATCAAGTCATTGTCAGGCAGTGTTTAGGAATTGGCCCCAAGAGGCAAACACCCTGCGGAACCAAGCGGAAGGAAGTGGGACCCAGGCAGGCTGGGGAGGAGGGGGGACAGGCTGGACAGGGTGGACAGGGGCTGGGGTCCCCAGTCAGTGGCTGGGTGGGCAGATTTCCCAGAAAATGTGTGGGATGCTCCACAGAGCTCCATAAAAGCAGGGGAAAGAAAGAAAGCAGGGATCCTGGCTTTAGAACTGGCCCACCCAGAGGGCAAAAGAGGTCAGAGGGATGGGGGCCCCAAGCCACACCCCTAATGCATTAGTTCCATAGGCTGGTGGGAAGCATCAAGTCAATAAGGGGAAGCCCACAGGAACCCAGCAGCTGGACCTCCACACCCCATACCTGTGGGGAGCCTTGTCTCCCTTCCTTTCACTCTCTGACTGTGGTTTATAAAGTCTTAGATGGAGGGTAGGGCCAAGGGACTTACTGTAATGAAATAAGGGTGTCTTTAGTGGGGAATGCACTGTCTCTGCCTTAGGGGGACTTCCAGTCTTATGGAAAAAACATAGTCCCAGCCCTCAAAGTGTCCCTGGTCTGATGGAAGAATACAGCTCTTTTGTCTATTCATTCCATAAACATTAATGGAGCACCTACTGTATACTTGATAGACATCAATGACAAAGTAACACCAACCCTGCTTTCTAGATTACATTCTATTAGGGAGATAAATGATGCTTAATAATACATATATACATATTTTTCCTAGTGTTTTAGAAGCTGAAAAGTTTCTGTGGGGAAAGAGAAAGGTAGAGCAGCGTAAGGGAGGCTGGGGTGGAGTGGGGAGGGTGCTGTGATCTTAAATCAGCTGCAGGTCAGCCTCACTGAGCACAGGAGGTGAGGGACATGCCATGTGAAAATCTGGGGGAAGAGCTTCCAGCAGGAGCCTGGGTGGAGCCTCGGCAGAGGTGCGGTGAGCTTGACGCCATATGTTTGAGCAGCACGAGGCTGGGGCAGTGAGGGAGGGGACGAATGCTGGGAGAGGATGGGCTGGAACCTGCTGGGGATCCCACCGCACATGGCCCTGTAGGCCACTGGGAGGACTTCAGCTTTCACACGATGGAAATGGAGAGCCGTGGAATGGTTTTGAGACTGAACCTTAAACTGAACTTTAAACCAAGTCCTTCTCGCCATTGTGTTGAGAATGGGCGCTGGGGTGGGGCAGCAGGGAGGCCGAGAGCCCATAGGAGGCCACTGCCGTGAGCCACACAAGGGAAGAAGGGGGTTCCGAGCAGAGTGATGGCAGAGGGGCTGGTGAGAGGGGCCCCGCGGAGCCTGAGGGTAGTTTGAAGGATTTGCCCACAGATTAGTTGTGGCCTCTGAGAAGAAGGCAGCATCCCATGAATGGAGATGAATGGCTAACTCAACCCTGTGCCTCTGAAACAGATGTGCGCGCCTGCGCGCACGCACACACACACACACACACGCACACACGCACAGCAATAACACAGTCTCTGATGTTACAGCTCAGAGGCAGGAGCCTGTCAACCCTGTCCCCACCTCCACTCAGGTCCCCACCCCCACCCCAGTCCCCACCCCCACTTGAGTCTCCATCCCCAGCCCATCCCCACCGCCACTGGGGTCCCTACCCCCATCCGGGGCCCCACCCCCACCCCGGTCCCCATCTCAGGGAAGGCATCCCTGCAGTTCCACTCAGAGCCCTGCAGCCCCTGCCGCCTCACTAGGTCAACACTGCCGTCGCGTGAACAGCCCCGGGAAAGCACAGTAACTCAATTCAACTGTGCAGCTCCATAATCTCATGTCAACCTCACAGCTGATGATTACTGTTTTATCACAGGCTCGTAAAGTCCCCACATTGCTATGAATCACGGACACTCTGCCAGCGAGTGCCGGGAAACCCGGCCAACTCCAGAGGATGCTGGCTTGACAGGCAGCTGCTGGGGTTCGTCCGAGGTCACTCCTCTCTATTGCAAGGGTCTTCCACATGCTCATTCCAGAAATCAGGGAGCAAGTCATTCTCTTCCCTGGTGGTGGGGCCTTCAGCTCCCCTCTGCTGGAGGAATATTAAGTGCCATGGGTCCTCTGGTGTAACATCTGAGATGGGCGGCCAGCACGGTACAGAAGGAAATACCTAGGATTTTGAGGTCAAGAATATTCAGCTCTGGGGGCGCCTGGGTGGCTCAGTGGCTTAAAGCCTCTGCCTTCAGCTCAGGTCATGATCTCAGGGTCCTGGGATCGAGCCCTGCATCGGGCTCTCTGCTCAGCGGGGAGCCTGCTTCTCCCTCTCTCTCTCTGCCTGCCTCTCTGCCTACTTGTGATCTCTCTCTCTGTCAAATAAATAAAATCTTTAAAAAAAAAAAAAAAGGAATATTTAGCTCTGCATTTGCTGTTGACCATTCGTGTGACCTTGGGCAAGCCATTTAAGCCATCCAGCTTCAGCATCCTCATCTGTAAAATAGGTATCATGGAGCTTAAATGAGAGAATGTTTGCAACATACTTGGCACATTTAAATTGCAATTATTATAAGTCAGACAATCAAGTTCCAACCAGGCAGACACCTGGAACCAGGGAGGAAGCCGCATCCAAGGGTCACAGGGTCACAAAGGGTCAGAGGAAGGACGGAGAAGCCAGAGCTGAGGTACAGCCATGGGGTAGAGCTAGGACAGGGTACCTGGCATCCCAAACAAGTGGAAATAGGAAGAACCTTCAGCCCTTCTAGACTTGAAGTTTTTCAAGTTCTGTTCAGCAGGTGAACTTTTGCAGACGAACTCTGTATTGGTCAGGGTTCTCCAGAAAAACAGAACCAGTAAGAAAAATGAATAAATGAACAAGTAAATAGAGAAGGGCATTTAAGAAATTGGCTCCTGTGATTATGGAGGTTGACAAGCCCAAAATCTGCAGGGTCGGCCATTAGGCTGGACATCCAGGGAAAAGCTGATGTTGAAGCTCAAGTCTGAAGGTTTTATGTTGACTGAACTCCTTGCTGGGGGAGGTCAGCCTTTGTTCTATTAAGGCCTTTGACTGATTGGGTGAGGCCCACCCATGTTATATAGTGCAATCTGTTTTAGTCAAAGTCCACTAATTTCAACATTAATCTTATCCAAAAACAAACAAAGAAAAACCCTTCACAGAACCATCAAAAATAATGTTTGGTCAAATATCTGGGCCCTACGGCCCAACCAACTTGACACACAAAATTAGCCATCGCAGGATCTTATGCAGAACTCCAGTACATAAAATAGATACAGAAGAACCTGCCCTGGTTGGAGAGAGAGAGGAGAGCCAGATCCTGCTCACCAGGAAGCCCCTTATCTTCCACAGAGGCTCCAAGGACCCAAGTTTGAAAAACCACTGGTCTAGTTTGCACTGGGCGTGAGCTTTATCCAAAAGGTAAGGTAGCCTTAGGCTGGATACACAGTTGGCTAGCGCTGGCTTCACCATGTCGTAATTCCTGCTGGACTGTCAATTACACGCATATAGGGCCCATTTGTGTCTGTATGCTCAGCCCATAGCAATAGGCAAATGTATAGGAGATAGATACTCAGTATATATGTTGAATGAATGCATGCAAGGACAGAGATCATTCAAAAGCTGGAAATCCAAACTGAGAAAAAGGTGCAACCCAAGAGGGCAGAAGAACAACGATGCCTTACCACTAAAGCCTCAGTCTGCCAGCCCTGCAACCAGCAGGACCCCTGACCGCCTTCCAGACGGGGGCTGCGGGGGCTGAGATGCTGCCCTTTGCTGCGCCTGACAGCGAATGCAAACCACACTCTTCCTTGGCTTTCGAAGGTGCTCTACAAAATTGTTCCTGCAGCAAATTCACTGTGGGCTGGTAGTAAAATGAGTCTGCATTCTGGGAACACGTTCAGAGTGATGGGAGGAGGCAAATCGCCCAGAGAAGCTGGGATGAAGAAAAGAGGGATGTTGTCCCAGGATCTGGCAGAGTTTAGCAAATGGGAGAACCATTAGATATCTGTTGAGTAAAGAGGCCAACGTACCCAATGCAGTGTTGGCCAATCTTACGGGGGTGCCCTCTACCAGGGGCTGCTCTGGGGGCTCTGGTGCAGAAGGCAGGAAGTCCTGCACAGGAGCCAAGACCATTTGTACACAGACAGAGGTCTGGGAGCCACCTCTGGGTGGGGCGGGGCCTCCTTATACCCGGTAATTAATCAGGAACGGAGGCTGGCATCTGCCCTGTCTTTGTCTCAGGAGCCTCCAGAGGCTGAGAAATTTCCTGCCAGCTGCTAGCCCAGCTGTTCCCAGACCCCAGGGTGCTCCAGGTAAGGGGAGAAGGGGGACCACCCAGGCGGAGAAGAACAACGAGCGAAGGAAAAAATTAATGACAAAGGAATATTTTGGCAACTCCTTTCCCCCTCCATCTGATCTTAAAAGTCTTCCTTTTGTGGGGGGTCTGGAGATCAGTGAGGGAGGAAAGGATGGCCCGTCCAACAGGGCTGCAATTCAAGTTCTGAGTAAGACAAACAAATCTGCCCCCCGCCCACCTCTGGAAGAGCAGCACTCGGCCCGGGCTGCCCGTTAGAATCACATGGAGACTTTAAGGAATACGGATGCCCACGCTCCAGCCCGGGGAGAATCTTATTTAATTGGTTTGTGGGGGGAACCTGATCATTGGCATTTTTTTTTTTTAAGTTATCCAAGTGAGTCTCATATGCAGCCAGGACTAAAAAATTCTACTTTAGAGCCTTAGATCCTCTGCCCCCACTCCTGAAACCTGCCCCTCCACCCTCTCTCCCTATCCTGCTGCCGCAAGGAGGCACGGTCTTGGCTCCACCCGGACTGGCCAGCCCTCTTCACAGTTTGTTCCTTCAGGAGTCTCAGGCTTTCCACTTCACCACCTTTCCCAACAAATGCTTCTTCATCCTTCCAGACCCGAGCCATATGCCACCTCCTCTCTGAAGCCTTCCCTGATTTCTGCAGGCCAGGCTAGGCTATGTGCCTCAGGCCCCTCACCCCAGTGCCCACCGAACCGCTGCCTCTGTGAGGGCCTCTGCCACGATGGCCCGTCAGCACATCTACTCATTCGACTCTAACAAGATGCTAAGCTTCTTAAGGATATGGATGATTCATGAATTAAAAAATACTAATATCCACTAACATATGTACATATATAATGTGACTTCATATGTTAAGACAGTCTATATATTTATTTACTACTTTAGTGTCTCCTGGGCGCCGGATGCTCCGAGCACTGGGGATGCCCTGGTGTATAAGATCGTCAAGTCTTCCTTTTAAATTCCCGGTTAGAGGCGTGGCGGAGAGGGTGCTGCAAGCGGCGGCTGTTGGACTTCCTGTCTCAGCCCACGGCACAGCGACTGGGGTGGAAGTGACGTCCGCCCCTTCCACGGGAAGGGCAAGTGAGCCTTCTCCACGGCTCACACAATCGTGCCGCCCCCTCCCTCAGCTCAGTGACCTTGGGGGTCCGCTCTGATGGCCACAAGATGGACGAGGGCCGCCCGACTCCCTCTGGCCTTAAAGGGAATCAGAAATGAACGTTTTGTGCCTCAGCTCCCGAGAGTTGTGAATCAGCGTGCAACAGCAACAGGGTCTAGCTTATCCTTACTAATAGAGGACGCTCTTGGCCACCAGTCACGGTGCATGAGTCAGAGCAGGGTGAGAATAGGGGCGCCGTTCTTTCCTAATACAGCCTGCAGAGGAAGGTCGTTTCTGGGGGCGGGGGGGCGGGGCAGGAGCTCATCCACATTAAGAAGGACCCGGGCCTTTCCATCCATCGGTTCTGCCCTCTCCTCGTGCGCCAACCGCATCTCCACTCATGCTCACGAGAGGGCTTCCACCATTTCCGGCAGCCCATTCTCCTGTCATGCGAGTGCCCAGAACAGTAAAAAAGTGGGGCGACAAAAGCACCCGCTCATCATCTCTCCCTTTACAGAAGAAGAGCAAATCTGTTCCTAAAAGCCCCCCCGCCCCCAGACTCTTCCTTCTACTTGATTGGCCAGAATTGGGTCACCTGGTCATCACCTGGTCGATGGTGGCCACAGGAAGGGCTAAGAGGGAAGAAGGGGGCACTTGTCTGTTTTATCTTGGGGCGTGGGCTGAGCCAGCTGGGGAGGGCTGGGCGCCTCCGCCTCCCCCGCCGAGCCCGGGGAGACAGGAACTGCTTGAAGTAGCCAAGCCAAAGGTGAAAGGGTTGCCTGCTTAACATTAATGATGGCGCTTCCTGCACAGGAACCTAATTACTAATTGTAATTTATATCTGAGTTTGTGATTTGGGGAGAGCACCAAGGGACTCATTGCTTGCCTCTGAGAGGCAAGATACAAAGGCAGGATCATTTGTTTTATTTCTTCTTGCAAAAGATTCTTATGAGGCATGTCTTTTATGGCTGCATACTCATTATATTTCAAATGCATTCAAGTATCCTTGATGTATTGCTAAGCGTCTGGATGATTTTTTTTTTTTCCTCCAAAGCACTTGTGAGAAAAATACTTAGAGGTGAAATTAGGCAAGCCTAGGGCACGGTGGGCTATGCTCTCTTCCAGGAAGACTGTGTTGGGGGGACACTTTCAGAGATGGGGATTCCCTTCGTTGTGTTGGGCTGGATATACCAGGCAGGCCAAGCCAATAGCAAAGCCTAGGGATACAGTCACTTGGATGTTGTGATTTGGGGGCCCCCCAGAGCCACATGGCACCCAGGAAAACCTTTTCCCCAACCTCAGATCCCTAACTCCCACATGAAGTCACCCTTTGGGTCAAAGTCCTGCTCTTCCAAGTTTTCCCCAATATTGACTTAACTGACAGTGAAAGCCAGTAGTTTTCCGGGGCCCACTGGGAAGGTAGATGGGATGGGCATCCAGCTGGTGGGTAGAGAACTGACATGCTTCCCTACCAGTTGGAGAATGGATGCCATCCTGAGCCCCTGAGTGCCTCCCCTTGCTGTCACCCACCCCTGCCCTTAGGGCACCAGTCCCCTCAGTGGTCCTACAAATAAAGGGTTAACCTGGATGTTGCTAGGGTCCTCCAAGACCCTCCTCTAGTTCTGATTGGTTGCTGCTCCTGCCGGTGGTTAGAGTTTGACTGTTTCTTCCAACTGCAGCCCCAAAGGGCCCAGGTGAAGTCTCCTGTCTTCGCTGCAGAGTCCTAGCAAGTGCTATATTTCATGCCATTAACTTACCCACGTTTATTTTCATATGAAAGTGAAGTTTTGAAATCTGATCCATCAAATAAAAACACTGCTCCAAGAAGATGCACCCTGATCACCCTGTGGGTTTAGTCCTTCCAGGACATTGCCGGGTACCCCTCCCCCCACCTGTGGTTGGGGGAACCCAATTTGAGAATCAAGGATCTAAAGTGCTGTGATCAGCACATCACTGCACAGCTGTGCATATGGCACCTAGAAGGTAAAAATCAATCGCTTCAGACATTCCAGTCTGTACCCAAACTTTGTTTTTGGCAAAAACTCAACAACTACTCCCTGCCAGCTGTTCCCATTGCACCGCCTAATGGGGTCATTTTCCGTTCTTCCAATCTGCTTGTGCCTTTCCATCTCTAGGCCTTTGCTCATGCTGCTTCTGCCTGTGGGACTGCTCTTTTCTTCAGCTCAGGCTTCAAAGTCAAGCTCGAAGCTACATCATCCACCTCCAGAGCAAACCCCCAGGCTGTAATCTCTTCCTCTTCTTTATGATTATTATTATTATTTTTTTACCTATCCTTTGGCTCACATCCCTTTCCACCCAGCATCAGACTTATTTACATTTATCTTTTGAACTTGACTGTGAGCTCCTTGAGGGAGGGACCATACAGCATTGATCTCTTTACTCCTCATGGCTTTTAGCACTTTGCTAGACACGGACCAAACAAGCAGAAAATACTTAATTTAATAACTAAAGTATAGCACTCGCCTTATACACTTTGACTTCGGTTAAGTATATTTTCATGTCATGAGACAGAAGGGACAGGCCATTTGAAGGGAATGGAGAGGAAAAGAGTTAGATAAAAGTGAGTCCCTAAGCCTCAATGAGTCAGCATGAAGCTAAGGACATGAGGGGGACAGGACTTTCCACCCACATCACAGATGTGAAGAGGCAGCACTGCGTGTGTCGAGCACGGTTCTGGAGCCACAATGCCTGGTTTCAAAACCTGACTCTGTTCCTGCATGACCTTGACAAAGTTCTAAACTCCCCGTGATTCTGTTTTCTCATCTGTAGAATGGGGATAATAGTAGTGCCTACCTCACTGATTTCTCTGAGGTGACTGATGAAATAATG
The DNA here is from genome assembly GCA_028533885.1 of Nasua narica. NCBI lineage: Eukaryota > Metazoa > Chordata > Mammalia > Carnivora > Procyonidae > Nasua > Nasua narica. The sequence continues at coordinate 99,449,922 of CM052802.1, forward strand.
CACGTAAGACTTCAGAGCAGTGGCTAGTGGTCCCTTGGTTTGTGTTTGCTATTATAAGCCCTGAGGTCTGTTCAAATCTTAGTAGAGCAGAGACAAGCCAGGTCTCCCACAGCTTCCTCCTTTTTTGCTTCGTGGCATACATCACCATCGCCCAGTCGCATCTCCTTCCACCTCCAGAGCGGTGCGTGTTTCAACTTTAGGATATTTTTAACATTGTCAGGTTAAGCATGCAGGACTTATAGCTTCTAGAGGCCAAGTTTATCTGCTGACTGTATAGGATATTTTTGAGGTTAGCAAAAAGTAGACACATAAAAGAAAAAGTTGGATACATGTCCCAATGCCTACCTCCTCCCAAATTTCTCTTCCCTGCCAGAAATTGGTCTCTTCACTTTTGTTACGGTATCCAACATTTTTGACAACTAGAAATTAATTCAATTTAGTAAACTTTTTATGCAAAGGAAAGAAAGTGGGAGGGGGAGAGAGAGGAAAAGGAAAGGAAGGAAGGAAGGAAGGAAGGAAGGAAGGAAGGAAGGAAAAGAAGAAAGAAAGAAAGAAAGAAAGAAAGAAAGAAAGAAAGAAAGAAAGAAAGAAAGAAAAAACAAGAAAGAAAAAGAAAGAAGAAAGAAGACAAGAAAGAAAAAAACAAGAAAGAAAGAAGAAAGAAAAGAAAGAAAGAAAGAAACAAGAAAGGAAAAAGAAAACAAGAAAGAAAGAAAAAAGAAAACAAGAAAGAAAAAACAAGAAAGAAAGAAAAAACAAGAAATAGGTAGTTCTAGCAAAAAGCCAGAGGTGATTCCCAATTCAGCGTGAATTTGTCAAACCAGGCTGCCTTTACGACACTTAATCTGAGGCCAATCTACTGGGAAAACAGAGCAGTGGGCGAACTGGGATTTAAAATAGAAAAAGGCCATGTGAGAGCTGTTGAGGAAGGACAGGCCTGAGGAAATACCCAGAATCCAGTGGTCGGGGTGGGAATGGTGAGGGATGGCATCCAAAAAACAAGATCAGGAAACTGAGTCCAAGAGATAGGGCAGGGCAGAGGGGACAAAAGACCGATAAGAAGAAATTCTGCATAAATATTTTACATCTTAAAATTTAGCCTAGTGGTTGCTCTGGATATGAATGTAAGGCAGATGTTCCAGCCTAGAGCAATCCTGTATTTCTAGCCACACAGGGTTGGGAATGCTGTCCCATCTCCGGCATACTTTAGCCCGAGGGATCAAAGAGCCCCGGCAGCTGGCTCTCCAGTGCCTCCCCCTCCCTTCTCCCACTCCTGCCCTGTAACGAAGGGAACAGTGTTCTTTCCTCGGTCCTCAGAGCCTTCTTAGCACCTGAGCATGGTAAGCAGCCACCTCCCACTCCAGGATCTCCCCGTTGCCTCTCTCCCTGATCTCTGTGAAAATGGACAATTCCAAATCCTTCTACTCCGTTTCTGCAGAGAAAACACTCTTCTCAGGCTGTCACGATGACACAAAGGCAGTGCCTGGAATAAACTGGCCACCCACCACCCCCAACTTCAGCCACCGCCATCGCCCACTTAATTTTTTTAGTAAAGCAGCTTAATGGCTTTAGACAGATGACAACTCATTAGTGCATCAGAAAGCTGGAAGGGTCTTCAAAGAATGTGTAATCTAACCCGTTCATTCCCAAGATAATAAATCTAGAACTCGGAACAGGGGGGTGATGACTGCCCCACAGCCACAGAGTGGGTTCGGCATGGAGCCACACGTGACCCCCAGAACTGCTGGGTCCCTGGCCCCTCTCCCACCTCTTCAGTCATGGTGTTGTTGTAGGGTGTGAGCACTGTCCAGGGCTGCATTGGAGTAGCTAGGTATGATAGATGATTTGGAAGGATGTAGGACACTCCTCTCTCCTGGCTGTCACTGCCCGGGTACAAGATAACCATGGTAGGCTCGGTGTGCAAACCTTTCCATGGCTTATCTCCCTCCATAAGCCTCCCAGAACGTGTTGGGCAACAGGTTACGGAAGGCTTTACATCAACTGGCTTTCACCGGGAAGATTAATGATCTCACGCCACAGGATGCCCCAGAGCAGGGCTGCCCCGGTTGATACACTTCATGGTTTGATGTAAGTTCTCTGTAGGTTCTCTGTGTCTTTCCAATTCACCATTTTGGTTTAGCTCCCCTCCTGGTTGTAAGATGGCCGCTACAGTTCTAGACACGAGAACATCACGTACAGAAGATAGGTCATTTCATCTTGGGGGTCTTCGCTCATTACCAAAGAATCTTTCCCTGAAGTCCCCCAGCAGGTTTTCTTTTCTCTCATTGATCAGGATTAGGTTATATGCCATTTTCTGGAACAATGACTGGAAAGGGCTATGAGATTACCATAATTGGTTTAAACTAGTTGAGGTTTACCTTACGATCTTGTGGGGAGGAATAGACAGCCAAACAAACTCAGGGTGTTGCCAGCAGAGAGGAGGGTAATGGCGGTGGGCAGAGAGTCAACAGTGCCCGCCATATTTTATCATCACCATCTGAGGAGTGTAGTGTTGAGCGCATGGAAATAGAGTAGCCGAGTTCAAATCCTTGCTCTGCTACTTACTAGCTGTGTGATCTCAGGCAAATTAATTGACCTCTCTGTGCCTCAAATTCCTTGGGGGAATATAATAAAATCTACCAATCTACCTCATGGAGCTACTATGAAGATTGTAAGTTAATATATGTAAAATTTGCAAATATATATGATATGTAACACACTAGCCTAGGGAGTGTTACATAGTGGGAGTTGTCAGTTTCTTCCCAACTCCCACCCTACCTTACACACACACACACACACACACACAGAGACACACACACACACACACACACACACACACACACACACGCTCCCCATATTCCTACCACGGCTGCCATGGGAATCTCATTATTAGTCCAGAACTGACCCACATTTTTCAAACCTTGGGGCTTCCCATATGCCAGTCCTTCCACTTATAAAGATAAACATCCCACCATCTTTTCTGGTGGCATTTAAGCCGATTGAACACCACATCCTCCATAAACTTTCCTGGATCCCTCCTGGTTGGCATTAATCACTTTCCCACCCCACCTCAGACTCCCCAGACCCTCAGTGTTTCCACTCAGGCTCCTGTGCATCCTGCCTTGCTCGGTGGTCCCCAGCAATTGAGTTGATCTCCCCTGCTAGACTGAGAGCTCTTATAGGGCAGGAACGTACTCTTGACTTAGTCTTTGACGTCCCCTTAGGAAAAGACAGAGTGCCCTGCATAGAACATATCCTTTGTAAGTGTTTATTGACTCACCTGGAATGAAATAGAAATACACAATCTCTACCCTCAAAGAGTCCAGTCTAGCTGAAGACGCAGACAGACGTGTATAAAGACACTGACCATATAAGCATTGCAACATCAGTGCCCCACGGACCTGACGCTCCAGCCACACCAAGCTTCATACTTTGCACGTGCTCTTCCGATTTCCTGGAAGTCCTCTCCTCGTTCCTAGGACCCTGTTGCACACAAAATCCTGTTCACCCTTCAAGTCTCTCCCGTGAAGCCCTTCCTGGTGACACGGCCACCGACACTGGTACTTAGCTGCTGTGGTCCTCAACACATGCATTCCATCTCCTTCCCTCTCCAGCCTGGGGCTTCCTTAAGCCCTGGGACTGTGTTTTCCCATCACACATCCCGGATCCCAGTGCGGAGCTTGACGAGCAACAAATGTCTGCTGGGTGAGCACTACAGAGGGATTTATGTTAGCTGCCTTTTCTCAGAAGAATACCTCTGGGGCTTGTAACAACTTTCCAACAGCCTGGATGCCCACGAGGGGCAGCCGGTCTGGGAAGCTGAGAGTGAGAGCCACACTGGCTGAAGACGCCACACGGCCTGGCCAAGGAGATAACTGTATAATGAGGGCAATCCCCGAGACGACGACGACACCTGCCCAGTGCCTGTCTCCAGGGAGGGAGCCTGCCATGAGGAAAGGCCCTGTGGAGCAGAGATTACATGCTCCTCCGCGTCAAGTGGTCAGCCTGGGATGCCAGCAAGGGAACATTCTAAGAAGGGTCCACGGATGGGCATAGCTTCGTAAGCATAATGTTTCCTCCTGGCGTCTGGACTTTTGTTCCCGTTAACGATGTCAGCAATGAGTTGTTGTGATTGTCCCTGGAGACGTTTCCTGTTCGTACCGTACTTGAGTTTCCCAAGCATTTTCCCATGCGTGACCTCAACCAAGCCTTGCATCAGCCCTGCAGCAACCGTGCTGCCCATATTCCGTATTCCGCAAGATGAGCCTGACTCCCCAAGGGGACAGAAGCACTGCCCAGTGCCGCACGGCTAGCGAGTGCCGGGCTCTTGATCCCAGCCTAGAGCTCGTGTGCTTCTGGGTTGGCTGGGAGATGGACAACTGACGATTTCTATATTTCTGTCTTCAGGTGAGATATTGGTTGCCGCCAGCATCTGTGGCTTTGCGGACCACTAAATACCTATTGCTTTGTCTGTCTTCTGGGTGAAGAATGGGAATGCGAGACATAGGGATGATGGGAAAGAAGTTGTGATGCGTGTACATGTGTGGATGCATGTAAAAGCATGTGTGTGTGTGTGTGCATGTGTTGGACCCAGGGGTGAACTACAAGTATCCCTTGTATATTCGATAGGGACAACGGTTGCCCCTTCTGAGTGCCTTTAGCATCACAAATCCTCATAACCGCATGACTAGAGGCAAGGGCATTCATGAACCCCATTCCCCTGTCAGCTCTGCGTGTTGTCTGATTCACTCTGGAGGGGACAGAAGGTGCTGAAGCAGCAGTTCTGCTGTGACCTCTGTCATCCTGTGACCTAGGTCACCTTCTCCAGGGAGAAATAGAGGGCTCTTCCCTCATAACCCTAGGACCGCAGTGTCAGCAGACCCTCCCCAGACCGACCCTGTAACCCTCCTGTTCTTTTCCTTGTTCGGTGGGAAGGCACCAACACACGGGGGGCTCTCTGCATCCTCCCCTGGCTTCTGAGCAGACTTAGGGGGGCAGTAATGTGGTTTCTGGGTGGTCCTATGGATCCGTGCCTCCTGCCATCAGGAGCAAGTCACCTGGCCCCTGGTCACCATTGTTTCCTCATCTGCAAAATTAGGATCACCGTGTCTCATCAGCCCCCTACACCTGCCGTTATCCAGCCGCTCCTTGAGCTGCCATTGGTGCCTCCTGCAGGCTGGAGGCCCCAGAGCAGCCCCCTTGCCTTCCTTCTGGTTTGGACTCCCCTCTGGCCCATCAGGATCTCCTTCGTTCTGCCTCCGCCTTCCCCCAATGTTCCGGTCCCTCCTGAGGCAAAAGGCTGTCTTCTGCTTGGAAGCATTTTGGTTCAGAAAGTGCTTCATGCTCCACAGCGTGGTCTTGTGTGCCACCAAGGCTGCTCACGTTGGGGGTTATGAGGGGGGTGTTAGGAGATGTTAATACAGCTTAATGTAAAAAGTTTGATTTCTCATTCACATAAGCCTTCTGAGGTCCAGCCGCCCTCCTTGGCAGCTCTCCGACTATGGTTAGGATAGGGCAGTTCCTTCCTCGACACGGCCCTCCCAGCATTGCTCACTTACAGCCACAGCACAGGAGAGAGCCTGAATGGAGCTCACATGCTCAGGGTTAACTGCCTGGGACTAGAAATGACACATCCCATCTGCTCATCTCCTCCCTGAAGACGACTGAGTCACATGGGGCCACTCTGATGGCAAGGGAGGCTGAGTATGGTCTCAGAAGTTAAACTTCCAGGCCAGTTTAAACAGAAAGGCATTGGAAGGTTACGGGATGGTCCATGGGACTCAGGGCAAGAAGCCCAGCCAGGCTTCTCCCAGGGCTGGGAGCATCAGGATTCAAGGAAGCTTCTCTGTCCCTGTCCGGGGCCACAGGTCTCTCTTCTTTACTGGGGATGACCAACTCATCTTGGTTTGGCAGAAACTTTCGGATTTTCGCACTGATAGTGCTATGCCCTGGGAGCCCCTTCAGTCCCAGGAAAACCATCTGAATTGGTCACCCCATCATTACTTCTCTTCACATGTTACTTTCAGTCTTTAGTTTTTCTCTCCTGATTGAATTCCTTCTTCTCTGTGCAGGTGGCATAAAATTGCTGCCCCATATGAGCTCCGGAGCCTCCCGGCTTCAGTACCTCCAACAACTAATGCATGTCTTTAATCCTTATTCCAGATTTTCAGAAGGGAGACACTGATTGCTCTGTTTTGGTCTGTCACCCACCCCATTTATGGAATAATCATAGCTACCTGAACCCAGTCCTTTAAGTGAAGGGACAAGGCAGAAAAAGGGAGGTGAGATCCAGCAGACACGCCTCATGGTTCTATTGGATGGCCCATCAGGAACATTCCACTGTAACCACTGTAACCAAAGAAAAAAAAATAGAAGAAAAATAGAAGAGGACTAAGAATTAACCTGCCAAAAGGCAGTCCACCTGGGATTGCTGCTCTCCCCAGGCCCTCCCCTGAGCCCAGTGCACACAGAATCCATTCACATGTTAGCTAAGGCAGTAGGCAGAAATCCAAGCTGGCCTCCAAGAATCCCACCCCCTGCTCTGCACCCTGCATAAGCCCTTCCTCTTGAGTGTGGGTGGGACCTGGGCATATGATGAGATACTCACTCCTGTGATTACTGTTAGTTTAGATAAGACTCTGTGAGGCAGACCAGGGCAAAACCCTCTTGTTGACTCTCAAGGAAGTTGCCATGTTGTGAGAGGCCCACATGAAAGGACCTGAGGGTGCCCTCTGGGATCTGAGAATCATCCTGATCTGACAGCCAGTAAGAAAACAGACACCTCGGTCGTGAGAACACAAGTAACCAGGCCCAGCATGAGACGGGTTTGCAGCCCTACCACACCTTGCTTTCAGCCTCCTGAGATCCTAAACAGCGAACCCAGCTGTGGCCCCATTCCTGGACTTCTGACCTATAGAAACCATCAGATCATAGATTCATGGTTTTTTAAGTTACTAAATTTCTGGTAATTTGCTATGTGACAATAGAAAGCTAATACATCTAACTTAGGGGAAAACTGTGGGGCATTAGGCACATCCAGGGGAGTAAATTTCAAATGTTCAACCTCAAACCAAGTGTCTACATGAACAAAACATTAAACCAGTCCCCATTTGACTGATTTCCTCCAGAGTTCAGGTTCTTGGGTCACCCAGTTTCCCTACCACCCAATCCTTACAGGTTGGGACTGGGGCCAAGAGAGCCATCCCCTAGTGGGGACATTGAGGGGTAAGTGGGCAGCCATCCAGCTCTAGGAATGAGGAGCATAATGCTGGTTTTACTTTAAATATTTGGATTTATGTAAAGGATTAATAACAGCCAGTTGGCAAAGAGGGTAGAAATCCAGCACTCCTATATATTGCTAATATGAGTATAATTTATGAGTATAAATTGGATGAGCTTTTCAGAGTACAATTTGGCAAGATCTATTAAATTGAAAAATGCACATATCCTTTAATCCAGAAATTCCTCTTTTAAGAGTTTGCCCTACAGAAATTTTAGCACAGGGCCCAATTACATATGTACAAGGATGTTCATCGCAGCATTGTTTGCCATAGAAAAAAATTGGCAATAACCCACATACTTATCAATCAAAAATTGGTTAAATAAATTGTATGCTTACACTGCAATACTATTGAGCCATTAAATAAACTGGTACATTCACACTGGAATACTATTCAGCCATTGAAAAAATGAGGTTCATTTATATGTGGTGACATTTCCATGTTGTATCTATGATATAGTGTTAAGAAGAAAAGCAAGCTGCAGAACACTATATATAGTATATCATTTTTGTTAAAAGTAATTACATATTTATATGTTAAAATATGCATGAAAAAATGGAAAAATGTAAACTAAATTTTTAGGAACAGTTATTTCTTGAATTTCTCTTTTATATATGCTTCTGGATCATGTTGTATGATGGGGAACTTTCTATATTATACATTTCTGTGTTGTTAGAAAAATTTACTATGTGTATTTGTTAATTTTATAATAAAACAAAACAATAACTAAAAATTGGATTAAGTATCTTTAGGTCCTCTGTCTACCATCTAAGAAACTGACCCAAGCCTGCCAGGCTATGGGCTTACAGTCTCAACAAGGCTCCCCATGGACCTGGAGAGCTGTTGGCAGATACACAGAGGTCTTCCACAAGGGCTAATGTGCAGTGAAGAATCAGCTTTACACAAGGAAAGGTCTGGCCTTTGCCCTCGGCTACTAGTCCTCGGAATGTCATGTCTGAGAGAGACATCTCTGTTCGCTGGGAGCTTTGACCGATGGACAGCGTAGCAATGCAAGATTTATGATGGGGGCTCTGGGCCTTGTGGTATCAGCTATACCTCCTGAGGGCTGGAAACAAGGTCAGCTTCACAGGCAGTATGTGATGGAGCCCCAGTAAGAACTCTGGACTCCAAGGCTTGGGTGCACTTTCCTAGTTGTCAATACTTCAGATGTCTTGTCACACATGGATGGCAGAGACTTAATGCTATCTGCAAGTTCACAGGGGGAAGACAGTGGGAGCTCCACGTTTGGTCCCTTCCCTGAACTTGTGTCCTCTATCCCTTGGCTGGTCTAAATCTGTATCCTTGGGGTGCCTGGGTGGCTCAGTGGGTTAAAGCCTCTGCCTTCAGCTAAGGTCATGATCTCAGGGTCCTGGGATCGAGCCCCGCATCGGGCTCTCTGCTCAGCAGGGAGACTGCTTCCCCCTCTCTCTCTGCCTGCCTCTCTGCCTAGTTGTGATCTCTCTCTCTCTCCCTCTCTGTCAAATAAATACATAAATCTTTAAAAACAAACAAACAAAAAAATAAATAAATAAATCTATATCCTTTCCTTTAATTATAACCATGAGTACAACAGCTGTGAGTAAGTTCTCTCTTCTCCTAGTAAATCATCAAAAAGGAATGTGGTTTGGGGACACCCCCTCAACTTGAAATTGATGCCAAAAGTGGGGTGGTCTTGTGTGTGTGGTCTCTTCCCTTTACCTTCACAGTTGGTGAAACTGTTTGCAGCTGGACGGGTCTGCCTGTCAGGCACCCATGTGAGATACACAGGAAAGGTAATTGTTTGCGCTCTCAGGCCATTGCTGCTGATAGTACATTTAGCGAGAACACTGGGCCGTGTGTCAAGAGCTCTGGATTCTAGTACCAGCTCTGTTGCTTACAAGCTATAAGCAGGAAAGAGAAATTGCCTATAAATGCTCCTGGCCATGGCCAAGTGGAACATGTCTGCTCAGGCTCAGTGCCCTTCACAACTCCCTCCCCCCACACAGACAAGGTTACAGATGTCTTAGAGGAGTGAGCCCAGATCTACCCTACCAGCTAGGTAGAGAATCTTCCCCTCTTCTGTCTCCCCTGTGCCTTCTGAACTTCAGCACTGATTCCCTTGATTCAAGATTCAAACCTAGTTTTTGTGGTTGTTGTTTTTCCCCTTGAATTTATCTCCATTTAAACTTGCCCCTCTGCTCAGGCCACCTTTTTTTTTTGTTCTTGTCCTCATTAGCACCCCAGGACTCTACTTTTCCTAGTGTCATTTTCAGAATTCCCTCTGTGAGGCCAGGACTAGGGTGAAGAAGTCAGGCACCTAGGGTACAAAATTTAAGGAGACATCACTGTCAGGGCTGCCTCTCCACCTGCATGGCCCCGAGAGTGAAAACTCCCTTCTATATAGTCCCCTGGTGTCTCACTTCTGAGCCCTCATCCCAGCCCTAAATCCCCGCTGGAGTCTGTCTCCTTCTGCCCTCTTTGCCTTCCCCTTGACCCAGAGGGGCTTTCAGCCATGATCACATCTGGTCTTTTTAAAGGTCACCTATACCCTCCCAACTTCTTTCTAAAACAAAGTTTTCTAGCCTTCAGGGCTTCAAACATATCATTTCTTCTGCCTGTGTTCACTGCACATCCCATCCAACCTAAAATCTTCATAGCTACTCCTCCTCACTCCCTTAAATATCCCCCCACAGGGAAATTGATTCTGATTGCCTAGAGGAAGTCAGATGCCTGCTTACACACTTCCACACAACATTGCTCCTATCTTTTGTAGCACATATTACGATTGTAATAATTACTTGTGCGATTACTTGGTTACTGGCCACCAGCCTAAAAGTTACATGAAGTTACATGTAACGCTCAGAGTCCTGCAGGAAATGCCTGGTGTTTTCTAGTGGGGTAACTGATTTTGAGAATTTGGGGTAGCAAGCATGTGAAGCCCTTACTTCTCCTGGACCTGTAGGGACAAGAGGAGACAGTGGTTGCTAGAATCCAAGAGAGCTGTGGTTTTAATTAGGGGAAATGAGAGCTGGCCTCAGGGAAAAGGAAAGCAAACCCTGCCAGTCTACAGCCCAGCAGGGAGAGAGCTGGGGGATGAGCCCCTCAGCCTCTATCATCTCTCACCTCCAGTGTCCTGCCTCGCATTGGCCAAATCTAACCGGAAGGAGGGGGGCAGGTACTCTAGGCCATGCACTCCCTGCAGGTCAGCCTGCAGTAGGAAGGGTAAACTCAGATGGCTAGTGGAGCAGGATCACGTCTACCTTGCTTACCCGAGTCTATCTTGTTGACCCCTGAGTCTCTAATGAATAGCCCGGCTCCTAGCACCAGTGGGTATTTAAGGTGTACCAGTGTTGAATAAAGGAATGAGACAGGAAGGAATGAATGCCTCCCTTACCTACATCCTAGGGATATCATAAGACCACACGAGACCAGATGCATGAAAGTATTCTGTGACCCTTGAGGTAGTAAATAAACAGGAAAAACTATCATTCTTATTCTGATTCTTCTTCCTATTGGGAGATCAGTCTCTAAAAGAGAATCATAGCTTCTAGAAGGATTCTGGCTGCATTTACTTTCTTGGCTAGCCAGAGCACCAGCCCCCAGGGGCTCCATTGGTCTGACCACTTGGCCTAAAGGCACCCTTGGGGCATGAACTCACCCTCTACCCAGCGGCAGCTCTCGGTGAGAGCACGTCTCTTCCACAAGGGCATTTTATGTTTTCTCAACTAAGATAAAAATAAAATAATGACATTTTCTGGTGGCAAAATGCTCCCTGTCATACCTGGGGGACTGAAGGTTTATTGTGACTTTATTAAAATATATTAGATAAATTGAAGATCTGTGCTCTCCAGCCAGCCAACAAAGCCACTTCTTCCCTGTCGATGTTTCGGTATTGTATTAAGAAAGTTGTCACAAGCAATTTGGACTGGAGCATGTGGTTATAGACTGCCAAGTGTTGATTAATTAAGCCGATGTTTGGATTAGTTCTGCCTGATAGTTTCATTAGGGAAAATGAGGGAAAATGTGGAATAAAATCGCAAGGGGGAAGAGAAAGCCTCATCCTGTAAAACCTAAGAAAGAGAAATCCACCTGTATTCATCAGTGTCTGTGTGTGTGTGTGTGTGTGTGTGTGTGTGTGTGTGTGTGTATCTGCGTGTCTTTTCAAGTATCCCAGCAGAGAATGGGTCATGGCCAATAAGGATAACAAGTAGTTAATATGAATTCTATTCCAGGTATCAGTTCCTCTCCTGATTCCACCATTGTCCTTGACCTCCCTGGGCTACTTCCCCAGGTCAAATTTCTAAATGTTCATTGGGCCTTGAGCCCTTGAACCAGAGGCTGCCCAACCACCTGGGGTAACGGTCCATGGACCCTGAGAAATTGCCAGGCAAAACCGGACAGGGGAGGTGCACGTTCCCACCCAGAACCTATTGCAAATGTTGGGTGAAAGGGAAGAGTCTCAGAGAAGCAGGAAGATACTTGCTCCAACTTGAAGGGATTCAACATTGATGAAAATGTGAGTCAGCGTCAAGTGTCACGTGCTTTTAGGGAATTGTATTTCGGCTAACACCTCCCATACCCTTCCCCCCTAACTTGTCTCCTCTGCAAGAGGAGCAAACAAACGCCTCTCAGTTCTTTTCTCTGTACTGTTTTACTTCCATTTCCTACAAGCCCGAGGAAGCTGCTTAACATGCTTGGAGGTAAGTAGGTGCATCCTGCCGGGCCATCTACCATTGAGCAGGGCAGGGACTGGGAAGGAGCTTCCTTCTCTTGCCTGGAGGGGGAGACTGGTTAGTTATCTGAGCAGAGAGACTCAGTGAAACTGGGTTAGCTTGTGAGCAGGCTATAAACCAGTACCTGAAAGCACCCGCACTACAAAAGGGAAATGAGAGTTTCTTGCAACTGTATTAAGTGCCTTCTAATTCTAAACCCTCAGTGAAAGAGTAGATTTGGTATTATGCATGTCTGCCCCGGATAAAGTAAACATACGAGTAGCTAAGACTTTCCTGGTCACACAGATATGCGAGATGATGATGGGGTGTGTGGGCTCTGGAGTCAGACGGACCCGGATTCGAGTTCTGGCTCCCTTCCTCCTCAGTGTGACGGTCCTGGTTGAGCTCCCCCAGAAGTAGAACCCAGTTCAGGGACCTACGGGTTATATGGCGTTGATCTCAGGAGATCCCGAGGTAGAGTAGGAATGGAGAAAGGCAGCACAGGGCACTCCAGGGAGCAGGTTGTACTGGGGATGCCAGGGTTTCCCCTTGGGGTGGGCTCTGGGAGATGTAGCTGATGTTTCGGGGCTGTCCCCCAGAGAGGTGAGAAATCTGGGATATCTACCCACCAATCCTTATCCTTTATGGGTCGAGGGCTGCTCCCAGGGGTCTGACCTGCACCCGGGTCTTACAACATGTGCCCAGAGAAAGCCATCACTGTGTGAGGGAAAGGCACAAGATCCCCTGACATACCTTTGCATAAATTGAGAACTCTGATATCTCTGCATAAATTAAAGAAAGCAGATAAATTATCATGCATATTCTGATGAGAAAGTCTGAAGCTTAGTGCAGAGAGTTTCCTTATGAGGGAACAGGCTTCAGGATCTGGTTTCTAAAACCTATAGCCCTGGGCAGACAACTGAAAGCCTGAGCACCACTGGGCCTCTCAAAGCCCCAGCCTCCAGCAAAGAGAATGAATTTATTTAGGAGATTTCACCTCACCGGGGCCAACATGCCAAGTTTGCGCCCAGGTACCAAGCTGTAGCGTCTCCCTTCCCAGGAAACCACCTGTGCTTTGAGTGGTGAAAAGAGTAAGGCAGATCTGGAATTGCGTCTACCAGATGACCCAGGTGCTGTGTGGCCTCAGGAGTGCTGTCTAACCTCTCTGGGCCTTAATTAGCTTCATTCCAGTCCCACAGTGATCCACACAGACTTCTCAGAGGTGTGGCAAGGACTGTTTCAGGCAAGCAATTTAAGGAGATGTACAGACACTACATTTCCTTTTTCCCCTCCCTGGTCCTCAGGCCCACCTCACCAGGACCCAGAGCCCTGCCAGCCTCTTGGCCAACCTTCATCCTCCATGCAGATTTGTGACCTCCTCAAGGACAGGGGAATTCCAGCCCTGCCTAGGCCAGGAGGCATCAGCATTGCCCAGAGCTGCCCTTGGCTTTGTCCTTGTGATGCTAAGATGTGGCCTTAGGACAAGCAAAAGCTAGTCAGTGGGGGAGCAGAGGCAGCGGGGTTTGGGGAAGCCCCACGCCCTCGGGCGGGCAGGATTTGGTTGCCTCCTTCAGCTCTCCTGGCCCCATTCCGCCAGGACTTATGCATCTTGCATCCTCGCCAGGACTTATGCATCTTGCATCCTCGGGGCGAAGGAAATGGGCTCTGCTGCGTTTGTGATTCTTTAGCAGGAAACGATAGCACAATCAAGGAGGAAAACTCCGAAAAGGAATGGTCTCCCTCTGTCCTTTCTCTCTCTCTTACTCACGCGCACGTGTGCGCGCACACACACAGCACTCCGGGGAGGAGTGGAAAAAGAGGCAGAGGCAGACGGAATAGACAGAGAGAGAACAAATGGAAATAAAAGGAGGAAGTGGAGGGAAGCCGTGAGAGGCGCCCAGGCTCTGGGGCTGGGATGGAATAGGACAGGAAGGCAGGTGTGGAGGCGTGCCCCGCCCCCACCGGAGGGAGTGGGAGGGGGGTGAGGGTGGTGACAGAGGCAGCCCTGAGATCACTGTGTTCAGGCCGAGTTACTACATCCTAGTGACGGCAGGGACACACAGTGCATTGCGTGTGTCTGTGAGTGCGCCCACCTGTGGGTAAGTGCGTACCCATGAATGCTTTGGGCACCAAGATGGGAAGCGGATGGCCTGGAGACAATGCAAGGGGCTGTTGAGGGACCTTATTGTCCCCAGCCAGCCAGGGTCAGCTTCCCCTCAATCAGTACTTGCTGAGTGGCCACGGGTGGGGCAGTAAATGCAGACCTGCCCTCCCCTCCTCTCCCTCTACTGCCGTCCCCGCAAAACCAATCAATAGTGACAGAGTACCAACTTGCTCGCCTGGAGCCCTGGGGCTGGGATCCATGCTTCTCTCTTGGGGGTGCTACTGTCATCCCTTCTCCCTGAGTGAAAATTAGCCGTGTTCAGATCCGCACGTCCCTGCTAGACTGAAGGCACCCTGAGCGCCCGTCCCATCTATTACTCACCTTTGTTTCACCCACAGTGCCCAGCACAACACCAGGTGCTCAATCAAGTTCTGTTAAATAAATGAGGGGCAGGGCGGTATCCGCCGTATGTCCCAGTGCGTGCCCCCCGACCGCGGGGTCCCCGCACACTCCTGCCACGCACTGTGCTTTTTTTCCTTCCCTCCTTCCTCTGCCTTCCCTCCCTCCCTTCCTTCCTTTCTTCCCTCCTTCCTTCCCTTTTTCACCAGAATTTCTCAGAATTCTAGAACTATGCTAAATGATGCCGATGGGGCTAAAAGGGACTATGGCCTTGGTTCCTTCGACATTCTGTCTCCAGTTCCAGACTGCGCCCCTCTCGGTGGCTGGGAAGAACATGGATGAATCAGTGTGTCCAAGACACATCCACTAACATGTGCAAGATAAGTTCTGGGGAGTGAACTTCAAGCTCCTTGGGGATCTAGGAGTGAAACTTGCTCTCCAGCTGATTTCAGTTACCCTAAGAAAGAAAGACTGAAAGAAGGGAGGGAGGGAAGAGAGGAAGGATTATCAGGGTGGGCCCAAAAGGATCACAAAGTTTCTTTTTCTGTTTCTTGTTTTTTCAGTGTTCCAAGATTCATTGTTTATGCACCACACCCAGTGCGCCAGGCAATCCGTGCCCTCAAAGAGGGAGGCCGGAAGGTCAGAGTGGGAGCAGGAGAAGGAGTAGGGGGGAAGGGGCCGGA
This sequence comes from Nasua narica, assembly GCA_028533885.1. Lineage (NCBI taxonomy): Eukaryota > Metazoa > Chordata > Mammalia > Carnivora > Procyonidae > Nasua > Nasua narica. The sequence continues at coordinate 99,465,079 of CM052802.1, forward strand.
GTCAGGGCTTCCCTAGAAGCTTAAAATGTGGGGCGCCTGGGTGGCTTAGTTGGTTAAGTGACTGCGTTCAACTCAGGTCAAGATCCCGGAGTCCTGGGATAGAGTCCCACATCGGACTCTCAGCTCCATGGGGAGTCTGCTTCTCCCTCTGACCTTCTCCCCTCTCAGGCTGTCTCTGGCTCGCTCTCTTTCAAATAAATAAAGAAAATCTAAAAAAAAAAAAAGCAGCTTCACCCCAGAGCTTCCAAGAGGAACACAGTCCCCTGGCGCCTTGATTGCAGACGTCCCCAGAACCCTACGATGGTTGTGTTATTTTCAGGCACCGGGTTTGTGGGAATTTGTGCTAGGACCACGAGGAAGCGCAGTGCACATGATTCCACACCCATCACAGTATTATTGGAGCCCCAGTTTCTTTATCGATAAATGGAGATGGTGATACGTAACACACCAGTTATGAATATTAAACCTGCTGATGAAGAAGAGTCTCCAAAGTGTAGGGCATAATCGTTCGTTTCCTTTTTAATTTCGTAACGTACTGAGGTGGTCAGCTGTGTCTCCGAGCATGCACTCCCTTTTTCACACTCACTTGATGGGGGGCCTGACTCAGCACACATATAAAATTGGCTTTTTATCCCAATTAGCTGACGGTGATACGGACCTTCGTTGGGCTGCCCAGAGCCCTACTAACTCATTTGCAAAGCAAGGGGATGGATCTGAATGGCTCCTGAGGACACCGCCGTCCACTTGTTCATTCATTCAAGGGTTTAACACTTCCTGAGAGCTCCCTAACCTTTGAGGCCACAGAATGAACTCCAAGGAGCCCTTGCCTTCTAGCTGGGGTATGTAGGGTACCATCTCTACAGTGCTGCGGGATTCGTGATGTGACAGCACATTCTGGATTCAGGATGCACCTGAACATTCTACCATTCTTGGTGAATATTCTACCAAAGAATAAAATCATCAGGCACCTGGGGACAGAGGGCCCTGGGGGAAGGGCTATCTGGACCTCACCGTGTGAGTTCCCTTGCATTCTAAGGAGCTGAAAATGTCTTCCTGTTTCATAGACCTCCAGGGAAAAGGATCCATGGTGGCTCCATGATTGATTCTCTAATGATGGACCTCTGGAACATTCCTTGGGTCTGTCCAACATCTCTTGACATGGAAACCTTTTTCATGGACCAGTTCAACCCAGAAGCCAACTTCCTCCTTTTTTTGGGTGGGGTCAGATTAGAAAGCAGATTGGAAGGGGTCATGGGCGTTTCCAGACATGGGTTTCAGGGAGTAAAGGGCACTCGGGGCCTTGCTGCTAGGACACCTGTGAGCATATCTAGGTGTTCCCCAACTGAGGCATCACAGCCAGAGCAGCTCCTAGGATTGCCTCCCGGAAAGGACCTTCCTTTGAACTGGGGGCCTCTGTCCCCGCCTCTCCCCAGCGCTGGGCTCTGGAGTCCACAGAGAGCACAGTGAAGGCTGCCTGTCCCCAGCTGAGGGGGAAATCCCCCAGGGCAGAGCCAGAGGTAGCCAGGAGCAGGCTTCCTGGTTATCTTCCTGTTTGCAGGCCGAGGCAATCCCGGCCAGGAAAGGGCAGGGCCCCTGGAGGGGCAAGCATGCCCATTCCCTCCACCAGAGGGGGAGGCTCCTGGTTCCCATTTCAGATGGAGGCTGCACCATGAGGTTAAGCAAGTGCCCTGAGGGAGGAGACACGACACCAGAGCTCTCGGTCAGCCGGAGGGTTAAACCATTCAGCAAACCCTGCAGCGTGTCTCTCTCTGTGTCCCAGGCACTGGGCCAGGCACTGAGCTGCACAAAAACAAAACAAAACAAAAACAAAAACACAAGGTACAGTCCCTACCCTCAGTGCGCTAGCAGCATGCCAAGCCTCAGGGCTATAAACACAAGGAAGATACAATCCCTACCTTTGAGGGTTTATTACCTACTTCATTCATTCCAAAAACCTTATTTGGGTACCTACTACTGAGGTGCTGGGTTAGGCCCTGGGAATCCCAGCTGAGTTAGACAGTCACTACCTTCAAGGGACTCACCTTCTCTCTCACAGCCCGAATAGCCCTTGCTGGGTTCTGGGGTAGGACTTTGGTATCCTGAAACCTGAGAGGTCATCTGGTCTACCTTTGCATTCACTGTGGGACCACGGAGGCCATGGTGGGGTGGGGGGGCGTCTTCCAACCAATGCGATGTATCTGGAGGCTGTTGGGCAGCTTCCCTGGGAAAGAGTCTGTGAAAGAGACAGGCCCAGCAGGTCTGCCCCCTGTCTGGTTTTAGGCCTTCTTCCTTCTTAGTATGCAGATGTGACATCCGGATACACAGCAACAATCTTGTAACCCTGAGGGTGAAGCCTCAAGCTACGGAGGAGAGGAAAGACAGAAGGGGCCTCAAGATGGCAACATTGAGACCCCACTGAGCCACCACACAAGTCCTGGGCAGCCTCTGTCTAAGTTATCTACTGCTACACTATAAAGAACCCCCAAATTTAGTAGGTTAAAAAAACACACACTCCCAGTTTCTGTGATTCATAAATCTGGGCAGAGCTTCTCTGGGTGCCTCTGAATCAGGGTTTCTCACGAGGCTATAGTCAAGCTCTGAGGGCTGCTGTCATCTCAAGACCTGACAGAGCTGAAGAATCAGCTTCCAGACTCACTGGTGTGGTTTCTTTCTGGAAGCCAGCTTCCCGTGACGTGGGCCTGTCCACGGGCTGCCTCAGTGTCCTCATGGCATGGCGGCTGGTGGCCTGAGGGGAGGCCAGAGAGCTCCCAAGATGGAGGGCACAGCCTTTTCCTAGCTTTACCCCGGAAGGAGTGTCGTGGCAAGAATGAGGAATGGAGTCGCCCCGTGAATGAGGACCAGGGTCGTACCGGGAGCAATCTGAGAGGCTACTCACCACGCCGCCTGTCCTCGAGTTTCCTGCCGCGGAGCACAAATAGCCTCCTGACTCCTCTATGCCACTACTACTTGGATTTTCAGTATTTACAGTTAAAAGCAGTCCCGATTGTCATGGCAGTAGTTTCAATGCGGGCAGCATTCACTAAAGTGCCAAACACTCCACGCAAAGCTTTACATTTATAAACTCATACATCCTTGCAATAACCCTCTGAGGAAGGTTCCACTATTATCCCCATTTCACAGATGAGGAAACAGAGGCACAGACAGGTGAAATGATAAAGAGCCAGGATGTGAGAAGTCTATATGTCCATCCAGGCCTTCTGGCTCCAGAACCCATACTTGGAAATTAACCCCGTGATCCCCACATCAAGAAGTGCCCCCCAAAATCCTGATCTGTCATTTGGGTTTCAAAAATTGGCCCTTGGAGGTACGTTCCCTGATCCCACTGGCCCCCCAGATGCCCCCAACTGTAGGCACAGCCCTCTCCTCTCTACAGTAGCTTGCGTGCTTCCATAAGCACTCCCTGTGCCCAACTGTAAAAAGTCGATCGCTTGGCTGTCTTTTCTCTGGATGGAGAGCTGCGGCCTCCAACAGCAATGGCCACGTGTCTATGATCTCTTCATTCCCAGCTGGCCCACGGGTGCTTGAAAGATGTCAAATGAATGAACATACGATGGATGAATATATGAACGGATGGGCAATTAGATGGTAGACCCATCATCTTTCCAGAGCCTTCCCTGAGGAGGTTGGAGACCGGAGCTTTATGGTCATACTCCCTCATCAGTCCAACGGTGGCTCTCCAACCTCCAGCAGGATCCCCTGGAGAAACTGTTCAACAGACAGAAAAAGAATAATAGGTAACCCTTGTCGACCCCTCTCTGTGTGTCAGGGACCTATGGGAGCACTTCGATGATCTTAGCACATTTCATCCTCACAACCGCCCTCCTGGATGGCTCTTATCACTATCCATGCTTTTACAGGTACAGAAGCTGAGGCCCAGAGAAGTTAAGTAACTGGCCCAAGGTTGCCCAGCAGGTAAGCGGAGGAGACGGGATCTGAAGGCGGATGATCGGGCTCCAGGGCCCATGCTGGTAACTATGCATGGTACTGTGCTCTTTTTTCATTTCCTCCTTGGAGAGATTACAAAGCGGTTCCTGGATGCTTTGACGGAAGCTTAGAGAAATTTGTGAGGCAAGACTACCTAGTAGAAAAAGTGACCCCAGGCTGGGAAGAGGCTACTAAGGCCCCGCCCACTATGACAGACTCAGGGAACGCAGGGAGAAGCCTTGTCCTCTGCTTAGCCCTCCTCTGGAGCACAGGATGAACAAGATGAGGGAGAGGACACCAGCCACTGCCCCTCATAGCTTTTGTCTGAGACCCAGGGCAGGGCAGACTGGGAGGTGTGGCCCCCCTCAAGCCCTGGGACACGCAGCGGAGACTTTCTGGGGTGAGGTGGGGGCGGGGTGGGGTGCAGCCTTCTCCTCCCCCACCGTGCGCTGGGGTGGCCCAGGGTCCTGATGTGTCATTGCGTGGCTCCCATGCCGGCTGTGGAGGAGACGGTCTGCGGTTCTCTCGAGGCCCCCGAGTGCAGAAATGTTTAAAGGTCTTAAATAAATTCCCATCTAATTTCAACTAGCTTCCACTCCTGCTCGTGCCCTCAGCCAGAGCATGAAATGAGCAGGCGGGGTTTTCCTGCCACCACATCTTCCCTGGGGGGACCCACTCCGCGACCTAGTGGGTCTTTTCCATATCAAGTATCTGTGGCCCCAGCCTCTCTCCCTCTGTCTTCCACCCGGGGGGCCGGGGAGGGGGACGGACGGTGGCGGGGACGCGCTGAGCTCTCTGTCCCAGCCTCCCACTCCATCTGCAAGTGTTGAAGAACAATAAGGCAGTTGTCAAAATTGTGCTGTTTCCAAAGACAGATGACCTCCCAGAAGTAAACTGAGGCTTTTCATCCTTCCCGGGCTCATGTCTAACTCATGGAGAGGCCTCTCCCACCAGGCCCTCAGCTCTGCCCATCCCCCGAGGGAACAGCCCTTCTGCCGGGCTTGCCCCCCCCACTCCAAGCCCCAGACTGGCCCCCGTACCCACCAGCCTCATGGGGCTCCGCACCCAACCTCCTACCCCATGCATGCCAGCTCCTGAGCCTTGGCACTCAGGGTCCCCTCTGCCTGCGAGCCTCCCTCCCGACTCCAAAGCTCCCAAGATCTCCGCTCAGATATCACCTCCCAGACGTGCTTTCCCCTGGCCACCGTGGCCACTCACTATCTTCTCCAGCTGCCTTCTCTCTTATTCCATTTCTCCCATCTCAACATATTCTAGTGGTGACAGAATACATCGTATCTACCACACATAGCATGTAGTCTGTATGATGTGTCTATTTGATTATCGTCCGTCCACCTCACTGAAATCTAGTCCCCGACGGCGTGAGCGTTTGTGCTCCCTCAGCACCCAGAGCCGTGCCGTGTGCATTGGAGAGAATCATCTGTTGAAGCAAAGTGTGAATCAGTGACGGGAGGGACGAACGCGAGATTTAACCCGGGAAACCGAACAGGTGCCAAGGGAAAGTATTAGGGACCGTCTAGAACCAGCTGGTTCTCTGAGCCAGACAGGCTCTTGGAGCTCAGGGTCATGTAGGGTAGATAAAACCAGAACTTGGGGTCCCAATAGCCAGGCTGCCAGTCCCCCCTCAGCCACCTACTGACCGGCTCTGTGCAACCTTGGGCAAGTCAGTGAACCTCTCTGTGCCTCAGTACCCTCATCTGCACCGACGAGATGCCGATGAGAGTACAGCTTGGTAGGCCATTGTGAGGGGTACATGTAGGGATATTTATAGTGTTTCCAGCAGCGCCCAGCATGTGGTCAAGACTCTAAAAGGGTTCAATACACACCATAGCCCTACCTTATAGAGGCACGTGAGGCCCAGGGGAAAGTGAGTGGCCCCCAGGTGGGGGTCACAGCTTGGCTAAGTGCTGTAGCAGACCGGAAGCTTTCCCATGTAGGGCGCAGTGGGAAGGAGGATGCCGGCCGTGGTGGGGCGAAGATGTTTTCCGAGGGGCGCAGTGCCCACCCGGGGAGAAACTGTGAGGTAGAACTTTGTCTTGGGCTCCCCGTCCCCGCCAGCTTCCACCACCCTCATCCACGATGCCATCAGAACAAAGGCTCCCATCCGCGAGGCCACACCCCTCGCTTCCTGCTTCTGCCACCTGTCCCCGCCCCCAACCTCAAACTTCCCCGTCCTGCGCTTCTATATCCACCTTTCCTGCTCTCTGCAGGGTGAAGTGCTGTTTCTTTGTTCAAACAGTACTTTGCACAAAGTACTGTTGTACTTTGTTCAAACAGTACTTTGTTTTGTTCAAGAAGTACTTTGCCAGGGTGGTCTGGCAAAGTAAACCCCAGGGCCATGTCTGCAGCTCTAAGGCAATGCATTCACATTTTCGAAGGCAACGCAGGCTCTGACAAGTCCATGCAGCTCGATGATGGCTTAACGATGTAGTCCGTGAATGCGCTGCTACGCGTGGGCTTCTCCTCTGGGCATGGGGTACAGTGGAGTGATAGCTACAGGAGCCACTTCGGCTCTGATGGAGTTGGCCAGGAGCAGCAGCACTCCTTGCGCTCGGCATCCAACCAGGCGGAAGGTTCCTACTCTCCGGGTGGGACTCGGGGGTAGTAAATTGCAGAGCAAGACTTGTGTCTACGGAGTCGTGGGCTTTCGGAGGTAGAGAAAGGAGGTCTGTGAGGGTTTGGATCCCAGAAGCCAGAATTCTGGGGGGCATGGGGTGTTGGGGCACCAGCTGGATGGGTCGCAGGTCAACAGCCATGTTTGGGAATGAGGATGGGACTCTGGCAGCAGGCTGTCCAGGCGGGACATATTTGCTCAAGAGATCAATATGTAATTCAAACCCGGCACCCCCTCTTTCCTCTCTCCCTCCCTCTTCCCTTTGGAGAATTTGAAGAGGGTGAAAACAAAAAATCCCCAATGTAACTGAGAGAAAGGTCAGGATTGTACTGATATTTCCCCGCAGATGCTTCCTGCACCCCTCCTGAGAAAGAAAGGCAAGACCAAAGGGGGTACGGAGGCAGCTGAGTCCGGAGAGGTGAGCCCAGGGGCTGGGAGAAGAGGGAGAGAAACACCCTCCCTGGGCCGCTGTACCCCATGCGGAGACAGGGTAGGGACAGAAACCATTGTTACAGGTTTTAGGAACCCCTGTTACGGGTTTTAGGAGTATCTTCCGGGGTCAGTTATGGATGGGCTTGCAGGGCATCTATAAAGAAATCCAGCTGTGGGTGAACCCACATTTATCTGGGGTTAAAGTAGAGAAATAAAAAACCTGGAACTGGTTGAATTCTTTCCAGAGGTATCGGGAGGTTTGCTGGGCAGTCAGGAGAGGCGGGAAGATGAGAAGCATCTAGGAAGCACCTAGATTCCTGAATGGGACATCCTCCACGTGACTACAGGTACAGAGGGAGATAAGACCTGGGTCTCTGACCTCAGAGAGCCTTCCCACTAGTGAGGCACACAGGCCCTAATCCCACCAAGAGGGTGGGTCCAGAGACAAAAGACTGAGATGTGAGCAGCTAATTTGAGGGGAGTCGGGGGCTTTTCAAACAGAAGGTGACCATTGACCTCCATCCTCAAGGATGGATGGATTGGAGAGGAAATGGTTTATTTGGAAAGTGGTCCCCCCAAAATGAGTAGGGAAAGGGGAAGCGAGACGGAGCAGGGAAGGCAGTCAATAAAAGGTGTGTTCTCCACAACCGTAGGTGAATTATGCTCAGTCCTATGGGGGAACACAGGCCTCAGAATTTTCCCCGGAAAGGCAGATATTGGGGGTACTCGCTCCCCAACTCCTCTCCATCACCAGAGAGAGCAGTTCCTGCCCCGGAGTGCCCCGGCGACAGCCCTTGGGCCCAGAGGCTCTGGTGTCGCAGGGCTTTGGGCTGTGTGCGCAGAAAGGCTGGGAGCCGAGGCAGGTGGGCAGACACCGGCAGCTTCTGCCACAGAATCTGCAGAGTGAGGAAGGGCGGCCATTTAGGACCAAAGGGCCAGTGGGTACAAAAACACGGGGGAGATCTGAGAGAGGATGAGGACAAAAAGCCAGGGAAGGCGAACATCCTGGAAAAGGGCCCAGAGGGAGATGTCGCCTAAATAAGAAGAGATGTTGGCAGAGACCCAGCCTTACGGGAAACCCCCAAGTCTGGTTTACGTCCTAATCTGTGCAAATGGGGATTCTGTAGCCGGGTTGTGGACCCATCGAGTCATGAACCATTAGGGCCTGAAGGTCCCTGAACAATACAGAAACCAAGACCCGGGCAAGGAAATGATTTGTCCATGGCCACACAGCTCGTTCACGGAGAAGCCATTAGACCCCAGGACTCTGGCTCATGAAGATATGAGTGGCCTGAGCTGAAACCATCCAGAGAGGTCTGTATCGGGAATGAGCCTCCCTATAGAGAGTATAGTTCCTGCAGGGGACCCTCACACCCCAGCAAAGGGGGTTGGCATTCTCGATGTCTGGGAAGCTTCTGTGACTGTAGAAGGAAAGGATTAGCCCAGGAACCTGACCATCCGGGAAAGTGGGGGCTTCTTCCAGCGGTTCTAGGCATTTCTCACAGGGGTGGGATCTTTCTTAATGGGTATTAGACACTTGTGCCTGGCTTGGGGACACAAGGGTAGCTCCTAGAGCAGAAACACAACGTAGGGTTGAATAAGGCACAGCCAGAGACTAAACATCCGGAGATGCCCCTTGGGTCCCTAAGGCTTCCTGCAATAGACAGGGACCAGTGCAGGGGGGGGACAGGGGCGAGCAGGAAGAGCCCGCATCTGGCTGTAAGTATAGCCAAGGCCACCGGAAGTAGTTGATGGACACAGGTCACCTGTCATCCCCTGCTGGGCCTGGAGAACCAGAGGCTCCCTCTCTGAGCGCTGGCGGACGTTTGGAGCAGCCCACCTTGTGCAAATCTGACTTCCCAAGGTGACCGAGAGAGAGCGTTCATTCGTTCACTGAGCAAAACTTCGTTGAGTGCCTTCTCGATGCTTGGGGGATAGAGCAGTGAACAAACCAGATGCAGAGCTTGTCCCAGGGAGCTCGGAGGCAGCTAAAGTGTCCATCGGTGTTGACATCCCCACCGTACACAAGGCAAGGGGAGGAAAGACAAATTAGGTCGGGCAACCAGGGATGAGCCCGCAGATGAAGGTGATATTTCACCGGAGACCTGAAGGCAGAGAGGGGCGGACAAGCCCTAAGGGTATCCGGTGTCATGGAGAGGGGAGAGGTGTGCCTGGTGGAAGAGGAACAGCAGGGAGGAGGCCAGCATGGTTCGAGCGAGGACAGAGCAAGCACAGAGGGCCCCGATCAGTGCAGGGGCGGCTGCACCAGGGAGAGCCCCTACTCCACAGCCTTCCGGAGGGTCTCGCTCCCCGGGAGAACAAAGCGCAGAGGGCCAATAACTTCAGTGTCTGCTGCCAATGCCCTCCCTCCCCATGCTGGGACAGGTCACACAGATCATTGAGGAGAGTCAGCACGGTGCCAACGAAAACCCCCTCCAGTGTGGTTTTTCCCACTCTGCCCACCCTACGGCCCCGGGTCGGGGTGGGGGGGGAGGGGTCCTGCCAGGCTGTGGCCCCTCCTCTGCTTGGAAAGTGGGAGGAGACAAATGTTTAGAAACAAAATACACTTCCACAGTCTCTGAAGTCCTCAAGTGCTTGGGGAGGCTGAGGAAGATGAAAATGGAATCTCTGGAGGGTCAGAATCCAACAGGTGATCCAAGGAGGGGAAAGTGGGATGCAGCCCGCCTTGGTGTGTTTTCTTCCCGTCCTTTCTCAGGCGGGGTGAGTCAGTCCGGGACCACATGGCTCGTTCACGCCGGGTGATTTGAGGGGCAGGGGCTGTTTAAAAAGGTGCAGGCCGGGTTTAGGGACAGGAACCGAGCAGGGCCACCCCCCCAGGGCTGGCCCCAGCAGGCTGGCCCCAGCAGGTGCCCCCTAAACCCAGACAGGATGGAGTGGGCTGGGAGGAGCAGTTAGCAGGACCTGGAAAGCAGAGTTCTATTGGGGGGCTGCCCTGGGAAAGCACACGCCCACCTCATTGTCCTTGTGCCTTCCTATCCCCTCCTGTGGCTTCTCGTCGGCGGGACCCCCCGGAAGCCAGAGGCCGGGGAGCTGGGTGATGAGTCCAGACGGGGCGGCCCCCCTTACGGGGAGGGAAGGGTGGAGTGTGGGTCTGAAGGGTAAAGGGAAGGGGTCTGCGCACAGATTATAGATCTTTTTTTAGGGGAACATCGCAAATGCTGTTTCACGGCCTGATTTCCTTCGCAAATAAACACCAGACCAGATGAAAAGGGAACTTGAAACTCTAAGGAGGGCTCCCCATTAGCCAGCCCACCCTGTCTCCAGGGAGCGTCCGTGGCTCGTTACGCTAACAACCTTCTTATTTATCAGAATTCCCAGCGCCTTTCCTTCTCCTGGCTCCTAAAGTGTAAGTAGCTTGTCCCTGCAGAGGGAGTGCAGAGATGGCCAGAGGTAGAGCTGGGACAGCCAGTGGCATCCTTCCTGGGGACCAAGGGGCAGACCCACCCAGCCTCTCCCGGACCCTGGGTGCACGCAGTCACAGGGGCTTCCGTGCCACTGCAGAGTCTGGTTCTGTAGCTCTGGGAGGGGCTGACATTCGGCATTTCTGAGAAGCTTCTGGGGCAGGGCGGCACTGAGGCAGTGGCTTCTGGCCGCACTTTGAATGGCAGGGTCCTCGAGGAGCTTGGACACCTGTGCGCTCAGGCCCCAGGACGGGAGAAGCTGGAGTCATCACTGGGAACCGACTTCATGCCTTTCTTCCCGAACCCAACCCATCAGTGGCCTGAAATTCTTTTTTTTTTTTTTTTTAAGATTTTATTTATTTATTTGAGAGAGAGAGAGTGAGAGAGAGAGCACGAGAAGGGAGAAGGTCAGAGGGAGAAGCAGACTCCCCACGGAGCAGGGAGCCCGATGTGGGACTCGATCCCAGGACTCCAGGACCATGACCTGAGCTGAAGGCAGTCACCCAACCAACTGAGCCACCCAGGTGCCCCCTGAAATTCTACCAATAGAGTTATTTCTATGGGATTTTTGCGGTAAATGAATTCAGGTTCTTTTGGAAGGGTAAATCACAAGTTCCTTAAACTCCTTGGTTCTGCTCTAGCTACCTACTCAGATTAATCTCGCAACATAAAGCGCGGCACCGAAGAAGGGAAGGGACGCAGGGCCAGTATGCTCTGATGACGCAAGCAGGTGGGATAGGACACACTTCCAGGCTGGGCAGGCCTAGACGGTTTCCCAGGGCCCAGGCCCAAACAGCCACATCAGGAGGCCGGGGGCTGAGAGTCTGGTTCACCAGCCCATTACTGTTCCTAGAGCCGGTGCACAGACGTCCTATTCCCACAGGCCCCATCTTCCTATTATTAGAAGTCTTCTTTCTGGGCGCTGGGTGGCTCAGTGGGTTAAAGCCTCTGCCTTCGGCTCCGTTCATGATCTCAGGGTCCTGGGGTCGAGCCCTACATTGGGCTCTCTGCTCAGCGGGGAGCCTGCTTCCCCCTCTCTCTCTGCCGACTTGTGATCTCTCTCTGTCAAGTAAATTAATAAAATCTTAAAAGAAGAAGAAGAAGAAGAAGAAGAAGAAGAAGAAGAAGAAGAAGAAGAAGGAGAAAAAGTCTTCTTTTTTAAGGGTTCCACACCTAGATAATTTTCTTCCTCTAGGGCTTGGCCTTTCTGACCGTCAGGAATGAGGGAAGAAGACTCGGGATTTCTTACCTCTGCCCACTAACCTGTGAGAGCCCCGTGAGGCCAGTGTGTGCTCTCCCTCCGTCTGCACTACACTTTCAGCACCGAGGGCCAAGCCTCACACACAGTGGGCCCCCGGGAATGTTCGTTGAATGAATGGCTGCTTGCGGGACAAGGTCCTTCTCCATCAGCTCTCTGGGGCTCCTTGAGGGGCAAGTGAAGAATGACGGGGAAGTGATTGAATTCACCGAAGCCTGGGTCTTGAGTACCGGGAGGAAAGGAGCTTCTGTTCCTGTGTCTCTAAGATCCTTGATCATGGAACCCAAACACCTCATTTTAAGGGTGAGCTAAGTGAAGCCCAGAGAGGGGAAGAGGTTTCCCGAAAATCACACAGCACGTTGGTGGCCGCGATGGGGAGCCGCGGGCATGGGACTCCCAGGCCGGGGCTTTGTCTACGTCACCGCTCCCATTCGGCATTCATTCAGTAGCTTTTTATCGAGCAACCACTATATTCCAGGACCATTCTGAACACCAAGGACTCAGCGTTAATGCAAAAATGGAGTCCGTACCCTCGTGAGTGCGCAATGTGGGGGCAGAGGCAGGAATGAGCAATAGCAGCCATGAAGAAAATAAACAGGCTGATGGGCTATGAAGTGTGTAGGCGGTGGAGGGGGTTCGGCGAGGGGCAGGGGAGGGGCGAGGGGGGCAAAGAAAAGACTTAGTTTAGCTGAAGCTCTCAACTGAGAATTATGCCCAGGGAGATACCTCCAAGTGTCTGACTCTTTGCTCCCCACATTCTTTTGTGTATCTTGCACCATTCTCCTGTCCCCTCCTCAGCCCGCTCTAAAGCCATCGATTAGACCACTACTGTCCCGTCCTCCTCTGATCACCCGAGACCCTCCTCCCAGCCTCCAGCTGGTCCAGACCCACGGCGTGAGCCACAGATGACCTCAGCTTCCAAGGTACGTCAGTGGTCCTGCCTCCTTCGGTGAGACAACCGGCAGAGTGTTAATATTGTGCTGTGAGTCCCAAACCCCCATTTTATGGGGGAGGAGCCTGAAGCCCAGAGAGGTCAAGTAACTTGCCCGTGGTCACACAGTACTCGGCAGAGTTTCTCGTCTCTTGCATTTTCTCCTCTATTCCCTGCTGGCCCTTCAGGAGTCACCATGGCTCTCAAGGCATGTTAAGCAAACTTTCATCCTTGGTCGCCTTCCCCCAGCCCCCAGGGAAACCAGAGAGAGCTGTGTGCAGTCCCTGTGCCATCTTGTGGCTGCTCCTCAGAATGTCGCCAGTCCCCCTGCTTTGGAAGAGCTGCCACAGCATTCTCACCGTGATCTTTGCTCCCTTCCCTGTCCCCATTTACCTTCCTACAGCAGAACTTCACCCGCCCACGCAGATACTCATCCCTAAGAAAGAAGCCGGAACTTAGGGTCAGGTGCCCCCCGCAGCGGCTGGGGACGAGACCGGCAAAGTTAGCTCTCCTTCTGCGCGGTTTCCCCATCTAGGAATGAGGGCGCCGCCACCTCCCCAGCAGTTGCCAGGTGGGAACACAGATGCACAGAGAGTGCTTTGGGAGGTGAAGCCTATGCAAATTGGTCATCGCCATCTGCCCAGCGCTCCCCTGTCATTTAGCAGAGACCCTACCCCACCCGGAAGTTACCCAGAACAAGCGGGTATGGCAGGAGGATTCTCCTGACCGGATCGCCGGCTCGTGCACCGGACGCGTGTGCAGCATGCAAGGCCCTCTTCGCTGCTTGAGGTGGGATTCATCCTTCAGTCTTTCCTACGGCCGCCAGTCTGGCCTCTGTCAGGATGTCTATCCGTGGCATGGGGAAGGCACGGTGTCTGGGTAATTCTTGAGGGCCCCAGGGCCAGGTTCTGCGGGGTTACAGGCGTCTCCATGCTCTGGCACATCCCCTGACATTACCCCCTCGGCATCTCCTTTGCCGCAGGGCCTTCTCTGCCTGTTGGAGCCCGCTTTGCCACCTGTTGGGAGGCCCAGAAGCTCCTGGGCCTCCTGATGCTGCCTGAGAGCCACCGTCAGCCTGTGACTAAGGGGCCCTGGGGGATAAATGCCCCCGCTCCTCCCCCTCTCCCAGAGCAGCCCCATGGGACTAAGCCCTTCTCGCCCCCTGCTGATGACTGTCCTCTCATCGATGTTTCCCTCCTCTGTCTCACTCCCTACTGTCCTGGAGCATCCTTCATCCCTAAATAAACTACTTACACTCAAATCTTCATCTCAGAATTAGCTTTTGGAGGGATCTCAAACCAAGATCCCAAGATAATCCCTAAGGACCGTGTCCTGACTGCCCTTGGTTTTGTCATTGATCAGCTCCTCCCTGCTACCACCAAAGGAAACAAGGGCAGAGAAAATTCTTCCCCAAACTCCAAAGGGCTGGAATTCATGCCTTTCCACCTCTCTCTTCTTTGTACTTCAACCGCCCCCCCGCCACCCTACCCCCCCGCCGCCACCGGCACGCTGTTTCTATTCATGGATTCTCACATTTTTATTGAGCATTTACTGTGTCCCAAGCCCTGGACTAGAGGCTAAGTTGTGAGTAAAGTTTCTACTGACCTTGTGGAATTTGCGAGCTGGTGGTAAAGGCAAGTACTAAGTGTGCACAAAAATGAAGGGGCCACACCGTAAAGGAGAGGTTGCTAGGGGACAGAAGTGTGGGGTTTGGGGGGGCTCTATTCCAGCAGAGAGAGGCAAGGGCAGCTTTCACCACGGAAAAGCCACTCGGGTGGGGACTTGGAAGAAGGGCAGTCAGCCAGGCGAACAAGGAGTGGGAACATTCCAGGCAGAGGACCACACCGGCACAGAGGCCCTGACCTGGGACATAGATGTGCTCAAGGGACCAAGAAGCCAGAGTGATGAGCTGGAAGAAGCAAGAGAAGCATTCAGGAGGAATCCGCACACCTGCTAGGGGCCGGGTGACACAGGGCCTCAGAGGCCTTCATGTTTGCATTGCACTTTACGTGCAAAGAGAAACCCGGACCCGGGTCGCAACCTGGGTGGCAGGGAACCTGCTGGATGCAAGCAGGTCTGTCTGGAGACCACTGCAATTGTTCAGAGGAGAAAAGCAAATGATGGAGACAAGGGTGATGGAGATGCACGGAGACGAAGAGAAACTAAGAATTTCACCAATAAATCAATAAACTCATAACAGCAAAATGAGGGGTAGGAGATGCAAGTTTAAGTATTTTCTAAGCGAAACTGAAGAGGGACCCATTATTTAAGGATTGCAAGTAGAACAAAAATACAAGCCTTTTTAGATACCCAAAGATATAAAGATATATTTAATTCCTCACCCCCTGCGAAGATGGGAGCAACTGAAATGGGGACATAGAAGGACATTCTCTCTTCTCTCCACACACATCCACACGTGCATATGTGCACACCCGTGCATGCACACACGCACACACATATGCGAACAGGTGCACGCACACACACGTACACACATAGCTAAGTGCACACACACACACACACACACACACACACACATATACACACGCTGGTTTTAATAGGAACCCATTAAAATCACACCAGAAGAGATAATCAACAGGATTCAGACTGTGTGAAACTCTCCAGGACAAATGATCCAAATTACTAACTTAAAATTTGGGTGGAGATAAAAAGATGAAGGAGAACATATAAAGTCAACGAGATTTAAAAGACACGTTGGCCAATCCCAACAGATGGATCTTATTTGAATCCCGATTCAAACAAACAAGCTATAAGAATATTTTTTTTGCCCCAAGTCAGTTATGGAAATATAAACGCTGACTGGATATTTTTTTTAAGGTTTTATTTATTTCTTTGTCAGAGAAGGAGAGAGAGAGAGAGAGAGAGCACAAGCAGGGGGAGCGGCAAGCAGAGGGAGAAGCAGGCTCCCCACCAAGCAAGGAGCCCGATACGGGACTCGATCCCAGGACCCTGGGATCATGACCCAAGCCGAAGGCAGTGGCTTAACCAACTGAGCCACCCAGGCATCCCCTGACTGGATATTTTAAGGGATTGTTGAAAAAATTAAGCATGATACTGGTAAGATGGTCACATTTTAAAAGGAGTCCCCATCTTTTACAGAAATATACTGATATATATATATATGTAAAATTGTATGATGTCTGGGTTTTGTTTCAAAATACTGTGAAATGGGAGGCTGGCTAAAGCCATACATGAATTAAGTCACCATGTGCTGACAATTGTTGGTTGTTGACGGGTTCATGGCTTTCTCATAGTTTTTTTCCTCTATTCTTACAGACCTTTAAAAAAAGTTTATAATAAAGGTGCTTCATAGAACCAAGGGAAATGTGGTTTGAGAAATGTCTTAAGGGCAGAATTGATAAAATATGATACCGGATGATGTGGGATCATGAGGGAACTAGAAGTATCTAGAACGACACCCGTGACTCTAGCTTGTGTAACTCTTCACATAGGGTTGTATTGGTCGGCTTGGGTTGCCCTAAAAAATTACCATCCATTGTGTTGCTTAAACAGCTGAGATTTGCGTGCTTACACTTCTGGAGGCTGGAAAGTCTCAGATCAAGGTCCAGCAAGATAAGGTTCTGATGAGAGTTTTCTTCCTGGGTTGGAGATAGCCGCCTCCTCACCATGTCCTCACAAGGCAGAGAGAAGGAGAGATCTGGAGTCTCTTTCTCTTCTCTTAAGGGCACTAATCCCATTGAGTTGGGGCCCCAATCTTAGAACCTCATTTGATCTTAATTACTTCCTACAAACTCTATCTCCAAACACAGCCACATTGGTGCAGAGGGCTTCAAGCTATGAATTTGGAGGGGACACACTTTGGTCCACAGCAGTGGTGCCATTTGCTGAGAGGGGAGGACTGGGGAAGTGCACAGTGGAAAGAGAGATCTTGCCTTGTCACAGGTGAGGACACTTAGATTTTCAAATAACACAACGTTGGCCAAAGCTACAGATGCCCAGCATCATAATGAAGGTTTAAGAACAAGAATAACAGCAGCGTGGATTTATTCCATATTCCTTCACTAGGAACTACGCTCAGTACTTGGTAAGTCTCCTCTCATTTGATCTTATAATCTTCATTTTACAGAAGCACAGAGACGTCACCTCTGCAAGGTCACCCGGCTGGCATACGGTGAATCCGGACCTGTCTGATGTAAGAACCCATGCTTTGTTCTCATTCTGCCGCGATGGAAAAGCTCTGACTCTGGGGACATAGAGGTTTGCCTCGGAACCCTGGTTTTGCCATACACTTGCTGAGAGGGCTTGAGTCAGTGACAACCTCTCTGAACTTCGGTATCTTCATCTGTAAAATGGAGGTGGGGGTGATAGGGTCCAGTAAGGTAGTGCGTGGGCAGTGCTCACTGCGGAGGACAGCTGCTATTTTTTTCTACTGTGATTTCTGTGGAATACATTCATTTCTCTTGAATGGCTTCCTGAAAGTTCCCAGAGCTGTTACTTTTCTGACATCATTGACATCTCTCAACCCCCTTGTTTACATTTATCCTCCTTCCAACAGATCAGTGGTCCAGGCACCCTTTGGGTAGGGGTGGGGACAGGATGGGTAGGGCAGGACATCCGTCCCTCACGATTCCCTTCTATCACCCCTACCCTCCTGGAGATTCCAACCAGGAGAAGATGACCATGCAGTTACAACTTCTCAGACCGCCTGGTTTACATGTCAGTCCCATGGTCAGACCTCATATCCCCATTTGGGGGCTCATAAAATATTCTGAGTATTTATAAATAACCCCAGTTTTCACCCCTGCTGTTGCAAAGCAGCTCACTGGATGTCCTGCCCCATGCAAACCTTCCAATCCTTACTGATCATTTTTCCAAGGAAGGGTGGGTGTTTCTCCGCCGTGAGGCAACAGGGAGAACCCAAAGCGGTCAATAGCCCAGATCAGCTTCAGTCAGCCGTATGTCATTGAGCTGAGCGGGTCCCACCTCTAGACCACAGCTTCCTCATGGATGGAGCTCAGAGGGCCATATCAGCGGTAGGTTTCGAGCCCCTGTTGGGGCTAAGCTTAGGTACGTTCCCATCATGATTTTTTAGTGAGACGAGGGAAGTGTATGCTCAATTACATGATTCGTTCCCTTGCTCCCCTGTCCCATTCTAAAAACATACCTGTTTCTCTGTTGGAAAGAAAGCCTAGCGAGGTGAAAGGAGATGTGTAATTCCTTGTAATTCTCCTTACAGCACAGATTTTCTGTGCAATTACCTATAGGGAACACAGGAGATTAGAAACGCAGGAAATTTTCTGGGTGTTGTGTCAAAGGCCTAACATGTGAGCACCGAGATTTAGAAGGCTACACTCCCTAGGAAAAGAGAGACTTTATCACCCATGTGCCCCGATCTCGTTAGGTGCCTAGCACGCGTGCCCGCAAATTGCTGAGAAATAAGATTTTCAATATGGGAGCATTGCCCCCCGCCTGTCTCAGTCAGTTTGGGCCACAATGACAAGATGCCATAGACTGGGTGGCCTCACCAGCAAACTCTTGTCTGGTTCTGGGGTGCTGTGAGCCTGAGATCAGGGTGCCGGCATGGTGGGATCCTGGTGAAGACCCTCTTCCTTGTTTATCAATGGTCTCCTTCCTGCTGTGTCCTCACAGGATGGAGCGAAGTCTCTAGTCTCTTCCTCTTTTATAAGGACATTAGCCCCACCATGGGTCCCCACTCATCACCACATCTAAACCTAAGCCTCTCCTAGGGTCCCACCATCTCATGCCATCATATTGGGGATTGGGCTTCAATGTATGAATTTTGGAAGGACACATTCAGTCCATAGCAGTGTGCTGAAGGCTGTGACAATTTACCTCAAAAGACTGAAAAATGGCCTGGTGCCCAGACTCCTGTATTTTTGACTATATGGTGTCTTATTCACTCAGAGTGAAAAGTCTCCGTGGCTCCGGGGACCCACGCTCCAGGAAGAGACAGGAAGGCATGACCAGAGGGCCACAAAGCCCTAGGCGCATCCGTGGGAGGGTGGCCATCACCTGGTGTTTATGAGATGGGGTGGTGGGACCCGGGGAGTTAGGCAGGTATGGGACATGACTCCTCACTCAAGATCACACAGTGAACTAGTCGGAGCAGGGCCCAGAAAGGGTCCCCACCCAAGGCACAGGCAAGCCTGCCACCTGCTCTGGGGGCTGGGGCTGGAAACTCGGCATTGAGAGCCAGCTTTCTCAACTGTAAATGGCTCTGTGGGTTTCTGCCAAGGTTACCACAGTTCCGCTTTGTAAACTGCGGAACGCTATATATGTGTGACCCATGTATTTAGAAAAGATGAACTAAATCCTCATTATTGATATGCATCATTGATATTTTAAATTCCACATATTAACAATAATAACAGGATTAAGCTCATAGAATCCCAGAGCTAGCAGGGTTCTTCCACGCAGCCTTCCTTATCTGGTGTTGGCATCCTGGTCCCTATCTGTGCCAAGTGGTATTAATTGCATTACAAATGACAAGCATATTTAATTTCAGAATTCTCCTAGTGAAGAGAGCTACTCAAGAAGGAATTCTCATGCCTGTATACCAACCAGCTCCGTGTTCATTGGCTCAAGCCCCAGGCCTGGGGGATCCAACGTGGGGAGTGACTGTCCATAACTCTGACCTTCTGAGAGGACACAGAGCTCTAGAGACCAAGGACAGACCAGAGCTTCCATAGCTGGAGCTGGGGCCCCAGCTGAAGTTTCCATGGTGTCCGCCATCCTCCTATCAAGCTGTTCTTGTTCTTCATGGCTCTGAGAAGAAAAGGAAGTGGGGAGGGACAGGAACAGCTGGCATCCACTGTGGTTCCAGATAATACTTTGTTCTAGTTTTTACCCACAGAGGATCTCAGAAAGTTTTGGAAAGTTCCAGACCTCCCTGCTCTAGAGCCCAGGTGAACCATAAGAAATCATCAACTAGCACCTTCCATCGTCATGGTCTTTGTCATTATCCCTTACCTAACTCTGCTTTCCTAGGACGGGTATGACAGCCCTACAACTCCCCAGTTCTCCCACAGCACCAGGTGTGGTGGTGCATGGGTTCATTCCTTTTAGGATAAAACAAACAAACAAAATAAACAAAAACAAAAACGCTTTTTAGCACTGCAATGCTCATAGGGAGATTTTCCCACTAGACCACAGATACCAAGTCACTAGTGACAAAACGAGTCTCTGCTCAGAAAGGCAGCCCTCTGTCAGCTCCTGAGATAGAGGTGGAGGCCAGGGGCCAGCACCCTCTTTCCGCATCTGCCCTGATATCTAGTGTCCCTCCACGGTAGACGCACTGAAAGTTCCCAGGAGAAAGGTGATCTTAACCTGCTCTTTGAGCTCACACCACACAGTCACTGAGACAACACACAAAACACCATGATTAAATGCTTTAAAGGAGCCTGGTCGACTGGCCGAACTCCTTGAACCAAAACAAAACTTCCAGGGTCTGCTAACAGTCACAGCCAGGGCTGAAGGACTCCCTCCATTTTAAAGTGTTGGCTTCAATGTTGATGGTAAACAGGAAAATCTTTCACAGCTGAGAATTGGGACAAGGAGACTCAGAGTAGGTAGGATGGAAGCAAAGTCATTGAGTTAGGTGGGGATCGGGGCCCGGCATGAGGAAATCAAGCAAAGGGTGCTACCCTGACTTCTAGTCCAAAAGTAATTACAGACAGAGTCTATGTGTCTTGAAATACGTCTTGAACTTGTGGGTGGTCTTCTCTCCCCCCTAGCATGCAACCATGCTTGTGGGGGCTGTCCTTGTTCCTACAACAGAACCCGAAAGCAAAAGGTGGATACTGGGCCATAAATATGTAAGATAACACCCTGACATCTCCCTAGAACTCACACATCATTCTCATCCTCACGAAAGCACAAATGGACGTGCCCTCTCATTTACAGGGTAGGAAACTGAGGCTGAAGTTTGAAGTAGCTTTTCCAGATCCTCACAAGACTTTCGTGGCTAAGCTACAACCCCAGCAGGTGCTTTAACTTCCTGTGTGAGGCTCAGTGCAGTACCCGCCCTCCCAAGTGCCCTCTCTCATTTAACATCAAGACATCACATATCCAAAGGAGAAGCTAGAAGTGAGACCGGAAAACACTCAAGCAACAAAAACAATGAGCAAGGGTGGGCCATAAAAACCAAGAAGCAGCCCATGCAATGGCTCGTGAGACTGACCAGCTTGGCCAGCTGGGCTGGGCCTTATCTCCAGAGCACACAGTGCAGTCCACCGTCCACTGACAGAGAAGTGAGGAGTGGAAGAAAGGAAGGGTTCAGCCAGAAGCAAGTAGGAGACCGCTGAGATGGCCGGGGCCCATGTGCAACCCCTTCCACAGTAGAGGAGTGCCTTGTCCCCACTCCTCATCCATAAAGAAGGAGGACACTGCATGAGCCACATGCCTGGAGATCCAGGGAGACTTGGCCATCTGTCAAGGGTATAAAGCACTGTGAACCTAGCAGTGTGGGGGGAGAAGGGCTCGACAACCAGTTCACCATAAGGAGAACCAAGGCAATACGGTGAACACTTTCTAATGGCTTATGAGGCATCCACTGCTGTGAAGTGGGGACCGTGAAGGCCAGCCTACAATACACACCGGAAGGTGAAAAGGCAATGCCAAGACTAGCCCAGTGGTTTCTGTAGCTGGTACCAGTGGTCCAGGCTCTTCATCAAAGGGCTGAGGATTCATGTGACCTGGTGATGGGCAAAATGGAGGTCACACGCACTAAGAAGAATCGAGTCAATGTAAAGGTTTTAGTGTTGACCCAGGGAAGTGGGGTCCATCAGACCAGCCAATGCACACAAAGGAAGTGCACAAACAAAGCTCTAATAGCTTCTGGGGTAGGCTCCGGAGTCTCGGGCCCTCTGTGAAGCATCTGCTTGTGCTCGTGTGGCCCCAGGGACAGGGACAGGCATCTGGGATTCTCTGAGATTTTCCAAGGCAATTTAGTGACTGCGCGTAAGGTCTTTTGTGGCTGGCACCCCGGCCCAAGCCCCCTACTGAGCACTGAGTCACTGGTGTGGACCCAGAGATGGGAAGACACAGAGAAAACGCAAGGGTGCCAAATCTGAATTCCAGAGAAACGATCAATAATGACATGGAACATGCTCACAATAAAATATTACTGGTTGCATATTTGGAATTCAAAGGTAAGTGGATATCCTGCATTTTTATTTGCTAAATCTGGCAACCTGAGGTCCAGCAGCCAATGTTCTCTAGGAACTAGAGCAATACAGAGACTCGTCTTGTCCCTGTGGGGCACCAAAGGGCCACGTCCCTGGCCAAGGTGGACTCCCTCATGTGTCCACAGTGATGTGGGAAAAGGATCCCAACCCTACAGTGGCACTCCTCTACTGCAGCCCTGCCTCAACCAGGTCCATATAATTTTATACTGTCTAGTAGCTTTGAAAAAGGAAAAAAGCATCAGGTGAAATTAATTTTAATATATTTTATTTACCCCAGTATATCCAAAATATCATCCTTTTGACATGCAATCAAGATAACAATATCAATGAGATATTTTACATCTCCTTTTAGGGCTCTGGGTTTGAAACCTGGGGTGTAAATTAATAGCCCTTTTCAATTTGAACTCTTCAAGTATGCTCAGTGACCTTTAATGGCTTCGGGGGCTGGCAGCAGCCATCTGGGCCCCTCACCAAGAGTCTTACGCACTGGCGTGGTTCCAGTCATGCTAGGGAGGTGGGGTGAATGGGGGCCAGGCAACCGACCACCTCTAAGAAGAACCTAGGCAACGTGAGGATCACTTTCTTACGACTACTGGGGCTTTCACCAGTGGCCCCACCCCCTGCCAAGGGTTGAGGCTTTGGGGTAACCCTGGGGATATAGAACACTCAGTAACGAGTCCCCTCAAAGAGCCAAAGCAAGACTGTGATTTCCCTCTTTGTGGTTTAGAGGTTGGTATGACGGGCCTAGGTCCCCTACCAAGGGTCTCAAACAGGGGAGTGGGGAACGGGGGCTGGGCAGCCAGTGAATGCCAGGTAATGCCATAACTATTCTACAATGCCTTCGGTGGCTGGCCCCAGGGCCATGGAGCTGAGGCCCTGCGATGTCATGGTGATACAGGGACCAGTAGCCAGCCAACCAGTCGGGGAAGAACCCGGGCAACATGGTGAGTTCTGGGGTTGGCACCAGGGGTACAGCCCTCTGCCAAGGGTCTCATGCACTGATTTTGCCCTAGGACATGAGGAAAGGGAGCAAGTGACCGTCAATCCCCTCTAGTAAGTAGATCCAAGATGATGTGGGCTGGCTGGTCTCCCTTTCACTCTCTTTCCCCGGGGACACCCAGAACCCTGCCCACCAGAACCACCAGCCCCTCCTACTTGGGCCCGTGCTCCTTTCCCCGAGAATGTGTTCAGCTGACTCCAGCTGATGGCGACTGGGCACAAAGCGTGCCCACCCCCAGATGGCCCACTCCAGACAGACAAGGCAGGGCGAGGTAGCAATTTTCCCGTTAGATAAGTTCTTGCATAATTCCCTCCATTTTGCTGCTGGCCCTAAAAGCCTATTAACATATGCCAAGCCCTGATCTATCTAATGACTTTCAGGGGTTGTCCAAGGGTCAAGGCCCTGCCATGGATCCGAGGCCCCAGAGTGGCTCCTGTGATACGGAGGAAGGGGACCAGGCAGCCAACACGCTAAGAAGAGCCAAAGCAGTAGGCACCTCCCCTTTCTGGGACTGGCCCTGGAGGCTGTTTCCTGCCAAGATTTGAAGCACAGGAGGTCAGAGCTGGGGCATGGCCTCAGCCCCAGATGCCAGTGTAGCTCCCGAGGAACTGCCACTGAAGGGCGAGTGAGGACTTTTTACGAGACCAGCCTCCCTCTCCTGTTTGTTGCCAGAATGTGGAGTAGACCAGGGCAGGCAGAATATTTCAACTCCTATTCAGGGGGTCTTTAAGTCTAAGGCCACTTATAATCACACAGGTGTGGGATCGTATTTTAATACATACCGTGTTCGTCTGCAAAGTCAGTGAATGGATGATGGCACAATGGCCCTTACTTTTGTGACATAGTTCCAAGATGGAAGGAAGCTGCAAATGGGTGTTTTGAGCCAAAATTGGCTGGAAGGAGGGGCTCTTTTTCTTAGAGACAGAGGGAGGGTGGAGGGGAGTACAGTGTCCTCTGAGTTGGAGAGCTGGGAAATCAAGATTATTAACTGGGAAATTTAAAAGTCATTACCTTGGAGAGGTCTCAGGTGATTGGATATTAGCTCTGTTTGCATAGTTGGCTTGGCAATGGAGGGAAGAGTACAGTGGGGATGCTCTGGGCTTGAGTAACAGCAGAGGCATGGCTCCGGAGAGCCAGGATGCTGGCAAGGGCATCAACAGGATAGCAAAGGGACCATGCATGGCCCCCAGAAGGATGGAGAGGCCATGGGACAGGTTCTGAACTTTTTGCAAAGTGAGAGCATCTTTCAAGGAGTGCAGGTGGTGGATGGCATATTGTGCATGGCAAGACTGGCCCCAAGGGCTGTGAAGTAGGCTTTGGACTCCTAGGACTGGACGGAGCAGTTCTCTGTTCTCCCGGTGATGAAGGCAGAGGTGGGAATGGAAAGACCAGGGAAGTTTCGGTCATGTGATGTGGTGAAAGGCGTGATCCCGAAAAGCCTTGGATGAGCAGGGGAGTTCTTCACCCCAAACTCGAGAGTTTATGGGAGTACAGAAGGCCTTCTGCTTAGTGCTCACTATTCAAATTCACTCTCTTACCCTTGACCTTGATCAGAGAGAAGGCCTGGTTCCCAGAGTAGAAAAGAGAGCAGAAAGGTTATGGATGCATCCATTGTTGCTGAGTAAAAATGACTGAGCCAGAAGTCAAAGGGGAGGAAGAAATTACACTATATAGATATAATTCTTTATAATCACTACAAATCTGGTCTGTCTACAAGTAAAATGTCC
Source organism: Nasua narica (assembly GCA_028533885.1). Taxonomy (NCBI): domain Eukaryota; kingdom Metazoa; phylum Chordata; class Mammalia; order Carnivora; family Procyonidae; genus Nasua; species Nasua narica. The sequence continues at coordinate 99,489,611 of CM052802.1, forward strand.
TGTGTTCCAGGTGGCTGAAGATACATCTCTGTGCACTTGAGCTCTTTTGGAACCTAGAGGCACCAAACCTAAAGCTTCAAACCACCACGAAATTCTCACAACCGGTGACCACATGTACCTTTTTTTTTTTTTTTAACTATGACATTTCTTTTGAGTGCAATATTTTCTTTCTGTATAAAACCTATTTGACATCTGGGTTCCCAGGGTTTTTGTCTGGCTTGTTCACTCTTCAATGTAGAAGACTTACAATCTCTAAGAATCTGTTTATGGTTGTCATATATGATTGATCCAAGTTTATTTGTGATCTAGTGTTCACGTTTATAAGGTTTATTTTTATTAAAGCTCCTAGAGATGGCACGATTTCTTTCTGTAAGTAAAAATGTCCTACTCAAGTAGCTTACCAGCTACTGACATGCCTGCATGTCAAGAATTACCCCTGCTCAAGCTATATCTTACCAGCCACTAGAAGAGGTTCCTAAGATGTTCTTGGTTCAAAGCTTCTACTATCCTCTCTGGTTTTCCTTCCTGGGTTAAATCACAGAGTAGTCTGCCTATAACTAAATGAGAAGTGAATCTCCCACAATATCATGTTTCCTCAAGGGCTGATCCACCCTGGTTATTGGTTAATAAAGTGCCTTTTCTTTTATCGTGGTAGTTTTTCTCCAATACAGATTAATATGTCTGCTTCCTTGGTGTCTCAAATATTTAACTTCAGCCATGTCAAGATCATAATTCACTGAGTTTTGGAACAGAGACCCAAGGAATCAAAGATAGTTGGGGCACCTGGGTAGCACCGTCGGTTAAACGTCTGACTCCTGGTTTTGGCTCAGGTCGCGATCTCAGGGTTGTAAGGTCAAGCCCCATGTTGGGCTTTGTGCTCAGTGGGGAGTCTGCTTGAGAGTCTGTCTCTCTCTCCATCTTCCTTTGCTCCTCCCCCTCTAAAATAAGTAAATAAATCTTAAAAAAAAAAAACAACAGATAGTCTAAGCATTCTTCAAAGCCATGATCTAAAAATTTGCTGTGCCATCATTGCAGGCAACGTAAATACGTAATGATCGAGCTGATGACTGGATACCTGCTATGAGGATGTTTCAGGTCACGTGGTATCAGAACGTTCTAGAGTATTATCTCAGGTGAGAGATCTGAGGCACAGGCCAAGCAGCCTGGGTGACGAGGCATTGAAGCTCCAAGCAAATACATATGTATGCATCTATTTCTTATAGCTAAACACACCGTAAACGACCTACGGACACATCAAATATAATAGGTTAGTAAACAGTATATAGAGAAATTGCGTTAATACATAGACACCTTTCAGTCAAGGTCTGGTCAGGAAAAGGGACTCAACACTAGTTTGTTAAGAGAAAGAATTGAGAGGAAGGAATTGGAGGCAGGGTGCTGGTCCCTCTGCCGCTCTGAGCAGGGACGGCTGCCCTGTCACTCAAGTCGGGGCAGCACAGGGAGGACTCAGACCGAAGTCCGCGGGAGAAAGGGCACCAGCTGTCCCGGCAGGTGACTCTGAGAGAGTGTGGTGAGGCTGGTTCTGGGAGTCTGGAAAGAACTGGAACCAACTGCCACTGGCTAGGGTGAACGAACAGTTGCTGGGATGACAGTCATCAGAACCAGACTCAAATTATGAAACAAGCTTCGACACAGCAGCAACTTTCCAGGCTCCCTCTAGTGCCCCCTAGTGGCCGAACCTAGAAAGGAGCCTGCCGGCAAAGGAGAAAGGTGATTCCCAGGTGCCAGCCGGGGGGTACCACAAAGCTGAATGAGAAGGTTAGTCAGGAGGTGAGAGACAAGAGCTTAGCCACCCAAACAAGATGCAGGGGAGGGAAGTGAAGCGGTAAATTAGGTTACTGTGTGCTGCTTATTACCATTACTTAAATTCACAACGATCCTAGGAGCTCTCTTAAATCAATGGATTGAATTTGTTCTGCCCGCCTAGTGTTCTAAAGTCAGATTTTTTTTTTTTAATTGTTCCTTCCACCGTATACCAAAAGTCTTACTACAAGCTGATGCCAGACATTTTTTCTGGGAGTCCTAAATCAATATAGTAAAATAACCATTCTGGGCAAAGAGAGAGAGAATTATCAGACTGAGTTCATTCTAACCTTCTGTAGACCTGCTTTTGTGGATTGGTAGTTAGACATTTGGAAACGACAACCAGCAAGACCCAGGTGCTGACAGGAGGCGTAATTGCCCTTTAGAATGATCTTTTCTGCCACCTCCCAGTACTTTACCACTTACCTAAAAGAAGGCAAAATAATAGGTTCTTTTGTTTCCAGTACCTATAATGTGCATTTCCAGGTTTGTTTTGGAGTACAGCTGTGAAATCTTTCAGCGCTGACATAATTCCCTTCCCAGCCAATTGTGACGTGTTCTTTGAGCAATGTAATTGTTCCCCACTGCAATTCTTACAGCAGGGTGTCAGCACGCCAATCACTGATTCTTCTTCCAGTTCCGATTGTTCCCTGCTGTGTTAACACCCAGAACGAGTACTTCCAGCTGTTGAAGGATGTCAGCATATTTATATGAACTACTTCATGGCTCCCAGGGAAATTTCCTGAAGCAAAGACCAGTAGGTTCCTGATTCCCTGGAGATATGACCGGACTTGCATTTAATTTTCTTTGGGGTCAATAATAGTATTTAGTATTTCAAATGGCATATGTGAGTGCATGGTGTCATTTTATATTAACTGGGCTTTTGGTCACATCCATTCCAAACAGTAGAGTGCACATATTCGAAATCTCTTCCGGAAGCGAGGAACTTTGTCTCGTGGTAGGTTCCCCTAAGAGATCCGAAGAGATGATTTGTTGAAATGTTTCTGGCTAGCACAGATTCACTAAACTTCTGCTATTTCAAATGTCTCTTTGTATTTAGTTTACATGCCTGTTTCCCTAAGATTGCTGAAGGTTCTCATAATCTAAGTGCGACACATGTTTCCCTTCACTGACTAGGTGTCTTCAAGTATCTTGACTCGAGTGGTTGAATCCCCCATTGTGGGTTGAATTTTGTCTCCCAGAGAGGTATGCTGGGGTTCTAACCATTCACTAACCTGTGAATGTGACCTCATTTGGATAAATGGTGTTTGTGGGTATAATTAAAATGGACGTTAAGACGAGGTCACACTGGAGTAGGGTGGGGTCTTAATCCGATATGATTGGTGTTCCTAGAAGAAGAGGAAGAGAGACACGGAGAGAAGGCCATGGGAAATCAGAGGCAGTGATTAGCCATAAGCTAAGGAACATTAGGGGTGTCCAGGAGCTTGAAGAGGCAAGGAAGGACCCTCCTCCTCTAGAGGCTTTGCAGAAAACACAGCCCTGTCAAGACTTTGACTTTGGACTTGACCTCCAGAACTTCATAGTTCTCTCTCATGAGAGCACATTTCTGTTGTTCGAAGCCATCTGATTTGTGGTTCTTTGTTCCAGCGGCCCCAGGAGACTGACACACCTCCCCAGTCTTCTAAATAGAATTCTAGAGTAGTAGGGTTCTTTGTCTTCATCTCAACACCCCTGTCTCTATTTTCCTCTAAGTCAGTGTCTTCAGTACAAGTGGGATCTCCCCTGTCTTTGCTTCAGATGGACACAGGGACAGAGGATTCTTAGATAAACTCCTCAAAGGACGCTCTGGGCTGATGGTTGGCGGCCCCCTCTTTGCATACACTGGCTAATAATCATGGGACATCCTGGAAGCTGGTGCAGCATCAAATTTTTCTTCATTGGAGATGCCCTGGGGACAGCTTTCATATCCACTTAGTCAGTCACCACGGTTACCAAAGAGAAAAGCCCAGAAACAGATTATGGGAACCCCAGCATCTTCACCCCATCCAATGAACTTGGTTCCTATCCCCTTCGGATTTGCAGGCTTGGACTGCAGTTCTGCACAAGGTTGCTACTCCATAACAAGGAGCGTGGCCATGTTGTCACAGCACAGCTCTCTCTCCTGCAAATGCAGAGGGTTTTAGCCCTCAGAGCACAACCCCCACGCCTGCTCCCTCTGATGTGTGTGCCCCTCGATTTCACCTAATTGGGACTACTCTGGCCATCCATCCCACTTTCCCACCAGATAATTCCTTAATCTTGTGCCCGTATCATCAGTTCTACCTTAGAATGTCAAGATGCCAAATGTATCTATGATTTCAAAGTTGGGTTACGCCATAGTCACTGCAGTGTAGTGTCCAAACCAGCACCCTTTTTTAGGGTAAAAGGAGACATTAAAAATAGTTAAAATTCTATGACTTTTTGAAACATATACTGACCAATGTTGACTTTTATTAAGTTGATGGACCTAAAATTGTTCTACTTACACATTTTAATACGACATCTTTTCTAGAAAATAAAACTCATTTACATGAAAGAAGAATGAAAGCTTTATACTGACAGTTAAGCATTTAAAAATAACATAGAGAATTATTGTCTGGTATACACTCACAGCTGTTAACCACTTTCTTAACCATTATCTGTCACTGTATTTTTCTGAAAAATGTATTTGTTTCAATGTGATATTATTTCCAATATTCAGCCTGCAATCAAAGTTGTATATTATGATAATGAACTTGCGATGGGTAGCTCAACTGACTCCTCTGATGGTCATCATAGCTTTAATTGTGAAAATAAACTCTCTAGAGGTGCTGAAATATTGGGTAAGATCAGAGCACATCTGCTAAATGTAGGATATTCTAAATTTTATTTTTTGAAATGAAAATGCACAAATGTCACCCCCGGATATTTCCAATATGTTTTATTTTATCTCTACTGCTTACTACCTCTCTTCAACAAATATTTTTCCAAGATGAAATTGATTAAATTAATTGTCTCTGATGCTTTTGAATATTTCACTAAATTGAAGTGCTTCAGAACAGTAGGCCTTCACAATTTCAATACTTGCTAATATGGGCTGTAAATGCATCCGTTTAAAAACAGGAGTTGCAGCCAGTAATTCTTCAAACAAGTCAACACATTCCCAGACACAATTATAGAACTTACAAATTGAATCTTGACAAAAAAATAAAAGACATGTACATTGGAGTGGAAACGATAAGACCAGCCCTATTTGCAGGTGATGTAAGTGTCTACATAGGCAATCCAAAGGAATTTTTTTTATAATTCCTAGAACAGGTGGGTTCAGCAGATTGATGAATGTTGCAGATTACAAGGAGAACACAAAAAATCAACAGCATTTCTATGTATACACAACAAGCATGTGCGAACCAGAATTAAAAACACAATATCATCTCTAATCACTCCAAAGAAAAATGGAATACTTCGGTATAAATCCAACAGGTAAAGGATCTGTAAGCTGAAAATTACAAAATGCTGATGACAGAAATCACAGAAGACGTAGGTAAATAGAGAGAGATGACATATTCATGGATTGGAAGGCCCTACATAGTGAAGATGTCAGTTATCTCCAAATTGATCTTACAGGTTTAATGCGGTCCCTATCAAATTCCCAGCAAGGTGTTTTGTAGATATGCACAAGCTTATTCCAAAATGCATATTTAAAGGAAAGGACCAAGAACAGCTAAAACAATTTTGAAAAAGCAAAATGAAGTGGGAGGAAGCACTTATCCGATGTGAAAAATAATTAAGATGGTGGCGTATTAGTGGACAGCGAGACATAGACCAATGACACAGAATAGAAAACCCAGACATGGATCCACACAAATATGCCTGATTGATTTTTGACAAAGGCACAGAGGAGAAAAAAAATAGCCTTTTCAACAAATGATGCTGGAGCAAGGACATACAGAGGCAAAACCAAAATGAACTTTGGCCTAACCTTCACACCTTATACAAAAATTAACTCAAAATGTATCATGGCTTTAAATGTAAAACATGAAATCATCAAACTTTTAGAAAAGAAAAAAAAAAACAGAATGTTTTTGGACGTGAAGCAGGCAAAAAGTTCTCAGACTTGACACCAAAAGTATAATCTGTAGAGGGGGAAATTGATTAAATGGATGTTGACAATGTTAAAAAACTTTTTCTCGGCCAAAGGCCCTCTTTAGAAAATGAAAAGATAAGCTACAGAGTGGGGGAAAATATTTGCAAACCACGTATTCTACAAAGTTTCTGTAGGAAGAAAATATAAGTAACTCTCAGTACCCAACAGTAGAAGAAAAATATCAACCCAATCAGAAATTGGGAAATAGGGGCACCTGGAAGGCTCAGTCAGTTAAGCCTCTGGCTCTTGGTTTCTGCTCAGGTCATGATCTCAGGGTCGTGAGATCGAGCCTCCCCGCCATCAGGCTCCACACTCAGCACAGAGTCTACTTAAGACTTTCTTTTTTTTTTCTTAAGACTTTCTCTCCTTCTGCCTCTCCCCACCTCTGCTCTCTCTCTCTGTGTGTTTTTCTAAAATAAACAAATCCTTAAAAAAAAATAAATAAAATGGGCAAAATGCATGAACAGATATTTCACTGAGGAAGACACATAGATGGTAAATAAACACATGAAAAGATATGCAACTCATGAGCCATTAGATGCATGAAAATTAAAACCACAAAGGGTTATTACTACACACCTGTCAGAATTATTAAAATTAAAAATAGTGATCACACCACCTGCTGGTCAGGATGAAGATAAAATAGATTTTCATACGTTGCTGGTGGGAATGTAAAACAGTACAACTACTCTGGAAATTAATCTGGCAATTTCGGTTAAAATGAAGCATGCAGTTACGAATGACCCAGTCATTGTACTTTAGGGAATTTATCTTTTAGGAAAATAAAAATTATGTTCACACAAAAGCATATTCACAAATGTGCATAGCAGTTTTATTCAAATTTGATGAACACTGGGAACAAATCAGGCATCTTTCAATGAGTAAAAAGTTAAACAAACTTCAGCACATTCAGGACTACTAGTCAGTAATGAAAAGGAGCTAACTATTCATAACACAAGAGGGGAATTACACTGAGTGAAAAAGAACAATTTCAAAAGATTACACGCTGTAAAATGGTGACATAACATTCTAGAATATTCTTTTTTTAAAAGATTTTATTTTTTTTAAAGATTTTATTCATACATTTGACAGAGAGAGAGAGATCACAAGTAGACAGAAAGGCAGACAGAGAGAGAGGGGGGGAAGCAGGCTCCCTGCCGAGCAGAGAGCCCAATGTGGGGCTTGATCCCAGGACCTGTGGTCATGACCCGAGCCGAAGGCAGAGGCTTTAACCCACTGAGCCACTCAGGTGTCCCTAAAAGATTTTATTTATTCATTTGAGAGAGAGAGAGAGCAAGCGTGAGTGGGGGAGGGGCGAGGAAGGGCAGAGGGAGAGAGAGAGAGTGAGCAAGCATGAGTGGTGGGGAGCGAAGAAGGGCAGAGGGAGAGGATCTGAAGCAAACTCCCTGCTGAATGCAGAGCCAGAAGCGAAGCTCCATTCCAGCACCATGGGATCAAGACCTGAGCCAACCTCTGGGTCAGCCATATGGGTCTACCTTATGGTAGATGCTTATCTGACTGAGCCGCCCAGGCACCCTTATATTCTAAAATACTCTTGAAATCATAAAACTTAATGCTTGCCAGGGATTAAGAATGACAGAGCAGGTGTAACTACAAAAGAAGTGGCACAAGGCAGACTTTCAGTGACGAAATAATTCTGTATCTTGATTATGGTGGTGATTCCCACAAAGCTTCACATGTAATAAAGTCGCATAAAGCTTTACAGACATGCGAATGAACAGATGTGAAACTGCAGAAATCCAAATAAGTGCTTTTGTACCAATGATGATTTCCGGGCTCTGATACTGTACTATAGGTATTTACCGTGTTACCACTGAGGGATGATGGCTGAAGGGTGCACAGAGTGTCTCTACACACATTTGTTGCAACTTCCCGTGAACCTAGAATCGTTTTACAATACAAGAGTTAAGAAAATTAAATCTTGTGCACTGGTTGAGCTCTCATTCCCTCCAGCAGTACAGGAGTGATTCCGTTTCTCCACACCTTCGTCAATATTGGGTGTTGTCACTCTTTTCTATTGTAGGGATTCTGATGGGTTGACTTCTTCCCTTGCTTTTGTAGGGATACATTTCTATTTCATCCTGTTTACAAGCTTTATTTTAAATCACTTTTCTTTTTTTGGCTAAGAGTTGAGTCATTCTGGCACTTTATTGAATATATCGATGAAAGTTTCCCAATGGATTTTTAAAACAACCGAAACGTGGAAAGCTTGATTGCAAATACTCAGTACCACTGCAGGACCCATAGGTTGATCTACAAAGTATGTGTTCAAAGGTTCAAACATTTTTAAAAGCTAGTTGGCAGGGTAGTAAAGGGAAAGGTATATATATATATATATGTACTGCCATGCTGAAATATTTTATTGTAGGCAACTTAAGTTTCATTACGCATTTTAATCCAGTTAAGTCTGACCGAGTGACCATAAATAAAGAATTCTGTAAATCACACTGTCCGTGTCCAATGGTAGGATGTTATATCTTCTTTGGACCCCTGTTGTACCCAAATCTTGAGGCTTGCTGGAGGAAGGTCAGGTTTTACTTCTGGATCCCACAAATCAATGGTTGTTTCTAAAGCCAGATCAGATACCAAAGTCCACAGGGATGACCTCGGAATTTGTCATTAAAGTAGCAGAGAAGTTTTATCAGACAAAACTTTCCTAAGAGGCCCGCCTTCCGAAAATGTCGGTGCATTAAACTGAAGAGCTTCGCTGACAGGTGAAAAATCCTGCATTTTTCTATGTTTACGATGTAAATAGGCTCTGCCAGCAATGATTAAATAGAAGGGAAATGACCTAGACCTAGCGTCTGTCGTCATCTCTACGTATTGTTGACAAAAAGAGCATTTGAAAATTTGGAACACTGCCTGCCTAGTTAACTGAATATGGCAGCCGTGGTCACTTCCCCTCAATCTCATTAGTGAGGTTGATGAGGGAACATGAGGTATTCATGATAGATGTGCATCTGTCCAACTAGGAAGGTTAAATTTGCCCCAGAAATTGCCATAGCTCAGGTAGCAAAATATATGTAAAAGAACTTATCTTCCTTCCGCCCTAGAACCTGACAGGTTCAATATTCCACGTCCCTAGCCTCCACTGTGAAGATGTTAAGGACTCTTCTGGGAGGGAACTGGAGGCACTTTAGGGTGTCCACCGTGGAGAACAGTTTGTTCTACCATGGAGAACAGAGTCGATCTGCACTAGTCTTAATAAGAGTAAGTTGGAGGAGCACCTGGGTGGCTCAGTGGGTTAGAGCCTCTGCCTTCAGCTCAGGTCATGATCTCAGGGTCCTGGGATCGAGCCCCGCACAGGGCTCTCTGCTCAGCGGGGAGCCTGCTTCCCCCTCTCTCTCTGCCTGCCTCTCGGCCTACTTGTGATCTCTCTCTGTCAAATAAATAAATAAAAAACCTTTAAAAAAAATACGAGTAAGTCAGAGGTGGAAGAACCTCCATGCTTATCATTTTGAAGATAATAAGCATCAACTATGCAGAAACTCACGTAAAACCACCAAGCCACCTGAGAACGGGACAGAATGGGGGACTGTTGGAGGGTGATTTTCCTATAGGAAAAAGGCAGGTAAAAACTCCAGGTTGATTCAGCCACGGTGCTGGGGATGCCTGCTATCAAAGTTCATGACTGAAAAAGAGCAAGGCACTTGAACAGATGCAAAGAAGAGTGGGTAAATTGTACAAATTCCCTCACTTCGTTCCCAAACACTTCAAGGATGAAGAATTACCTCGCGCAGTATTGAAGCCAAGGTCATGGAATATCTTTGGCTGGGATAGTTGGTGCTGGGCTAACAAGATCATAACGCGGTTTTATAATTAGTGTCTCTTCCGCAAATAAATATTTGGCTGCCCTTTGACTTGAGTCCAGAGTTAGGCAGCGCTTGGTGCCACCAGTACATAGTCCTGTTGGAGATATGCCATTGCTCTCTGAATCAGCAGCAAGCTCTGTAATTTCTCTTTTAAGCCTACACTTAGCCACTCCCCACCCTTATACAATGGTTTGTGAGACTCCAGGGAGCGCTAGTGCGGAATCTGGCATAGTCTGAGACGTGCCAGAATCACAAGGGTTTGATTCAACTGTACCTTTTCCATACCTGGAAGAAATCTCCTTTGGTCTAAGATCTACAAAGTTCAATGTAGAGTAATTAGCGAATATGCTCTATTTTAAGGGGAGGGGGGGTGGGGAAGCATGTTTCCCCAGACTACCTTTCTCTGGCAAAAAAAAAAGATGGAATATAGGTAGAGAATGACGGAAACTTTCTATTTTTGTATATGACTAAGAGTTTTCATAATAAAAAATGCTTTAAACCATCCCAGGAGATTATCACCTAGGAAAAGTTTTATAAGTGGCTTCTTGATAATACAGGGAACTGCCAAAATCCCAGGAAGGAGCAAAGGACTCTTTCTCAGAGAAAAAATATTCATTTAGCCTGTAGCTCTTGAAAGACATGTTAAAATCTTGTCGGCGCTCACCTGCCTCCTCCAGAAGAGTGTACTGATGGCAGACAGCGCGAAAATAATAAAAGAATAACTACAATACTGTTGCATGCACTTTGGGTTAGGGGTGTACTTGCTTGTGGATGCACAGGATGTTTCTGGAAGGATTCACTAAGAAATTGGTGATATTTGCTTCCAGACAGGGGAGCCAGGCATCTTGGGGGAAAGGGTGGAAGGGCTATATGAAAAACAAAATAAAACTTAAGTGACCAAACAAATAAAGAAAATTATATTGTCACTGAGGATTTAGATTTATTATTGCCCCTGATACGATCCCACATGAAAGGGACCTGGCCAGTCAGCCTAAAAGATTATTTCAAGATTGTGTGCCTAGCCCCATTGTTTAGCAATTGAGTGATAGACCAAGATAGACTCCACTAGATGAATCGGTACATGGGGTCAAACCTAAGGCAACTTCATCTAAACTGCTTTGTCCCCAACCTTGGGAGCGCTGAAGGGACAATAGCTTTGCTCACGTCTTCAAAATGCCCCAGGAATATGTCCAGAGCACATGAGAAAGTACAAGCTTATCAAAGCTGATACTCCACAATCAGGGTGGAGAAATATGACTTAGGAGTGATGTAGAAGGTATACAAGGTATACAAGCTACCAAGTGAGTTCATAATAAGAGTATATGGGCAGTAAAGGCAGATACAAACAGACACCTTAGATGATGTCACTCCTAAAATGAAAATGTCATGGCACTTGTTTGTGGATTCACGCGTAAGCTACTGTTACACCCAAAAATGTGAATTCCCCTGGACACGATCTGACATCTCTTCTAGAGCTCCTGATCTTTTCGGTGTAAAAAGAACAGCGTTTCTCTGAAAGGACAAGCTGACACAGTTATCGCTAGTTGTTGCTGCAACATCCTTGTTTCAGATGGAAACAGATGAACTGAAAGGCAGGAATGTCTGCTTCAGATTTTGGGCCTTAAGGCATGCGTGTTGAAGTTCATCATCCCAAATTTGAGAGCATTTTAAATACTGCTCTGTGGATGGAGCCCTAAGGAGGGTACCTGACAGTGAAGCAGCTGCATATTGAGCGTTTCGGTTAAACAAATCCATTATCTTTTGCAAACAAAATAACAGTGAGGCGCATTCACCTTTTGAGAGGAGGGAGCTGGAATCCGCTGCCTTTTGTGAATGAACTTTGAAAGCAGCCAGAATTGAAGCAAATGTAATGCAAATTTCTAGACATGTTTAAGACTCATGCTTATGTCTCCACTGAAGCATTACTAGAAGTATTTAGGCTGTCAGATGGAATCAGAGACATAGTTCTAGTTGGAATATCACCTGCAGGGCTCCCACGTCTCTGTCCAAAGGCCGGACCTATCTCTCGTATTTATTCTTTTGATTTGGCCATTCTGCTCAGTTTCCTAGGGACTATTCTTGAGGACATGAGGATTCTTGGATGTGTGATGGAATGTGCCGCGATGCATTGGACTGCATGATAAAGTTTGTTATGGACTAACTCCAAACCAAAGTATTCTGGGATGCGAAGAATCGGCAAAGATTGAACGCTAGATATCAACACATACTTGGCAAGGGAAGAAACTTGGCCATGTCTATCACAATTAGAAACACACAAATGTAGTTCCACTTCTGAGAATTTACCTTTAAGATATACACGTTCCAAAATGATGCGTGTAAGAGACAACTAATCGCAGTATTCTTCATAATAGCAAAAAGTTTAAAACAATGCCGTGTGTAGGGTATTCGTTAAATGTGGCACACCCGTGCAATGAAATACAATACAGTCATGAGAGAAAGAGGAATTCCTTTAGGTCCTTTGAAATCTTGAAGCCACGTTAAGTAAAGGGTTAAAAGGTAAAAATGGTGGTGAACTTGTCATTTGTAAAATGATGTTCATTTAGTAAAAAAAAAAAAATTAAAAAACTTAATATGTTACAGATTTGCTTCCACTCTCTTACGCTCTGCAAAAGATGCTATTAATGCTAGAGCCCCCCCACCGGGCGGGGAAACTGAGCGTCAAGAAGATATTTCCCCATACACTTTCAATTTTTCAATCCTGAGTTATCCATTCAAAATTTTGAATTTCTAATGCCATCTATATTTTATTTTAGTGAGGAAATATTTTAGTGAGACTTTGAAATGGCTGCGGGATAGCACCTAACATATAGATGGCATGCTTTTTATTGAGTGATAGCTTCCTTGATGTGCAATGGAACAGGAACTTGGAATTCCTGCTTATAGCATTATGGCTACTATGGATTTTTTTTTTTTTTTTTGCCCTATTCAAAAGTTAACAAAGGAATTGTAGAACTTCAGTTTTTAACCAACCACCCCGCCTCTGCGCCCTGACTTTGTGATTATTCTGAAGACTGCTGAGCGGTAAATGTTGGGTTTAGAAGTGCTGTGTCCTTGGACTCCCTAGGATTAAGTGAGGCTGCTAGGAGCACTAAGCAATCGCCCGGAGCTATTTTACTTCTGCCCACCCAGCTCCACGCTTTGTACTAAAGCATTTTTCCTCTCAACTTTCTCTGCTTCCTATTGACTCTAAAACTCCAAAAGAAAAAAAAAAGATTTAAAAAAAAAAAAAAGAAAGAAAAGAAAAAAAAAAAGAAAAGCTAGGTATTTTTAAAGGCACAATTCACAGAGCACAATTTAATCAGTTAGAAAGTCTTACTGATGAGTTATGTTATTTGGTGATATTGGTTGAAAAGAAATAATAGGAATTAAATATATTGATGAGGGATTTTCATGATTCATCAAGTGAAAGCTATATATAAACAAAACTCCTTAAATATGGGTAGTTGTTGGTTCCACTGTGTGGCGTGTTTCCTTGAGAAGTAATGCAGTGTTTTGCTCTCAGAGACGGAGGAGGGAGATGAAAAGGTCAGCACTTGTGCTAATACAGTAAAGCCTCCATATGCTAATAGGCACCGTTCTTATACTTACCTGCCTGTTCTGCCTCCCTCACAGGCTTGGTTGAGGACCAAAGGAGCGCGGTGTGTGTGAGCACTCTTCGTAAACTCTAGAGTGTGTTTCATACAAGTGCTGGTACTCACATTCCAGACTTTGCCCGGTCTCAGAATCTTGAGGTCAAACGTGCAGATATGCTGAAAATGCGGAAAGAAGTTGGTGCTTTGTAGTTGTGATCCTTGCAAGTTATGTACTAGGAGTTTC
>CM052802.1:99503730-99531889 GCA_028533885.1 Nasua narica
GTGCAGCAAGGAAGGCCCAGCATGGCCTGGAAGGAGCATCCCCACTGAACTTGGTGCACACCATGGGGCCCGGCTCTGTGGATGGGTGACAGGGAAAGGGGCGGGGGGAGGGAGCCGGCCGAAGAGGGTTTTGAGGGAGGGAGCTGCTCGGCTGTGTCCGCTGGGCACTCCTCACTCCCTGCCTTGCTCTTCCTCATCTTCCTCCTCGCCTTGTCCACCCTGTGTCCCCTCTTCTCTCCTCACCATTTTATAACATCTGTCTTTGCCAAGAGGTCTTTGTCCCTGTCTTTTCCTCTCTTTGTCCATCTCTCTCCCAAACTTTCTTTCCTCCAAAACAAACCCTAGCAGTCTTGGGCTCCAGGACTGGGCTGTGAAGTGGAAACCCCTCGCCCACACTCCCATGCACCGATGAGGCCAGGGTCAGGTTCTAGTAGGACCCTCATACTGGCACGCGTGTTGTGCACACAGTTGCGAGGGAGGGCACCTGTCTTCTCTGCCGTCGACACCCGCAGGTGTGTTCTGGGAGGAGTGTCTCCCCCTCCTGCTTCCCATCTGTATGCCAGGGAGTTGGCTGGACAGATGGTCTTACACCATGTCCCTGCGCTCACACTGTAATTCTACGGACGTGGGTTTATGTGACAGCACAAGGGACTCAAGGTTACAAGTGCACAAGCTCCTCTTCAGTCCTCCCGCCACTGAAGGTCAGGGCAGGGGTTCCAAGTGCCCCGAGCACTGCTGCTTGGAGGAGGCTCTCTAGTGTCCCGCACGTGACACCCCAATTTTGTGCTGCCGTAGCCCCCTTTCTTCAGGGGGACCTTCACGCATAAGTCCTGCAAGTGATAGCTTCAGCCATAGCTGCGATCATGTACGTGAGAATTTGCCTCCAGCCCTTGGCACAGCATCTGAGCTACCCCCGATCCTCTGCCCCAGGACCCCCAGGAGATGAAGGGGCCCGAGTGGGGACCTTGTTGAGGGATGGTGAGGTAGGGGTGCAGCGGGACTGAAAGAGGGGCACCTGGAGGGAGGGCTGTGAGATAGCAGGAGGAATCTCATGGACAAGCTATTTCTTTTTCTTTTTTCTTTTTTTTAAAAAAAGGCCAATAAGCATAATCCTCTTTTTTTTTAATTTTATTCATTTATTTGACAGAGAGGAGAGAAATCACAAGTAGGCAGAGAGAGAGGGAAGCAGGCCCCCCCGCTGAGCAGAGAGCCCGATGCGGGGCTCGATCCCAGGACCCTGAGATCATGACCTGAGCCGAAGGTAGAGGCTTTAACCCACTGAGTCACCCAGGCGCCCCTGCTATTTCCTTCACGAGACAGACTCCTGCCTCGAGCCTGGGGTTACAAGTGGCCTCTCAGCTTTGGAATTTCTCTAGGGAACAGAGCCTAACACACCTGTTTAAAGGAATGAGCCCCCAGAAAGGGAAATGAAGCACAGAGAGTCTTTTGCCTAGGACATAAGTATAAATCTGAACACGCTCCAAGAGAAGGAGGAGAAGTCTCATTCATAACCTTGATGAATTGAAAACTTAATAAAGCCCGGCCAGACCAGTGAGAGCTCATTAGAGGAAGGAGCAGAGCACTGCTCACTCCTCTCTCTTTGGGCAGCTCAGCCCTCGCTGTCCCTGGAGAGGGCCCTGGGATAGGGCAACAGCTCGAACTTAACCACGAGACCAGCTGCCTCCCTACTTCCTTCCTTCCTCAGGCAGGGTATCCATCCCCCCTAAATTGGTGATAGCACACTCCGCATCAGCCCTGCAGAGCCCCTCTCCCAGCCACACGCACAGAACATCTGGTTCGGTCTTCCAAGGGATCTTCACGAGATCAGCCCCTTGGTTCAGACCCAGAGTGGAATGTCTGGGTCACAGGAGACACGCACTCTTAATTTGCCCGAGTACTGTGGGTTAGTAGTTCCTGCTTTGGTGGCCCCGACCCATCTCACAGCAGAAGGAAAATCTTTGTTTTGTTTAGCAGTTCTACGAAGGCACAGCTGTGACTAAGCAAATGCCAGAAACCTCTTGGTTGTGCCCTCCCTGTTAGTGACAAAAGCCCATCCCTCTCAGGGTCCGTGGCTCAGCTCCAGGGGCATCATTCAGGCTGTGTTCTCCTGGGTTGGACCCCAGGGGAGCCCTCCTCGAGGAATGCAGTGTGAGCAGTGTCCTGGAGTTGTGCATTGTGCTAGTCCTGTCCCCTTGCATTCTGTAAAGGGGCCGATTCCCAGTGTGTCCAAGGGTGCAGGGCCGTGATGTCCCATGCTGTCTGCAGCCACTGATTGGTTCAAGTTCTTTGGCAAGAGACCTTTTTCGCTTGCCTCTTTGATTCACCACGAGGTGAGTGACTGTGCTTTGACTCCACCGGGGCTGCTCACTGGGGTGAGGCTGGGGAGAAAGAAAAGCTTGGACTAGAAGTCCAAGAAGGCCTGAGCACTTGGCTGGGCAGAGGGACTTCGTAGCCCCTCTTGAGTTCCCCCTCCCTTACCTGCTCCCCCAGCATCTGCCCCTCTCTGCGTGCTCAGACTTCGCTTTTCCTTCCAAGTCACAGCCAAGCCCTAGGAGGCCACCACACCGCCTTTGGCTCTGCCAATTGGATGACCTCCTGGAACCAAGAACCAGGGTCCCAGCCTGACGGCTCCTAGGGCCCCAGGAGTGTCTCCACACTGCGTTCTTGTGACTAGCCCCATCTGGGACCAGGTTGCTGATCAGCTATCCTGGAGAGACCGGCTGAGCGGATAGACCTCTCGAAGTGCTGCAACCTCATTTGTAATAGCCAAAAACCAGGAACACCCCAAATCGACATCGGCAGTAAAATGAGTAAGCTTAGTGTCATGTATTCATTTGATGGGATACCACATGAAAAGGAACAAAGAGAAAGAACATTTCACATGCATTGTATTAAGTAAAAGAAACCAGACATAAAAGAGTCCATTCCGTTTTTAGGAAGTTTAAACAGGCAAAATTAGTCAACAATGATTAACTCATGGACAATTTTGTTTGATTTATATAATACCTCTTTATACGCATGCATACACACACTGGACTGTGTTGAAACCAATTCTAGGTATCATATCATTTCATCCATAAACATTTATCAGGCATAGACTAATAAAGTTATTAGACACAGACTAATAGATTATTCTATGACCATAGAAATCAGAATAGCAGTTACCTTTGAGGAAAAGATTTGATGGAGAAAGAGCACAAGGGAGTCTTGTAGGGTGCTAGGAATGGTACATGGGTGATAGTCATGCAGGGATAACTTGATATATTTCAAAATTCAACAAACATTTGAACAGACATTTCTCCAAAGAAGCCACATAAATGGCCAATAAAATAAATACATGAAATGATTCTCAACATCATTAGTCGTTTGGGAGATGTAAATCAAAACCACCATGAGATATCGCTTCACTCCCACTCGCATGGCTATAATCAAAAAGAATGACAAGGGGCACCTGGGTGGCTCAGTGGGTTAAAGCCTCTGCCTTCGGCTTAGGTCATGATCTCAGGGTCCTGGCATCGAGCCCCGCATCGGGCTCTCTGCTCGGCAGGGAGCCTGCTTCCCCTTCTCTCTCTCTGCCTGCCTCTCTGCCTACTTGCGATCTCTCTCCTCTCTGTGTGTGTCAAATAAATAAATAAAATCTTTAAAAAATAAATTAAAAAAAGAATGACAATAACAAGTGCTGGCTACGATGGGGAGGAATTGGAACCTTCATGTATTTCTGGTGGGAATATAAAATGGGGCAGGCGCTTTGGAAAACAGTTTAGCATTCTCTCAAGACACTGAAGGTAATCACATGACCCAGCAATTTCTCTCCTACCTGTATATACCCAAGAGAATTGAAAATTGATGTCCACACAGATGCTTGCACACAAATATTCATAATACCATTATACATAATAGCTAAAATGTAGAAACAATCCAACGTCCATAAACTGAGAAATAGATAAATGAAATGTGGTACGCTCATACATTCTCCATCCATAAAAAGAAGTAAAGTACCTATGCAAGCCCTACCCCATGGCTTAACCTTGAAAACATTTTATGCCGAGTGAAGGAAGTCAGACACAAAAGGTCATATATTATATGATCCTATTTCTATGAAGTTGGCAGAATAGGCAAATCCACAGAGACGGAAAGTAGATTAGTGGTCACCAGGGGTGAAGGGCAGGGAAAAATAGACAGGGAGTGACTGCGGGGGTGATGAAAATGTTCTGAATAAAGTAGTAGGAATGACTACACAACTGGCAAATATGCTAAAAACTACTGAAAATTTAAAACTGCAAATTTTGTGGAATGTGAACTATCTTAATAAAGCTGGCATAAAAATTCATTAAGCTGTACACTTAAGATTTTACATGCTACCTTATATAAGTTATACATAAGTAAATACATTTTTTAAAAGATTACCTGAAAGCAAGACTCGGTGCTAAGAGTTAAAAAGGGGAAACTCGGAACAAGTCTACAACTCTGTGTGGAAACTCAAAATCACAGGCATTCAAGGCCACATTGCATTTCCGTCAGGATTCGTGCTGAGTCAGTGACTCATACCAGACTGTCCCTCAAGGAATCCTAATCTTTTCTTCCAATTTGAGTTCTTCCCTAAGCCCTAGGCATGGGCTGCTGGCCCCAACTCCCATCCAGACCCCACCTAAACTTACTCGCCAGGGCAGCATCCAGATCCCAGATCCCTGTTCAGGATCTGTGAACAGTACTGACAGCCGCCCCACCTGTCTTCTGAATCGAACCTTCTCTTGGAATTCGCTCGGCCATATCCAAGCACCGTGGTACCTGTGATTGTGCTAACCTTCCGCGAGACCTATATGCCTTGTGGGTGTGTTGATCGGGACTGCCTGGTCTTCTCCAGGGCAACGTTCTGTACTAGGTCAGTACCCCCAAGCCCACTCCCAGCCTGAGGACCGTGTCTCCACGCCCCTGGCTAGCTGAGAGATTCCCAGGATCCAGGGAGACTAATACCCCAGAGGGCACAGACGCGCAGGAGCGGGAGGGGCTGTGTTCCCAGAGCCTTACCCTCCTGACTACATGTCCACCTTGCCACACATGTGGTAGACTGTCAGGGGCATTCGAAATGACAGACAGTGGCACTTGCCCTATCAAGTGAACGGACTGGTAACGAGCAATCGCTTAGATTGTCCAGATATCGATTTTTCTCGAGCATCCCTTTAAGAGGCTCTATACTGCAGTGTAGATCTCACAGAAGAGAATTGCGCAATTACTGTATGTATTGGTTGAACCTTTTTGTTGCAGACAACAGAATCCTCTCTAGGCAGTTTAAACAAAGAGCAGCTTAGTAAGAACCCAGAGAGCTTACAGAATCGTCAGAACTGCTCAAGAGACAGCCTCACGTTCAGCGGCTGAAGACAAATGCACTGACAAACGTCAGACCTGGCCTGGGAAGGGAATCCACTCTTCTGTGACAGTCCGCAAATGGCTGTCACGCACCACAGAACCACACTGGCAAAATGGGTGACCTGCACCCCCGCCTCTTCTTTAACTCAGTTCCCAGTCAATCAAAGCCTCAGGGACACGTAATTAGAACCGATACTGGAAGCCAGGGGTAGGGTAACCGACCATCCCAGGCTGCCCAGGACTGGGGGGTTCCCACGACAGAGGACTGACAGTGTTAAGACAAGAAAAGTCCCAGGCAAACTGGAGTGAGTTGGCCACTCTAGCTCGGGAATGTGGTGTTTGGGGACTCTACATCGGGAAGGTAGGCAACTGTCAAGACGCGGAGAGGAGATTGGTTGATTTGGGGCAGCCGCAATGACCGATAACCTCTAAAGTGCGTGATAAAAAAAAATAAGTTATACTCACCATTTATTGAGCATTTACTAAGACATGAGCTTGCTCAGTGCTTTATTATTACTATTGTTATTATTTTATTGTTACTACCTCATTGAATCTTCCCCACAAACCTATGAAAGCATATTACTTGTCCAGGGTTCTTACGCTATTTTGGGGGGAGATGGACAATAAACAAAGAAGTAAATAAATGGGGGTATGTTGAAGAGTAAAGGAGAAAAGAACAAGGCAAGACCGCAGAGAGGGACGGGGCAGGGGGACTACTGTAGCGAGGGTGTGCAGGAAAGGCATTTCTGGGGAGGTGACATTTAAGTCGAACCCTGAGTGATGAGAAGGAGGAAGGACATTTCGAATGTCCCATCTGGGGACAGGAGGCTCTAGCCAGAGAGAAAAGCAAATGCCAAAACCTTGAGGTGGGAACGGACCTTTGCCCACGCAGGGGACAGAAAGGAGCTCAACGTGGCTGTGACAGAAGACAAGAGCGGCCAGGATGTGAAAGGAGGTTTGGGTCTGGTTAAGTGCAGTAAGGAGCACGGATTTTATTTTAAGATGTATGGGAAGCTAGTAGAGGGTTTTAAGCGGGGATGTGGTGTAATTTGATTTTCATTTTATATCTAAGGTCACAAAGCTGGCGAATGAGAAACGAAATTCGAAGTCAGATACGTATCTCTACAGAGCCTTGCTTTGAACTGCCGTGCGAGCAGACTGCACCCGGGATTGAGGAGCAAAGGGTGCTCACCCGCGGCCGCTCTGCGTGTCTTCACGGGCATGTGTTGATTCGACAGTCTCGGTTCTCAAGCAGGGGTGATTTCCCACCCCCCCCCCCCGCCGGGGGTATTGGGCAGTGCCTGGAGACATTTCGGTTGTTAGAGGTTGTGGGGGGTGGGCGCTGCTGGGTGGGCCAGTGGGGAGAGGCCAGGGATGCTGGTAAACACCCCACGGTGTACGGGACAGCCCCTAGGATTAAGAATTATCCGGTCCAAATGTCAGTCGTGCTCCACAGGGCATGGCATAGTCGTCTTCTCACGTGTGCAATGATGGGTCAGCTCAAATGAAACCCAAGACTCCTTCCAATTCTCTCGGTGTGTGTTCTTTTCTTAGGAGACAGCCTTCAAAGCGGGCAGCACGCCAGTTCCCAAGCAGCCAAGAAGGAGGCGATACACCAAGCAATTCCCGGCAGCAGGCTGGCGGGTGCAGATGGGTCTGACTCTGAGCGAGCGGTTCGGCCTCTCCTTAGGCTTCCCAGCATTCAGTCCGGGTGTTGGGGCCGGAGACCTCAGAGGGCAGCCACCCTGCACTTACATTTGCACCCACTCTGTCTACTCCCATGGTCCCCACTCTCTGCGGCACGCCAGGCTCCCCATTCATGGAGACCACGTGCACGCACGTTCCGCTTTCCAACGCCATCGACAGACTGCACATCAGATGGCACGTCGTAGCCACTAAAACGGATTAAGTGTTTTCCATGTGCCACTTGCTGTGTTAAATGCTTCTATATGGCATCTTTTTATTTGGTTTCCTTCCAAAGCAAACCTTGAAGCAAAAATTTGGGAGCAAGTAGTTTCCTTGGGAAGTGATCCAGGAATTACTACGATGGAATAGGGAAGTAAGACGGCAAAGGGAGAGAAGCCCACTTATGGCTATTAAGAAAGGGGTTACTACTCTGGGCGATGGGGGCTGGAGTCCCCCGGGATCCTCTAGAGACTACGTGTAACACAGATCAGGGTTTCCCCCCGCCCAGAGGGGAGGAAGCTTGGGTGCTTAGCCACATCTTCTGTTGATGTTCAGGGGACATCGACTCCTTGGCTTTTCCTGCCTCCTATAGCCCAGACACTTCTAGCCCCAAAAGAGCACCGTCAGGGGATCCAAAAAAAGGGAGGCAGGTAACCTTCAGGTAGGCTGAGAGGGGATGTGGGCAAACTCCAACGGCATCTGCAGCGTCTCCCGATCCACTAAGAAAGGTATTCAGATGACTCCATTGTAGATGGGACAGTAGAGGCTGGAAGAGGTGACATCAGCCGCCAAGGCCACACAATTAGAGATGTGGGATCAGAATTCAAACTCAGGTCCGTCTGACTACGGAGTCCACATTCTTACCCATTGCATTAGCTTCCGGAGGTTGCCGTAACAAAGCAGTAGAGACTAGGTGTCTTAAACAACCGAAATGCGCCGTCTCACGGTTCTGGAAGCTTGAAGCCTGGGATAAAGGCGTCAGCAGGGGTGATTCCTTCTCGAAGGCTCTGATGGAGAGTCTGTTCGGTGACTCTCTCCTGGCTTCTGGTGCTTCACTGGTAATCGCCGGCATTCCTTGGCTTGGGAGTACATCACTCCTATCTCTGTTTTGATTTTCACATGGTGTTCTCCTTCGGGCGCTTGTCTCTAGTTCCCCTTTTAATTTCCCCTTTTAATAAGGACCTCAGTCATACTGGATGGGGGCCCACCCTCACGACCTCGTCTTAGCTAATTACATGGCAATGACCCTATTTCCGGCTAAGGTCACCTTCATTGGTAGTGGGGGGTTAGGACTCAAAAATGTGCATTTTGAGGGGACACAATTCATAACATCCACCATGCTTGCTGCTTGCGTCTCCACACTCCATGTACCTTGTTCCGAATGCCCTTGTTTATCCTCTGAGCTTGTCCACTGCATCCTGGACAAGACGCCCTTCTACTTATGTCCCCAGCTGCTTTTGGTGGCCCTACCCATTAGGCCGTGGGTCTGGTCTCTGTGACCCAGCTAGAGAGCAGAGAACTGCATGGGATGGAAAGAAGTCTGGGGAAAGGCCTCAGTGCGGGGCCTCGGGCCCCGAGGTCCACCTCGCCGTCACCTTAATCACCGAGATTCAATCACCAAATACAATAAAGAAAAGTATTATGGAAATAAACCACTGCCAAAAATCTTTCTCAAATTGTGAGTGCATGCAACGAGCAGTCTGGGTTTATAAAGAACAAATTATGCCAGACACACTTGATTGTGCCTTTGAGGGAACTAAGAAATTAAGGGATGGGAACGATGGGAGAGATGCAATACATCTTGATTTTAATACAGCAATTGATACATTGTCTTGTGGAATTGTCCCTGCAAAATTAATTCAAATTGGCTTGGTGAGGAGAACTGTCCCTGAGGTTGAAAACCAGTGGAAAGATAAACAAACAAATAATGATTAAGGAGAGAACCAAAGCCCACTAGCCCTGAGGTAGGGAAAGGAGGGAGGGTGATGTGAGAGAGGGGAGGCCCGGCTGGTCTGTCAAGATTCAGAAACACGCGGAGGTGCGAAGGGGAGGCAGTGTTTATGTGGGGAGGTGGGGGAAGGGCTGCGGAGACAAGGTTGACCGGAAGCCTGCCAGACAGGGGGCTTCCCCAACTGCGACAGCCACAGCCCGGATGGGGTGAACTCACTAGAAATAAAGATGGTTGACCTCAGCAGCAGTGTCAGGTACTAAGCTTTGATTTAGGTTTTGCTTTTCCAAATGCACAACATTTGAAGTGAAGTTACCCATTCTTCAGAATGACATAAACCTGGTTTGGGCTCAGCGTGTTGGAACTGGCACGGACCTTAGCGAAGGAAGCCCTCTCTGCACAGAGGGGGAAACTCGGACCCAGACAGAGAGAAGAATGGAGATTTGGGGGCCCCGGCCTCAGTTCTGATGTTCATAGAGCTGATGGGATAAGGCCTAGGAAACACCATTTCTGGCAGGTTTATCCGGAGTGATTCTGGTCTGTGGATTATACTGAGAAACACAGGCCTGGACACAAACCTGATCCTTCCTTCCTCATATTTTCTTTTTTCTCTTCCCTTTCCTTCCCTTCCTGTCCTCCCCTCCTACTCCCTCTCCTCCCTCTCTCCCACCTTCCTTCTTTCCCTCTTTCCTTCCCTCTTTTCTTCCTTCCTTCCCTCCTTTCCTCCTTCCTTCCTTCTTGCTTACCAAAACATTTTTGTTATGTGCCTACCTTAAGGATTCGAGGGATGCAGAGGTAAGAGGTGACTACAGTTTTGGAAAAGCAGGCAGTTGGAATACTTCATGAGAGAGTTTACAGGAAGCATAGGGAATAGAGATCATGTTAAAAGACACATTGCAAATATCATCCACAAAATCCAGACAAGTTGGAAACTATAGAACAAAGACTTGGTTTTCTTAACAAATATGCTGCAAGAGGCAAGAATAGGGGAATCTCTAGACTAAAGGGGACTGAAGGAACAAATCAGTCGATTGCAATGTGAGACATTGCCCGCATCCTGATTCGAGCAGACTGACTATTAAAAAGAGCATTCACGAGATAATAAGAGAAAAATCGAACATTTGTGGATATTGGATGATTTTAAGCAATTAAAAGGAATGTTGATGACCTTGTGGTTATTTTCTAAAGAGTCCTTACCATTTAGACATAAATACTAAAGTATTTATAAATGAAATGATATGATGCGTAGAGTTGGCTTCAAACTCAGTGTGTATGAGTGTGTGTGTGTGTGTGTGTGTGTGTGTGTGTGTGTGTAATTGGGGGTGTCTAGTGTTTAGATCAAACAAGGTTTCCCATTAGTTGATAATTGTAACTGATGATGGGTATATGAGAGTTCATTATAGTATTCTCTATACTCTGTGTATGTTTGAAATCTTCATAATAGAAGAGGAAGGAAGGAAGGAAGGAAAAAAGGAAAGGGAAAGAAGATGGGAGGGAAAGAAGGAAATGTAGCTGACACGTAAGTGGTGGATGAAATCCTAGACTGACGACCAGACAGGATGAATCAGAGAGGGTCTCCTGCTTTGGTGGCAGAGCTCAACTCAGAGAAGACCAGGCATTAGCCAGGCCAGGAAGAAAGAGCTGGGGAGTTGGGAACCCACATGGAGAGAGCATGGACCTGTGCAGACCACTGGAGAGGAGGAAGGACCTATTTCCCAGGGCTGACTATGCTGCTCTCAGGAGCTTGGAGATTCTGGTAGGTGAAGGAAGTAGCCAAAGGATTTCACACAAAGAAGGCATGGAGAGACACACATCTTGCTGAGTTCACTTGGGCTTCTCTATGGAGATTGGACTGGGATAGAGAGACCAAATGAGGGAAAACAAGTTGAAAGGGTCTAGGTGAGAGGTGAGAAGAGTCAGGACCAAAGCACAGAGGTGGGAAGGGGACTCTGAAGATATTTAGGGTGTAGGATCTACAGGGCTTAGTGTCGAGCTGAAGAGAGGTGTTTGGGGCAGGTTTCTTGTCAGACGCCTATGGAGATGATCACCATGTCTCAGCCATAATGGACACAGGCAGAGGGCTAGGTAGGGTAAGAGGTGAGAAACTTACGTGGATGTCTTCTCACGTTTGTGGGACAGCCATGGGGGATGTTTCACAAGGGGTTAGCTGTACAAGACTAGAGCTCAGAGAGGAGGCTTACATCAGAGGATGGACATAGTCTTGAGGAGAGGGAGAAGAAAGGAGAGGAAGGCAAGGGAGCGAAGGGGGAAGATAAAAAGGCAAGGGAGGGGAGAAAACACCGATACCCTAGGGAGCTGAGGGCAGAAAAAACCTGCGTGTAATCTGTCTCCGGACTGTTCTCTGCCAGTTCCCTTCCAGCAAAGTCTGCCTTGCGAGTGTCCGTCTTGAGGTCTGCTGGATCCGTGCTGACTGTAGACAGTGGTTTTCTCCCAGTTCCCACGCTCACAGCTCCTGCCAGGTGATTGTCACCCCTGTCTGTGGAGCGAGTCTCACTCAGGAAGCTGACGGATGCCTCCATCGCCAAAGCCCGCTATCCTGGCGGTCAGCTCGGCCACCCTCTCTTGTTTCTCTGCTCGCTCCTTCCACGTGCTCTGGGATGTGTGGTCCTGGGGTGAGGTCCTGGCTCAGCCATCAAACATTTGTGTAAAGCTGGACACTTATGTAACCTCTCTACGCCCATTTCCTCATCTATAAAATGATGATACTCGCCCTGACCTTGGACGTGCCACGCTGCAGGAATGGTGTTAGCTAGAGAGCTGCGAAAATGCCATTGGTGTCATTTCCCCTTGTTCTCACGCACCTGTCCCGTGGACGCGTGAGCAGCCCCCGGTCTCTCCCAGTAGCGCCTGCCGACAGCACCTGGTTCCCGTTTTCCTGGATGCCGAGCACCTGCCTGGCCCTTCCCTCTGAGGCTGACGCTCCTCTCGCCCTGGGCTATCTCGCGGTGCCTCGGCGGACTGGCTTCCCTGCCTAATTAGGAATTTTGGCCTCTCTAGCTCCTCGCCCTGGACCATCAACCTTCCGAGAGCAGTGGCCCAGCAGGACCTAAAGAGTCTCTAGTGATCTCAAGGCATTTCACATACTCGTGCGAAAGTTAGCAGCATACGGCTGCTTGTGATACTGATTTTCCCAGCTTTTAACCGCCAACATGGTGGAGAAGTAAAGGAAAACGACCAGAGATATTGCCCCCGAAGCCACATGAGCAGAGTAACGATTCCAGCTGGGGATTGGGGTGATTCCCGTGTAGGGGGCTACCTGTCAAGGCCTGGCCGGAGCAGGCAAAACTGCACTTCCCACTCTCTTTGCACAAACAAGACAAGAGGACCCATTTGTGCCAGAGAAAGCTGACTCCCTCCTCTGTGATCTCCCCAGACATTATGGAGATGGGCACTTTCTAAAGCATTTAGTCAACAGCCATTTACCAGGAGCCCACCACGAGGCAGGCAGTAAGTGCTAAAATTGAATTTATTTCCTGTATTAAATCTCAGGAAAGATTGGGAAGCCTTGTCAGTGAAGCCTCCAGGTAGAATTTCTATGCCTTTACAGAATAAAATGTGTATTGCTTAGTGCGCTGTTATTTATTGCTCCTGTGGCTCCCTTGGAAGGAAAAAAGTAAGATCTCAGACTCGCGGGGGGCTGGCAAACAAGGGGGCCGCATTATTTTAGTGATTAGCTTGAAGGGGCAAGAGTTGCCTTTTTTTCCTGAAGCCACCTTAATTCGCTACAGTGGTTCATTTGGAGTGGTATTTTAGGGGAGAGAGGAAAAGGCTGTTGCTGTTTCATTTATGGGTTTACTTGTTTGTTTCGAGTAGTATTCGCCCGTTTTTACTTTATTTTATTTTTATTTATTGATTTTTAAAATAGGCTCCACCCCCCACAGGGGGCTGGAACTCCCGACCCTGAGATCACGAGTCCCGTGCTCCACCGACTGAGCGGGCCAGGCACCCTGGTTGTTGCTGTTTTTAAAGATCAACTTGAAGTGAGGGATTGATGGGATCATCTAGAAAAAACATTTTTTTTGGTTGTCGAATGTGCTAATTAGTCACCGGTTATCTAGTATCCCTTCCTCCCCCGTGTTTCAGCTCTGGCTTCCCAGCAGCACACATCCCCCAGCCCCCGCTGCGGCGAACTACGGGGCCGAGCTGTTGCCAACAGATTTTAGGAGGAATGCTGTCCACGACTGCTGGGTCTTGTCCTTGAAAGAGTTCGGTTTTCATTACCATTTTGTAAGCTGGACTTAGTGCCCGTGAATCGGAGGTGACCATGTGGACGAGAGCGATGTTCTAGAAGAGGCGTGTGGGACCCCCAGATGACCTTATAGAGCTGAGCCATCTACCCGCCATGGACCATCTGCGCACCTCGGGAGGGTCAGAGAAGAGAAAAGTAAACCCACTGAATTTCTATGGTCTTTCGTCACAGCAGCTTAGCCTATACCCTCCCTAACCCATTCTTGACTGTAGTAAGATTACTAAAACTAAATTCTTTGTGTATCTTTGATACAAATCATCGCACTCTCCCCCTCCCTCACCTCCAAACTCACAACCTCTCATGCCCCCCCGCCCCGCCCGCTCTGGGCAGCCTCCCAAAGAGTCCGAGTACAGCAGCGTGCTGGGCTTGAGCTCCGGTACCTTCTAACTGTTGGAAGAGCAAAACTTTATAATGCATGCAGTAAGCCATAAACGGCTTACTTCCGAAAGACGTCGTTTACCCTTGAGAAGTGCAGGCATTGGTCAGTCTGTGTTGGAAAGGGTGTCTGAGTTCTAGAAATGCATTTTTAGCCTGGCGAGGTGGTTCTTGTTTCTCCTGAATGTTCTCTGGAGTGCCGGGTCAGAGCAGAGGACTCTTGGAATCCACTCTGGCCCTGCCCGGGGGCTCTGTCTCTGGCCGTTGAGGTTAAGACTTTGGGGGTGTGAGACAATTGTTCCTTGACCAGGAGTGGCCCAGCAAGGTGAGAGGTGGAGTGCGGATTGTACAAAGGAAAGAAATTATGTTTCCTTTCATGTCGGAAGAGAGAAGAATAAAAGGGCAGGGGGAAAATCACAGTAATAAAAATTTTAAAAACCCTTGCCAGGCAACCCTTTAGGCAGGAAAAAGGTGTTGGGAAGTCGAGCAAACAATGACAGCATGGGGCGATTCCCGGAAGGCTGGGTGTCGCCTCAGAAAAAGAAAGGACACCGTCGGGATGAACGTTAAATAAAAAACCGGATCGTGCTGGGTGAGAAGAAATGAATCCACCTTTGATCCGGGTGTCTGTAGGCTCG
Organism: Nasua narica; assembly: GCA_028533885.1. NCBI lineage: Eukaryota > Metazoa > Chordata > Mammalia > Carnivora > Procyonidae > Nasua > Nasua narica. The sequence goes on from CM052802.1 coordinate 99,518,015, forward strand.
GGAGCTCACGAATGCACAAACCTCCTTATGGAAACAAAGATAACGGTGCTGATGGCTCCTGCCACCTTCGGCGGCCCGGCCCAGCAGCGGGGAGACCTGCAGGGGACAGTCGGGCCCAGCCGGACCCTTTGCCAGGTCTGACTCCGGCAGCCTGCACAGTGCGGGGCTCCACCCTGGCCACTCGGCCGAGATTTCACAGCCTGACTCGGAGTGTGCCTGCAGTGAGTCTCCGACGTGTCGGCATCCCCCAGGCAGCCTCCCCCGAGCCCCTGGGCAACCTGGCAGGTGGAAAATACCAGATCGCTGCCGTACGGACCCGGATTCAAATCCTAGCTCTGCTACTTTGTGGTTGAATAATCTCGGGCAAATTACTTAACGATGCATTCTCTGTGCCCCTCCCTCCGTTAATTCACAGGGTCGTTCAAGGATTAAAGGAAGTGCAGGATACGAAAGGCCTGCCCTTCTGTGAAGATGCACCCCAGTTCCTGGTCGCCAGATTCGTAAGGTCCCTGCCCCCACCCCCGAAGCCTGGGTCCTTCAATCCTTGTCTACTTATTCTGTTCCTGATGGGGCCCCCTCTCAAGACTCTGGACCCACCCAGACCTCGGGGAAGGCGGCCCCTCCTTAGCCCCCATCACACCACTCTTGTGGGTCAGGCTTATAGCCACCCTCCCCGTGCTGCCCTCCGGGGCCAGCCTGCACCCCCGGAGGCTGAGATGCCGAGCTTGCCCCGTGGGGGCCCAGAGGGAGGGACTGGCTGGGAGGAGTAGCTGAGAAAAGCTCCCCAGGCTTTCCCACCGCATGCCGGGGTCACAACCCTGTCTGCGAACTTCCAAATCTTGTCTCTGCTACTTCACAGCCACGTGACCTCCCAACGCGTGACTCCCGAGTCTCCCCCCGGCTCGGGGTCTACGCTGGCCCCTCCAGCCGCATCCCTCCCTCTTGGTTTTCAGTGCCACCTGCTTCCCGTCAGCCCCGGGGCGGCCCATGGCACTCTGCCTCCTTCTCCATCAAGGCCAAGAGCAGGGTAGGCTGCGCAGAGATTGAAAGATGGTTTGCTAGTGGGGCCGGGGGACCATGAATTCTTCTCTGGCTCTGGAGGAGATCGAGGACTCACTCCCACCTGAACGAGCTGTCACTCAGACACAGCGCTGTCTACCCCTTAGCTGGGGACGCGGTGCAGCGGGGCAGGGGGCGCTCAAGGACTCCTCGCTAACTGTCGCTGGCAGCTTCTCCCGGGAGGTACAACGTGAGGTGCCTTCAGGGGCCAGGGAGTTGAGCCAACCAACTTGCCTGTCTAGGGAAGTGCCCCGGGCTCCTGGCGTCCCGGTCGGACGGCTTTGTGCGGATCTGCTGTTCCAGGATAAGCCGTCTCTCTGGCTCTCCAGGGGGGTCGGCCAGTCACGAGTGAGCACCTACTGTGTGCCAGGCTTGTTCTCGAGGGTGCGCCTGACTGCCCTGCATCAGCCTGCTTTTGTCAGATGGCACATGCCGGGAACGCCACCCGGCAGCAGGGACAAAATAGTCTTGGGAGCCTTCCTGCCTGTAAGGAAATAAAGACCGTAAGTGTCAAAACTGGAAGAGAATTTGGGGACCATCTGCTCTGGTGTTTCTCAAGTGTTCGTGGGAAAAGCCTTTCTTCAAGTGAAATCTTAATCACTCATTAGTCAATGCCGAGTAAGAAGCAGGCGGCGGGGTGGGGGAGGGGGCTGCCCTGGTAAAGCGGGGGAGGTGCACTGCCCCCTCTGTCCCTCGCTCCCCTTCGGAAGCCCCCCAGGTGTCCATAGATCCTGGTGGAGACCTCTGGCCAGGCGGTGATCATGGTTTTGTTCCCCTCTCGGATTCCATGCAGAATCCAAATAATGTCATTTGCATTCCCATGGTACCCCAAACGTAGTATAAAGAATATTGATCCGTCCAACTCTTAGAGGTTTATGGAGGAGAAAATTGAAACCTGGGAGGGTACGCGACAGCCCCAGGACCCCAGCCTGGACTCCTCATCGGACCTTACCCCTCAGCATACTACCACCTGCCGAAAGGCGCTCCTTGCCTCTCTGGTTTTGTCCCAAGTACACTGTCCCATCTGGTTCCCTTCTGACTGCTCAGGATCCTGGAAAGTGAGTCACTTCACATGAGACAGAGCCACAAGCAAGGGTGTCGGGTGAAAGGCCACGGGGCTGGGGCCGGCGGGGGAGAGCAGAATCTCGACTCTGAGCTATCTAGGACAACGAAGGCTCAGCCGCCGGTCTAATTATGGGCCTGTCGTTATTCATTAGGTCTGTCCACGGACTGGCAGGGGTGCAGTTCCAAGAGGCATGAGGGGAAACCGGGAACACGAGAAGAAACTCGGCGAAGGAGGCCCTGCGGACAGCAGGCGTGCTGACCACGCGGACCGGGACCCCCCACCCCCCTCGTCCCCCCAGCCCGCCCCTCCCCCAGCTGCCCCGCGGCGCCCAGAGAACGGTCAGGCAAAGGCGCGGGGCCCCCGTCCTCAGTCCGGTGCCAGCCCCGAGCCCCCGGCCACGGCGGTCCGCTTCCCCACTCCTGAGCGGCTGCCGCCAGCCGCTCATTCACATGTCCGTTCATTCAATATCTCCTACGTGGTGGCATTTTTCTCGGCACTGGGGCTATAATGGTGACAGGGGTCTGAGTTTCGGTGGAAGGGTCAGAGAAAGTCTGAAGAGGTGACTTTGGAGCAGGGACCTGAATGAAGTGGAAGGAGGGGGATCCAGCGGCAAAAAGGCCTCAGGCAGGGCTGCCCTGTGCCGGGGAGGGGCGCTGCGGGAGAGCCAGGGGTGGAGCGGTTTGGGGAAGGGAGAGGGGTGGGCCGGGGTGAGCAGCAGGGTCCAGGGCGAGGCTGGCCCAGCAACCCAGGCGTGTGACGTGGTAGTCAGACGAGGGTGAAGGTGGGGGGGTGAGAAGTGGTCAGAGTCTTTTGTTTCCCGAAGTTATGTTTTATACATTCTGACATCCCACCTCCCTTGGGAATGGCTCCCCATCAAGATTTTGCCTGTCCCAGATCACAGAGTAATAAAGGGGCTTAGAATTTCTCCCAGGGCTCTCCCCACATGGGAATGGCTCTCATCACGCGCCCGTTGCTTCTCCCAGGGGGCTCTGGCTGCGCTAGGGGAAGCCTAGAGATCTGGCCCAGAGTGGGCCCCCAGGAGCTGGGAGCAAGGCGGGCGTGAGTGGGGAGGGATCAGCTCAGGGCCCAGGGGCCCAGGTGGGGAAGCAGTGGCCGCATGGATGACACAGGATGCTCGGACACAGAGGGACCACAGCGAGGGCCGCCGGAAGTGGTGGACGGAGGAAGCTGGCATGGTCCCTTCTTGTGGCAGAGGCTTGGGATTTTATGGTCCAGCGGGGCCATATTGGACTGTCTCAGGTCAAACACGTCACTCGCACACGTGACCCCATGCCGGGATCGAGGCTGCCAGACCTCTCCCGGGATAGGAGCCTGGGCGTGTAGCGAGGCTGTCTGCCTGCCCCTCTCCTCTCCTCCCTTTGCCTATTTAGCCAAAGCGGCACTTTTAGACAATGACAAGACTTTGTCAATATATGGGCTGCCATTTTGGGGGAAAGATATCATAGTTGACCCATGTCAGTGAAAACTAGCACATAGATGATATGGCATGGAACTAGATAGGTGATCACATGATTAAACAGATCACATGATTTTATTTACAATTTTATACACACACACACACACACACACCGAGACACACACACACACATATTTAAAGAGATGGATTGTGGCAAGTTTGCCAAGGTGCCAAAAGGAGCTACTAAGGACCAGCAGAAGGATTCAGATCCTTTGTATATGTTTCTGTCTCCTCGACCAGAGGTAAAGCCCCCCAGCTCCCACCCTGTCCACAGCTCCTGTCAAAGGGGATGCTCTCTGGGTGCCTGCTAAATGAATAGACGAGAAAATAAAGAGAGGCTAGCTGCCCTGTACCACCACCATGCCCCGCACGGTGCCTGGGGCACAGAGGAAAATGAGTTGAAGATTGTCAAGACGATCACATTTGCCCATCCTAAGTCCCACTCCCCTCGAGGGCCTACTCGCAATTTCCCAAGGTGAGAGCTAACCAACCAACGGCTACAGGGAGGAAGCCCCACTGTCGGGGGCTGAGAAGGTATTACTTATTACCTTTTGGGGCACTATACTAACATGCTTTAATTGGTGCCTTTTGGAGACGAGCTGTGCCGGGGAAGGTGGCTGGGGGATAGTTTGGGTACATGTCAAATCTTGGGATAGTTGCCCATTTGGCTTAGCACAAGCTTGGCCCCCTACAGGAGGAAGGTCCTACCGAGGCAATCAGAGCCACAGCCCTTGGGCAAGGGACCATCGAGAAGCAGGCTGTGGGCGCTTCTCCGGTCCAGTCACAATGGCGACAGTAGTTACGAACGTCTCGATGGGGCTTTCCGGGACATAAGATGCTATCTCACACCTTCTCCCTGACCTCACCGCACCTGGGCGGGAGAAGGCCGGTGTGACTTGCCATTTCACCCTCAGACATTCAGGGAGGGCCAGGTGGTACCCATGGTGCTGTCCCTGGAAGTCAGAACCAGGACTGGGTTTGAGCCCCCATTATCCGAATCCAAATCCTGGGTCGCCGTCACCACACCACGGAGCGCCCTCTGACCCCGTGAAGTTCAGGGGCCCTGAGGGATCATGCATCCTGAGCCCCTCAGGTAGCTGAGGCCCAGGAAGGCCGGAGTGAATGGGGTCTCTGAGCTCAGAGTCCCTCCACATACCACCCTTCCCCTGGTATTCTCCATCTCCTTGACATTTGTCCCACCATCTCCATTTTACTCTCCAGACTGCGTTTCCTCTGCGCCCGCAAGACAGCTGTGGCCATTTACAGCTGCTTACCAGCAGCCAGATAGAGGAGGAACCTAAGTGGAATATAAACTATTGAATTAAATTCCTCTCTTAAATGCCGCCCGGATTCGCGCTACCTGAGAATTTCAATCAAGGCTGGTAACTTCCTCCTGCCCCTTAATGGGAAGCAGCAGACAGGGTTCAGCCCGCCGCCGGGGCTGTGCTGCCGCTGCGCCAGGTGCACTTAGAGGGGGTGCGTGAGTGTCACGGTAACTCACCCGAAGGTGCAGCTCTCTGGGGCTCCCGGCAATGTATATCTTTGTATATGCAGGGAACAGCTTTTCCCAGAGCAGGCAGGGAACAGCTTTTCCCAGAGCCTGCGGGTTAGAAGCATCCACAGGGGGTTGGTGGAGGCTCTCAGGGAGATGGGGGCTGGGATTCAGTCCTGCGGGACACTTTTTTAGGGACTCACGGAGACAGTGGGTGTCGGGGAGGAGCGGCACGGGGAGAAGGAATATGGGTTTCCTCCCAGCACCAAAACGAGGGTAAGGCTCATCCCCAAATAAGCTGTCCACAAACCACCCACGATCCCAGGCCGAAGGGATGGAACATAGGCCCTCAAAACTTCATGGCACAGAATGACCCTGGGCTGGGAGTTCCTCGGTTCTAGTCCCGGCGCCACCATTTATTGGCCATGGCGTCTTCTGGGTCATTTCTCGGTCGCTCCCTTTCCCTCCTCCGTAAAAGTACGAGATGTGAAAGCTTTTTGAGAACTGCCAAATGCTGCACAACTGTGAGCTACAAATATACTGGGGGAGGGAAGGGAGAAAGGAGGAGCACCCTGAGAGATTTTCCTCCAGATCCTACAGACTCTAGGATGGGCCTTCGGCTCCGGCTCCGGGTGGGACAAGACGGACCAAGGCCACTTGTACTCAGAGGGTGGGCTTGGCCAGGGCGGCCATCCCCGAAGTGTCCTCTGGGAGGCAGCAGAGAAGGTCCCGTGGAGCCCCGATACCCTGGCTCCTCTCTGCCCCAGGGTCCTCAGGGTGTAAAGGCAGAGGAAGGCCGAGGGCTACAGCTATGCTAGAAAGGTAAGGCGCTAGAGTTCCACAGAATCTACTGGGGCCCTGCTCGCGGGTGGTCTTCACTCCCTCTGGCGGGGTTCCATTGCCTTTCCCTTCCTCCAGAGCCTGGGCCTCCTTCTTTCAGGGCAAGCCCCCCCCTGAAAACAAGGCCCTTACAGGTCCTTCTTCCCTCATAACTCTTTCCCTCCTCAGAATGGACTCTCTTGACTGGTCCAGAGACACTTTCAAGCCCCTCTTCTTGAAGGCAATAGAAACTACCTTACTTTGGGCAAAAACAAGAAAAAAACAAGACAAAAATATAACCGAGCGCCTGTTAAAAGCCAGACACTGTCGGCTAGTTTATATACACGAATCTCATTGACTCCACGTGATAAGCAGTTAAACTGGGTCCACCCATTTTTTGGATGAAGACCCTGAGGCACAGAGAGGTCAGGTATCTTTTACAAGATCACACAGGCGGTGAAGCGGTAGAGCAGGGAGTTGGGTGAGTTCTCGGACTCCGACACCCACGTCCTTTGCACCGTGCTGGCCACCTGAGAGCAGGAGGGTGCTCGGGGAGGCAGACTGCAGAAAGCCTGGAAATTGCAAAGATACAGAGTCGTTCTAGAACCTAGGCTGGGTTTCTCCCTGCCTTTTGGATCTCTCTGTAATAACAAGCCTCCTGGGGCCAGTCTGTTCTTTCCTGAGGATCCTTTTACTGGCTCCCCAAGATGTCTGTGTTTCTCCCTTACATCCTCATCCCGATTCACTACCTTGTTTCTCCGCAAGCCTATGCTTTTTTCCTCCACTGGCAAAGTTACTTTCCCTTATCATTTAAAATGTGATGTCTGAGCATATGTGGGTCCACATATATGAGTCCATAGATGCCGAATGGGACCACACGGTATTCTCTTTAACCCCCTGCACGTCCTCAGGGCATTGGTGTCTCTGATGCTTAGGCTGGGCAACTGAGGCCCGGAACCACCAAGAGAGCTGCCCAGCATCACACAGCAGCCCAATCCTCTGCCTCAGCTCGGTGTGGTTCCAGAGGCTGGGATGTTAACCCCACCCACAGGGTACCATCAGGAAGGCAACCTACTTCCCCATCCTCTCCACTCTGCATGTCTGGCTCTTACTGTTCATTTAATAGGGAGAAGTAAGTCTGTACCAAACACCTGTCCCCGGCACTGTTCCGGGATGGAGGACAATCATGTAATATGCCTTCAACACGAACACGACCTCCCTTTGGTCCTGCGACATCCTTCAAGCGTGTCTCCCCCTACCCTCCTTGTCCCTTTCCGTCTCCCTCGAGCAGCTCTCTATTGGAACTCGTCCATAAATGCCGGCGCTCTGCAGGACTCCCTCTCCAGCCCCTTCTGCCCTCACCCTCCATCAGGACCGGCAGGTCTGAGGACTCAGGGGGCGGGCATGCTGAGTGCCAAACGGGAGCTGCTGTGCGACGGCCAGGTGAGACCCCGCCCGGCTGCAGGCCCTGAACCATCACCTGGCCCAACAAAGTGCCCAAAAAAACACAGCACTTGCAACCGCTGTGAAGCCCGGAGCTGCAGGTTTGCCCCTTGTTCACGTTTCTGGTTTCCCGGGACGATTGCATCTGTCTCAAGCATTCCTCACCTTCCTCTCGGTTGATAACTCCTGGATCTGTCATCTTCAGCCCAGGTCTGTCTCCTGCCCTTCAGGCTCTGTGCACTGGAGGGTCTGCTGACATCTCCCGCGGCCCCCTACCCAACATGGCCACGTTTACAGCACTTCCTTACAACACTGGATGCTCCCCGACTATCCTGTCTCTCCGCACATCTAATGACCACATCCTGCTGATCGACCATCCTGCCCCCGTCTCCAGCCTAAGCTGCCCTACTTCAGGCTCTCGGCCCTCCCCTGGGATATTGTCGTAGCCTCCTACCTCGGCCCCACTCCCGTCCCATCCATTCCCCCATCACAGCCCGAGTCATTGGCCAAAACTACAAATCTAGGGCTACTTCCAATTTATAAGCCGCAGCCTGCAGGAAGACTCAAGCTCCTTAGCTCGGCATTCGGGACCCTCCCCAAGCCTGGCAGCACACCCCTCCAGAGGGACCCAGCCCCCACTTTATTCTCTGGACACAATACTGTCTGTACTTTTCTCGCATATACCTGGACTATCACATCGCAGAGTCTCCACTGCTGTTACTCCCTCTGCCTGGAAGACCTTCTTTTCCCACCCTCCCAACCCTACCTCTGTCGGAGCAACCGCTACCTTTGCTGAAATGGTACATTAGTGCCGCCTCTTCTGAGAAGCCCTCCCTGATATCTTTCAAGCCTGAATCAGGCACCCTCCTCGCCATTATCCTGTGTCAATGCACCGCTCACAGGGTTTTGACATGTCTACCGTCTAACCCCGTGTGGCAGACACTGGAGTTGTCCACCCATCATCATTCCCGCTTTTCCTGATTTTATTCAAGCAGGAAATGCTCAGCCCGGGGGAGGGGGGCTGTAGGAGCAGTTAACACTTCCCATGAGCCAAATACTGTCCTGAGCCCTTCCTTACATCGCCATGAAGGTCTCATTAGCATCATTTTACGCATAGGGAAGGTGAGGAGGAGAGAGGTCAAGCACCTTGCCCAAGGTTATGTAACCCAGAACTGGGGGCGTCAGGACTTGAACTCGGCCATCTGACCCCAGAGGCTGTACTCTCGATGGAGATGCGGCCCTGCCTTTCTCGGGAACGGTGTGCCAGCGCCGGCCCAGGGCAGCCTCCTATCGCATCACGTTCCCATCTGCCAGTTACTGGTGCTGGAACAGCCATGGGACCTGGTGTGACCGATGGGATATAAAAAGAAGTCGGCTGGAAACTTCTAGGAAAGATAGTCTTCCCCCAATAAAGAGAGAGCAGTGAAGGTCCCTGGCCTCCTCCTTCTGTCTTCGGACATTGGATGCTAGCAGGGAGCCAGGGAGCGCGGTGTCTCCGTCTGAGGGGAAACACCACCGACTGCAAGTGCAGTAGGGCAGGAATATGGCCAAGCCTGGGTTCTTGGTAACGCTGCTGAGCGCAAGAGCCAGCAGGCTCTGCAGACCCCCGTCCTGGAGTTCTTTCTTGTGTTACGAGATAATGGGTGTCTGTATCGCTTAAGCCATGATTAGAGGAGCATTCTGTTACCTACAACCCAACCATACGCTTCAGTGCCTGGAACAGTGCCCAGAACACCGTGAGCCCTCCATGAAGGGCTGCTTAATGAAAAACAAAAGTGTGGGTTTATGTGGGCAAACTCGGCACACTGCATGAAGAGGCACAAAGGCTAATTTCTCGGAGCCTGTTTTCTCATCAAGGGGCGGGGCTCCACTTCAGTTGGGAGCCACTGACTCCATCTCGAGTATAAGAAGAGATGGGGTTCCAGTTGCTTGGGATCCCCTCACAATCGCTCACCGCTAATCCTTGGCCAACTGACAAAGCCTGTCCAAGGGCAACAAGTTCTGGGGGAAGATTCAAAGATGTGTGTCACAGAAGACGAAATGGATCGGGCGCCTGGGTGGCTCAGTCACTTAAGCATCTGCTTTTGGCTCAAGTTATGATCTCAAGGTCCTGGGATCGAGCTCCGCGTTGGGCTCCCTGCTCAGCAGAGAGCCTGCTTCGCCCTCTGCCTACTGCTCCCCTTGCTTATTCTCTCTCTCTCTCTCTTGCTCTCTCTAAAATAAGTAAATAAAATCTTTTAAAAAAGAGAGAGAGAGAGAGGGAATGGTATGGGACTCACCCTGGGGCCAGTCTCTACAACGAAGAGAGCTGCAAAGACCCTCTTCTTTCTTGACCTTGGAGCTAAGTCTATAAAATCAGGAAGCACCGAAGGGCACCTGGGTGGTGTGGTAGGTACGTAAGTAGGTAAGTATCCAACTCACGATGATTTCAGCTCAGGTCATAGTCTTGGGGTTGTGAGATCAAGCCCCCATATTAGACTCCACACTCGGCTCAGAGTCCACTCGAGATTCTGCCTTTCCCCCCACTGGCATTTTTTTTCTCTCTCTCATAAATAAATAAAATCTTAAAAAAATAAAATAGAATCACAAAGCCTCGGGATGACTTGCTTGGTTCACCGTGGATTCCCCTGGCCCCCCAGGGGCCTTCGCTCACCCACCACCAGCAGCTGGCAGTAAGTCCAGAGAGCCTCTCTTTGTTGGATCGACCAATCAGATTAGACCAATGGGATCACTGACCACCGGCCAGTGTCGCTCATGGGTCCCAAAGGAGTTGGGATGGGGTCTAACGCACCCCAATGTTGCAAGCCAGCCCTTGGCCAACCCTCTGAGCTCCCCATGTCTGCCCTTTTGCCATCACTAGACACCCTTTGTGGGGCTCTATGTGAAAATGGATGCCAGCCCGATGTTCGCTCCCATCTCCCCATCAAAAATCTGCACTCTGAAAGGTCTAACATGGGTCAGCTTCGTGTTAGTGTGACACAAAGTCTTTCCCTGGGTGATCTGCTCACTGAATCTCCTCTTCCCTAAGGTGCCTCCTCTCCCCGAAGGTGTCAGTTCTAAACATTGTTTTGCACGGTTTAGCTCTTATATTATTTATTTTTCATTTGTTTTCTGGTTCCCCAACAACACTCTAAGCCCCTCAAAGACAATGCCAACATCTTCTACCCATACTTAGGATTCAGATTTTGGCTCATCCATCTGTTCAATAAACATCTATTAGTTATATCCTAGGTACAAGGCCATCTACTACGGCTGACATTCCAAAATGAATAAAGTACAGTCTCTAGTTTCTAGATCTTACAGCCAGTCTCTATGGGGGAGAAAAGCTATAAACACAGAGAGTTGCATCCCTTTTCTTGGATATACACAGGCTGACCCCCTTACGCGCTGACTGTTATCTTTCCTCCCCCCACATCAGCCTTTATTTCGGGGAGTCTGAGTAAGTCTATTTCTTGTCATCAAGACAAACCAATGACAACATCCCCTCGGGCGAGACATGTTTGAACTGACTCTTAAAGAATCAGTATAGGGGCAATAAGGGCACGGGGAGGGTATTCCTGGCAGAGGGGACAGCACGAGCGGCAGCAAGGAGGCCAAGAACAGTCTGTTGTGCGCGGTGCCAAATACATGCGCATTGTTTTTATTTTCAGGTCTTCATTGTGGAATGGAAGGCTTTGCCCACAGGAAAGCAATCCCGACCATCAAAGGACTGATTAGAGAAGGTATTTGGGACATGCGTAGGGAGAAAAGTCCCTTCCAGGGAGCCTGCAAAAATCACACTGGGTAGGCAGCTGTCCCCAAAGACCGATGCTGAAGGTGAATCCTGCTGATTCACAGCAGCTCACTGGACGGCCAAAAATGCACCAGTAAGAGGGAGCAGACTAACCGCAGCAGCTAAAGTCCTGGGAGGGTGAACGAGTTCCCAAGAGGGAACAACCAAGCTGAAAGGGACCCTAAGAGATCATTCCATCCATCTGAATCCTGATGGCCTTACACCAAGATGGGAAAAATGTGGGACCAGCACCCAGCCCTTTATCCCCTGAGAACTATCATCTGCCCAGCAATTTAGTACTTACAGGTAAGAGGAGTACAGACTCCCAAAACTTGTGAGTGTAGGAGTTTAGGGAGTATTAGTAGGATAAGAAGCTAGGTTTGATCCACTCTTTAGCTTCCCAGAAAAGGCTGGATCTAACATACGGGGACAAGTGACACATGCTCTAAAACAATCCCAAGCATCTAAACAAGGCAATGTTATCCCCACTCCCCTGTCAGGGCTCCACTGAGGTACCAGCTAGCCCTTCATCTTCCAAGCCCAGCTTCTGGGGAGTCTACACCCACCAAAAGGCTGGCAAAAGTCAACTTAATTCTACAGAAATTAGTTATAGACCTACCATGTAAAGCCCTGTCACTGGAGAAGTGTGAAGAGCTCAGATATTCTTACTTGGGACCCATCCCAACCATCAACAGGCCAGAGGATCAGATGTGGTTAACAAGGACACTCTTGCCCCGTAAGGACATTCACCCGAAGCTCTGACTTCCATCCAGCCCAGTGGATTGTCTTTCCGTGACCTAACGTGGCATCCTACTTGCCTCTCACTATCAGGAGCCACAGACCTAATTTGCTTCATAAAGTGGTGCCCCACTGCATACCTTCAGCCTTAAAGAGGGCTCTACCATAGGGCAAAACATGCCCACTCAAGTGTAAGATCAATGATGGCAGAATCTCATCTCATTTATTGTTTGAGTTCCTCAGACAGTGCCTGGCATGTGGTTGTTCAGAAAATGTTTGTAGAATGAGTAAAATACTTGGGTGACCGCCTTCTGTCCTGGACCATTGTTCTGGTGTCCATCGTGTCTTTGGGTAGGACAGTACCTGGCACACAGGAATCATTCGGTAAGCATTTGTTACGTAAGTGAATAAGCACAGAAGTCACTGATTTTTTGACAAAGAAGTTCTCTTGCGGCATTACCAGCATTGATTCCTTGAATTATTGAGCCTCTTCGATACGCCAACCCCGAAGCCAGGCTTGTAGATCCAAAGATGTCCAAGACAGAGCCCCTCACTCTAGAGATTCACCATCTAGTGGAGGCGGTAAATGTGTAAACACGCAAAGTAGAAGCCCTCCAATCTGGCAGGACGGGGACTCACGGTCTGTCAGAAAATTAAAAATGTCCAAGTAGAGAATCATTAAAAAAGATACCAGGCTGGGCATCTTCCATTTGCCCCCAGACCTACTCTTGCCCACTCTCCATCTGCTCTCAACCCTGGGGGCTTCACCTGAACAGTCTAGATCAATGCGCTCCTACGTTTTCTGCCTCCGCTTTGGGTTTGACTAGGAGGAGACACGGCCAGGAGACTGGAGGGAGAGAGAAGTGAGAGGCCAGAGTGTTTATTCCCCAGCTCCCTCTCTCAAGCCCAACCCCGGCTGCTATCAGAAGGCTCCCTGTGTTCCCCTAACCTGTGGCCCTCTCTCTTATGGCACCCCTCCTTTCTGTTCTCAGTTCTACAAACACTTCTCTTCTTAAACTCTCTTTAAAGTATCTCATTCGAGAATGCCATTTTGTTCCTGCTGAGACCGACTGGCACACATCCTTTACTAGTTTTTTTTTTTTTATCTTAAAACATACAAATGTACTAATTCTCCTCTTATTTAATGTGGGGCCGGACCCTTTTCTTTGAGTGCGGGTCTGCTGGCTGAAGTTCCACATCACCTCTCATACATAAGCATCCATCACCTAAGACTATGATTTGCCAGTTTCTTTTTCTTTAAATTGGAGCAAGGATTTAAGGACACTTGCTACAGCACTCCAAGTGCAGAATCTTCAAGATTCTTCAAGGACAAGTCGTCCTAATCTTTTACAGTTGTTCCCCCATGCCTATTTTCCTGCAGGTTGTTTCCATGACTAACCCGTAGGAAGGGCCTTTTTTCTCTTTTTAAACCCTCAACATTTCATCTTTTGATCAACGTTCGTTCATTGACTCCTACCCTGTCTTAGGCCTTGGGCTAGAACACGAGGCGCAGAGACAGGCCCGCTGTGGTCTCTGGTATGTCAGTCTTGAAGAGACACAACAAGTGACCAGGTAACAGCATCTCATTAATGTCGAACCTCCTCGAACCTCCTCGCACTTCGGCATTCTCGTGTGTCTTGTGTGTCCCTTTAGGTTGTACGGAAACAACTGTCGCTTTCACACGTGTATTTCCTTGGTCCACATCACACGTAATCAAATCATGTAACTTGGGTAACAAGTAGCATTTGCCAAGCCAGGTCTAGGAACAAATATAACCAGTTCCTGTAAATGTATATCTCCACAGGGGAAAGTGGAAATGAGAACCGGAATCCCAGTCCTCAGGGTTCAAGGACCTCAGACACGGATTGGTGTGCATCTCAGACGGGCAAAGGTTAGCTAAGAGAGGCACCACTATCATTAATGTACAGAATGAGACGTATTTCAGGGGAGGCGCAGACAAAGCAATGGTGTTAAGATGCGGGGAGGAAGTTCCTCAAAGGAGACATCTG
>CM052802.1:99532389-99579011 GCA_028533885.1 Nasua narica
TGCCCTTCTCAGACTAATCAAGATTTTGTGGAGATGGGTCCATGGAAATATATTTGCTTTAAAAACTTCCCTGATTATTCCAATGTGCGGTCAGGGTCAGACCCCTTGGATCGTACACACCCACGTTTTCCAAAGTCACTAAGCCACCTCACTGGAGGTGAGTGAGCCCCAGCAAGAGCACAGATACCTCTGTGATACGGTGGCCCAGTTGGATGCTCTGTCTCCCCGCCTAGAATGCCAGCTTCTCGAAGGCGGGGCTGTCTCCTTCACGGTGCTCTCCCCAGTGCCCGTGGAGGGTGGCATGCAGAATCTGCCCGGTGTGCAGCTGCTGGAGGAAGGAACCGGCGAAGATGAGAGGGGGTGACCGTAGAGACCACACCTGTCGCACGGGATCCCCAGCTGGGGCTCTGGCCAGTCCAGTGTCATTGGAGAGGTCCTCCGCGGGTGCTCCCTCTCGCTCAGAAAATCGCTTCACCAGCCACTAACAATTTGGACTCCATTTTCTCCCCCTTGGTGATTAGGGTAACCGGATCCTAGAATATTGGAGCCTAAGGTGTATCAGAGGTCGCCCCACAAGGCGCACAGCTCTTACGCAGATTAAAAAATTCCAGGAAGGGAAATTGACTTGCCCGGGAGCATGGAACAAACTGACGGGCAGGCTGGGCTAGCTGGGGGGTCTTGTGCCTCCCAGCACGAAGCCTCGCTCACCGTCCCCAGCTTCTTCCTCCACCTTTGCTCCCCTCTCCACGCTATGTCCAAATGCCCCCCTCGCCTCCCACCACAGCCTGCCCACCACAGCACCCCCCTTCCTGTTCATTTCCCGCTCCCGGGGCCAGCTCCAAGCTGGGTGGGCCTGAAAACTCGAACCACCTTAAGAAGCCCTTTTAAGGAAAAGACCATGAGTGCATGCTTCGGCAGCACGTGTACTATGGAAAACGCCACGATTTGACCACAAAATTAGATCCAAAAGCAAATATTTCAAATAAATAAGGAAAGAAACGAGAACAAACGACAAACTCAGAAAAGCTGACAAGTGCCACAAAAGTCACACTATCCAGAAAAATGAATTTATATTAACTAACCGCTTCGCACAGCCTTCTAGTGCATGCTCACAAGGACTTGCAATGTTTTCCACATTTGATGAGTGGACGAATTCCCTCCCATGGAGGCTAGCATCTGCCTCCATATTTCAAACCTGAATTTTCTCCACTGCCCACATACGTCGGGGGCTGGGGGCCTCGGGCTCTCCTCACATCGTGATACGACTCGGTCTACAGCTTTATGTCACATCCCAAGGTGAATGGACAGAGGGCAGAGGGGCACCCCTGGATGCCCTGCCTACATGTATGTGGATTACATGTGGAAGTAACCGCAAGCCATACATACATCGCACTCAACCCCATGTATGTATGCTCAGCTCCGATTCCCTTTATCTGGGTCTAGGAATACCGGGGGGCCATTCCAAGGCCACCAGATGGGCTGCAAGGGGTGTTGGATGGAAAGCCGCAGTGAGGAACGTCAGCAGTTGTAACTGACTGCAGTTCGAACATTGCGAATTCCTTTTTTAAAAAAAAAAAAAAGATTTTTATTTATTTATTTGACAGAGAGAGACACAATAAGAGAGGGAACAGGAGCAGGGGGAGTGGGAGAGGGAGAGGCAGGCTTCCTGCTGAGCAGGGAGCCCGACGCAGGGCTCGATCCCAGGAGCCTGAGATCATGACCTGAGCCGCTCAGGCGCCAACTCCACAGAAACCTATGAGCCCCTGAAGACACCCCCCGCCCCCCGTGGCTCCGGAAGGACCCCGAAGGGCAAGACTTCCCTCGCTTTCCCGGGGATTCGGCCCACCCTCCACATTCTCCGTGCTGTACCTCAGAATGGAGAGTCACCAACAGAGAGAGCACAGAAGCCCAAGATTTTGAACACGTGTACAAGAGTTTCAGGGGCAGCTGTCACAGCGTACCACGGAGCAGGGGCTCCGACGACTGAAATGTGCTATCTCACCGTTCTGGGGGCCGAAGGTCCAGGACCAAGTGGGCGGCAGGGTGAGGGGGGACGGGGGAATCGGTTCCAGGTCTCTCCCCGTGGCTCGTGGATGTCCCTCTTCTTACCTTTTTCTCTCTGCATGTCTGTGTGTCCACATTTTCCCCTTTCCATGAGAGCGTCAGTCATACTGGGTGAGGGCACCCCCCCCCCCCGGGGCCTCATTGTAACCCGGTGACCTCCTTAAAGACCCTGTCTCCAAATAAGGCCACATTCAGAAAAACTGGGGGGTTAGGACTCCAGCACATCACAGGGCGGGGCCGCAGCTCCACCCCTAACGGCGGAGCAATGCTAACTGGTGTATGCGTCTCTGCGGAACGTTGAGGGAGAGGGACGGAAACCCAGAGAGACCTGCAGGGCGGGGGGAGGCCTCATCTTGTTTGCACTGTGCATTTAGAAAAATTACCTCATTAGCTGTCTGTCTGCATCCAGGCCCAGCTGCAACCACCAAATCAATCATCTGGGGGATCGGTTTGGCTTTCTTGGCCACCATAAATGGCACATTTTGGAATTTGTTCTGACTTCGTGTGGGTGCCTCAAACGTCCAGAATGATGGAGAGGATGGAGAGGCTGAAGTCTGAGGACAGACGGGAAAGACGATGCCTCAGCCGGCCGAATGATGAAGCCTGAGAAGCGGGTCCAAGGCCCCGAGAGAGTGGGACAGGGAACGAAGACCCAGCCCCGGGGCCGGAGGACGGAGAGTCTCCCTCTCTGCATGTGACGGAAGCAGGCTGGGGGTGAGGCAGCCCCAGGGCTGCAGTGGCTCCAAGGAACTTCTCAGCCTGAGAAGTGACAACAGATGAAAATAGACACTCAGGAGGCGGTGATCCAAACTGCCAGATACCCAGATGAGGGCACCCCACCTTCTGCCCCAACAGCCTTCTCTAGTTCACTTCTGGGGGTCCCAGAGGTGCCTCACAGGCGCTATGAGCAGCCGGGCACTGAAAATCTCTGCCCTTGCAGGGAGGCTCCTGTGGTCCTTCACTGACCCCACTCTTGGGCTGCGAATTCCAGCTCCTGCCCCCTGAGTACTCAGGAACAGTCATCGTGGAGAAAAAGCCGGGTTTAGCCGACACGCCCCTGCACAGTCCCGCCTGTGCTATCTCCTCCCTGCAACCAAAAGCTCCTGGAGCTATTGGCTGCAACGAACTGAGCACGGAGGGAGCCCCAGGCCCCCAGTCCAGCTGCGCCCTGAGCTCCGGCCCGGCCTAGCTGGAGACCCAGCCCTGACGAAGAGGAAGGCAGCCAGTAAGTGCTACCTGCAGGTAAGCCCTCGTAGCGGTGGAATCAAGGGCCCGTCGGGGAAAGATGGAGAGCCACGCCAAACGGTTGGGATCACAGCAAAACTCAGGAAAAGGAGCCGTGTCCGCTGAATAGACACGTAGCCTGCGTTTGCTCAGGTTGGCTGTGTTATTAACCGTATAGCGTGACCCATCCGTGAATCGTAAAACTGGTTGAATGCGTTACAACCAGCAACTGAAAAAATAAAATAAGACAAGGAAGTTGGAGCGCAGTTTTCGTCAAGTGCGGAGTTTGACGAAAGCTCTGTTTCCTTTACACACACGTGCGTGTGCATACAGACAGAACGTGAACTTGTTCCTTACCACGACCTGTGGTGGGAAAAAGCCGAAATGCACTAATCCAGACCAGAGCCCTTAGCGTCGTGGGGAGCTTGTTCAAACGTTGATTTCCGGGCATCACCACGTTCCAGAGATTTTCGGAGGCCCTATCGCCTAGCGGGGCCTGGGAATATGCATTCGGAAAGCTCCCCCAGGGGTCCTGTTAACATCTGGTCTGTGGTATATGATGCAGGAATTGCTGGATCAGAGGGGGAAAAACACTTATATGGTAAAACCGTGTTCTAGGAAGCCTGAATGACATATGAAGATGCTTCCTTCGTCTTAAAGCCAGAGACGAGAAACAGAGGGACAGAAGGATGGCTATGGGCAGGAGGGCGAGTGATAGCCTTTCTCCGTTGGTAGGGACGAATTCAGTTTCTAGCAGAAGCGGGTACGAGTAGACCGCGCTTGGCTATAAATTCTGCTTAACAGGATTCAGAACTAGGCATACAAAAGGGCTAACTGCCTCCCCTGAGTAAGATTATCTACTGAGTAGAACTGTCTGCCTGGAGACCCAAGTGGCTCAGGGAAGCCTCTTCTGAGACACAGCCCTGGACTGGGTGACATCGTCAGATTGCCTTTCATGTCTGACACGCCATGGTTCTAAGAGCAACAGAATGGAGAGAAAGGTTGAGAGACCCGTGATCTCAAACACATCAGCCGTAGATTAGGGCAGCAGGAGAAGGAGCCATGTCTATCCAATAGACACCATCGAATTGGATCGTGACTCATCAGTGGGTCATGAAATCGATGAAGTGTCTTGAAAAATAAAACAGAATTAAATACGATAAAAAAATATCATGGGGTCTTGCCTTTAGTAAGGATGCTTGGTTATCTATTGCTGCATAAAAAAAAAAAAAAACCAACACACAACTTAGTGGCCCTAAAATGACAATATTTATTTGCTCACAATTTCTGAAATTTGGGCAGGGCTCAGCGAAGGCAGACCATCTCTGCTCCGTGGGCGAGAGTCAGGGTGGCTCACCTGGGCTCGTTACATTGGCTCATATTCCTGAGTCCTTATTCATTAGCTGTTGGATACTTTCACACACACATGCACATGTACACACACATATATGCACACCTGTACACACACACACACACACCAGCAGTCTGGGACATAGAGAAAGCTATTACAGTCGCTGAAATTTCTTTTTTTTTTTTTAAAGATTTTATTTATTTATTTGAGAGAGAGATAGCAAGAGAGAGCATGAGCATAAGGCCGGTGAAGGGCAGAGGGAGAAGCAGCCACCCCGCTGAGCAGGGAGCCTGATGCAGGACTTGATCCCAGGACCCCAGGATCCTGACCTAAGCCAAAGGGCAGATGCTTAACCGACTGAGCCGCCCAGGCGCCTTCGGGCACTTAAAATTTCAACCTCAAGGTTTCAGCCAGTTAGAATAAAAGGCCTGCCAGATACAGACCTCAGGATGCTGGGATTCCTGCCTCTACTGTGCCCCCCTACAGACAAGCGAGGTAAATATACCAGCGCACTTCCTCTGCTTCCCGAATGATCTCTCTGCCGAAAAAGCAGGAAGGGGAGTCCTGCCGCAGTTGACAAACGCTGAGGACATCCCCCGTCTTAGAGCCGGCTCCCTGGCGTGGGCCTCCTCCTGAAACCAAAGAGCGAGAGCAGGAACAAGGCCACAGGGCCTTGGAAATCACCTAGGGTGGCCGGTCCCCTGGTACCAAGGTCCAGAAAAGAAGGCTTACTCAGGATCACAGCCTACTGTACCCATATTTATCCTCCAACCAACACCTAATTGGACACCTACCACTTGCCAAGACTTGTTCTAACTGCAGGGACACAACGGTGAACGGAAATGGTCTCTACTCCCCAGGAGTTTACCTCCTAGTTAGCTATTAGAAGGTAACCAGGTAAGGTACCTGGGCGCCAGGGCACAATAAGTGCCAGAAAGAAACATAAAGCAGAGGACAGGGCTAGAGAGCGCTTCGGAGGTGAAGACAGTTTTCAGCAGGGAAACCTTGGAGTGAAAGCCTGAAGGAGGTAAGGGAGCCTCCTCCTCCAGGGAGGAGGGGCGGGGGCAGAGGGAACAGTGAGTGCGAAGTCCACAGG
Source organism: Nasua narica (assembly GCA_028533885.1). Lineage (NCBI taxonomy): Eukaryota > Metazoa > Chordata > Mammalia > Carnivora > Procyonidae > Nasua > Nasua narica. Next base: position 99,538,125 of record CM052802.1, read on the forward strand.
GCAGGGGTGTGGCTGGGCAGGGGTGTGGCTGGACGTTGGAGAAAAGGCAAGGAGAGCAGTGCTGGTAAGTGCTACCTGCAGGTAAGCCCTCGTAGCGGTGGAATCAAGGGCCCGTCGGGGAAAGATGGAGAGCAGGCTTGCCACGCCAACGGTCAGTATCACAGCAAAACTCAGGAAAAGGAGCCGTGTCCGCTGAATAGACACGTAGCCTGCATTTGCTCAGGTTGGCTGTGTTATTAACCGTATAGCGTGACCCATCCGTGAATCGTAAAACCGGTTGAATGCGTTACAACCAGCAACTGGAAAAATAAAATAAGACAGGGAAGTTGGAGCGCAGTTTTCGTCAAGTGCAGAGTTCGACCATTTTCTCTTGCCCATGTTGGGCAAGACTACATAAATAGCATCATCTCCCCCTCCCCCAAATTCTGTCTGAATGAGCGGTCCCCTGTGTAAGAGCTAAAATGCGTACAGGTGACCATTGGTCAGGAAGCTTGTTACTCGGAAGGCGGTTACAAGATAAGTGAGCAGATGCCTGCTTTTCGAGAGCCCCCTCCCAGGTCCTGCCAATAAACCCCTTCTCTTTAGTAGACCGCTGGATGTCATAGTTCCATAAACGGAACATTAGGATGACAGGGGCTGCTCTCATAGGCCAGAACTCTAGGGCCTGGGTTTTTCATGCCCGGAGCTCTATCAGAGCCCTGCTTCTCCCTTCCTGCTCAAACCAGCTACTGCTGGTTCAGACATCTACTGCTACTTCGCAGCCCTCCGTACGGGCCACCTTGCTCGAGTCGAGTTTGCAGCCTCTCTTTACAATGGCTTTTACGGGTTTGGGTTTTTCTGACCACACTGGGACGTATCGCGTAGGCTTTGGAATTTGTATGACCCTGGTTTGGCCAAAGCGCCCTCTACATCAACAGGCTGTGTGACCTTAGGACAGCAGCTTGCCCCCTCTGAGTCTGTCATCTGAAAAATGATGACAATACTACCATCAGGGTGAACCGTGTGCAAGTGCCTCCATGTGGGTTAAAAATGGCGGAATATTGCCACTCTCATAGGTTTCACCCAGCACCTACCTTCTAGGGCTGTGGGCAGGATGTGGTGAGTGTACACGTCACTATGACGGCCCCCTAGCTAGTAGCTTGAGACCACAGAGTGAAGTGACACTCCCCGTAGTCCCCCGAACCACGGTTCAACCCCATTCTTCCATAGAACACCGAGTGATTTCTGGAAATGCTTGCGGCCTCTCGTTCCCTCCACAGTGTTCTGTCCATAACGAAGGCTAATGCTAACTGCACATCCACTCCCTGCCAGGCACTGTGCACAGCACTTTGCTCGAATACACTCATCCAGTCCTCCTCCCCGCTCCTGTGAGCTAGGCACTCAAAGAGAGGGAAACGCAAGGGCAGAGGAGCAGGGCGTCTTGCCAAGGTCACACAACCAGGATGCGGGAGAGCCAGGAGTCATATCCCAGCCACCAGCACCATCCACCTTCCCCCCCGCCCGCTGGGGTCCCCCCACCACCATCCTGAATGGCTCCCCGCCAGCCTCCCCCAAGCACCTCTCTCTACGAACCCACGGGTTCCAGGGGCGGGCACAGGCCTGTTTCTCCAAACCACTGAGGTCGTGTAAATTCATCAGGAGCCTGACTCCAGGGAAAAGAAAGAGAACAAAGTGAAGCAGAACTGGGGTGAGAGCGGAGACACAGGCACGGACGGATCGGGGATTTAAAAAATTAACAGGAGAACCCCACATCAACTCTGCAGAGACAAAATGGGAAACCTGGGAGTGGGTATGTACCTAGCAAAATATAAATTACCTAAATTGACCCAAGGAGACGTAGAAAATGAGAAGACCAATTACCTACCACAGGGAGGCTGGAAAGGTGGTTAAATCCACCCTCACAAAAGGCACCAGGAACAGATGGTTTCACAGCTGAGCTCTCTGTAACCTTTAAAGAACAAATAATTCCAACGTTAATTAAACTCTTCCAGATCATAGGAAAAGAGAAAGCACTGCAATTTATTTTACGAAGCCCGCATAGCCTTAGTACCAAAAGCTGGTACAGATCGCTTAGGAAAGGGAACTGCGGACCAATCATTCTTCTGAATATAAATGTAAAAATTGGAAATAAAACACTAGTAAGTGAAATCTGGCAAAATGTCATTATGATCAAGTGGGATTTATCCTAGTAGCACACAGATTTATGACAGGAAATCAATTAACATAATTCATTACGCCAACAAATTTAAGGGGAAAATGTGATCATATCAACAAATGAGAAAAGTGTTTGATGAAATAAAAACTCTAAGTAAAGTAGAAATAGAAACTCATTCATTCTTCCAACGCACACATATCGAGTGCCTACCGTGCGTCTAACTGGGTTCTAAACCCCGAGGACTATGGCCATGACCATTTCAGATGAAAATTTCCTGCCCTCAGGGTGCTCATTTTTCATGAGACAGTACACACGATGTTTAAGGAACATACATATTATGTTAGGGACAAACCTAAAGGGAAAAAACTACAACAGGGGATAGAAAGTTAGAACATTGGGGTAGTCAGGGAAAGTGTTACTAAGAAATGACACCTAGGGGCACCTGGGTGGCTCAGTCAGTTAAGGGTCTGCCTTTGGCTCAGGTCATGATCTCGGGGTCCTGGGACGGAGTCCCACATCGGGCTCTCTGCTCAGCAGGGAGCCTGCTTCTCCCTCTGCCTGCCGCTCTGCTACCCCTGCTCATGCTCGCTCGCTCTCTCTCTCTCTCTCAAATAAATAATCTTTAAAGAAGAAGGGGAGGAGGAGGAGGAGGAAGGAGAAGTGACACCTGAAGCAAGAGCAAGGAAGAACATTCTAGGTACATGTGACAAGTGCCCTGGAGAATCTACTCCAGAAGCCGGTGTTCCACGGGGTCGTGGGGAACGGGATGGTCATCACCCAGTTGCTGCAACCAGATTATGAATCCACAAAGCTCCACTGAACCCCCGTGACCTGGCAAGGACAGCACAGGAGGTGACAGGCTGAGCGCTCAGCTCGGGGCTTCTGCCCACTCTCGGCAGGCACCACGCGGCAGGCCCACTGAGCACTCCTGCTTCAGAATCACCTCCCTCCCCTGAGCTCCCAGCAGAAACTTCAAGGTGAGAAGGTGAGATGATGTTATTCTTCAAGGGAAGCCCGGACCTAAACCCGCAGGTCTGGGCTGACTCCCAAGGCCAGGCAAAGCCATCCCGATAGCTGAGAGAGGCATCTCCCAATCCTCATTACTCAGACCGAAGCCACCCTGCAGGGACCTCCAGGGACCCCAAAGGCCTATGCCATTGGGGAAACACATTTTCTGCTTCTTCAAAGTCCCAGACTGGGTAAAATCTCCATGGCCGGACAGAGCACCGCCCGTTGGGTGACGTCACCATGCTCTCCAAGAACAATGGCTGGGTGTTGGTGTCCATCGCTCCACCCAGCAGGCGCCGAAGACCAGGGCAGCAGGCTTCAGAGATGAACCCACCTTTCAACATCCAAAATCCTCTCACTGCCGCCTGCCTCCGAGGGACACTTCTCTTGCTACACTAAAAGCCAGCCCTAATGGGCTCCCACACCCATGAAAAGCACCCAACATACTGTCCAGCATAAAGGGGATGCTTGTAAAGTTCCCGACTTCCTGCCCTTCCCTCCGCCTTTTCTATTTTCCACCATGCAAACCCTCCAGTTGTCCCCTCTTCCACGCAGAACGTGCAGGCGCGAGAACTTAATGGGGAAGGTGCCTCTTCAAAGAGCTTCTTGAAAACTCTGCTGTAGACATTCTTTGATGAGGTTAGGTTGTCCCCTCTGTGTATTCTCCCTACAGACATGATGGCTTAAGACAGTGAATGTGGGGGGCGCCTGGGTGGCTCAGTGGGTTAAGCCTCTGCCTTTGCCTCAGGGCATGATCTCAGGGTCCTGGGATGGAGCCCCGCATCGGGCTCTCTGCTCAGCGGGAGCCTGCTTCCCCCTCTCTCTCTGCCTGCCTCTCTGCCTGCTTGTGATCTCTCTCTCTCTCTGTCATATAAATAAATAAATTCTTTAAAAAAAAAAAAAGAAAGAGAATGTGGAGTGCTGGATGCCAAGGTCAAGGGTTTTTTTTTTTTCATTTTTTTCATTAATTAATTTTTCATCGATTCCATAATTAATTAACATATAGCATATTATTAGTTTCAGAGGTAGAGTTTAGTGACTCATCATTTGCATAGCACACCCTGTGCTCATTCCATCAAGTGCCCTCCTTAGTGTCCATCACCCAGTTACCCCATCCCCCCACCCACCTCCCCTCCAACAGCCCTAGTTTGTTCCCTAGAGTTAAGTGTCTCTTATGGTTTGCCTCCCTCTCTGATTTCATCTTTTTCTTTTTCCTTCCTTTCCCCTATGTGCATCTGTTTTGTTTCTTAAATTCCCCATATGAGTGAAATCATATGATACTTGTCTTTCTCTGACTGACTTATTTCATCCACATCTTGCAAATGGAAAGAGTTCATTCCTTTTGCCAGTTGAGTAATATTCCATCATATATACATCTTATTTATCCACTCATCTGGATTTTATACCACATCTTATTTATCCACTCATCTGTCGATGGACATCTGGGCTCTTTCCACAGTTTGGCTGTTGTGGACATTGTCGCTCTAAACCTTGGTGCATGTGCCCCTTTCGAATCACTATGTTTGTACCCTTTGGATAAATACCCAGTAGTGCAATTGTTGGGTCGTAGGTAGCTCTAGCTTTAACTTTTTGAGGAACCCCAGTACTGTTTTCCAGAGTGGCTGCACCAATCTGCATTTCCACCAACAGTGCAAGAGGGTCTCCCTTTTCTCTGCGTCCAAGGTCAGGGTTAAGGGAGAACTGTCCAGGGGGCTCCTCCCCGAGCCTCATCTCCCAGAGCCAGCCCAGCAGCGATGGCTGTGCCCTTCAGACCAAGTGGCCGGATGCCCTGCCCTGGGAGCCGATGTCTGCTCTGAAGACGGAAAGACCGCCCGCCCAAACCCCTTCATTGACTCTGACCACGTGGTCAACATGTTCGAGAGAAGACCACTCATCTGAAGGTCACCGACACTGTCTATAGCGAGACCCAGAGGGTGCCTGGGGCCTTCTTGTCGTGCAAACCACTGAGGAGCCACACGTCGGAGGGCTTCGTATCAGAAGCCTCCTGGCTCCAGGACCCACCCCCTACCAACCGCAGAACTGAGGGCAAGCTTCTGAAACTTGCTGGGCCTTGGGGGGCGGGGGGGGGGAGGGTTGTGTGTTTGTTTGTTTGTTTATCTACAAATGGAAATGTTAGTTCTTCACCAAGGTCATTAAGAGCATAAAGCGAAATAGTGCTCATGGCGGGACCTGCCTCAGGAAAGCTACCTATCACACTCAGGGCGTCTGAGTCTCTACGGGACTCACCCTCCCGCCTCATCGTTGGACGCTTCTCCACCTCGCTCGTCCGTATTCCGATATACATAAAAATGCCGATAAAGCCCGGTATCCAGAGATCCCCAGGACCTCCTCTTCCTCGGGCACAGTGAGGTTGATTAACCTCTTCTCTTTCTCAATATACAACCAGAAGTACCAACTGGGAGAGAACTCAGTGCTTCCTGACTCAAGTGTGACTTGTTTGCAGATTCTACCTAGTGTCTCCTCCCAGCTTTGTCCGGGAAATCGTACCTCTGGTCATTCCCCAGAGAGCATGGCAGACCAGAGGGTGGAGGCTTCTTAATGGTGGGTGAGGAGACGGGGCCTTGATCTGGGACGTGCTGGGGCTCAGGGGTCTGGATAGATAGGGCTCTCCAAGGCTTGTGTGGGCCTCAGTCTCCATCCTTCACGACTGTGTTGGCCAGCCCCAGGCAGTAGAGAGCCACCCCTTCTGGATGATTTCACTGGCAGGAAGATGCCTTGCATTCCACCAAGCCAGGAGAGAAGGAGCATTGACTGGGGAGATGGGAAAAGTGAATCTGACATCTAAGGGCTGTGTGACCTCCATCAAGTTCCTTCCCCTCTCTGGACCTCAGTGTCCTTGCAATGGTGAGAAGCAGGCTAGTCCCTAAGGTCCCTTTGTCTGTCATCCCGGGGGTCTAGGAGGTAAACATATGACAAAGTGGCCACTCCCCCCCATTAAGGATTTGGGCTCTTGGCGGGAAGAAAGCAGAAAGCTAGAACCAGGAGAGCTGAGCCGGGAAATCGTGTCGGACTCACCATTTAAGTTTACATCAGCCTCTCAGGTGTCGATGATGACGTTCCCCGGTGTGTGATAACAGGTGACATTCACCCAGGGTTCATGATGCGCTAGGCACACGGTTAACCATGTAATTCTCACAAGAAGCCTGCGGGGTAGACAATATTAGTATTCCCATTTTATGGATGGAGAAACTGAGGCATAGGGCTATTAAGTCTCTTGCCTGGGTTCCCATAAGCAGTAAGGGGCCCACCTGGGACTGGCACACAGGCAGTCCGGCTCCCGAGCCCGTGTTCTCAACCATCCCCAATACGCCTCCCTGAAGCATAGATAGTCCCGTCCTCGTCTTCTCCTTTGATTTGGAAGCCTAGAGCAGGGGTCACCAGCTGTGGCCTGCGAGCCCCAAAGACACATCGAGCTGGCCAACTGTCTTGTAAATCAAGTTGCATTGGCACACGGCCACACGCATTTATTTATTGTCGGTCTTCCGAACAACACTGGCAGAACTGAGTAGATGCAGCAGAGGACACAGGGCCTGCGAAGCACAGAGCGTCAAGCGTCCAGCCCTTTGCGGGCCCAGGTTGCCGGCTCCCAGCCTAGAGCGGGCACTGCCTGCAGGCGGAGGCAGCTCTGTCACTTGCTATGTGGCCCCAGGTGAGCTGCTTTCCTAAATCTGTTTCCTCACCTGTAAAATGGGCTTGTTTGGGGAATCTGGGGGGGCTCGTGCACGCAGGCACAAAATGCCTGACCCAAGGCAGGTGCTCGAAAAGGGGTAGCTGCTATCTTTGCTAACAGAGTGATGAACATCGCGGCGGATTCCTGTTAATACCGCGGAGGGTAGGGCGGGGACTTTTATCCCCACCTCGTGCAAGGGGAAACCCAGGCACAGGGAGAGGAAATGGTTTGCACAAAGTTTTGTGAAGAGTAGGAGGCAGGGGCGTGCCTGGGGGGCTCACATCTGCCTCTGGCTCAGGTCGTGTTCTCAGGGTCCTGGGATCGAGCTCTGCCTTGGGATCCCTGCTTCTCCCTCTCCCCCTGCCCCTCCACCCTGCTCATGCTCTGTGTCTCATGCCCTTTCTCTCTCTCTGTATCTCAAATAAATAAATAAAATATTTTAGAAAAGAGAGAGAGAGTAGGAGGCACAGCCCAGGTCTTCCAAGCGGATGTCCCGCCCTCCATGGCCCCCCTTCCCCAGCCCCTCCAATCTGTGGTGCTAGTCCTCCTTTGCGTCTGCTGGCGTTTGGAGCAGCCCGTCTGTGTTTGTGCATTTTCAGTGTCTGTAACTATCCACAGCCACGCAGAGCTTGCTGGCATAGACATTTGTCAAAGATGACACGCCAGTCATCCATGCCACGGAAGATAGTGACAGATGCGCCCTCCAGGGCCGCTGTCCAAGCAGCCGGGGATGGATGGGGCCCTGGCTCCTGCTTGGCCCGGCCGCGCAAGAAGCCACAGACCAGGCCAGAGACAGCTTGCAGCCCGGTCTGGGGGCTCGGCAGCTCAGAGCACAGAGTGCCGAGGCTCGGGTCGGTCCCACCTTCCTGCACCCACCCCGAAAGCCCTTCCTGGGCTCCCTGCTCCTCCCCACTGAGCCAGGTCTGCCCAAACCTGATGTCCGCTTACGACTCCATGTGGTTACAGACAGGGAGGTGGGTGCCTTGGGGATTCGAGTTCGTCTCATAATAATTATAATAATAGCCATCGCGTAGATTCCCTGCACTGCCCTAAATCTGAGCACTAATCCTTAGCCATGCCCTAGTGGAGGTGTAGGAAATTGAGTCCAGAGAGGTTAGGGGACTTTTCCAAGGTCACAGAGCAAGTAGCAGAGACAGGATTTGAATCCAGACAGTCCGGCTCCACTGTCCTCGGGACTGCTATTTGGGGGTCTCGGGGAGAGGGGATACCACTGTGGGTCTAGGACGGACAACAGGAAGGAGAAACTAAAGATCCAGCTTCCCCATCAGGAATAGGTCGCCCGGTCTGTTTCCCTACGGCAAAAGGAGACACGGTCCGTGAGTTCCGCGGCTGGCCTCCCTATGCTCTCCCAGGAAAGCTCGGCTCTGCCTCCGCCCCCGCCCGATGATCCCAACCCAGATCCCACCCCCACTCGAGCGCCATTAATCTGTCACCTCCGCGTCCCTGAGGCCAGCTCGCAGCCCTGTGAGATTGTGGAGGGATGTTTATGGCTAGTGACAGCACAGCCCACATAAAACAAAAAGAAGAGAGAGAGACAGAACCAAGCTCTAAAAGTTTCCAAAGTCTGGCTCCTCCGAAGGTCCCTTGGGGGAATTCACACACGCCCAACGAGCTGCTCCCTCCCTCCCGGATGGGGGGTGGGGTCAGAAATTCTGGGGTCTGGTTCAGCCTGTGGGCTCCTGCAGAGGCAGCGCCCTTTCTCTGAGCCCGCATTTCCTCAGCCCTAAAATGAACACCATGACAGCTCCCATCCCCCTGACATTATTGTGAGATTAAAACAAACAAACAAACAAACAGAATGATGCCTGATACACGGGGAGGGCTTGGAAACCAATTATTGTTCTCTGGGTTGTTCAATGGGGAAATGAGGGGCAGGCTTCCACGTGCCTTGTAAGGTACGGGCTCCCGGCTAGAACACTGCGTGATTTAGTGACGCTCCCGTGATGCGTTCTTGTCTCCTCTCCATCTCCGTTCTTCTTGGTACCTGGGAGCTCCAGTCGGCATCTGTACTTGCAGCGGTGGGGAGGCGAGGCTGCAAACCAGAGGCATTACCACTCCTTTTCACAACAGCGAATTATTCCAAATGCAACGTTGCCATCGAACGGATCCTCCTCGGTGGGTCCACGAAGCTGAGGAATCTGAGCTCTGGTGGCCGGGTCCCTGCCGAACGCAGCCTGCAATGGTGGCCCTCAGCCCTGTCCCAAAGCTCCAGTAGAAAGCAGTCCACACCATCCTACCTGCGTAGACCCAGCCACCTCGGCCCAATGTTTGCAGGAATAAGTAATTACAGCTTCCCTGGGATTCAGGCGGAGGACACCCACGCTGGGAGAGAATTTCTCTCGCTGTTCAAGCTCCGTAAACACTTGAAAAGTCATTTTATTTTTCAGTCTGTGGGCAGGATGCCACCAACCCAGGAAGCATCATTAAATAGAACTTGAGGGATTTTTTTTTTTAGCTTTTGGGGGAGATAGGGTGGGGTTTCGGGGGCTGGCATTTTTTCCCTACTGACGCTTTTTGGATAAACACATAAATCAGCATCATCTATATTCATTAGATAACGTGCCTTGTTCAGTACAAAATTACCCCTGTTTTGCATGATTTTCCCCCCTTGTGATTAATATAAATGACTTAAGTTAATTATGTTTCTCTTCATGGAAAAATGTATTTGTCAAAGTGCTGAAACATCAATAACAAATAAACGCTGTCGTTGGAAGAAGGGCAGGATTGCAAACGAGCCGTTATCGGGGCACAGGGAAGGGAAGAGACTCACCGGTCCGGGGTGGCATTGTGATGGAGTAGGAGCACTTCATATTTACTAAACAGCGACACAAGCATTTTTCTTCGTTAAGCACTTGCGGGTCCTGATGAGGTAGATTGATGTCATCATTATTAACAATAATGACCCCTCAGGCATAGAGAAAACGGTCTTCTCCAGGATCCCAAAGAATGCCGCGTGGATTAAGCCTCACCTAGCCTTACCAGGGACAACTAAAGCTGGGTATTTTACCAGCCCATCCCCCAAACCTGGACCTCGAGAGACAGACAGAGAGGAAAATGCAGATGATTGGAACTGGCGGGAGAGGGGAAGAAAGGAAGAACAGCAAAGCAGGATGGTGTCCTGGAGCCCCGGCATAAGAAGGAAGTTTAGAGGGTAGACAGCCCACCCACATAACCGGGGCAGTGACAAGGCTGATGTCCAGAGAGAGGGAGGGACTTGCCCAAGGGCACACAGCATGTTACTGGCCAACTCTTGCCGCCTGGACCCTCGCCTTTTCCCTACATTCAGCTGCCCCCTTGCCACCAGGAATCAAGGGCTCCCTTCTCTCTTGAGCATGTGGGCGATGGTGCCGGCAAGGTGCGAGCGGGGCTGGAGGCTCCCTCGACTGCGGGGACGTCAGAGCCACAGAGAAATCTGGGTTATTGGCTTTTTTACCGTGTCTGAGATGGCTCTACCCCACCCTGCCCGCCTTGGCTTGAGTTTCCTGAAAGCAGACCCTGAGACGAGATTGCCAACGCTGGTGGTTTATTCCAGAACAATCAGGTGTGATGGAGGGACAGTGAGACAGGGAAGGGGGGGACACCTAATATGGGGGTGGGGGGTTACTGCTCTGTGCACCCGCGCTCACTCTCACCAGGAGGGACCGGAGAAAACCTGCCTCCGTGTTGTCTGGATGCCGAACAGGGAAGCAAAAGTATTTACTCACGCCCAGAGCCTTTCACGTGCAGCACCTCGGATGGGGGAGCACGAGCGGAACCCCTGAGACCTTCCCCCTCCCCCACTCCTGGGTGGGCCCGTGACTGACATTCTTTAGGAATCTCGCAACTATGTTAATGTTAATTCCTTGCTAGAGGGAAAAACCTTGACAATAGCAAGGCCTCAAGGCCTGGGGTATCCTGTAGGTCCTCTTTAGCATATGAAAGTTCTATTGAGTCCTCCCTTTTTCCTTACCTCCCCCAACCCCGTAGTCTGTAATCAGCCTCCCCTCCCAGCCCCGGGGCAGCAGCTCTTTCTGCCCACGGTCCTGTCCCCATGTTTTAATAAACCACCATTTCGCACCAACGACGTCTCAAGAATTCTTACTTGGTCATCGGCTCCGGACCCCAGCCCCACCGAACCTCACTTATATTCTAAAACTTCATCCCCTCTGGGTCACCCTGCACCCAAGCGAGCAATTTCCCGTGACCCCAGAGAACTACGGGCCTGAGTTCACAAGTGGGAAGCACCAGGGTGCGCGGCCACATCGCAGAGGCAGAGGAACCGGGAGAAAAGTCCAGAAGTGAGTGAGCCAACCAGAAGTGTCAGCTTCAGCACCCCCTACCCTCCGAGCCACCCCCTCCAAGTAAACGCCACCACTTTGACCACCAATCACCAGACACAGTTTCTCTAGTTTTACAATTTATCTAGTTTGTGCCGTAGGCCATACACCATACACCAATGGATTATGTTAATCTCCTTAGGTATCTTTTCTGTCTCCCGGGTACACTGTAAATTGGTCAAAGGGCAGAATTAAGGCCGAGGTCATTCAGTCAATGGTCAAAGGGCAGAGTTAAGGCCGAGGTCATTCAGTGGTTCAACAAATATTTCTTGAACACCTACTGGGGGCCGGGGCCTCCTTAAGGTGCTAAGGAGATGGCACCAAAGATAGAGAAAATTGTCCTCGGGGCTGGTGCAATTTAGCGGTGGAGATAGATGATAAACGAGTGACGACTAAGATTCCAAGTGGTCGGCAGTAACCCAGAGAAAAACAAAACAGGTAAATGGGATAACTACAATGGGAGGTAGGGGAACTACTGGGGACATTAAAACAAAAACTTGAATGAAATAAAGAAATAAGACTTGCAAGAATCTGATAGAAGGGGGCACCTGGGTGGCTCAGTGGGTTAAAACCTCTGCCTTCGGCTCAGGTCATGATCTCGGGGTCCTGGGATGGAGCCCCGCATCAGGCTGTCTGCTCAGTGCGAAGCCTGCTTCTCCCTCTCCCACTCCCCCTGCTTGTGTTCCCTTTCTGGCTCTCTCTCTCTCTCTCTCTGTGTCAAATAAATAAAATCTTAAAAAAAAAAAAATAACAAGAAGCCTGCTCTTATACTCAGTAGAGTGAAGGACAAAGTAGTAGGAGATAAGGCTAGGGAGAATCAGATTGTGTAGGATCTTATCTTTAAGCAACGCCTGATACAAAAACAGTACTCAAAGCGAGCTGCCTTGATGGATGGATGGGTTGGTGGATGGGGGCGGGGAACGGGAAACTATGACAGAAGGACTGAGGGAGGGAGGGAAGAAGGAGGGAGGGCCGGAGGGTTGGGCCAATGGATGATGGATGAATGGATAGATGGATGGGTGAGTGGATGGATGGGTAGGTAGATAGAGGGGTGAGTGGCTAGATGTACAGATAATAATGATACACCAATGGATTAAAAAAAGAAGAAAATAGAGCAACCGCTACGAAGAATGTAGTGCCAACTGTGCATTTAAAGACACACTTTGCAGAAAAAGTAAATTCTGGATCAAAAATATCTAATGAGTAGGCCATTGGGCCAGCAAGGTTCTATGAGGAGAAATCTCCATCTCTAGGCCTCAGCCAATGAGAATCCTAGAAGGTTGAATCTTTGTATCTTTTGTTAATATTTCCTGCAGTTGCCTGGCCTTCCCCCATGGTGAGTATCCAGTGGCACTAAATGGTATTACAGAAGTATTAATTAGACTTGGGTGGCCAGATGCTACGAAGTCATCACTCCCGTTATATACTACCATGTTTACTCCTCAGGGATTAGAGCCCTGAGTAAAGCCTGTCGCCCCAGGCCATTCGGAAGGCATATGGAGGATGTGCATCTGGGTGTGGATACAATTCAATCCGATAGTCCTTTATCAAGCACATACTATGTACTCGGCAAGGTGGCAAGGGGAGAAAGCGGCAGTGAAAGGCGCGCAGGCACATAGGCTATGAAACAAAGCTCATAAGCACATCAACACCTGAGGAACAATAACATATGAATACGCTAACTAACCCCCTCATTAGTACCTTTCCCACCAGGTTTTACTTGGGAAAACCAGGCCAATCATAAGAAAATCTCTGGTACTTTTTAAAACCAAAACAGACGTATGCTGTGGCCTCGATCCCAGTTCAGCTAGATACCTTCGAGAAAGCCTCCTAAGCCTTCTGAACCTCCCTATCGATCTCCTTGTGGTGACTGTTCAAAGGGAACCAACAAGATCTGCTCACAAACACAAGTAATTATAACGCAAAACACTATGTGTGCTGCGGCAAGGTGGAGCAAACCAAATACTACCAAAATTTAGACAAAAGTGGGCTATCTTCATGGGATAACGGGGTGGGAGGCATTTGACCTGAACCTCAAAGACTGGGTAATCTTTTCAGAGCAGGAGAAAGGGGGAAGGAAAGCACTTTGAGGAGAAATTCTTCTCCATTCCTACCTCCTCGGGATGCTACCCTACTAGCATGTGATTTGGCAGCCACATTGAAGCCATGAGGCATCACAAACACAAGTAGAGTGGCAAAGCAGGAGGATGAAATAAACCACAATCCTGGATGAATTAGATAGGAATAATGCACTATGATGGCCTTCTTCCAGCCTCTTGTTAAATTAAAGCTTCTTGATTATTCCACTCTAATTTATTTGTAGCTGAAAACATCTCATTTCTTACCTACCTACTGTGGCAATTATCTATCATGGTACTCTTTTAGGTATATTTAACTGACCTATACACTTCTCTGTTCTTTCTTTTCTAGGCTGTAACCCTTTCATCTCTGCATCTCAGACCCTCCCTCCTGAACCTTTTCCTTCCAGCTCTCCTAGAACTTTTCCTTCCCCACATATAAGTGCTTAGATCTTGAGTGATGAATAAAGGAATGAAAGAAAGGCCGCTAGAAATCTTGCCTAATGCCAATAAAAACCATGGCCCCTCAGGAATTGTTTTGCAAACACATTTTGTCATTAAGCCAGATAACTCTGGTAGTGACCTAAAAACAAACATCTGAAACAGGCATAAGAGACTTCCAAAAATTAAAACACTTAGCACCGTGGGGGGAATGTGTATTTAACTAAAGCAGCACCTGCAGGAGATATTAACATTCTCAAATTAAGGGCACTTTGCACTTTCACAGCATTAACACACAGAATAAACCATTTAGACATCAGAAGGTTCAAAGTGAGCTTTTAAAAACTTGTTTGTTTTAAATAGATGAGATGCTCATACACACATGTACACACACACACACATGCACATGCGTGCGTGCATGCGGACACACACACACACACACACACACACGAGAGCACTAGGCTTTCACACTGCTATCTGCCTCTGGTGCTGGCTCCTTGGCCACCGTCGATCCTTCCTAATGCTGGAAAGCCTGTGGGTGCTGTTGCTGCGGCAACATAGAAATCTTGGGTGCATCCTGCACTGCTAGCCTCGCCCAGGCTCTCCTCCTGATGAACCCCAGCTAGCAGAGCATGCCCCTCTCCATCCTTCCTTAACTAACTGCTTTCCACCTGTCTCTCCACTTTCGGGCTTACGATCCCTACAGCCCGCCTCCAGCCACTTTCCAAGTGTGGGAACTCGCTCCACATCCAACCACACTCCCAGCTCCCCAGGGAGGGAGGAACCAAGTCTCCTATATCCTCGGTCTCAACCTCTTTCTTGGAGCTCTTCACTCATTGCACGTGAGTTGGATGCCGCCCGCGTGATGACGGACCCCGCATCTCCGGCTTCATCAGCGCCTCTCCGCTGAGCTCTGGAACCACAGAGCCAGCTAGCTGTCTGGCTCACCCGACCTGCACGCCTTTCGAGACATCTCAGGCCGAACGAGGCCACGAGGCCACGACGAGGCTCTCAGTCCTCTGAACCCTGCCGCGCCCTTCAGCTCTTAGCTTAGGCGTCACTTCCCCAGAATTGTGTATGTATTGTAAATACTATCTTTTATATGTATCAAGGAGGGATCCCTCTACATATGCATCAAGGAGGGGGCAGGTCTTGGAATTAATGGAATGCATATTCCATTGACGATTGCCTGTCGCGCTGGATTTTAAGTCCCACTGGACATAGGTCAGCCCCATTTACTCACCGTCTCCCGAGTGCCTGGCCCCTGGTGTCACACCTAGTGCATAGGAGGCCCTCATTAAATATTCGCTAAGGGAAGGCGAGGACACGCCCACCCCTCCCGTGTGCGCCACCTCTCTCCCTACAATTAGCACAGGACCCACGGCGCTAAGGGCGAGCAGGGGGCAGAAACTTGATTACTTCTTTCACGTCAGGTTCTGACTGAAGCTCTTTTCCCACACTACCTCGTATAATTCTTGCAACAATCCTGAGCAGTAGGTTTTACTGCTGTTCTCATTTTATCGAGAGAGAAGTCACTTGTCCGAAAACACACACACGTCTTACAGGAGGCAGAACTCTAGCCAGCCTCTCCCCTACAAGCTACATCACTGTGATAATCAGGAGGGTCCCTGGATTGGCGTCAGGAGACCTGGGTTTGAGTCTCAGCTTTGGACCCTCAACAAGGCTCCGTCCTCGTCATTCTGCTGCCGTAAGCAGGTGGGAGACACTGCCCGCAAAAGCCCTTCAGCCCTTTACGCTGCATAAAAACCAACTTGACAAATGGTGAGATGGCACGTCGCCGGTGGCTGTTTTGACTAATGAAGGAGTTTTTTGGCCAAAGGTATTCAGTGAGTCTACAATCCTGAGCCGTTGCCTCCTCCCTCTCAACGGACCTATGTCTTCAGGACTGGCGGTGGGTATTGAGGAGGGCACGTACTGCATGGAGCACTGGGGGGGGGGGGGGGGGCATGAACAATGAATCTTGGAACACTGAAAAAATAAAATTAAATTAAAAAAAAAAAAGACCCTGGCTAACGACAGTGCTCGGTCCCCCCAGACCCTGAAAGGAGTTAACAGGAACATCAGACCAATGAGCCGGACCCAGTAGGTGCTGTCTCCTCCGGTTTCTAAGCTACCCGATAATCCCGGGGAACCAGAAACTAATAATAGGTGATAATTCTGCCACTCTCCCGAGTTGCACTTACCAGTTTACAAAGCACTCTCATTCCTTTTCCACTTATTCAACAAATATACGTGAGGCCTGTTATATGCCGGGCACTGCAGCCTACACTGCAGGCGTGGTGTTAGAGCAAGGGGTCAAGTCCCGGCCCTCAGGAGGCTTCGAGGCTCGACAAGGAAACGTGTTTGGAGCCAACGTTTCTATAGCACCTTTCCATGAACCCGTTGCTTTGTACAGGGTAACTCGTTTACCCTTCACATTTACCCTTCACACATACCCTTTACCCATTTCACGGATAAAGAAACCCACTCTACAGAGGTTAAGTATCTTGTTCAAGGTTAGCGGGGGAGCCAGGGTCTGACTCACCGCAACATGCTGCTAGCGGTACCTTTCTGGAGGCACAGATCGGGAAGCTGAGAGCCTCACCAGTGGAGGTTCCCAAGGCCAAGAGGTTCCCACGACGTGGCCCTGAGCCCTTCTTTTGCACTCCAAAAATCAGAGCTACCTCTTCACAGGAGAAGCAGCCAGCACATTGGCTGCCCTCGCCCGAGAATGCCAGGGCGGCTCTAGCAGGATTTATCAGTCCCAAGGCGAATTGCGTCTCCTGTTGGAAAGTCTCCTCATCAAAGCAATGGAAATCAGTGCAGTAAATACGGTTATAATGAACTGGCCTGCTCACAATATCTGCCTCTTCCGAAGGAGGAGGAATCATGAGAGACACATATTGGTTCCAGTTCTATCGTAGCCTTCCCCCGCGCCCGGTCCTCCCCCTGGGAATCCTCCTTGTTCCTGTCAACAGTATTTGAGACGGTTGGGGGTTTTATTGGATGCTCTTTGTCACGGTGACTGTGAGGTTTCACAGTCTTAAGATTTAAGAGCTAGAAGGAGTTTAACTTCTTCCAAGCATCAGCCGTGGCCGCCCTGCCTTCTAAGGGACTGTTCACAGACCTCCAGGCCAGAAGGGATCTAGAGAATATCAGATGATCATCTCACCTCACACATGAGGAAACAGGTGCCGAGCGGCAAGGACCACACGGCATAGGATCAGCATAGCTCTCCAGCATCCGCGCGCCCCCCTTCTTAGATACACAAGAAACTCTTCCACGGAAAGGCGTTGACTCCTAGGAAGCAGCACTTAGCTTTGGCATCAGACGGCCTGAGATCGAATACCTGACCCTGTGTAAGACCTTGAGAAGGTTGACTGACCTCTCAGAGACTCAGTTTTCCCATGTATAAAACGGGGATGATAATAAAAGGATCTGCTCCACTGAGTGATTGAATACTAAAATCACTCCATTGAGTGACTATTATTTTAGTAATTAAAAAAATGATTACAATTCTACAAAGAGGAAGTGCTCAGTAAATGTTGGCCATGGGCATTATCTTAAAAAATAGTGTCCCGGGGTTACGAGCTGCTAGCAGGGGAGCTGAGCTTCCCTGGCTTACAGCTTTGGGGCAGGAAGTAAACCCTTGGTGCCCTGCGAACCAACTGTATAAGGCACAATGGCTTCTCCTTTTTCACAGCTGGGGGGGGGGGGGTGTTCCCTGGATCAATGAGGACATTAAAAGTTCCCAAAGGCAGGAGACAGCACTAGACATCTTTGGGTTGTCTGACACAGTGCTGAGCACAAATGGTGACCTTGCTCTTGGGTCTTCCCCCCAGACCCGACCCCCAAATCCTGTGCCTGACAGCTCATGAAAGCTAGCCTCCACACCAGGTCGGGTTCTAAGGAACTGCTCTGAGTGTCACTAGTACTTTCTCAACTTTCAGTCTTGACTCTTTTCTACCTCTTTGGCCCCTGCCTCTGGACTTCTCAGATTTGGTGTTCTTTCCAAGTGCTCCTGCCTGCCATCTCATGTTCCCCCATATATTTCCAGGCTTTTCCATCCCAAGTGTATATCATTGACATAAGGGAGAACTGATGGTTCCAGTTCTCAACCCCATGGAATGTCTCCTATCTTGCCCCCCGCCACCCCCATGACCCTGCCTCCCCCACACATGCATCCCAACCCTTCAACTCCTGCCAAATCAGAAGGTAGACATTGGTAGTTGTCATTTCCATCCATTCTCCCCTTTGCCCTCTTTGCTTAATTTCTAAGAGTTGGGAATGCTTATATTCACTTTCCCAACCTTCCTGTGGTTAGGGGTGACTGTGTGACCCAATCTTGGTCACATGGGGTAGAAGCTTGACCTCTTGGAAGATTTTCCTTCTTAATAAAACAAAAAACTCTGTGAAAAAAAAATCCTCCTTCCTTCTTGCCTTGGGTACAATTACATGAGGCCCTGATGCTTGTACCTATAGCCATCAACTTACATGAGGAAAGGAAGAGGAGAACTGTAGAGATACTGAGCACAGCACTATCAACACTGAGCTGTCAAATGAACTAATCCTAGAGCCACCAGCCTCTGGATTTCTCATTATAAGAAACAATTACGTTTCCATATTTCTTAAGTCACCTTGAGTCATGGTGTCACAGAACTTGCCAACGAAGGCATTCCAAAGCTTTATCAGGTAAACGTCAGTCTGCCTACTGCAAACTTCATCAAAGTGTGGTGGATTGAACTTTGTAGATAGATTGAAGAACAAATCCTCTAACATGGTCTAGTAAGAGTCTGCATAAATTTCAAGAATCCCAGAATGTGGGAGAAAGTTTAAATATCTCCCATATCTGACATATAGACCAATGGAATAAAATAGTGAGTTTTATTATGTATATATATATGACCATATATATATAGTCAATCAATTTTCAACAAGGGTTCAGAGATAATTCAATGGGGAAATAATAATCTTTTACTAAATGATGCTGGGATAACTGTTTATCCACATGCAAAGTATGAATTTGGATTCCTACCTCACACCGTATGCAAAAATTTACTCAAACGTATCAAACATTTAAATGTAAGAGCTAAAATTACTAAGCGCTTAGGCAAAAACATAATCACAAATCTTCATGATGTTGGACTAGGCGATAGGTGCCGTTTCTTACATGGCACCAAAAGAAACAAAAAATATGTAAACTGGATATCATCAAAATTAAAAACTTTTTGTTCCTCAAGGGACACCATCAAGGGAAGTAAGACAGCCCACAGAAAGGGAGAAAATTTTTGCAAATCACATATCCTATGAGATTTTTATCCAAGATATATATCAAGAACCCTTATAAAGTAATTGTAAAAAGACAAAGAACCCGGGGCCCCTGGGTGGCGCAGTTGGTTGAGCGACTGCCTTCGGCTCAGGTCATGATCCCGGAGTCCCGGGATCGAGTCCCACATTGGGCTCTCAGCTCCATGGGGAGTCCGCTTCTCACTCTGACCTTCTCTCTCTCACTCTCTCTCTTTCCTAATAAATAAATAAATAAAATCTTTAAAAAAAAAAAGACAAAGAACCCAATTAAAAATTGGGCAAAGAATCTGAGGAGACATTTCTTCAAAAAAAGATATATAAATGACCAATAAGATGATGAAAAGATACCCAATATCGTTAGTCATCAGGGAAATACAAATCAAAACCACAATGAGATACCACTCTATACCCACTGGGTAACTATAATCAAAAATACAGACAATAAGAAGTGTTGGAGAGGATGTGGAGAAAATGGAACCCTCACGAAATGCGGATGGAAACCTTAAATGACACTGCAACTTAGGATAACAGTCTGGTAGCTTTTGAAAAGGTTAAACACAGGATTACCTGCTCAGGAGGAATGAAAACGTATTCCTGTACACACACGTGTAATGAACATTCGTGACAGCATTATCCTCAAAAGCCGAAAAGTGGAAACAGCCCAAATGACCATCAATGGATGAACTAATAAATAAAGTGTGATCTATCCATACTACAGAATACTACTCAGCACTAATAAAGAATGAAGTATTCACACGCGCTACAACATGGCATGGATAAATCTATAGACACAGAAAGCAGATTACTGTTGCTAGGACTAGGGAAGCGGATGGTTCGGGAAGGGAGGGTGGCTGCTTTTTGGAGTGATAGAAATGTTATAAAATTGATTATAGTGATAATTGGACAACTCTATGAAAATATTTTGAAACCACTGAATTATACAGCTTAAGTAATGAATTTTTATGATATGTCAATTACATCTCAATAAAGGTGTAATTTTCACATCCAAAACCCAGTCCCATGCAAGTCCTTCCCTGACGGGACTCCCAAGAACTAGAGCCAGTCAGGAACTGAGAGAGCAAGAGTGAATTTCAACTGTCAAATCTAACAAGTGAGGAGAGAATAACTCGATTCAAAATGGGAAATCTACGAGACCATCAAGATGAGGAAGCAGAATCGGGAGACAGGGTGGGAGGGATTCCTTAAGACAAAGATGACGCAGACATGAACCCGCCTCCTCCGGCACCTGCGGAAGACGTCACTGTTAATCCCAGCATTCTGCTCGGCAGAACCCAGGGACAGCAGCATAATATTACTCGCCCAGCCCTGCAGGTAGCCGCGACCAGCCCATGGGAACTGGCGCAGGGGATGAAATATGTTCGCCATTTCTGACCTAGAACAAAGGTACCAAGAGGGAATTTTGTATAATGTCTGAAACTACATTCATGGGTAGAGAGAAAACCTCTGGGGCAATGGAATGATCTATTCCAGTCCCTGAGATGGTACTAGAATCCCTCTTAGACCAGGATGTCCCTACCTGGACATCTCACCACCGCTTGTCTCTCATCCCATCCTTGAGCAGCTGGGTTCTCCCCTTCCATCCTCATCCGAATCTGGTTTGATCCCTTGGAACCGCATGAATTTACTCATTCCACGAGTATCTATAGCATACCTGCGCCTATATTTACCTTTATAGGATATGTGCCAAGTACGAGGCCCTAAGGGGGCTGATGGGAGAAGGGGAGCCTGTACATCACATGCATTCTGTATGAGTTGATTCAGTTCATTATTTTTCCTTTACTTGTGGGCTGAAATCCCCTTCTCAGCATGCTTTCCATGGTGGGGGAAAACAGCATGAACGGTGTCTGGGGGACCATCAAGAATTAGGGGAGCACTTGGGATGCCTGGGTGTCTCAGTCGGTTAAGCTGCTGCCTTCGGCTCAGGTCATGATCCCAGGGACTTGGGATCAAGTCCCGCATCGGGCTCCTTGCTTGGCGGGGAGCCTGCTTCTCCCTTGGCCTGCTCTGCCTTCCACTTCCCCTGCTTGTAATTAGTTTAAAATATAAAATTCAGGGGTGCCTGGGTGGCTCAGTGGGTTAAAGCCTCTGCTCAGGTCATGATCTCGGGGTCCTGGGATCGAGCCCAGCATCCGGCTCTCTGCTCAGCGGGGAGCCTGTTTCCCCCTCTCTCTCTGCCTGCCTCTCTGCCTACTTGTGATCTCTCTCTCTGTCAAATAAATAGATAAAATATTTAAAATACATATATATATATATAATATTCAATGCTGGTAAAGGTGTGGTGAAATAGACATAAATACATGCTTCTTGTTGTAATAAAAGCTGGTGCATCTATGGAATACAGTTGAATGAAAGGCTCTTTCCGGCACCCATTCCACCCTTATGCTTAGAACACAGACGTTCAGGCAGGTGTTTGTGCTACACAAGATGTCCAGCACAAGTGTTTTTGTACAAGCCCCAAAGGGAAAAGACTCCAAGGTCCTGCAAGAGCGGAATGGTTACATACATTAATATAATATCCACATGTTAGAATCCATTTTCAAATAGTTGAATGGCATGGGGAAATGTTCACAAAATAATGTTACACTTAAAAGTCAGGCTCAAACATCAAGATGTGATTAGTTTTTAATTATACTAAGTCTTCACCGATCTATAGACCGGGGACTGGAAAGAAACATCACAAATTGCTGACAGTCGCATTTCCTGGACAGCGGAGTGGGTAACAATGTATATTTGCTTCTTGGTTTTTTTCTGAACTTTCCAAATTTCCTCAAATGATCATGTGTTGTTTTTTTTCTTTTTTTAAAGATAAAAAAGTGATATCGGAAGGTAGGAAGAAAGGAAGGAAGGAAGGGAGGGAGGGAGAGAGAGAGGAAGGAAGGAAGGAAGGAAGGAAGGAAGGAAGGAAGGAAGGAAGGAAGGAACGGAGGAAGGAAGGAAAGAAGGGAGGGAGGAAGGGAAGAAGGGAGTCAAGGATCTTAATCATTAATCACTAGGGCCCCTTCTATTACCAGCTGAGTCTTCAGGGACCTCATTGGTAAAACAAGGACAATTGTACCTAAACTGCCTCACAGAATTAGTGTGAAGATACAATAAGAAAATGTATGTGACATGCTTTGTAAATTGTAAAGCACTTTACAAATGTTAGCGGCTGTTAACATTATAACATGAAATTAACTCCTATAATTGGAGAGGAAAGAAATCCATACTAAGATACACCTCTGGCTTTCAGTAGGAACTAGGAAAATACAAGAATGAGCTAAGTATAGAATGAAGAAAAAAGGTCACAGGAATCCTGAAGAATGTTCACTAGCATCTCTCAGGAAGTCCAGGAAAAATGTTTAAGAAGCAAAAACAAACAAAAGCTTTACGGGGCAACCAAGTGTCACCGCACTGCCGCTTGGCCACACAAGAGGTTCTGCCCTTGTTTAAAAAAAAAAAAAAAAAAAAACCTGAAAACTGAGAAATATTCATTCAAATCAGGGGAATGAGGAAACTCACTCATTGTGACAGGTAGATGAAAATCAGAATTAACTAAGGTCAAAATGTATTGGGAAAGTGTCTTGCAGGATCTGACTCGGCTCCGAGAGTAAAAATAAGCACCCCAAGGGAGAAAACTGATGAGTGGGAGAAGGTTCTTAATTATCATGAGGCCAGGACTGGAATTAGAAATGACAAGGACTCAGCAAAAGGACTTGAATTCTCTACCTTGCAAGGGAAGAGGCTTGTGGCCTCCCATGGCTGGCCATTCCCTCGGGTTCGAAACTCTCCTGTTCTAGTTTCTCAGACCCTCACGGGTCCTGCTTGCCTGCGACTACTTCTCCAACTTCCCCTCCCCTTCCCGACCTTCCAGGATCTTTGTTTCTCCCTGCTCTTTCCTATCCCCCCCTTTCTCGCTGTTCCCAGCAAAGACCTACAAGTTTTTCTTTTCACCAGGATCCTTTTCTCAACTCCCACTCTGTCTTTCCTTAAAAATCCTGCTGCCACTCCACATGAAGCTTGCCCAGAGCCAAATGCATCTTCTTAAAAACCAACCAAACAAGGGGCGCCTGAGTGGCTCAGTGGGTTAGAGCCTCTGCCTTTGGTTCAGGTCATGATCTCAGGGTCCTGGGATCGAGCCCCGCATCGGGCTCTCTGCTCAGCAAGGAGCCTGCTTCCCCCTCTCTCTCTGCCTGCCTCTCTGCCTACTTGTGATCTCTCTCTCTCTCTCTCTGTCAAATAAATAAATAAAATCTTTAAAAAAAAGAAAAAAAAACAAACAAAAACCGATTCAATGGGCCCTTATCTGCTATTCCCAATAACAGTTCCCATTAGCTTCCTGTTGTGCTTCTTCTTCTCTTCCCAAACCAAAATCATCATGTCCCGAATCCCACCGACACATCCTTTCATATTTCTCTGATTATCAGGGATGTGCCCTGCCCCTCCCAGTCCAGATCTTTATAAGCTACTGCAGCAGCCTCCTGACGGGTCTGCTTCTCGCTGGATCTCCTCTCCCCAGTCTCTTCTAAATGCCACTGGCATAGAGACCTTCCTAACACGTCTCTTCCTGACTTGGATGCTCCCAACCAAGGCTTTCAATGACTACTTTATGCCTATTGGATAAAGAACAAATGCTTTGCCTGGCATTCGGAGCTGTTGATCCCTAGCTAAAGACTGGATAATAGCTTGACCAAGTCTAGTTGAAGGGTTGGGTCAAGGATGGTGGCCAAGATCAGATTTCAAGGATGAAGCCTGGGGTCACCAGTTGTCAAGCGCTCCCTCAGCGTGGGCAGGGTTGTTAATGCTCCCAAAAAGGTCAAGTGTAGAGAGGATTGCCAATATCTGAGAACAAAGGGCATCTCAAAGTGGACGAAAGCAATGGAAACATTCCGGACATGCAAAGGCATACAAAGATAAGAAGTAGAGGGTCCAGAAACAAGGACCGAGTGGGCAGTAACTGGAGGGGGGGGTCAAAGAGGCTCTTTAGCACGAGCAGATCAGAATCACATTTGCTCAGAGCCCACGCAGAGGATGTTGGGAAACGCGGTGCATCTGAAGAGAACTTTCCTGGGAACTTGCTCCGTACACAGGGTTTACTCTTCTCCAAGCACATAAGGCAAGCTACAGCTTCTGACAAACTCGAGAGTGCAGCTTCCAGAAAATTAACCAAAATCAGTCCTTTGGGTGCATTTCTACTCTGCCTGAGCCCACACTCCAAGCTCACAGCCCTTCAAGGGAGTTGTGTCCCCACTTCCAGTCCTTTCCATTATTTACCTGACCTAGAATGTCCTCGACCCAACAACATCTAAATCTCTTCCAGCCTTCCTGGCCCAACGTAAGTTCCATGGCTATCTCAGTTCATGAGCAACTGTCTTCCTTCTGAACTCCACATCAAACAAGAAGCCAGGGGAATGCCTGATTTGCTGGGTCAGAATCTGTGCTACTCCTCTGGCATCGACACTGCCTTAGGCTGTCAGGGCCATCGGCACGTTTATGGCTTCCCTTCCAAGGAGGATGCTATTGGCGAGCTAGACACACGCCCATTCCCAACCTTGCCTACCTCCACCGAAGAGTTGGAAAAGCCTAAACCCTCATATTCCCAGCCCGTTTTACTGCTTGCGTGGCCCTATGACATGTGCTGTAGCCAATGACAGATTAGCTCCAGTCTTGTGTGGTCGGCTGGGAGGAGTGGCGGGGTAGGGAGGGAGGTACTTCTTCCCGATGAAAGACACAGAAACAGCTGGCTAGCCTACTCTTCCTTTTTGTTCCAGCCTCAAGCAGGGGCGTGATGCTTGGGGCCGCAGCATCATGTGACCATGAGGCCAAGAGCACTAAGATGAGAAGCCACTAACTAAGAATGGACCTATGGGGGGGCTGGTCCCTAAGGACATTGTTGAGCAGCTAAACCAACAGCAGCATTCACCTGCCCTAGACTACTTCTTATAAAATAATTAATTAATTAAACTCATTTATTTAATACATTTTTAGCTGATTTTTCAGTCACTTGCAGCTGAAAGATTTTCTAACTCTATCATCTTCCTTCCCGGACTATGAGCTATTTGATGGCAGGGATCATTTCTTTCATTTCTTTGCCTCTTTTAGCATCTACTGTAGGGCCTGGTCCATAACCAGCCTAGAAAACCATCTTCTAGCAGATGGGAAAGGTCAGGAGGGAGTTTTCTACCCCTCAAAGTATCTTTTGAGGCACACAAGACATGGGTTGTAAATGAAATAGTGGTAAACAAATGAGAAGGTCTAGACCTAATTGAAAAATTAGATGTAAATAAATCCTGCTGACCATATGGCATCCATCCAAGAGCTCTGAAGGGTGAAATTGCAGAAATGTTGGCCAAAATGTGTGACTGATTATAAAAGCCTACAGAGGAACCCAAGAACCAAAGAGCAATGGGCCTGGCTTTTATTCCAAACATGTTGATAGAATCTGTAAGAGATCACAGGACCGCTGAAGAACAGGAACTTGGTGGAAAGCTGGCATGGTTCTTCTTAAAAGAGATTCAGAAAAAAGCTAATCTGAAAATTCTCTTTTAAAGGGGAGCAAATAGAGAAGCATAGTGGAAGGAGAGGGAGGAGACCGGTAGACAGCACATCTTCAGAATTTCAGAAATTCCATGGTGTGGTTTTAAAGCACAGGCTCGTGAACATTCATCTGAGGCTGTGGCTTCAAATCCAGAAATAGAGAAATAGAATTAAATAAGCATATGTTTTAATAGAGACTTCCAAAGGCAGGCTTCCCCCCAGGAACCATTAATAAGATGGAGAGGCAGGGAACATTTGGGGGACTATCTGGAGGGGGGAATGTTTTCATCTAAGCGTGACCCCAACAGAAAGCCCAGAGAACAGGGGTAAGGTTGCCAGATAAAACACGGAACTGTTTTTATACTGCTAGTTATACTTTAACTTGAGAGCGACAACAAAAAATTGTGTAGCACAAGTATATCCCAAACCTAAGTGTACCCCTGGGATATACCTACACTACAAAATCATTCACTGGTTCTCTAAAACACAATTGCAACGGGGCTTTCCAGGTTTGGGGTTTTGTGCTTTCTCTTTGCTCGCTTGTTTGGTTTTGAGCTTGTGCTCTTTTGTTTTTTGCTAAATCTGGTAAGCTCAGACGAGGAGAAATGCGGGGAGGCCGGAAGAGCTAGATGAGGCGATCTAGAGTCTGAAGAATAGTGGCAGAGAGGGCTGTTGGCCAAGGTGATAGAGAAGGAGCAATCTCAGCCACACCTAGGAGACAGTGGGCCCTGGGTCCTCAGGACCTTGGAGGGGACAGGGGAAAGGGACAACAGAGGTTCAAAGACACAAGCAACACAGCCCAGTGGTTAAAAGTACACACTCCGGGGGCACCTGGGAGGCCCAGGCCGTTAAGTGTCTGACTCTTGATTTTGGCTCAGGTCATGATCTCAGCGTCATAAGATCAAGCCCTTTGTCAGTCTCCATGCTCAGCATGGAGCCTGCTTGAGATTCTTTCTCTCCTCCTCCCTCCTCGCCCTGCCCCTCTCCACCCGTTCTCTCTCTCTCTCTCTCTCTCTCTCCCTCCCTCCCTAACAAACAAAAACAAAAACAAAACAAAAAAAACAAGTACCTACCCACCCTGGAAGCAAACTGTCTAGGTTCAAGCTCTGGCATTTACCAGCTGGGGTTTGGGCAGCCATTGCTTAACCACTCTGTGCCTCACTTTTCTCATCTGCAAACTAGCATTCTAAGAGCACCCACTTCATAGATTACTAAGGAATAAATGGCTCAACACATGTAAAGTGCCCAGAACAGTGCCTGGTACATGACTATGTCACCTACCATCATGTGCACGGGTGAGTCAGAATGGGTCTGCCCCTTGACGTCAGCCTCTATCTAGTGGCTCCCCAGGCCTCCCAGCTTCCCAGCGTCCCAGGCTGCTGGAAGGACCACGTTCGCCACTTCTCAGCCAGGCAGTGCTTTGTGGGATAGCCACACAGCACACCTGAGGCATGAATGACTGACGGGGGCCGTTGCAGGAATGCAGAATGCACTCTCCTAGGGGCCACCATCCTCCCCAAGGGACACACTTCCTAAACCTCAGCACCCTAGCTCTCCTCCCTCTGCCTCTGCCAGGAGCAATGAGAGTCTTCCTTCCCAACATCCGCAGTCCCCTCCGCACCTGCAGGGCCAGCGGCCCGTAGCTGGGGGTTAGGTCGAGCAGGGCTCCAGAGCCCGCAGCGTCTGCGCAGCGCTCTGCTGGGGCTGCACAGTCAGCACTGGCTTACCCGTCGTCCATACCCGTCGGGTATGGACCAGGCTTTGATCTTCCTTTTCCAGCTCCAGGGCTCCTGGCTTGCTGCTGACACTCTCTGTCACCTCCACATACCACCTGGCCTCCAAATCTTCCTGGCTTAACCCTAAACAATTACAAGGTCCTTGACCTTCCGCTTCCCGGTCTCCGTCCTTGGCTCCCTAATTCCCCTCTCCAGCCTGGACTCACTGAGAGCCGAGAGCCGGCTTGCTCCTCCCTTAAGTGAGGAAACCAGAGAAAGAAGCAATTAGCCACTGCCCTGGGGTAAGAGGGAGCTTAGTACAGCTAGGGGCTGAGGCCCAGGGTGAGTCCACGGACAGCAGAGTGGGCGGCAAAGTGGACGATTGCAGAAGGAACATCTAGGAGAAAAGTCCAATTTTAAAATCGGGAAAATGAGAAATTAGAACCCTCGTGTGCTGCTGGTGAAAATGTAAAATGGCACGGCTGCTGCGGAAAACCACTTGGTGATTCCTTAATAAGTTAAATATAAAGTCACGCTATGGCTCAGCAATTCCACACCCAAGTACACACCCAAAGGAATTAAAAATAAGCTTTCAAACAAAAACTTGTACAGGAATGATTATAGCAGCATTATTCACAATAGCCAAAACATAGAAACCATCCAAATGTCATCGACTGATGAATGGATAAGCAAAATGTGGTCTATCCACACAATGGGGTATTATTCCATCATAGGCAGAGGAGCTCTGATGCACGCTACAACGTGGGTGGACTTTGAAAACAGGACGCTAAATGAAAGAAACCAGACACAAAAGGCCACATGTTACGTGATTCCATGTATATCCATTTAAATGTCCAGAATAGGCAAATCTATGGACATAGAAGGAGATTAGCGGTTGCCAGGAGGCGGAGGGATTGGGAGATTGTGGGTAACAATAAAGAGATACAAAGTTTCCTTTTAGGGTAAGGCAAAGGTTCTAAAGTTGATTGTCCTGTTAATGCATGACTCTATTTTAGGAGAACACAAGAGATCGTACACTTTAAAAGGTAAATTTTGTGTTGTATGAACTGTATCTCAGTAAAGCTGGTTGTTTTTTTTTTTTAAGTTGGCAAATGATCCAAAATAGATTTCAATTCTATGAGACTAAGTTGAGAGAAAGAGTCAAAAGCTCATTTACCAAGGAAGAAATGAATTCTCCGGCACTCCAATTGTGGTGGCTTAGAAAACCCAAAAGGTGGGTTACAGATCGTCCTCTGTCTCCATTATTGGCTTATTTTCCTCTCTTGTGTTTCTCCTCCAATGAAATCAGATTATAATCGTTGGCCAACCTGACTCCGCCTCTACTGCACCATGGGATCTCAGAGAACTGAGATCATCTCCAGCACCTAGCACCTGACTGGTGCTCAAGAAAGAAATGTTGAATTAATAGAAATCTTGTAAATCCTGGTCTCTTTTATCTAAAGACCTGACAGTCTCACAAGAAACGGCTAACACTAATTGCCTTGGGGAGAGGAACCAGGTGGCTAAGGAGAGGGAGCAGGAGACACTGTCTGTCTATCCTCCAGTAAATTTTGACTTTTATGCATGCTAACTCATCACTTGTTCCAAAAAGAAATTCATTTAACTTTTTAAACTGCTTAAAAGTGTGACACCTATTAGCAAAGACACTGAATCCGTGCATTTGATGAAAGAGAAAAGAGTAGAATATGACAATGGTCTTCAGAGAGTAGATTTCAGCAGCAAACCCCTTAGTGGGACATTCAGGACAATGGGATGCAAAGCCCCTGGGAGGGAATAGTGGTGACACATATGGCCCCCTTCCCATACCTCTAAGGAGACAATCTTATCTCTTCATTTACTCTTCGTTATGACGTCAGGTCTCCATCCGTGACCAGCCCTCAGCACAAACATGGCACAAGGCAGGCACCCAGGATCTGTCACTTAGCTGACGCTGAGTGAGTGAGTACCCACCTCTCTGATTAATTTCACCCTGCTATCAGCCTTACGAGGCAGGTGCTATTATTCCCATTTTGCAAATGAGTCACCAAGCGCTTAAAGTAACTTTCCGAAGAGCCCCAAGCTCCTAAATGCCAGAACCAGCACTCAAACCCCGTAGACTCCCACATCAATTAGCTTAACCGAGAATGCTGTGTCGTGATTCACACCAGAGACACGACACCGAGAGCGAGAAAGACTGAGAGAGAGAGAGAGGAGGTGAGTGCAGCAGGCAAAAAAAGGAGGAAGAGAAAGAAGAGAAAGAGGAGGTCAAGAGCAGGAAAGAGGGAGGGATGACAGGAGGTCTCCGGGTCCCAGGCACGTGCCCTCCACTTTGAGAGGCAGCAGCTCTATCTGGTCGGTGCCTGAGAGGTCCGGGACCTACCCAGGCTGTGCAAACTCTCAAGAGACTGATGAATAAGCCAGAACATTAGATCATTTGTTCCAGGAAGAACTGTAACTTCCGAGCAAACCAGAACCTCATGTCCTGCGTACGTGGGAAATGAACGATTCTCATCAGAAGACTGCGTAGTAAGCAAGGGCCCTGCCCGAGAGGAGCAGGCTGATTTCAATGGCTCGTGTCGGTGAGTTATGATTGCTTGATGCTCTGGCCTCTCTCGGGCCTGCCTGTCACGCAGAGCGGATGTTCCCGTCAGCCGGATGGGCCCCCTTGCTCTGGACAGCGCAGAAAAAAAAAACAAAACAACTCACAAATCATGGGTCCTCAGAGTCCCCTTCCACTTGACGATGCACAGACCACCCCCTTTAGTCGAAGCATTTCCCAGACAAGGCACATTGTGATCGATTACATTTCACAATTGATCAGGCTTCACGATCATAGATGCTTAATCCATTATGCATGGAGTCTTCTTCCTAGTTTTTTGGAGGACAACCAAGGTCTGAAAAAAGGGAACAAAACAAAACACTCCTCTTGGGCCTGTGGGCTGACTGTACCTTATTCTCGGTCAAAAAGCTACCTACGGCCCCTACCCCAGCCGGGCTGCGGCTCTCCATCCCAGGAAAGGGTCTGATTTTTGTCCTCACAGTGTGGTGGTTTGGGACCTCGGTTGACCTTGGGATGGGACGGGACAGGGTGGGAACCAAGCCTGGGGTGAGCAGGTACATGCCAAGGTGAAAGAATGAATGTAATTTAAAAGATAAAATTATGACTCCACTTAAGCAAGTCTGATCTCACCCAGGCTGTTCATAAAAGTTGTCAATAGGCTGCCTAGAGAATTTCTGTGGTACGAGACAAAACCCCCTTGCCAAGAGCAAACTTTCCCACCACTCCTGCTAATAGTAATATTTAAAGCTACTGAGCCCTTTCGATGTTCTAGATGCTGCATCAGATCGCTGCATGCACGCATAAGTTACCCACCATTGTGTAACAAATTACCCCGAGACTTGCAACTTAAAACAACACACATTCCTTGCCTTGTGGTTCCTGTGGGTCCAGGCACAATTTTGCTGGGTCTTCTGGCTCCCCGGAGCCCACACTCTTATCTCAAAGCTCCACGGGAAGGACTCATTTCCGAAGGCACTCACGCTGTTGTCAAAACTTACTTCCCCTTGAGCTGTGCGAGTTACACTCCTCACGGAGCCGTTCCTTTCCACGTGCACCTCTCCATAGAGCATCTTAGAACTCAGAAGCTGGCTTCCTCAAAGAGCAGAGAGTACCAGCAAGAGAAGGTGCTAGCAAGACAGAAGTCAGAGCCTTCGTAATTTACTCATGGAAGTGCCTTCCCAACATTTTGCCATATTCTGTTGGTTAGCATTAAGTCACGAAGGCCAGCCCACACCCAAAGGGAGGGGATACATAGGGGGTGAATACCAGGAGGTGAGAATAATCGGGAGCCATGTCAGAAGCATGTGGTCTCCTCAAGACATGGTCACAGTGTATGATGTCCTCAAGGCAACCCTACGATACAGATGCTACTGTTAGTCTGTATTTCACAGATAGCAGAAGCTGAAACTCCGAAAGGTTAAGTAAGTTGTCTGAGATCACACAGCTCATTGACGGTAGAAGCAGAACTCGCACACAAGTCTGTTTTAATAACCATTCCTTAGAATTCAGCCCGGTCAGGGAGGTTTCTGGAGTCAAGTGATTTTCCCATAGTGGTCCCAAGATTCTACCCCAAAAGGGCCACTCATTCTGTCATTGGGTGGGACTGATTGCCTCTGATCTAGCATGAGACTGTCTGAAGGGAACCCAAATATTAGTGACCACGGCATCAAGATCACTATTTAGGGGCCCCTGGGTGGCTCAGTGGGTTAAAGCCCCTGCCTTCGGCTTAGACCCTGATCTCAGGGTTCTGATATCGAGCCCCGCATCGGGCTCACTGCTCCTCAGGGAGTCTACTTCCCCCCCTCTCTCTGCCTGCCTCTCTGCCTACCTGTGATCTCTCTCTCTCTGTCAAATAAATATATAAAATCTAAAAAAAAAAAGATCAATATCTAGACCTGCCCCATTCTAGGCTTCTGACTTCAGACTCGCTGTGGTAATGGCTGATGCTCACCCACCTTGGCTCTGCCTTTCTTTCGGTCACTGGCTGGTTTCCACAGCCCATCATTATAACTTGTGATTGCATATCAATTATTCTCCTTGGCAACCCGTCCAATGATACGACTCTGGAACTCCTTGACTTAGCACAATAACCTCTCCTTGACACGTATCGGGCACAGCTGTGCGAGGCATTGAGCGAGGCAGGGAAAATCAGATGCGGTCCCTTATTCTGCGCCGCTGGGTACAGGAGCTACCGGCCGTGGACTGCTATGGGCACTTGAGAAGTGGCTAGTCTGAAATGAGAGGTGCTAGATCTGTAAAATAGCCATCTCGAAGACTTCCATGAAAACCAGTAGAACTAGCTCATTAATACCTTTTATACTGATTACATGTTCAAAGGTAATATTGGGGATCTATTGAGTTAAGCTGAAATATGCTACTGAGATTAATTTTGCTTTTATTTCCTTGTTGGTGGCTTGTTGTACTTCTTTGGGGCTGCACTGGAGCAGAGGGGGAGGGCTTGCTCTGTGCCGGGCCCTGTGTTCTACACTGAACACAGATCGTTTCATTTCGTCCGTATAAGGAGCTCATGCAGTGGGGACACCTGGGTGCTGCCGTCTGTTAAGCATTTGACTCATGGCTTCAGCTCAGGTCGTGATCTCAGGGCCCTGAGATAGAGCCCCAAGTCGGACTCCATGCTCGCCCCGAGTCTGCTTGAGATTCTCTCTCCCACTCCCTCTGCCCCTCCTCTCATGCTCACGCTCTCTCTCTAAAACAAGTACATACGGGCCCTTGGGTGGCTCCGTCGGTTAAGTGTTTGCTTTCAGCTCAGGTCATGATCCTGTGGTCCTGGGATTGAGCCCCGCATGGGGCTCCCTGCTCAGTGAGGAGCCTGCTTCCCCTCTTCCTCCACCTGCCGCCCCCCCCCGCTAGTGTGCTCCCCCCTCTCTCTTGTCAAATAAATAAATAAATAAGATATTTTAAAATAATAATGATAAAATAATGTAAAATAAAATAAAACAAATCTGGAAGGAAGGAAGGAAGGAAGGAAGGAAGGAAGGAAGGAAGGAAGGAAGGAAGGAAGGAAGGAAGGAAGGAAGGAAGAAAGGAAGGAAGGAAGAAAAGAAAGAAAGTCCACGCAGTGGACATCATTTTCTCTTTTACGGCAAACATAGTGACTGGCAAGATAAGCCAGGATGCCATGCCCAGGAGTTTGGACTTCATCCTGAAGGTCAGTAGTCTCAACCTTGGTCGCACATTGGAATCTTTGGAAGAGGATTTTGAAAATAGCAATGCCCAGGCGCCATCCCAGAGCAGTTAAATTGGCAAGTTGAAGGAGCTGGTGTCAGGGTGGTCCAGAGCCCCGAGTTTGTTAGACGTTTTGGCAAGCGCTTCTAATGAGAGACCAAGGCTGAGAACCTCTCCTCGGTAGCGGCAGTCTAGGGAAGAGCTTTAAGAAGTGGCATCCGGGGGCACCTGAGTGGCTTAGTTGGTTCGGTGACTGCCTTTGGCTCAGGTCATGGTCCCGGAGACCCAGAATCGAGTCCCACATCGGGCTCCCGGCTCTGTGGGGAATCTGCTTCTCCCTCTGACCTTCTCCCCTCTTGGGCTCTCTCTCACTTTCTCTCTCTCTCTCAAATAAATAAAATCTTAAAAAAAAAAAAAAAAAAAAGAAGTGGAGTCCGAGGATCGCAGTTTTGTGTTGGGAAGATCATTCTGAAGGTTCTGTGAGAAACGGGTTACTGGACTCAAGAGACTGGAGGCGGGAAGTCCGGGCGGGGTTCTACTGGATTAGCCCAGGTCAGGGACGCTGAGTCCTCAGGGCACATGGCTGACCGGCGGCGGGTGGGGTACCCGCAGGAGAAAGACCGCTGCTGTGCCTGTGCCATCTGCGGCCCTCACCTCTCGATCATGCGTCTCCAGCCTCCCATTCCCCTGCCGGTAGGTCTGTCCCACGTGGCATCCCATGGCCGCCTCCAGCTCCCCACATCCTGATTGGAGCTATTATATCCCTGCAGACCTGCAGAGCCTGCTTCTCCGGGTTCCCTCAGTCTCCTCATGGCTCTCTGGAAACCCCATCCAACATCACCTCCTCCCTCTCCCTCTCTTTCCACATCCCATTGGTTTCCAAGGATGGTCGCTTCTACCTCAGAGATGCTCCTCCCCGTCGTCCCCTAGCCCCTGCTCCTCTCGTGCCCCGAGCACCATGATACTCCCGGTGGTGACCACCTCGGACAGGCTACTCCAAGCCATTCTCCCCATTTCCTGTTCAGAAATGCTGACCTTATTTAGGGATCAGGCAAGGAGATCCCACTTTGACTTAGGCCAACATGTGGAACCCTGACTATACATTAGAATCAGTTGAGGGATTTTTTTAAAAATCCCAGTTCACAGGCCCTGCTGCTTGAAATTTTGATTCAGTAGGTCAGGTGTATGGCTCAGACATTTTATATATATATATAAAATTATATGTACATATTACATATTAGGATCACCCAGGTAGTTGCAGTTTTTTATATTGATACACTTTCCCAAGGTTATTCTACTACATAGCCAGAATTAAGAGCCATCACCCAAAACCAGTGCTTCTGAAAGTGTGGTCTCTGGACCAGCAGCAACCTATATGGGAACTTGTTAGAAATAAAAATTCTTGGGCCCCACTCCAGACCTACTAAACCAGAACCCTGAGGTGAGGCCTAGCAATCTGTGTTTTAATAAGTCTTCCAAGTTTTAATAAGCACACTCAAATTTGAGAATCACTGGCCTAAATTATTCACATTAATCCCATTCATAGTTGAAGTGATTCATTTTCAGTGGGCCTGTGACTTGGTTCTGGCCAATGAAACATGAAGGAAAGTCTTCCTACCTTCCTATCACACAAAAACAAAACTCTTTCTTTAACTTGGGCCTGTTCCTATGTGAGGCTGTGATGGTTGGTGCTATGGCAGCCATCCTGGGACTATGAGGAGAAAGTAGAGTGCATCAAAGGTAATGGTAATCCAGACTGTAATGTTCTTGAGCTGTCAAATTAACCACTCCTGGAATTTTCTGATCTGATAGTTGATGTGAGATCATTAAATGACATTCCCGTTTAAGCCATTCTTAGTTGCCTATTGTCTTACCTGCAGCCAATAGCATCCTAACTTCCATAGCCTCCTGTTTGCCACAGCTCCAGGCTATCCCCTTCAAACCCATCCTACTGTCAAGAACTGTGAAGAGTCTTAGGTTTTACCCCACTTACAAGCTAACAACTTAGCCTGGCAAAAGGCACAAGGCCTCCTAGGTCAGAGGCAAAAGACTATGTTATGCAGGGTACAGCAAGCAGCATATTTGCATGGGTTTCCCTTTGTCTCGTAGCCGACACACTGGGCTTCCATGGGTCCAGAAGAAGAATTCAGACAAGGGGTTCTTGTGGCCCCTTAACCCCACACCTCTCCTTACCTTGCCTGCAATCAAGGCGCTACATGACCCGCCTCCAACTTACTTCTCTAGAGGATCCCTGGACTGTCTCTGCACTCTTCACATTTCCCAGACTACGTAGGTTCCTCCAACCCACCGGTTGTCTTACCCCTTTGTCCTTTTGTTCATGTTCCTCACTGGGCCTGGAATGTACTCGTCCACCCGCCTCGGCTCCTGGGAAAATCCTGTCCCTCCCTCAGGCCCATGTGAAGTGATATGACTTCGGTGGAACTCTGGAGGAGTCCGTCTCAGCTGGACCGACCCTCTGCCTCCTTTCATCCCCCAGGGGCTGTGAACTTCTCTCGTGGTTCTCATCTTTCGGGGCTACTGTTATAGTTCTCCCAGGCTTGTGTAGTGGAATAAAAGCTCACAAAAGCGGGAACTGCATGATACTCCCTTCTGTCTCCCTTTCAGCCCTGAGCGCTGTTACGAGCTCTGTAACTAGTGTGATAGTCTCCCCCCTAAATACATTTGAACACCATGGCTGCTTTTTCCTGACTGAGGCAAACGCGCCGGTCCTGCTGGGACTGCATCACCACCAAGCTATTCCATTTTGCTGCTGCCTTACACAGCAGAGGAAGGATGAGGCCTTCATGTCCCTGGAACTGATGTCATTTGGTGAGTCAGTCAAAGGGCAAACAGGCAGCATACAAGTCTATAGGGATAGCGTGTGCTGTGGCGAGTGCGCAGAATCCTGCAGTCCTTTGTGGAGCTTCCAAAACTTTACTGAGCATGGATCCCAGCTTTGCTCACACACCTCACCCCTGGGGTAGCTGGGGGGGCGGGGGGGCTGGGTTAGGCTGGAGTCCTCGACCCCAGCGGGCTACCA
The DNA here is from genome assembly GCA_028533885.1 of Nasua narica. NCBI lineage: Eukaryota > Metazoa > Chordata > Mammalia > Carnivora > Procyonidae > Nasua > Nasua narica. The sequence continues at coordinate 99,574,177 of CM052802.1, forward strand.
AATATCATTTTCTGCATAATTGTGGAAAGAAAAAAGTTGACACGACCTACTTTAGGGGTGTCCAATTCCTCCACCCCTAAGGGTACTAGCATCTCGAGAGTTTAATCCTACAAAGGCTTAGATTGTCGTAGCGATGATAAGCACCACATAAAAGGATCTGCAAACAAAACGGGAGGGCATAAAAATGCGGGTTGAGATGAGCATGGGCAGGTTGACAATGGTGCGACACATTGTGCTGCATGGCGACCGGGGTGGGTCTGAAGGGAAGAGGGCAGACGGCCTAGCCGGAACCGGGCAAAAATGGGTAGGATTTGAGTGAGCCTAAAATGGGTTGGATGGGGTAGGGGGGTTGGGCTGCCACCAGAGAACCCCCGGCTTTCCTCAGTGTCTCCCTTCCTCCACCCTGCCAGCATCCCGACTGGTAGCTGCGCCCAGACGAGCCTCGTTCCCAGTCCGTGTCCAAACCACGTGACACAATCAGTGCCGCCTGGTTGACTCCACTGAAGGCCACGTCTATGACTGATCCCCTCTGGAAAAGCCCCTTAATCATGATGATTCAATGTCCCATGACCTACACTGCTTTTTTTCTTTACTCCCCGACGCTGGATAGGACTCCGGGATCCCCCCGCCCCACCTTTTTTTTTCTTTTTAAAAATCTTATTTATTTGACAGAGAGAGAGATCACAAGTAGGCAGAGAGGCAGGCAGAGAGAGAGGGGGAAGCAGGCTCCCCGCTGAGCAGAGAGCCCGATGCGGGGCTCGATTCCAGGACCCTGAGATCATGACCCGAGCCAAAGGCTGAGGCTTTAACCCACTGAGCCACACCGGCGCCCCACCCCCGGCCCACTTTGTAAACACCTAATGTCCTGTTTATATTTCTACACTGAGTTCGTCCTCTTTCTCTCTGCCTTCCTAGGGCTGTAATAGGCCACATGGCTCTTCTCAGTTCTTTTTTTGTTCCTGTTACCACGGGGCCCTTCTGCTCCCCCATCACTCTCTTAGCAGCTCAATGTCCTTTGCAATTTCAGCTGAAATCAGATTCCTTCTCTCTTGCTTTGCTTTCCCACCTCCTGTGGCCTCCCTTGTCATTTATTATTTAACTCAATCACCCTATTACATATGCACAGGAGCTGGTTCTGAATATGCCTGGTATGGAAAAAAAAATTAAGATCCAAAGCAGAAGTAAACTCACCTCCCTCTACTCAGCCCACCTCCCAACTCCATTGTCATTCTGCTCCAGTCCCCAGCGAGCCCCCCACCCCACCCCCGGGGGGGCCAGCCAGTGAGCACGGATCTGCCCAATTAACAACTTCTCAGGTTGGACCCAGTGGAAAATTTCCAGATGGCTACTTACAGATAGCTTTAAGTTTATGTAAGAGATGTCTTCCTGAAGGTGGATGTTTGAATGAAATCCCATATGTAATTCCAAATGTAATAAGGTGAGTGGAAAACACACAGCGTGATTGTTCAGGGACCCCGGTTCTATTCTCTAGTTAATGTCCGTCATTAGCTTACTCTTGAACCTTTAGATCCTCTAAACCTCAGTTTTCTCATCTGTAGAGCAAGGGCTCCTCAAATCCCTTCCAGTGGGAAATTCTAAAAATCATATTTACCCAGTGAGCCACATGATTCAATTGGAGATCTATTCCCTTCGTCAAAATCTGGCTCACAGCTAATCAATGGGTAATAAGGAATATACTTGCTATGCTAATGTTCCTCATAACTTTAGGTTAACCAGGTGAACCCCTCATTGTACAGTTGAAGAGGCTGGAGCCCAGAGAGGTGAAGCAGCTAACCCAAGGTCACAGGGCAAAGGAGGGGCAGAGTCAGACCATAACTCACCACCCCCGGCTCCTTATGTGGTGTCTGAAGGCTAACTGCAAATATCTTGACCCTCCTTCCAGTGAGAGGTGGGTCCATGTCCCCTTCATCCAGTTGGCCTTGGCTTCCTCCAGTAGAGTACATGCGAGTCATGCTATATGACTGTGAAGGCAAAGGTCATAAGGCCATGCAGCTCCGGCCTCCCCTTCAGGGAACACGTCCTTGATCTCTGAGCCCTGAGCCTCCATGTACGAAATCCCATGATCCTGAGACCTCCGTGCTATAGAGGCCACGTGAAGACAATCTGGACGCTGGTCTCCACCAGCCCACGTATCAGCCAGCCTGGCCCCACTGCCAGACGTGAGTGAAGAAACCATATTGGAACTGGCCTCCAATCTACCAGAGCTGAAGGTACCCCCAGCTACTCAAGTCCTCCCCTGAAGCCCCAGACACCAGGGAGCAAACAAGAGCCATCCTTCATGTCCTTTCCTAACTCCTGACCCAAAGAATCGGAGAGCACGATGAAACAGGGGTTGTTTTACATCACTAAGTTGTGGGGTGACTTTTTACATGGCCATAGATAGCCCTGGGAATTAGCAAACTCTCACACTAGCTAATAACTGAGCTTAGGGCTCCCTGCTGGAAGTTTGCGATTCAGCACACAGGCTGAAGGTGGAGAGAGGTACCCCTGACTCCCCCCAACCCCCTTCCCTGAACCCCCATTCTACTTCTGGTGCAATTGTTCACACAGGCACCCGCCACATCCTCAAGCTAAGTTCCCTCTCCTCCCCCACTCCTTTGTGTATATCACGGATGTCGGTCTTATCACACTGGATAACAACTGACATCGATGTCTGTCTTTACTAGACTGTGAGCTCTATAGGGGCACAGCTACGTTCTATGCATTTCCCTGGGGCCGCACCTAGCACAGAGCGGGCACAAAAATGTGTGTGGAATGAGATGTGCATGTATGTGCATGTGGGATGAAACTGGCAAAGACCATGTGATCAGCTGCTTGCCCCCCACCGCCCCCCCCCCCCCGGCCGCTGGATGAGGAGAGCGTACCCAGGACCTCCTCCTCATGCTCCTCCAGACAGGGCTCACTTATTTTCTTTCCAGGCAGACCCCATCTGCTGCACATCAGCCCAGGAGCAAGAAGGGGAAGTGCCGTGTGCTGCAGGCAGGGCGGGGGCGGACAGAGAAAGAGCGAAACTCAGCCAGCTGGGACTGGGACCAGGAGACAATCGAACCATCCTGGAGAGTCAGATGTGTGTTTTGTTAGTTGTTGCCTTTATGAATGTACATATCCTGAAACCCTGGTTGATTTTCTTGTTCAAACATTGGCTTAAAATTGTTGGCTCTGGGAGAGGTCCTGTCCTTCAGCAGGTTCTGTCATAAACTTTGAAACTCCAAGGTCTGGTTCAGTGGCGAGCTGGAAAAGTTCCTGGTTGCTAAGAGACCTGAGAACAAATTACCAGTTTACAAAAGACCCAGCTAAGGCCAGTAAAGCAACAAAACAAAGCAAGGTAGGAAATGAGCCTCCTCAAAATCAAAATAAGGGAAATAAACTAGCTGGGGAAATGGCTGATTGGAAAAGACAATTGTAAACATTCTTCTTGCTGAAATGTAACAAGGCACTATAGATAGCTACACTTTGTGTTTTTGTCACCTGAAGGAAACAGCAGGGAAGCCCCTTTCCAGTCCTGAGATTCTGAATCCATGAGTCAGAAGGAAAAATACACACTGTCCCAGTTGATAAGAAGGCAAAAAAACATGAAATGAGGCTGCCTCTTTCATGAGCTCTCCCCTCCAGGAGGGTGAATGGGCTGCCTGGGGCTGCGGCCCAGAAACATCCCTGCAGGGCAAACAAAAGCCTCCTTTCCAGGAAAGGGTTCTCATCGCTGCGGTGAGGGGTCCCGGAGACACGGAGGGCACTGGCCCCCAATGGGAGCAGGACAAGTTCCAATCTCGCCCTAAATCTGGGGTGAGCAGTCCCTGAGTTTGTAAAAGGAAGGAACAGGGAAGAAAAGCACCAAACAGGTCCCAGGTATTTATTGTGTTAAGATGCTTTTATAGCTATGATTTTTCGGTCATTCCTTTTCTGGACGGATGATTTAATAAGATTAAGATTCTTTTTAATGATAAAAAGAAAAAGACATGCTAATCCCTCAGTGAACCACATTTATGCTGGAAATTCAGCTCCTGGGACAGAAAGACCTCCTAAGACCCCACCGCAGTAGGAAGTAGGAAGATCTAAGTGGAAATTACCAGCCTGTTGAGACAGGAGTTTGAAAATCTTCGGTGACCACAGAGGTGACCGAACCTCTGAAGTGAGTCCAAAAAAAAAATGGGCGCCTGGGTGGCTCAGTTGGTTAAGCAACTAACTGCCTTCGGCTCAGGTCATGATCCTGGAGTTCCGGGATCAAGTCCCGCATCGGGCTCCCAGCTCTGCAGGAAGTCTGCTTCTTCCTATGACCTTGTCTCCTCTCAGGCTCTCTCTCCTGTTCTCTCTCTCTCTCACAAATAAATAAATAAAATCTTAAAAAAAAAAAAAAAAAAGGAGGGGGTTGTGGCATACGGGGCATTGGGGAGACAGAAATTGGGCGAAAATTCAGCCAGCCACGAGGAGTGTGTCGGGGAGTTACGGAGTGATGTGGTTACAGCTCTGTGCCTGAACAGTGTCCCCGATCTACATTTGTCGGACAGCAAAAGAATTTCAGAATATGATGAATCGAACAAGATGAAGTAATCTTTAGGGAAAAAATACAGTTCCCCACAACAGCCGCTACCTTCAAATCTTTTCTGACGATCTTGTTTATCGACTTCGAATAGCGCGCAACTGCTGTGTCGTAGGGGATGGGTAGGATCCCATGAAAGATTGTAGTATTGTCCCCAATACTCAGCCTCCCTCCCTGTGGGAGAACAACTCACCGCCACCGCTTGGTCCATGAACTGTAAGCAGAAGTCACTCATGTCGCTTTCAGGTACAAGTTTTAAGAGCTAGCATGTGATTTT
>CM052802.1:99579511-99603683 GCA_028533885.1 Nasua narica
ATTTGACGCTGTCCAGACCACCCTGGTCTCTGAAAGTGGGCAGCTAACCTGCCCTAATCTAGGACCAGAACTGGGACTCAAAACCAAATTTCCTGAAGGTGCACACACCTTTCCGTTCACCAGGCTGGTGAGAAAATCCCGGCACACTACACTGTAACTTCCAGAACCCAGTCTTTTCTCTTTTTTGAAAGTCAAGAGCACCAGTGCTCATCTCTTATCTCTGACCTCAAATGCCCTCCTCTATAATTTATCAAAGATTAATGGCAGCAGTTCCGAAATCGCATGTCAAGTCCCCCCCGGGCTGCAGGATGTGATTCATCAGGCTCAGGGCTCCAAGTTCATTACAGCAGCTTGGGCTGGCTTTTCTGCCTCTTCCTCTGTCCTTGATTTCAATCCCTTCTTTGCAATGTTTACCCTACCCTTTCCAAGTGGAAGACTACTTTCTTCATTGGAGAAGAAGGAGGTAAAATAGTAATTAGATAAGCCCTTCCTTACTTTGACTTCAGCCTGGAACATTAGATCATTGTATCTAAGCTATGTTTGCCCTTTCTCCTTGCATGTTCAACAGAGATAAATAGGATTTCTCTTAATGTTCAGAACCCGCAGCTCATTCAATGCATTAGACCTTCCACCTTGGTTCTTATAAACAGGGACACACTTCGGCATTCAGCCCTTGCCCCATGTCATTTAGGGGACCCTGGAGGCCTTTTTACACAAACCTAACCTCCACAGCAGCTTCTGAATACCAGGCCAACTCTTTTGGGACCCAGCCTGCTGCTTCTCCTGCAGACTTCTGTCCCTCCTTTATCTCTCACCATCTCCCTCCTTTTTTTTTTATTAATTTTTTTAAGATTTTATTTATTTATTTGACAGAGAGATCACAAGTAGGCAGAGAGGCAGGCAAGGAGAGAGGGGGAAGCAGGCTCCCTGCCCAGCAGAGAGCCCGATGCGGGGCTCAATCCCAGGACCCTGAGATCGTGACCTGAGCAGAAGGCAGAGGCTTTAACCCACTGAGCCACCCAGGCGCCCCTCGTCATCTCCCTTCTTAACAGCGTGACTGAAACGTTCTTAGTCGTAATCCTTGGCTCATATTTCCAATCCCCTTTACTTTTATTCCTGAGGGCAGAGCTCATGAAATCACCTGCTTCCATCAGGTTGAGGGGAGGCTCTCCTGACTTCATCTCCAGGAAGCCTCACTCACTTCCTACAAGGTTAGCCCCCAGGCAGTGGTCTTTTGCATCATCTGAATATCTGAGACTCTCCAGCCCTGTAACCCCCTGCTTCCCTGACTTCTATCTTGTATGCCACCCCGCTCATCTCCTACTACCACTTGTCCTGCCATTTTGCACTATCCTCTTTGGATCCGCACCATAAGGGAGATTACCTTGGTTTCTTTAGCTAAGATCCGCTTTTCCTTTGCAGCTGGATCAATGCTATTTAAAAAAACAAGTGCCTGGGTGGCTCAGTCGGTTAAGCGTCTTCCTTCCTAGGATCTGGGACGGAGTCCTACATCGGGCTCCCTGCTCAGCAGGGAACCTGATTCTCTTTCTCCCTCTGCGGGCCACGCACCCTCCCCCCCCCCCACCCGCGCTTATGTGCACATGCTCTCTCTCTCTCTCAAATAAACAAGATCTTTAGAGAAAATTTTAAAAAAATAATAAGACAACAACAATGTCAAGAAGAGTAAATGAGAATCTAATGAAATCAATTGTCTGCAGAAGGTGATAGAAATTGAAATGGAAGTGTTAAGGATGAGACTTCCCCACGTAGAGACCTTTTTGTATACTTTTCTTTTTTCAGCCATTTAAATATTTTATACGTTTCAAAGATAAAACTAAATCAACAACTAAGTGTACAGAAAACCATATAGGGAAAAAAAAAAACATAATCCAAGTAATTTGAAACCTAGTACCCTAACTCCACACCCTTCAAGGGATATGTTCTAGAGAGAAAAAAGGAACTACAAAGAAGGTTCACATCTGACTTAGGAGGCTTGTTGTTAGGAGTGTTTCTGGTGCAGTAATTCCAAAACGACTTGGTGTGCATTGTGGGATAGAGAAAATTAGTAAGTACATTGTTCAGAAGCAAGTTCTTACTGTGTGAGAGAGGAAGCGTCAATGTGGGTTGTGGAAAGAGGAGGAAGAAAGGACCTGTGGTGTTGGATTTGAAATGGAAATACCAAAGTGAACTCAGGATTTGTTTTTTTAAGTATTTCCAAGCTCAGTCCACTGAAAAGGCCTACAAGTAACAATACGCCAACAGTAACGAGCACACTGAGTCCCCAGATCTTGGTTTTTTAAAGACCATTCTCCTTTAAAAGGAATGAGACAGGACTCCTTAAAGACAAGCCTGATTCCGCAGAGAAAGTACAAGGTGAGCCTAGAACCTCGGGTTATACTAAAGATTCAGAAAGTCCTGAAACTCTAATGAAGACATGACAAAGGAACCCAGGAACCAAAATGAAGGGGCTCCCAGTGAGCAAATTTGGAACAATTTGAACTTTAACATTTGTGGGGTGTTTTTGTTCTTTTCTATTAATTTATTTTAGATTTTATTTAAATTCAAGTTAGTTCACGTATAGTGTATTATTAGTTTCAGGGATAGAATTTAGTGGTTCATCAGCTGCCTGTAACACCCAGTTTAAGCTTTCGTATTTGTAAGGAATTATGACACACTCAATTCTTTTTTTTAAAAAAATCTTTGAATTCGTGGTGATATAAAAAGGCTGAAAAAACTCTCCAAAGCAAAGTCTGTCCATGAAGTAGAAGGAAAGGTAGAATGAGAAAATTATCAGCCACCGTATTACAGTGTTATAATCCGCTTGGCGAAGGATCAGGGGTGTACTCTCTTACGGCTGGGTAAGAGCTTGGTTAGATGTCCATGCAATCAAAATTAATCCCCTTGGATTACTTATTAATTTAGATGGTATGATGGGGAAATACGGTGGACACCACTTAAACACACAGTGAATTTGGTGTGTAAGCATCAGGACGAAGGGCATGAAATGAGCCCCAATGTGCTGCAGGGGGAAGCGCACCCCACCCACGCGGTGTTCTTACCAATGTGTTTAACCCGGGTTCAGTCAGAGGAAACAAACACAGAGATGCGGACTGTGGAATATAGAACGTGCCACAACAGAAATGGCACAGATTCTTCAAAAATGTCAAGGTCAGGGGGCGCCTGGGTGGCTCAGTGGGTTAAAGCCTCTGCCTTTGTCTTAGGTCATGATCTCAGGGTCCTGGGATCGAGCCCCGCATGAGGCTCTATGCTCAGCGGGGAACCTGCTTCCCCCTCTCTCTCTGCCTGCCTCTCTGCCTGCTTGTGATCTCTCTCTGTCAAATAAGTAAATAAAATCTTAAAAAAGAAAAGAAAATGTCAATGTCAAGAAAGACAAAATGTTGGAGAAAACTATTCCACATTCAAGGATAATGAAGAGACTTGCAATGAATTATCTTTGAATGGGGTGGGGGAGCTACAAAGGACATTCTGGAGACAATATGGTAAATTCGCATATGGATTGTATATTATGTAATATTTCACGGCTACATCACTCAAGTGTAAGATGATATTGTAGTTCTGTAGGAAAATACCCTTGCAGAAGTATTACACAAGTATGCAGAAATATTTAAGGGGAAATATTATGACATCTACAACTTACACTCAAATGATCCAGAATTTTTTTTTAATTCATATATGCGTAGGGGCACTTGGGTGGCTCAATCGGTTAAGCATCTGACTCTTGGCTCAGGTCATGATCTTAGGGTTGTGGGATCAAGGCCCACACTCAGCACAGTCTGTTTGAGATTCTCTCTCCCCCTCTGCCCCTCCCCCCGCCCTCTAAATAAATAAATAAACAAATAAATAAACAATAAATAAATAAACAAAATCTTTAAAAAAATAAAATACGAATGTGTGTGTATATATACACATATATACACACACATTTGGAAAAAGAGATTGTTATGTGTGGCTAATATAAGGACAAAGTACTAAGTGTTCACGGACCCTTCTTTCAGCTTATCTGATAAAAAAGATAAACTTTTTTCTAAACTGGAAGTTGACGTAGGAAATGCTCAGGCTCCACTTAAAACCCTTGAAATCAAAAGTTGTAGCTTCTGGGGGAAGCATTTACCATGCAGCCAGGGTCGAGAACTGCTGAACTGCATCCTTCATGATGGCCTTTTTCGCCCCTACCATCCACCCTCAGCCTCTGCAGGTAAGTCCCTCAAAGGCCACAGGGGCACCTGAGTCTCCGCCAGCTGCTGCAGAAGCTCAGAAGCTCAGGCAGAGGCAGAAAGAGTGAAAGCCCTTGTAGAAGTTTCTACGGAGTCTAGGAACGCCGGTCACTTTTAGGTCCTTTTCCGGTTCCCTCGAGGGAGAAGGAGTCTCCCTTCAGGGAGCACCCTCCCCAGCACCTCTGCCCCCCAAGGCCCCCTCCTGCTGCTGGCAAGGCTGCATCTGAGGACCCCCGAGGCCAGAGGCTGTGTCTTCCTCCCCCTAGACCGGTGGGGCCTCCAGCAAAGGCCTGGCCTGGAGGGCTCACCCACACTGCCTCCCCGACTGTCACCCTCGGTGGGGGACGGTGAGAAAGCACACGAAAGGATTCTGGAAAAAATCCAGAGGCAGAGGGTCAAAGGAGAAAAGAGAGGAGGGTGAGGAAGGAAGGAAGGAAGGAAGGAAGGAAGGAAGGAAGGAAGGAAGGAAGGAAGGAAGGGAGGGAGGGAGGGAGGGGCTTCTCCAGAGAGCGGAGTCACCCTCACTCACTTGGGGGCCCTTTTTAGACGCTGCAAGTGTTCTACCCCTGGGATCTCATGAAATCCACCCAACAGCCCAGCCCCCTGAGGATGTAACTACTGTCATGCTCATTTTATGCCCCGAACTACTAGGAGGCCCAGAGAGGTTGATTACCTTGCCCAGCATCACACAGTTTGAACCCCTGCAATCTGGGACAAAAGCCCGCAGTCTTAACCTCTATGCTGTAGCTTACTGCCCTCCACAAGGAGGTTGAAGGGAAGGGAAGGGAAGCAAGAGCTTAGTCCTTATCAGGCACATCCTAACACAGTATCTTGTTGAATTCTCTCTGCATTTCCGTGAAGTAGGCCTTATCTTCCTTTGACAAAGCTGAGGAAATGGATTCTGAGATAAAGGGGCTCACTCATGTCACTCAGTCTTGTCGCACAAGCTAAAAGGCACCGCCATTTGCTCTGTTCTCTGCGGGAAGCACTCTCAGATTCTGTTGAGGACCAGATGCCCTCTGGAGTTGTGCAGGGCCCGGAGCCCCCTCCCCAGGGTTGTACCGCCAGCACCTGGTGGTCCTGGGATCTGAGACCAGGGTCTCTCCGTCCTCGGCCGCTTTCCACCACACCGCGCTGCCTCCCCTCTCCCCCCACATGCTGCCAGACATCTCTCTGCCGGGAACACGGCCTCCCTTTGTGTGAGGAGAAGTGTGCGTGTCCCCCAGGGTGATCTCAGAGGCCCGGGCTCTTCTGTACAGACCTCAGCTAGTGAAAGTGGGAGAACTTTCCTGGTTTCCTGGTCAAGGAGGTATGTGGGGAGGGGGCTGAGGAAGGAGAGGCAGAAAATTCTGAGACACACCTTGCCCAGCTGCACACACCTGGGTCGTGGTGGGCACAGCTAGGGTGACCGAGCTGTCCCAGTCTTTCCATCCTGGGAACCCCTCAGCCCCGGCAAACAGAGATAGTTGATGTCTTAGGCGGCTCTGGCTGCGATAACAACTGTACGCGTGTGGCTTAAACAGCAGACATGTATGTCTCCCGCTTCTGGGGACTGGGAAGGTCAAGATCAAGGACCTGGCTGACTCGGTTTCTGGTGAAAACTACCTTCCTCATTGTGCGCTCACATGACTTTCCCTTGGCACAGGCGCACGGGGGTGGGAGGGGGTTTGGGGGGGCGCTCTGGTGTCTCTTAGAAGAACATTAGTCCTATCATGCCCTCACCTAACCTGATGGCTTCCTAAAGACCCTGTGTCCAGATACAGTCTCATTGGGGTTACGATGTCAACATCTGGGTCTCGAGGGGACAGAGATGGGGACACAGAGGGGGACACAGCAGCTATTGAAGAAGGGCCTCTCGCTAGAGCTGACAGCCCCCGCCGGCTTCCGGGCCTGCGCAGAGAGGGTGGCCTCGGAACTCCCAGGAGCTATAGAGGAATGGCTGAGGCTCATCAGAACCCAAGGTCAAACTCAAACGCTTCTCCTATTGACCTCGCTAGATGCCCCATTTGGAGGGGAAGGGGAGGTGTGCAAACAGAGTACAGACCAACAGGCCGAGTGGCTTCTCTGTGCCTCAGTTGCTTTACCTGTAAAATGAGGGCGATGATGCCTACATCGCAGAACAGTTGTAAGGGTTAAAAATAAAACAACAGGACATGGTCTCCGGCCCGGCGTCGCTCGGTGTGCCTGCGGTCATCCCGCAAGGCCAGCCGGCAGACCCTGCTTTACACGGGCAGCACCGAGGCTGGCCCTCCTCAACCACCATGCGAAGCCTCATCATTGAAGGGACGGAAGGACCCGCGCGGGAATGTCAGAAGCCGGGGACACGGGCGCCCGGCCCCGCCCTCTCCTTCCACACCCTCGCTCCTCTGCCACCTAGCTGACCTGGGCCTTCCCTTTGCCCTTGGCGCTTCACTGTCGCTGGCTGCAGCGCCCTCGGGCCGGCAACCAGAGCATTGTCTCCCTTAGCCCGTGCTGCCACGGAGGCAGGCGTTTCCTCAGCTCACTCCTGACCCTCTCAGCCAACCTTCTCCTGGGGCAGGCGCTCACATGGTATGATTTTAGAGGACAAAACACACACACACACACACACACACACCCATGCCCATATGCACACACACTGATACATATGCTCATTTGCACACACAGACACACACAGTCCCATATGCACACACAAACACACACATGCATATGCACACACACTTATGCACATGCCCATATGCACAAACACACACTCCCATCTCCCGTAGGCACACACACATACACACATGCTTATATGCACACACACATAAGCAAACACACGTACATACCCATTCGCACACAAACACACACATACACTCCCTATGCACACAGAAACACACACACACATACACATCCCTTCCCTGAAAGATCTCCATTGGCTCACCTCAACGCCTAAAATCCCACCAGGTTATGATCCAGTGGAGACCTATGCAGTTGTGACTGTTACTATAAACACTGGATGGAAGGGAAGCTGGGATTTAAAAGCGGGGGCGACGGAGGGATCAGATGTACTGGTGGAGGGAGAAGAAGGCTGGAAAATCTGAGTCTCTCCAGAGGAAATACAGCCCCGGGTGGTGGGCAAGGGGAAGGGGGCAAAGTGTGGAAGCCAAGCATGGGAGATGGCAGGAGTCAGAAAGCGCATTCTCTGTTCTTCTAAGAATGTGGTTTAGTTAGTGATCAAGTGTGACATCAAACAAGGGCTCGAATCCCAGGGGTGCCATTTGCTAATTATGTGGTCTTACAAAACTTAATTCCATGACCTCCATTTCTGTATCCTTAAAACGAGTAGAATGACAGCAGGCATCTTGCACACTGCTGTCTGGAGGTTTCGACAAGTTAATCCATGAAAGGTGTTTAGCCCAGTTCCCAGCACTGAAAAAATGCACAGTGAAAGTTTAATATTATTCATATTTAACTGAAGGCTGCTGTCCGCCTGCCTCCAACATCAATTCCACCTGTGAGCTTCCTCTGGCGTCTGCCAAGGCTCTTCAGGTTCATGGATGCTCTGGGTGTGAGTCACGTGTAAACAGATATGCTAGTGTCTTCTGTTTGAAGCAAACATCTCCCTTTCCTCCAGTGGCAACATCTGGTGACGCCGAGTGAGGAAAGGGCGGAGCACGAGAACACAGGAGGCCTTGCTGTGCCTGCGGCCGGAGGACTGTGTCCCAGCAGCACACCCTGCTTTCCCTGATTTGGGCACCTATTCTGATCTGGTATCGTGCAGAGGAAGGAGCACTAGGGAAATGTAAGTTGGTGCAACCACTATGGAGAGCAAAGTGCTCTCACAACTCTCAAATTTCCAAACGTACATCCCCTCTGACTCAAAATCTTGGCCTCGTTGATTTTTTTTTTAACAGAGATGCTCGCATACATGCAAAAATGATGTAAGCCTAAGATTATTCACTGCAGGATTATTTGTTACAACAGAAATTGGGAACAATCTAAAATCCATTATTTGTCCAATAAATTACAGTCCATACTTCCTGTGGAATATTAGGCAGCTATAGAAAAATATGAAGACATTTCTAGAAACTAATTATGAAAACATCTCAAGATCCATTGTTAAGTAAAAGCAGCAGAGTACAGAAGACAGTAGGAAAAGTGAGAAAAAGTCGTAGAGTCCCATATCTAGTTAGTATGCTTGGAATAACTCAGGAAGAAAACTAAAGAAATCAACAATATTGTCTCTGAGGAAGAGAACCAAGGAGCCAAAAGACAAGTCACTGACTTCTCTTTTATATATTTTGAATTTTAAAATGTTGAGACTATGTAGATTTTCACTTAACAGCACTGGACCTGGAGTCAAACTTGGGTTCAAAACCCAAATCCACTAGTCGTGTGATGTGAGGCAGGTCCCCTTACTCTCTGTGAGCCTTGGCGTTTCCGTATGTGAAATAACGGTGAGAATAATACCTTTACCTGAAGTAGGTGTAAGCATTCACGGAGACAGTGTTTAAAATAAAATACCCCATTTGGAAGTGGCTGCAACAAAGACAGCTTTCAATAACTGCAAGATAAATATGAATTTATTTCCTCCTACTTGCCTAGGACGGCACTGCAAGGTAGGATTAGGGACCGAGAGCCCACGGGACAAGAGAGAAGTGAAGGTACAAAGTGTCCATCTCACAAGGAGTGGAGAGCGGCGGCTCCTTTCGCGCATGCGTGCTGTTTGCATGCTCCTTTCGCGCATGCGTGGTTTGCGGTGGGCGGTCCCCATCAGTGGGTCATTGGGTCCTCGGTAAGGATCCTAGGACGTAAACAAGACAGAGAGGCATGGCACTGTTTTACACTATTCCGGGGAGCTATATAAACGTCCATGTTATTAATCAAGCAGACATGAATGGAGAGGCAACATGTGAAAGTTAAGAGGATGTGGTTCTGGGGAGAAAACAATAGTTTCAGGCTGTTCACTTACTCATCGTGAGCCTCAGTGTGTGCGTCCATGCTCTGGCGCTGGCCCTAATACTTAATTTGCAGGATGTTAAGTGAATTAGGGCTTCAAGGACGTGGGAGATGCTCAATCCATGGGAGTTACCGTTTTAGGGGGAATCATTATTTGAGAGGTTAGCATGGGTGGGTGCCCAAAAGATGCCTTAACAACTCACATAAAGAATCTTTGCTTTCAAATAACTCACAGTCTAATAAGAGAGACAGACAGACAGAGAAATAGATGTCAATAGGAGTACAGTTCTCTCTCTCCAACCAAGTTCCTCCTAAATAAAATCCTGATTTGCATGTATGTACTTCTGTATAGTAGGGTCTCATTATACATGCAACGTGAGTTGCTCGCATTGACTGTGATTCAAAAGGAAAGACATGGGGGGATGTGGGGAGAGAGGTGATAAGACAGATGCAAAGCAGGAGAGATCCTGGGAAAGATCACTGAAGCTGAGGAAGAGTCACATGCGGCCTCGGAGGAGCTTCCCTTCCATAGCCTCTATGAGGAGGGGCACAGGAGACATGAGTCAATGAGGCTGACGGCAGGGACATTGACATTGAGTTATCACAGGCAAGTCTCCTAGGGAGGGGAGCTGAGAAGCGAAGCCTCCGTGTGCCGAGTACCTCACAGGCAGGTTCCCCTACTTTTTTTTTTTTTCTTTTCTTATTAATTATCCTGGAGGCTGAGTCAACAATCCGGAGTCGGAAAGCCAAAAGGCCCTGAGACCAGAGAATAGCAGAAGATAGTGCACGTACTCTGCTGGGAACGATCTCATCTCATCTTCGACACAACACTGAGAGCAGGTCCTACTGCTGTCGTCCCCATTCTACTCCTGACGGGGCAACGGGCTAAGAGAGGTTGCGACGACATTCCCGCCCAAGGTGGCCCGCCTACGCAGCGCGGAAGCCAGGATTTGCAAGCCGGTCTGTCGGATGGCAAAAACTCATGCTCTTCCTCCCTGCACGGTAGGTTTTAAACATTCTCGTGCCTGCTGTGAAGCTGAAGATATTTAGGTGTGGTGGCGGTGAGCTAGGAATCTGTACGCGTGATAGAATATTGCTGAGTCATGCACAAAGGCGTACCTAAAGATGAGTGCTTGCAAGGACTGTTGAAATGCGAGTAAGGTCTGCGGCCTGGCTGACTGTATCGGGCCAATGTTAATTTTCCGATTTTGCTGATACACCACAGTTAGTAGGGTGCCACAGTGGCAGTGGGGGGGGGGGGCTGAATCTGTTGGAGCTCTCTGGACTCTCTGCGCAACTTCTTATGAGTCTACAGTTTGTTCGAAGTGAAACACTGGGGCGCCTCGGTGGTCCAGTCGGCTCAGCGTCCAACTCTTGGCTTCGGCCCAGGTCATGATGTCAGGGTCGTGGGATCAGGCCTCCTGTCAGGCTCCGTGCTCAGCTGGAAGTCGGCCTGTCCCTCACCGTCACTCATTCACTCTCTCTCTTTCAGTCAATCAATCAATCAAATCTTTTTTAAATAGTGAAAAGCTGACAATACATCCACGCACCTATATATGTATGTATACATGTACATATATACAGAAACACTCGGTTGAAAATACAGCACCAGAGTAGGCGTGAGGAGATTCTAGATAGTTCCTGGC
Source organism: Nasua narica (assembly GCA_028533885.1). Taxonomy (NCBI): domain Eukaryota; kingdom Metazoa; phylum Chordata; class Mammalia; order Carnivora; family Procyonidae; genus Nasua; species Nasua narica. The sequence goes on from CM052802.1 coordinate 99,590,313, forward strand.
CAGTAAAGAATAACACGAGGACGTGATAGCACAGTGGTAGCCATCTTCCCCAACCTAAGAAGAATAAAATACCATAGCTGCCCCTTAATCGGGGAGACCCTTATTGTTGGGTAAGTTCGTCTTGAGGAAACGCAAGTTTTCCAGCCTTACTTGTCCATAGAGGGTTCTCAAGTACAGATGTTACCCGTGTTCCACCAGTTTCTGCCCCTCCTTGCTATTACAGAGTTTCCACACAACCCCAAATCCTCCCAAGTCATTGCTGAGGCGCTGGTCCCGGCACAAGCTTCCTCACACAGGCTAACCGGTTCTGCTCACTCCCACCCCATCCGCAGAGGCCCCCTGGCGTCAGGCACCCCAGAGCATCGCTCCCGAGGGTGGGAAGGTCACCAGGGCTTGGACCCGAGAAGCTGCCTCCTGATATCAGCAAACCCAACCAGGTCCCCCCGGACCCCTCCTTGGCCTGAAGGCCCTCCGCGTTTCATGAAATAGGAAGATGGATGCGTGCTCCAGGCCAAGCTTGGTGACCTGGCCACCACAGTAGGGCAGCCCACGTCCAGCAGAGCTCTTCTGAAGATCACTCCTGAGCTCTCCGCGAAGAGCTTCAGAGAAGAAGGCAGAGTTCTAAGACTCAGTCCTACTAGGAACTAACATTTACTGAGCATTTACTATGTGCCCGGCCCAGTGCCCAGCAGTTCCTACGGGCAAACTCATTTAGTTCTAACAGGTAGGTCAGCTGCTGGGACAAAGAGACCTGACAATAAGCCAGTGGCTCAAAGTAGTTAGAAGTATATTTCTTGCTCACGTAACAGCTGACGGAGGCTTCCCGGTCCGGAAGCAGAGAGTCAGTGACCCAGGCTCTCTCTATCCCCCAAGACGTGGCCCTTATCCGCATGGGGGAAGCTGTTGCTGTGTGTGTTTGCAGCCGGTAAAAAGGAGAAAGGGAGCCTGGAGGTGGCATGCCGATTGCCCCAGGGCCCTGGGGCTGGCAGTCGCCTACATCACCGCACCCACATTCCGTGGCTGGAACTTCATCACGCGGCCTCGCCGAACTGCAGGGAGGCCGAGAAATGGGCGCCCAGGACTATGCTTCTGCAGTGAAAAAGCGGGAACCGTGTTGTGGTGGACAGCTTCGGCCTGCTCCGCCCTCCCTCACACTTACTCCCGAAGATGCTCGTCTTGAGAGACGCTCACCCCGAGGTAATAGCTCTCTGATCTGACAAACTAATTCTAGCCGTTAAGGTAGAGCTGGACCCCTTTCAGATAAAATGTGTGTTTCGCGTGTTTTATTAACAGGTCTAATGGAGATGCAAGACTTAACCCAGAGATACGGCTCTAACAAGGGCAGGGATCAGGGGCAGACCTTTTCGAGTGGCAATGCAGTCCAGGTTTTAGAACAAAGAGCCTTGGATGTGAGTTCAGGGGCTTCATTTAGGAAAATCACTGAACCCCCTTCCCCCCCGCCCCCAGCCCTCAGTTCTCTGCAGAAGAGAATCCAGGAAGATAATGCATGTGTCACGGTCTATTAAGCTGAGAGGTGCTGCCAGGTCTAGGATTATTTTGTTCAGAGGGCACTACACACCACCACAGCTGCTCTTTGGGAAGGCCACACGGGTCCCTTCCCAAGGCCTAGGCTTGGCATGAGCGGGTTTCCAAAGGTGAGCCCAGGGAGCTCGGCAGGAACGCTTCTCCATGTCTGTGCACGAGCTGCTTCAGCCAGCCGGGCAGCTAGTCATTTACCTGCACGGATGACTTGATTTTTGATTGAGTTAACAAGCACTTATTGAACACAATTTCCTGAAGGCCTGCAGTAAATTGGATTCTATATAGGTATATGGGTACCCTATAAATTTTTACAACCCCGCATTCTTCAAATATTGGGATAGTATAAGATAGCTGAGGAGGAAGGGGAGGGGAGAGCAAACACTAGAGAAGGGGGAGCGGTGGGGAGGCGAGTGAGAGGAGAGGGAAGGATGGTGGGTCCTTCTTGTTTCCAGGCACCGATGAGTGTGTTCACCAATGAGAACAAACCAACCCATTGTACGAATTACTGAAATACATAATCTGTCCTCGTCTGAGTGCTCCTTAAGTACCAGGCACTATGCTAAGTGTTTTCTACACACTATCTCATTTAACTCTGACTGGCACTGTTACTGTGGCACTCTGGTTAGCCCATTGTACAGATGCAGAAATGGAGGCAGATAGATGTCAAGCAACTCACTCAAGGTCACACAGCTAGTAAAAGACACTCTCAGGTTTGAAACCCAGGCCTGATTCCTGACACTGTACCGTAACCACTGTGGCTGACGTACACTCGTCGGCCATAGACCTCAGTCCCCTCCTTTGTGAAATGGGGCCATTACAACCAGGCTCTGTTTGCCTCACAGTGTTGTTGCGAGGAACCACTGAGGAACCACATTTACAGTGTTCTGTAAATTTACAAAACCTTATGAAAAAGGATTAAACAGTATTGCTCCAAGTTTTGCTTAGATTTTTCTATTTGAGAGGACAAAACGGTTAGGAATAGCAAGATTAAAATAAGCCTCCTGTACTCAGAAACAACTTTGGAAGAAGGATGCTGTTCACTCACCTAGCAGAGAACAGTTCTACACGGAAGAACTCAGAGTTGTTTTAACCCTAACCTCCTCCTCGGAACACGTAGGAATTAACACTGCAGCCATCATGCTGTGAGGACTCTCAGCAAGCCCTGTGGGAAGGCCCACACAGAAAGGAACGGAGCCCCCTGGCCAATAACCAGCCCCATCTTGTCAGCTGTGTGAATGGGTCACTGTGGAAGTGGATCCTCCGGCCCCAGTCAAACCTTCAGACGATGCAGGCTCAAGAGAGACCCAGAACCAAAAACTGCTCCTGAATCCCTGATCAAGAGAAACTGGGAGAGATAATAAACGATCATTGTTTTAAACCACTAAGTTTGGGGGCACCTGGGTGGCTCAGGGGGTTAAAGCCTCTGCCTTCAACTCGGGTCATGATCTCAGGGTTCTGGGATCGAGCCCCACATCGGGCTCTTCTGTTCAGCAGGGAGCCTGCTTCTTCCTTTCTCTCTGTCTGCCTCTCTGCCTACTTGTGATCTCTCTCTCTCTCTCTCTCTCTCTGTCAAATAAATAAATAAAATCTTAAAAAAAATAAAATAAAATAAACCACTAAGTTTGGGGGTAATTTGTTACACGGCAAAGGATAACAAATATATTGTCCGTGCTATTTCATGGCGTAAGTATATGATTAAGGAATCTTAATCAGAGTTCTTGATTCCAAGCAAGAAAAACTTAATTCTGGGAAATGGAAGCCAGTGGGGAATTTTCTGGAAGGGCCCCTGGTAACAAGGGCAATAGAACTCCAGTCCTGGTTCAGAAAAAGGAAAAGCCCAGGTAGCCACACCTGCACGGCTCTGAAGAGCTATTATCCATCCCACACATCCTGTCTTAGTTCAAGCTGCTGCCAAAATACCAGAATAGCATAACAGAATATTAAAGAATACCATAGACTAGGGAGCTTAAACAACAAATGTTTATTTCTCACAGTTCTGGAGTCTGAAAGTCTAAGACAAAGAGGCTGGCAATTTGGTGTTTGCTGAGACTTATCTACCTGGTTTCAGATGGCCAACTTCTTGTGGTATCCTCACATGGTGGATAGCAGAAAGAGTGGAAAATAGATCTCCTGTGTCTTTTAGGGGCACCAAACCTATTCATGAGGGCTCCAGCATCATTATCTAATTACCCCCACAAGACCCACCTCCTAAACCACCACACTGGGGGTTCAGATTTCAACATAGGAATTTCAGGGGGACACAGACATTCAGTCCATAGCACATCCTCAATCGAATGTCTCAGGATTCCATGTCTGGAGTGATAGTGACATGAATCATGTCCCAGTCCCCAGGTTACACCAAGGGCAGGCGAGAAAGGCTTTGCCTCCTTCGGTATTCTCTCTCTCTGAGACTATTCCCAGTGGGCAAAGATGATTCCTCAAAGGAAACTGGGGTGCTGTTGGAGAAGGGGATGGGATTCTTTGCAGCAAAATCAATAATTATTCACCTCACAGGTCACTGCATGGTGTTACAAAGAAGGAGGCCTCAAATATCGAACCAGACCAGGTTCAAGATGTGGGCTAAATGCTCTCCATTCATAATCTCAATAATTCCTACAACAGTCTTTCAAGGAGGGTAGTATTGCCCCCCTTATCCAGACAAGGAGTTGGAGTTTCAGACACATTAAGTGACTTTCCCAGGTCTTCATGGGAAGTGGTGGAACTGGTTTTCAAGTTCAAGTCCATGGGTTTCCAGAGGTCTTACTTGTCCCATATTGCCAGGCTTCCAATATTGGACCCTATGAGAATGGAAACACATTCTGCTTTGATGAAATCAAACAAGTTGAGAAGAGTTAATTAAGGGAAAGAAACAAAGGTTGAATTGGGGGGGTCACTTTACCCGTTTTCAAGGGGGACTATATCTGAGTCATGTCTGACCAGTTTGGCCCAGAAAGAAGGTGGTGGTCATAGGCAGAAAGGATAGCACATACACATAAGGAAGGAGATCTTACAGAAATTGAAGCTTTCCAAGATCTCAGGTCGTGTGACTGAAAATAGTCCACTTCTGCCACCTAGCCACAGATGGCCTCTTCAGCCATAGCTCAAAAAGTCATTTGGGGAAGCCCATTGGGTAGGTATACAAAGGGCGCAAGCAAGATGTGGAGATTTTCCTAGTAGATTTCCCAAACGACCAAGGTCATCATTGGGTCCCTTTCTCTGTCACATACTCTCCTTATGTTTTGTGGGATTCCCAGGGACAAAATGACCAACCCCTCCCTGGATCAGGTGTTAGACCCTTCCCTATGCCCATCCCTACTCTCTACTCCGCTAAGGAACTTTTCTGCAATCCCATATTTCCCCACTTCAGCATTTCCAAATACTATTCTCAAATTTATGATTGCATCTTTCCTAGTTTGTTAGGAAAACAAATCTATTCCCACCTGGTTGATAGCTAATCTAAAGCATATTCTTGTCCTCAGGCTAAAGTTTTTATGACATTATGACTCTAACTGGCTAGTATCGATATTAGCTTTTTGTTGGCCAGGAGCCATAATGTCTCTACCAACAAAAACTTAGCATAGGCTAGAATAAGGCCAATATGAGGAAGATCACCTCCTGATAAGAAAATAAATGAGGGACCACCATGATTCAAAGCACATAATAACTAGTCAAATAAGTGCTAAGTAGGTAAATAAACATACCCGTGTAAAGCTTTAAAAAGGGTGAGTAAGGATGACAGTTCTCATAAAAGGGTATTCCAAGGCTTTTGCATTTCAAAGACCAATAAATTGTTTTGTTTTGTTTTTCAAATTGGGAAGGTTAAAATCAACAAAAGATTGCTACCTTTTTAGTTTCCCAAGTAAGGCCATTTTAATAAAACTCTCCTTTCCATTACTGTTCTCTCGGGAGATAATAGACCCTTTGACACCAACAAAGAGGAAGGGTATGATCACAGAATGAAGGAAGGCCTTTCCAGAGAAAGACTCATTGGCACATTAGATAGGGATCTCAGTCGTACATTATAGAGTCTCTGTCTAGCGAGTGTAAGCACAAAATGATATATTATGAGGCTCGATAGTCATTGGAAGAGCTGAGGGAACAGACCGTAAGTAGGACTTGCAGTATTGACTCCCCACGGCCCATCACGGAACCAGGCCACTGAGGAAGGTACCGGATCAGGAGCAGCTGCCGCAGCTCGTGGGTCCTGGACCACCTCAGGTCCTCAAAACAAGCACCAGCCTTGTGTCCCGCTCCACTCCCAGCATCATTCAATGTCAAATCAAAGTCCTCCATGAGTTCGGCTGAGTGGCAGAACCCAAACACACCCGGACCTCCATCTGCCAGGGGGTCTGGGACATGTTGGTTCAGATTGCAGCCTCTGCGGCACAGGACGGCACGTGGGGCTGTAGAAGGGACTGGATAAATCAGTGGAGCGCTGTGGGTGAGCTCTTGCCGCATACTCTCGAAATACATCAAGGCCTGATCCTAGACCACAGAATCAAATTTGGGCATGAAAGCCATCCTGAGGGATGTGTGCGGTCACGCTTTATTGAGAAGGTTCTGAGGGTCGATGGACTCACACAGGAAACTGCTGAGAGCGTGACTTTTCTTGTGAAGAGAGTTTGCTGCCTGGAACCATAGCGTTGACCACACCATAGCCGACGTCTGCTGTGTTCATGGCTGTCCAGAGACTTTTCAGTCGCTTTTCCCCATATTTGGAGGATATTGGCTTGCAGTGAGTCCTACCTCTCCGCTATTAAAGTCAGAATTCAAATTTCCAGACTCTTTTGCAGCTAGGATTCAGGAAGTGATCTGAACTCTGACTGTCCGATGTCCCCACTTGAGATCTGATTTGGAAACGGGTGGTGGGAAGAGGCAGGTGGCACAAGGAGCTTCCATGTGTGCCGACATGAACGGCCACGGAACCTCAGCCTTCCGGGGCGGTGGTAAGGGCTCCTTCCCGACTGAGAAGAGACAGTGGTGCTGGCAGAAGTGGCTGTGACCTCCTGATGGGTCCCTGCTATGCAGCGCTCGGTAGTACCGGCCATGGCAACCCCGGGTTCCCCCTTGGGCTCATTCTACAGCGGTTTAGGGTACCATTCCCGGAAACTTCACCTCAATCTTATTTCTCAGCCTTCCAGATGATTGTTTATCCTTCAAGATCAAATCCCCTGCCTCCAGTCCTCAGCCAGAGTGGATCCTACTGTCAGCAATGGAGAACCCACTTGATGTGCGAGGTGAGCCAGAAACACCTGACTCTGAATCCATGGCCCGTCCACCACACTACAGAGGGAGCCTGCAGCAGAGCCTGCCTAGGCTTTACCCCCCATTTCCCTCTTGAGTCAGGTGCACAAAGGGAGGGGGGGAAAGGTGCCCTTTTTCTCTGACTCCCCCATCCCAGGAGCTCCTAGAGAACCAAAGTGCCCTGCTTCACTGAATTTTTATAAGCAACATTTTGGGCAGGACAGGTATCCAGTAAATGTTTGATGAATGAGTGAATGAGTGAATGGGTGAATGGGTAAGTACACACTAGAGTTATGCCCAGGGGGATCCATAATCCGGACCGGTGCCGTTCATTACAGTATCCACTAGGCACACATAGCTACTGAGTACCGGAAATGTGGTTAGTGCAACTAAGGAACAGAATTTATTTTTTATTTTTTTAAAGATTTTATTTATTCATTTATTTCTTGAGAGGAGAGAGAGAGAGAACATGAGAGGGGGAAGGAGTGTCATGACGGGGAGTCAAGTGAATGTCAAGTCAAGCATGCGGGGCTCAATCCCAAGACCCTGAGGTCATGACCTGAGCCAAAATCAAGAGCCAGACACCGAACTGGCTGGGCCACTCAGGCGCCCCTTGAATTTTCATTTTATTTCAATTGATTTAAATTTTAAAATTTATACCCCATTTCATTCTTGGAGAACTTTTAGCTTGTTTAACTTGTTACATAAGTATACTTCTTCAGTTGTAAATCTTATGAAAGCTAAATATTGATCAAATATTTCCAACAAAAATTTAGCACATGTTCAATACAAATCGAGATATGCGGTAATTGTAAACTATGTGCCAGATTCCAAAGACTTTATGGAAAAATAATGTAAAATATGCCATTAATATTTTTTATATTGATTACATGTGGAAATTATAATATTCTGGACATATTAGGTTAAACAAAATATAGTAACACTGAGTTCACCTGTTCCTTTTTACATTTTTTGTGTGTATGATTATTAGAAAACACAGAATCAAATATATGGCTTTCATTATATTTCTGTTGGACACCGTGAATCCATATGTTGACGTGAGTGTCACTCAGCAGGCAGATGGGGTGCCAAAGACAGGGGTTACCTCTGAATACTGGAGCCTCTAAGCCTACAGACCTAGGCCAATGCTTCCTGCTTATTCCCCTGCCAGCTCTAAACCCAACCGAAGGAAGTTTAGGCAGGGCCCTACAACGTGTGTAAGAGCCGAAGTCCCACGTTTCGTGTTTTAGGAACCAGGCAGGTGGCCTACCAGGAAAAGGGCCAGAGGTAAAGTCACTTCATCCAAGAGCGAAGAGTCTGAAACTAGAGAGGTGAGAACTATGCTAATTAGCGCTAAAGACAGGACTGAGTGCTAAGTCTCCTGGGGGGAGTCTTAGTCTTAGAGACTTAGTCTGCTAAGTCTCCTAACACCCCCGAACACGCCAGCCCCTGACTCTCGGTACTGGCAAATACACGCCAAGCAGGTATGATTTAAGAAAAGAAGGATCCGCCCTCCAGGGATGGGGCAGCCTGCCATCTACCCCCCAAGACTTCCGAGCATCTCTTTCCAGGCACTGTGAGCCCATTCTGAGGAATTAGAGTGGGGGCCAGAAGGCATTCCGTCCCAGCCCAGAAACCCCTGTGGCTTCTATGCACAATTCCAGAAGACCTGAAACTCTTAAAATGATTCGTTCCAGGGTAGGGAGGAACACAAAAGAAAGATGCCTTGGGCTAGTGTGGAGAGCAAGGAAGAGACTTGAACTCCAGGAGAGAAAAGGTGCTCTTAGCAGCCCACTCCTAGGCCAAGGAAGTGGGGAAGGCCAAGGCACCAACCAGGAGGGTGGGACACAATGGAAGAGGGAGGAGGTGGAAGGGCCCCACCCTGGAGGCTCACTTCTAACAGAATGGGAAGCGAGCCTCCCTAATTTACCACACTGAACCCAGACAGTTTTCATCCCGGAAACACAATCTACAAAACGCTTCCTTCCAACCAGCTCCCATCGCTGTGATTTGACCAAAGAAAACCATTCACACCCACATCCAAATTTATCAATCTGAGCAAAATACAGTTAGTAATGAAGAAAGGCAATTTTCATATTTTATTATACAATATTGTTTACCATAGACAAAGCTTTCATATCTTTTAATTAAATACAAAAGCAAAGCATTAGTGTTGCCAGAGTGATCGTTTGCCTGCCCTTAAAAAAAATTAACAACACCTGCTTGCAAACAAAAGTATTGCTAGAAGTGAGTCAAATCCTTTACTCTCTTCCCAGGCCCCAGCCACTTATCGCTTTTCTAAACAGTCTAACACATAGTAGGGAGTGAATAAATATTCATTGACTGACTGGCATGTTCTTTAATCCCCATTGTTTATTTCCTGACCCTAAGCTGGATCTTGATTCACGGGGTAAAATCCTCCTCCCTCATTCATAGGGCCCTAACCCAGGGTCCTTTCACTGCCTTTGATACGGAATATTGGTTTAAAGATACCTGCCTGAGGGTGAGGACAGGGGGTTTCAGAGAGTGAAGGAAACCCTCCAAGGCAGGCACGGTGAATCCATAGAGACGGGAAGATGCTAAGACAGTAAGAGAGACAGATTTGGGGATGCAGAGGCTGCGAGAATGGTGGCAGTAAAATGAAGTCAGAGAGTCTGAAAACGCACACAATTCCAGATTAAGAGTAAAAAGGTTGGGCACGAACGTTCTTTTCCATTTTGATGTTTTACGATGGAGATAACAGCAAACAGAGAGGAAGACAAGGCAAGGATGGGAAGATGGAGTCCAAGAAGACAAAGGAGACAGGTGGACAGCCAGGCATGACTGACCTTGAACCCTGGTCCTCCCCTCCAGTCACACCCACCAGGTGGAGCTCCTTAACACCTCAGCACCCAGCCTCACTCTTGGCTCCTACTCTAAGTCCAGCACCATCCCCTTCTCAAACCACCCAAAGATGGCTGAACCACTCCTTACGCATCCCTACCCTCTCCCCAGCATCCCCCATGAAGCCTTCTCACTGCTTCAGCCCACACTCTGCTGCCTTCCCCTCCGCTCCTAAAGCATGGCTGTTCATCCCACACCCATACGTCCTAAGCACAGGGCTCTGCTGCTTTGGCCTTGGCCCTCGGCCCACGGGTGCATCTTGACTCCCACGAGAGCCCTGCAGGCTTGTCAAGCTCCAAGCCCCATCTCCTCCACCCCAGGATTCCCCGTGATACCCAGTCCGAGGCTGGGTATCACGAAGCGCTCAGTGAATCCCGGTGGACTGGCCAATCCGCAAGGAGTGCCAACAGGGCAGTCTCATGGTCCACTGGTCTAGGAAAGTTTCCCCAGAGGCCCGCCATGCTGGACCATCTGCTGGGCTCCTGCGCCCCCTGCCGGCCAGCACGGGCTCTGTTCGCAGGACCTAGGGGGTCGCAATTGTGGAGGAGGCTGGCAATGAATGGCACCCCGGCTTCACCGTGGCCGGAGGCACTGTCCGAAGGGTTCTGATGAGATCGATGGGCGAGCACCTGCTGCATGCTTCTTCGGTGTCGGGGGGTCTCCGGGGCCCAGAGAGCTGTGGACAGCGCCCCGCCCTGCTGCCGGTGTTGGTGCGGGGGCGCTCAGAGCTTCTCGTCCAGCTCCAGGCCCTGGTTCTCCTGGGCGCCCCCGCGGACCGGCGCTGGGCTGCCGCTGGTCGAGCCGCTCAGGTAGTTCTGGATGACCGAGGCGCAGTCCAGCCGCTCCATGACGGTCATGAGGTAGTGCAGCTCCTGCAGGCTGCCATTCTGCTCCTCGAACAGCTCCAGGATGGCTGCGGCCGGGCTGCGCTGGCAGGACAGGAACCTGGCGGGATGTGGGCTGGTGGGCGCGCTGTGGCCCGATCCACCCCCTCCCCCAGCTCTGGCCCTCGTCCTGCTCTCACCTGCCTTCCAGGGGCCTGGGGACCTGGAGGGCCAGGGACCTGGAGACCTGACATTGTCCTGGGTGGAAAGCTACTTCTCTCTAGACCCCATTTCCTCCTCCTTCACTGAGAGCTTGGGCAAGAGGGCCTCTGAGGTTGCTTCCAGCCCCCGTGGTCTGTAATTGCTTTCTCCACATCCGCCACCCCAGACACACTGTCCCCTCCTCCTCCTCCTCCCCCAGGCCGCCACATCGTGCCCACCCATCAGGAAACCATTGTTCTAAGCCATGGCTTCACCAGAACCCTCCCCTCTTCAAAAACCTTCCAGAGTCTCTTTCCAGTACTAGCCAAGCCCATACTCCAGACCCTCGTCTCATCCACAACTTGGTGTTGCTGTTTTTTTCCTGATCTTTTCTCGCACTTCCGTCCTGAACGGGCTGTGAGCCCGTCCCTTTCCCACACTGCACACGCCATATCCACAACCGGCTGTGCTACTCCCTTCCAGCAGAGGGGCGGCTCCCCCCTTCCCTACACACCTCCCCCCCAAAGCCCTTTCTAATCCCCACCTCCTAGGTGGAGACCGGCTGCACCCTCCAGTTCAGACTTCTGGTCCGAGCTACCCCTCGTCTTCGTGCTTCTTGCTTTAGCTGTTGCGTCTCTGTTTTCAACGTGCTATGCAGCAGTGGGTTTATACAATACACAAATATATACGAGCACCCCTGCCTTTATTGTGCTGGGCTCTCTGTAACTCTTACTGCAGTGTGAGTTCCTGGATGCTGGGACCAGGTCTCATTCGCCTTGTATTCCAATGCTTAGCATAGTTTTCCAGGACACTGGATAAATGTGGGTACTTGATAAATGTTTAACCAACAGGTGATTTTTAAATCCACTCTGCTTTCAGCTGGGTCCAGCTCCAGTCCCATCTCCTCGGTGAAGTCCTTCCTGACCACTGCACTCATAGTCTGGGTTCCGGAGCTTAGCCCGGAATTGTTCTCCTACGGATTGCTGTTGACAGAGACCGTGGTTACACTGCCTTCATTATTACTAACATTTATTGAATTCACATATCCCAGGCACTCGGCTACATGCTTTACACAAGTTATCATACAGTCTGCCTTCTGCCCTTCGGGGCATGGCATGCCAAGCACTTAGTATGCACCCAATGGCTTACAGGTTAATTGGTTCATTTTTAAATATTTATTGAGCACCTACTCCTGAGCCAGGCATCACTCTAGGTACTGAGAATACGGTAATAAAAAGAGCTGCTCTATTCTGCGGAACAGGGTGGGGAACAGCCATTCTCTGACTTTTAAGTGGCTCCCTTGTCTGTGCTGCAGCCCTCAAGGGGTCCCGGGAGCTCCCCCCCACCCGCAGACCCCGCCCCTCTTACCGGATTTTCATGCCGCAGAGCCCCAGGTGGGAGGCCAGCCGACGCCAGTCATTACCCGTGATGCTGTTCGGTTCCAACAACATCTGCAGTTGCTCAAAGAGCTCTGGGGGCAGCCTGGGGTGGGGGAGGTGGGGTTCTGAGAGGGGAGGATCAGAGAAACCCAGTGCGCTCCACACACACCCCAAACGGTGTGCGGTGTGTGCACGCTCTGCGGGAGCCGGGGAGGGGGGAGGGGATCCCAAACGTCCCCCCACCCCGCCGGCAGCCCAAGCCAACCCCGCCTCACCTGTTGCACGGGGGTGGTTGAGAGACAGGGGGTGGCGCAGCCCAGGATTCTTCCTCTGACGCCTGGAACCTGAGGATTTCCATGTACTTGGTCTCCAAGCCCTGAGCCAGCAGGGGCGGGAACACACTTAGGCATCGCGAGACATCCTCTAAGCAAGAAACTGGGGAACCTGCCTCCATTCTTCATATCCTTAAGCCTGTCACCGCCTAGCACCCCCTCCGCTCTGCTCCCTTGACCCCAGAACTTCCAGCTTTAAGTTTGCCTACTGAGCTCTTCGGGAGCTGAGACATGAGGCCGAAGAGGGTACAGCCTAGGAGGCCAGGAGAAGTCTGGGTGAGGTCACGGGGCAGGGGAAAGTCAGCCAAACGTCGGGACACTGAACTCAGGCACCTGTGTCTCCTTCCCTCCATCCCTTGGTCCCTCCTTGCAGGTGACAACCTGAGAGGTACTGGCCTACTCTCCACTAACCGCCACCGCAGTTCCCCACGGACTCTCAGCCCTGATGCCTTCAACTCTTTCTGCTTGGGAGAGCGGGATCGTTGACTCTCATCCCGCCCCCCTCAAGCCCCCCTCCCTGGTCGTTGTCCACACTGAAGATACACGGCGTATTCTCTCAGATGCAGACAGTCAGCCTAGGAAGAAACCACTTTTCTCTGAGGTCCAAGTTCCTCTGGGCTAAGGGATGGGCTCAGTCAAGGGCTTGGTTCTTTTGCCCTCCTACTGGATTCATCCATGGATAGACAAGAGAGAGTCAGGGATGGAGGGCAACCTGGAGGCCAGGTGGTCTCAGCCCCTGGAAGAATGCCATCCACCTGCTTGATTAAGTGATTAAGGCCAGACTTACTGGGCGCCAGACCCCTCGCCCACTTTGTCCAGGGCTCCCCCAAGCCCTGCCCTTGCTTTGCCCCTCAGCTCCCACTCACGTCCTGAAAGGTGTGCATGGTGACGATGATCTCACTGGTAAGTGCGGAACAGTCCTCGTTCTCACTGGCTGCAAAGAGGAGAGGACGTGGCAGGTAAGCG
>CM052802.1:99603783-99727592 GCA_028533885.1 Nasua narica
GAGGAGGGAGGGTTGGAAAGAAGAGACTGGAAGGGCTGGACCGGGTCTCCAGGACTACCTGCTTTTCTCCGGAAGCAGAAGGAACGGAAGGGGCACTTCCCATGCCAGATGTGGAGATGGGGGACCAGCTGGCAACTGCTCTCGTCCACGTTCTCCCAACCTGGGGAGGAGGAAGAGCGGGGGGGCCTCAGAAAGTGGGGCTTCTTATTTATTTATTTACTTACTTATTATTTTTTAATTTATTTGACAGAGAGAGAGATCACAAGTAAGCAGAGAGGCAGGCAGAGTGGGGGGGAGCAGGCTCCCTGCTGAGCAGAGAGCCCGATGTGGGGCTCGATCCCAGGACTCTGAGATCATGACCGGAGCCAAAGGCAGAGGTTTTAACCCACTGAGCCCCCCAGGCGCCCCCGAAAGTGGGGTTTCCACAAGTGTTTGAGGACGCCTGCTCTGCGGCGGTGTCACGCAGGGTGCAGTGGGGAGGGGTGAGGCGGGAGCGAAAGCAGGAGGCTGTCTCAAGTGGATGCGAGTCCTCGGAGCCTGGACAGGGACGCTGCGAGCAAGCAGCCTTCCCCTACTCCCACACACACGGCACACAGGCCTCCCCCCTCCCATCCACGACCCCCAGAAACAGCCGTGCATCTGGGCTCTGTCCATGAACCACACAGACGTCCTGGGCCCTGTAAGCAAGTGCAGCGGCCCGTGCCACAAAGGAAGGCGGAGCAGAGAAGACCGGGACCCCTCCTCAGACACCAGCCCCAGCCGGGGGGACAATAAAAGCCTCCCCTCCCCTTGCCCCACCCTGCATCACCCTGTCCTCTCACAGAGGGGCCAGGGCCAAATGGACCACAGAGGAAGGAAGTGGGCAGAGCCTGGGGCTCCCGTCGGCAGCAGCAGAAGGCAGAGGTCCCCTTGAAAGCCGTTGCCTGCCCCGGAGTCTCCAAAAGAAACTCGAGGTTCCCAGATTTCTGCCCAGGGGGAAACCCAGACCCCCTCCCTCTAGCGGGGCCCCCGCCTCCCTCACCCTCAGAGATGTACTTGAGCTTCAGGCACTGGTCCCCTCGGGCCCCCGTGAAGTCGAAGAGCTGGCAGGGCCCGCGCAGGCGCCCCCCGTGGGGCTGCTCATTGGCCATGGCCCACTGCAGGGCGCAGGGCGTGTTGTTGAGAAAGTAGATGCGCAGCTGCAGGTGGGACTGTCCCGGCGCCAGCGGCGAGCAGAAGACAGCCAGCTGCAGCCATTTGCGGGGGTCCCGGCCCGCAGGCGCCTCCAGCACACAGGTGTAGAGGCTGCAGAGAAAGACGGGGACAGGGGAGCTGGGAGCCCCGTGCACCTGCCGACTGGTCCCTACGGCACTAGGAGCCAAGGAGCGCAGTCAAGGGCAGGCGTAGGGTGGAAGGGGCGGGAGTCAGGCAGGGAGGGGGACGAAATGTGAGGCCTGTCGAGGTGACCATCACCGAGTGGGGAGAAGAGCTAGCAAGCCCCCCCCCGGCTTGGGAGGGAGGGAAGGCGGGCTCAGGGCCGCTGCGATTCGGGGTCCCACACACAGCTGGTCCTAGTGGCCTCAGTGGGAAGGAGAGACAGAAGGACCTAAGATCCTGGAAAGACGGAGCTAAGGACAGAGATGAGATGGGAGCGGGTCTTGGAGAACTGGAGGGGACAGCCCGCCCTACCCCTAGACCGTCCTGAACAGGGGCACAGGGTAGACACAGACAATTTTAGAGAGACTAAGGTAGGGATGGGACAGACCCTTCTAGACGGAGGGCGGGGATGGTAGGTGTAGACAGGCAGAGAGCCTGCCGCCGGGGGCACAGTCCTGGACGGGGTTGGAGTGGGATGGGACAAGCTGCCCTACACACTAGGACAGAGGGACCAGGAAGGGCCACGGAGGGTGAAGGGATTTGCAGGCCATCTGGGACAGATCAAGGGATAGTTCCATACAGAAAGTAGAGGATGAGGCAGACCGAGACAACGGGCAGCGAGACCGGGCCGGCCGAGGGCCTACCTGAAGTGAGAGAGCTGGATGCAACACTCGTCCCTGGAGGTGTGGGCCCCCAGCCGCCCCAGGGGCTTCCAGGCCTTGGCATCGAGCAGGCTTGTGTTGCTGCTGTAGGTACGGGCGTGGCTGGGCTCCTGGGCACAGTGCTTGAATGTGAGGGTGCAGGGCTTCAGGAAGGAGGCCCCATGGGGGCCACACGCCACCACCGGGCTCACCAGCCCCTGGGCTCGGGACAGCGACGGGGCGTCCAACAAGTCCCACACCAGGATCAGGGACACCCGCTCCTGGCGGCCCACAGCCACAGCTCCTGGGGAGAACAAGAGTTGAGATGGGCCGGACAGGCAGGCTCCCCCCATCCCAGAAGGGGCCAGGCCACAGTGGGCGGGGAGGTGGCACAGGAGCCCAGGGGAGGGCACCGAGCAGGGCTCTCGGGGAGGCAGCGTGCAAGGAGAGAAAGACTGGGAGCTGACTTGTGGCGTAATCCTGAGCAGGGACCCCCCCTTCGTTCCCGGGCCACCACTAGCCCATCCGGGACCAGCAGGAATTTGCAAGAGCCGCTCTTGCTCCAGACGTTTTCCATGATTGAGAACTGCCCTCATACACCGTTCATGACCTCCAAGCACTTTACTTCCACCTGTCGGGGAGTCATCCCGAAAACACACAATCTATCCATCTTTGGAGTCAGTAAAGTCATACTACTAAACATAGGCATAATTTTCAGAATTACGGAGATGTCTGTGCAGGACGCTCCCTGAGGCGCGGCACCCTTGTACCGCGCGCAACGAGCACCTCTGGGCTGAGAAGGAAGAAGGTGCTATTACCCGGCGGGATGAGCAGAGAGATGCCCATATCCTGGAGCATCAGGCAGCCGCCACGGTGATCCACCTCCCGGGCTGAGAACACCAACAGCTTGTGCATCAGCTGACGGATGATGGTCTGGCCTTGGGTGGGCGTGTGCAGTTCCTGGTAGAAGGCGGCCATCTCCGGCAGTGTGGCTGGCGGGCACTGCCTTGAGGACTCACTTTCTGGTGGGGGAGGGGAAGGGGCCACTGGCTCCTCTTGGCTATCCAGCTTCCAGCAGGCCCCCAGCAGCCAGCGAGGACAGTGCCATCGAAGACACTGGACCAGAAGGAGGGCACTCGCCACTGGGACCCCCGCCAGCAGTAGGAACTGGGCGGGTTGGAAGGAACTCTCATGGGAGCACATCCGCCTGGTCACTTGATGCTGCCAGCTCCCCTGCAACCCTGGGCCAGCCAAGGCCAAGGACCTGGAGGAGGAAAGAGGCAGGGCCAGGTAAGCCTTTTCAATGTCATGGAGGCCAAGACTTAGCTTCCAGCTGGCTGCAGTGAGGGAGGTAATTGTCTTCGTTCCAGTGCATTCTCGATTAATGCCTTTAACGAAACGTCACCTATCTCTGTCTTACTCAAGAACCTACCAGGGCTCCCCACGGCCTCGTACATCACATTTAACTCCCCTGAGGCAGAAAGAGCTTGGGTTTGGACTTAGAGGATGTAAATTCAAATGCCACCTTGGCCGCTGGCTGAGTGAGTTTGTCATATTGTTTATTTACTATCCCTCGGTTTCTGCATCTGTCGGAATACCCGTCTTGATCGTCACAGAAAATTCTTTAAGTGGAAAAGCAAGTTGCAGAGAACTAGACATCCTCCGATCCCATTAATGTAAATAACAGAACCGTAGACAAGTACAGATGCATATTTATGGGTGTATACACGGCAATCACGGAGAAACGTCTGGAACAGTACTATGCAGTTGGGGTGCCCAGGTGGCTCAGCCAGTTAAGCATCCAGCTCTTGATTCTGGCTCAGGTCACGATCTCATGGGTCATGAGATCCAGCCCCGGGTTGAACTCCGTGCTCAGCGGGGAGTCTGCTTGGGATTCTCTGCCTCCCCCTCTGCTTCTTCCCCCATCACTCTTTCTCTAAAATAATTAAATAAAATCTTTACACATATATATATGTAGATGTAGAGCTCTATATATCTTTACATATATAAATCTTTACATATGTGTGTAATATATATATTTTGTATATACGTAAATATATATTTATTATATATGATATATATATAAAACATAAGCCACAAATGTCATTTTAAACTTTCTAGTGGCCACACTGAAAAGGTCAAAAAGAAACAGGAGGGATTAATTTTAATAATATATTTTATGCATCTAACCCAATATATTCAAAACATCCCTTTGAGAGAAAATCAATGTAAACGTACTGAGATGTTTTCCATTCCGTTCTCACACTAAGTCTTTGAAATCCGTGTGTATTTCACACGGACAGCACATGGCAGTTGGGACCTACTAGGGATTCCTGTCTCGGGCAATGCGGGTCTGGGAGGACTCACCCCACGCTGTTCCCACCAGTCGCTACTGAAACAGACAGGAAAACTGAGAGGGTGAAAGGTGTGAACTGGGACTTTTAATTTTCTTAAAACTCTTTTTCCGTATTTGAGTTTTTTCACCCCAGGCGTGTATTTTATATTAACTTCGTAATTCTTTTGAAAAGCTATCAAAAGTTAAAAAATAATTACTGCTCAGAGTGACTGTGAAGACAGCATGAGATCATGGGGAAAGCATTTGCAGATGATAAAGCGCTGCCCAGATATGTTTCTTTACGCCCCGCCTACTGCCAGTAAGGTCAGAAGGTAGCTCACAGGGACGTGTGAAATAGAAAGAGAGGAACGCGGTTAAATGTGGAAGCAAAAAGGGAAAGAAAACCAAAGGTGGGTGCCTTCAGTGAGGCTGGAGGGAGCTGCCTGCTTGCCTGGTTACCTGCAGGGGGGCTTCAGACTGGAACCCAGCCCTTCCAGCAGCTTCCACGTACGGTTGCCAGACGTTCCTAAGGCCCTTCAGAGTCTACTGCCTTCATCCTCCCCTAAGCTCCAACACCCTACACTCGGGCCAGGCTGGGGTCCTCACAGCCGGCTAATTCCAGCCTCTGGCCTTTGCTCCAGCTGTTCTCCTTCCCATCTGCCTCACCTAACCCACCTGGATCCCCTCTGCTCGACAGCGCCTCCCTGTGGCTCACGAGCCCTTGACATGCTCACCCCTCTGCAGTTTCTCTCAGTCGCCAACCTACCTTTCCGGACCACCCTTGACTCTACGCTGTCATATTTCCTGAGCACCAGCTGTGTACCTCGCACTGTGGGATAAAGATGATGTCTTAGATAGCTCTCAGGAAACTCCTGAGGGAATGTGATTCATTCGCTCTGGAGCCGAGTTCGGGGGGGGGGGGGCATAATACCTCTTTCAAAACCCTGGGGATCCCCGCGGTTGATTCACCAGGGTCTGCACTAGAGAGAGCCTTCTGGCATCTGTTCCTCCTTACTCCTCCACTCACACCCCAACCCGGAGCTGAGGTCTCTCCTCCAGCCTCCAGCTCTTTCCATGCCCTTCTTCCTTCCTACCCCAGGGCCCTCGAAACCCAAGCCCCTTTCCATAGGTCCTCCCAGACAGGGGCAGAAACTCCTCTGCAGCCTCAGGATTAAGGACTGGGAGGGGATCTATTCCCCCACCCCCACCTCGTGTCCCCACTGAAAATGTAGACAGGAAGGAAGGTTTGGCATTGCTCCCTTTGCCTTCCAATGCAACCCTACAGACACAATGTAGCAACCTGCTTCAGCCAAAGCCCCCGGCGGGGCAGGAGAGTGAAGCAGGGGAGTTGGCAAGACCTCGCATTTGGTGGAAAAGGGGGCTGGGGCAGCCAGCTTCCCTTCACGGGGCAGCCATTCCAAAAGGTCCTCCCACATGAAAGATAATTGGAATTATAACTGCAGTAATACTGGGTATCATTCATGGGGCGCTACCCCATGCCACTGTGCTGGGGCCCTCTACGTGGCCCATCTCATTTGATCCTCACAGTAGCCTTGTGAGCTAGGTGTTATTTTTAATCTCCATTTCCCAGATAAGGAAGCCAAGCTTTCCCCCCACCGTGGAGACATATGGGTTATTAAGCTACAACTGAAGGCAGAGGGAAGGATGGACGAGGACGACAACTGTGTTTCAGGAACTCTCCCTGCCCTCTTTTATCCCCTCCCCCCCAACCCCCGGCTCTCTCTTCCTTTCCACTTCTAGAGGAAGTGAAGTTGGAAGAGAAAGAAGCAAAAATAAAGTAAAAATAAATGGAAAGACCCAAAAGGCACATCCTCGGTTCCACGGGACGCCCCCCACACCCTGCCCACAAAGGCACCTGTGGCTAGCTAACGTGAAAGAAAGGAGGGACTCAGCAGTTTCTGTGGCAACAAACTTCCTGGGGCCTCCAACGACCAGAGTCCAAATCCCCTCCACCCCACTGGGTGGCACAGCAGAGTCTCCCTGCCCAGCCGCCCAACCTGGAACAGTCGGCATGTTGCTCCCCAAGGCCCCAAGGGGCCTCTCACGGGCAGCCCACTCATTAACTCTCCCCCAGCTCGGCCCCCTTTCCCCCAGGCTGACAGCTCTCCTAGCTGCTTGGCCCTCACTCCATCCTCCCCTTAACCCCAGGAGGAGGAAGGGTCCTGAATCTACAGCATGGAGACCAGATAAATGTAGCCGAGACCTTCCCAAACCCATGCCTGCCTCCTTACTACCCATGGCTCCAGTCTGCCTTGCCCTTGACCCCAGATTATCCCGGGTAGCAGGTCCCCAAGACAATGGTCCTTTAGAATGTGGCCATCACCTGTCCCTCGGGAGTTGCCTCCTCCGGCACAGAGACCTGGATTCCTGCTGCAATGCTCTGCTCAGGTCCTTCCAGGTAGCTCTCAACCCTTCTCCCGCATCCCTGGTTCTTACCATGCCTACTCCAACCCTACTCCTCCTTACTGAAACACATAAAAGGTACCAGGATGGATGAATCCAAACCTGCCATGGGCAGCGTCCATCAGCATAGTCTACATTTCCACAGTGTGTACAACGGTCTCCCAGGTCCTCACGCCCCCCTGGGCACTTGACCCTGCCCTCTTCTCCTCCAGCAGAGGTTCTCCACACTCTGGCTAAGCTGGCCTCGCTCCTCCCGGAGCCCCAGGTGGCTCCATTGCAATCCCCACCCCACCCCCGGCTGTCCTGGGGGTGCTCACCTTGCCAGCTAGGTGTTCCCAGAGGCCGTCAGCTTGTCCAGGAACAGCAGTGCCTTCTCTGGGAAGCAGAGAGGACAGCCAGACCCGGTCACCAGGCCCGCAGACAAGTGGAGGTGGGCGGGGAATCCGGGCAGGAGTGGCCCTGAGCTTCCCGGCAATGACCTGCCTCCCGGTGCCCTAAAGAGGGGTCAGGGAGTCTGTCCCTGTCTACTGGCAAAGTCCAGCCGAGGCGGGGAGTAGCTGAGAATCCCAGAAGTCAGTGGACTCACGAGTCTGGGTCTGGAAGGGAGGGGACAGAGAAAGAGAAAACCTGGGTACAGGTGAACCCCCTCCCTACAGCGCCCTCTGCTGGTGAGCGGCGGCTCCCGCCAGAGGCTAGGGAAAGGGCAGAAAGTAAGAGGAGGGAGCCCTAACAGGAGCTTCTCAAACACACGAGGGATGGAAGGATGGGGTGAAAACGGGGGTTCTGATCCCATATAGGTCTGAGCTGGGGCCTGAGATTCTGCATCTCTAAGAAGCTCCCAGCTGATGACAGTGCAGCTGGTCCGGGAGCTTAGACAATGCCCGCACAGAGATGAGAGGAGGCGCCGAGAGGGTTAAGGTCTCTCAAGGGGCTGGCAACTCCGGGGTGTTTCCCCTATCTGCTCCCTAACCCGCACCAGCATTGGCAGGAGCCCTGCACTTGGGGGAAGGCAGACTTTGGGCTATTTGCCAGCCTGAGTCCTTTCATAGAAATTCTGCCTCGGAAAGATAGTGCCAGTGGAATGAAAGATCCCCGCGACGATGAATTTTTTCTTCCAGCTGTTTGCTGTTGTACTCTTAGCTCCTGGTACAGCCTGGCCCGTAGCAGATATCAAATAAAGACTTGTTGAGTGAATGCGTGGACCCACTCAGAGAAAAGGATGATTCTGGCCCCAGACTACAGACACTGAACACAGGCGACTCATCTATTGGCTGGGTACGCTTAGGTGAATTCCTCCACCCCTCTGAGCCTCCCCTTCCTTGCCTTGTCTGACCAATACAGACAATACCATCTACTGCGTGAGGGATAAGCATGGTCATTATTGAGCTAATAACTGTAAAATGCTCGCCACAAAGTAGATGCCCAGTAAGTGGTAACCATTGTTGCAGCGGGGCCCCACGGGCTGGCCTCCTCGAGGACCGCGGTGAATGCCCCAGTCCCCCAGGTATCATCTCATGGAATATGAGTAACTGCCCCTGCTTTCGTCTCAGTTAATGATTGCCCAGCCTCTTGTCCCTGATTGCAACCCCCTCCCCTCTGCTGCCTTCCCCAGGGTAGAAGCCAGAGGATGGGATAAACACCTCCCACGGGTGCCTGGGTACCCAAAGTGGAGAGATGGGGCAAAGGAACGATGGAGAGCCGCCCACCTGGGAAGGGGACCTCATGAGTAAAGGACGAGCAAGGGAGAGGTGCTCAGAACTTTTACAGGGACAGAAAGGGCGAGAGTTAGTCTTTGCTGGACAAGGCTCCGTCTGAGTCACACAGGAGGCTGCTTTCTCCTCTGAGTCACGAAGTTATAGGGGTTTGTGAAAATCTGTCAAGCTTGAGTTCCAAGCCGGGAAGGAGCATATGCCAACTAGGCTATAACCAGAGGCTGCGTCCGTGTATCATGAATTCATTTCCAAGCCTCTGGCGCTTGCTTCATTTGGGGGATAATCCCTGTTACCGGAAGGTCCTGGGGAAATGTGACGGTCCCCACCATCCCCATGGACACAAGCCAGTTCACGGGATGCGGAGGCCAACAGCTTCGGTAGGCTTGGAGCCTGGGGCTGAGCCGGCCCAGGGGATCAGGCTCTCATGGTGCCAAAGCCTCAATCGTTCTAACAAGGGGCCCCCTCCAGAGGCTACGTCTGGCCAACCTGGGGGACCTTTCCTAAAAGGAACCCTTCAGGGCCATGGAGACATGCCAGTGCCGCTCCCTTGTCATTGGCGAAAGACAAGCCGGATGGGAGCCTCACTCCGCCCTTCTCCCCGTCCCCCACCCTCCTCTGCTTTGCACACAACGGATATCACCAGGCACTCAGCCTGGGAGGTGTGCTGCCTGAGGTAAGGGGAACGCAGGCCTGGGAATAAGGAGGCAGCAGCAAGAGGGTGGAAAACAGGAGAAAGGAGGGTGGGGGTGCAGGAAGAGCCTCCATCACTGGGCATAAAAACAGAAAGAGAGATGAGAAGGCAGGAGATGAACAAATGGCCAGTGAGGAGAAGAGAAATAGAGAGATGCACGGGCAGGTAGCCCTGTCCCCAGCGAGCCCTGTCCCCAGAACCTCCAGGACGTGGCCAGGGGCCCTGGACAGGGAAGGCTGGAGTAGGCAGTCACTCCAGGACACTGAGAATCACCCCATCTGTCTTCCTTGCAGTCCCGGCAGTCACGGGGAGGAGGCTGAAGTGTCGTGTGCAAATGAGAGAGAGATGGGGGGCCTTGGCTGAAGGAGGGGCTGTGCCTCATTCCACATGCAAATGAAAGGGGCAGGGTTTTAATCAAAGACCTAGCAGTTGCTTCCTTGAGAAATCAGGCCACAAGAAAGCTGAGCACTCACGTCATGGGCTCCACCATCCCTCCGGAAGTGGAGAGGTAGAGGAGGGACCTCCCCAGCCCCCGAGGGGCAGGCGAGACCCAAGGCTTCAGAGAAAGGACCCTAGTGTCATTCAGCTAAGTTCAAATTTGGGCAGAAGCTCAGGCTGGGTGGGCCTCTTGGGTCTGCCAAGGCTGGCGTATGGAGATAAGCCTGGGGGCAGATGGGCCGCCCCATTCTGGACTAGAAAAGACTCCCCAGGGAATCTCTGGATCTTGCCTTTCTGGTCCTTCCAAGCGAGTTATATCAGCTTGGCTGAGTTCAGCATAAGGCAGTGTCCCTGTCAAGGTGCCATCCACTGTGGGAGGCAGAAAAGATGGTCATACCTGGACTTGAACTCTAGAAGTCAGATACGCATGGGGGCGGGGGACGGGAGGAGCCTTGCATTCAGAAGTAGCTACCAATACTGGACAGTATCTTCTGAGCGCCAAAAGGGTGGTATGGAGAAAAGAAGTCTGTGGAAGCCAGAGAAAGAGCAAGGCAGTATGGGCTGGCGAGCGCAGGATGGGAGCTAGGCCAGGTGGGGAGAATGGCATCTCTTCCCAGACCTCCCAGGGGGGCTCAGGCCACGGAATGGGGAGACAGTCAAGCAGGCACGGGGAAAGGACTAGGAGGGAGGCCCACCACCAGCGTGCCATCTGCCTTCCTAGATTTTGCCCCTGGGGGGGAGGAATGCAGCCTCAGGGCGCCATCTTTTTGGCCCTTCCGCACCTGGGACCCATCCTGCTCTGGCTGCTCACTCGTCATGGGACGTCCGGTTGGGACGACAACCCAAAGAAACCGCCCTGGTGCCCGCCGCACAAAGTCTTGTTGGCAGGGTGGATTGCCATCTACTTTGTCATGGGGTGAGCACCCACTTCTCCTACCTTGGCCCTGGTACCTGGGAAGGGGGGGAACAAGGTCCCCCACACCTGAACTACTACTGCATTCTGGCCTTCAAAGGGACGGCACGCCATCTTGCCTCTTGGGGCGGGGTGGGGGGGGTCTGCTCTGTGCCTGCCTAGGACTCCAGCCGGCCTTGTCCCTCCCCCTCTTCAAGTTTCCCCATGGCCTCCCAGACCTCCCCGAGCCCGGCTCCCCACCAGCCCTCAAGGGATGCTTAGACGTGCTTGCTCCCACTTCAGCCCTTGGGGCTTCCTTTTGGTAACCAAGAGTCCTCCTTCCCTCTGAGCATTCTGCCACCGTCTCTCCACAGCTATGCCTCCTACCTGGTGTGGAAGGACCTGGGAGGCGGCTTCGGGCGACCCCTGGCCCTGCCTCTCGGCCTCTATGCTGTGAAACTCGCCATCAGCTGGGCTGCCCTGATTCTCTTTTTCACAGCCCACACCCATGGTCTGGTAAGGCATGCAGCGGAGGTAGTGTAGGCGCAGGTGAGAACCCCGGGGGGGTCCCCCAGAGCAGATAACACAGCAGACCAATCAAGTGCAGGCAGGCTAACGGTGGGCAGATTTCTCTGAGCTCTGGTCGAGTGCCCAGACCTCAGCAACTTGGCTCACTGGGTCCAGGGTGCTGCGGAGGGGGGGGGGGGGGGGAGCTGAGCTCAGTAGACAGGCTGCCTGCCTGACCGCGCTGCCCCCCCGCCCCCGGCCCCTCCCCTGCCCAGGCCCTGCTGCACCTGCTGCTGCTCTATGGACTGGTGGTGAGCACAGCGCTTGTCTGGCACCCCATCAACAAGCTGGCCGCCCTGCTCCTGCTGCCTTACCTGGCCTGGCTCACTGTGACCGCTTCCATCGCCTACCGCCTGTGGAGGGACAGCCTCTGTCCAAACCATCAGCCTCAGCCCGTCGGGGAGAAGAGCGACTGAGGCAGGAGCGGAGGGAGGATGGCCAGGGTAGGAGTAGAAGAGAACGCAGGCAGGGCTGCGGGGCTATTCGGGGAAGAGGGGAAGAAGGGGAGGGGGGCCGGGGATTGACGAATCCCTGAAGATGGCTCGGCCCAATGTCGTCACTGCCCTGGGTCCCCTGGCGCCAATTTCCATTCCATTTCAGAAACAGGAGAGGGGAAACTTATTTTACGCTTAATATAAATTAATTAATCCTGTATTAATAAAATAATTTCGTAACATCCGTTAATAAAATCTTTTACGAACTTTGAGGGTATGATGCGGAGTGCGTATCTGGGTACACGAAGTCTAGGGCTGCGGAGCAAGGGCGGACGCGTCTGGTCTGCGCATGTGTGGGAGTGCCTGCGGGTCAGTGCGAGCAGGAGGGCAAGTGCGCAGGGGGGGTGGGGGAGGTGGGCGCACTGCCTCCGCTCCGCTCCCGCGCTGTCCCACGCTGTTTTGCGCCCTCCCGGTAGGGCCGAGATATTGAGGACTTAGATTTCGGTTACCTGGAACACAAAGTCATTTTGAAAAGTGGCATAAAAGCAAAAAGTAGATAAAGTTTAAAAAAAAAAAGATGCCAATTTTACGTGTCAGGTTTATATATTATATTTTAGAATAGTTTAATGTTATTTCATTGGATTTTAATATACATGAATAACAATAATATAAGGGCGCCTGGGTGGCTCAGTGGGTTAAAGCCTCTACCTTCAGCTCAGGTCGTGATCTCGGGGTTCTGGGATCGAGCCCCGCATCGGGCTCTCTGCTCAGCGGGGAGCCTGCTTCCCTCTCTCTCTGCCTGCCTCTCTGCCTACTTGTGATCTCTCTCTCTCTCTCTATCAAGTAAATAAATAAAATCTTAAAAAAAATAATATGTGGGGCGCCTGGGTGGCGCAGTTGGTTGAGCGACTGCCTTCGGCTCAGGTCGTGATCCCGAGGTCCCGAGATCGAGTCCCACATCGGGCTCCCAGCTCCATGGGGAGTCCGCTTCTCACTCAGACCTTCTCCCTTCTCATGCTCTCTCTCACTCTCTCTTTCCTAATAAATAAATAAAATCTTAAAAAAATAATATGTGTATAATATATATCAGTATATTATAGTTATTATAATAATATTATACTATGGTTATACAATATATTATACTGTACTTTATATATGTCATATTAAGACCTTATGTGATTATCTCTGATAAAGAGGATTATGGCTCATTTTTTATTTTTGTTTTCATATACTTTTTTACTATTAATTTTTTTAAATCAATCAGTGACTGTTATAATAAGAGAAAACATTGAGAAAAAGAGATGAACACCTCAGTGCTGCTGAGTGATTTCAGACTTCTCTCTTTCTACATCTTCTCATTGGCTTCTTTATTTTCGTTTCTTCTGTCCTATTGTTTTCTTCTCCTCTTGTTTCGAGGCCCTGGTGGTAGCAAGGGTAGCAGTGACTGCCTGGGGCTGCCCCCTCAGATCCCAAACAAGGTCAGCTAGAAGGCCCAGACACCCTGCCCAGGAGCTTTTAAAAATATTGACCACTCCCTAGGGAGGGAGCTGGCATCAGTGTTTTTACAACTCCCCAGGGCTCCCGGCAGCCCAGCTGAGAACCACTGCTGAATGCATCGCAGAGCCACTGGGAAGCTTATTACAAATGCATGTTCTTTAGACCCCACCCGTGACCCAAGAATCAGAACTTTTGGGGTGGCCTCCAAGCATCTTTAGAGTTAACATGTTTCTAGCACTTGTGTGAGCTCTCACTGAAATTCGAGAGCTCCGGGGATGGATGGTCTCTTGGGGCTCTTTTCACTTTGACAACCTGTTTTTCTGTGAGCTGAGTTCTGGGTGAAGAACCAGCTACGCCCTCTCTGGTGGGGGCCGAGGACCACACAGGGGAGAAGCCAGAAGGACATCATTGTTCAAGGAGACTGGCTCTTTCTGGAGCTCACCAAAGGAGAACAAGCAAGAAGGAATCTGCATCCTCCCTGGCTTGAGAAAGGGCATGATCCGCCCAGCCAGGCAGGCCAGGGGCCCCCACCCCTGCGCCCCCAGGCCCGGTGCAGCCCAGAACACCGCAGGTATTCAAGTATCTTTTATTTTATTTTATTTTATCTATTTATTTGACAGAGAGAGAGAGATCACAAGCAGACAGAGAGGCAGGCAGAGAGAGAGGGGGAAGCAGGCTTCTCGCCAAGCAGAGAGCCTGATGTGGGGCTCGATCCCAGGACCCTGAGATCATGACCTGAGCCAAAGGCAGACGCTTTAACCCACTGAGCCACCCAGGCGCCCCTATTTAGGGGCAGAACCTAAACCTATTTATTGGTTGGAAAAATGAACACTTGTACCCATTGAAAGAAAATGCTGACCAGCACCCCACCAACGCCTGCAGACGACTCTGGAGCCATTGAAAAAGCCTATGTTTGGAGAAGAGAAGGGGTCCTCATAGTTCTAGAAACTTCTCAGATGGTCCTAATGTTCAGCCTGGTTGAAACAGCTACCAGCCTGGTTCTCAAAGTGTGGCCCAATGACCTCCCGGGACAACTGTCGAAGACCTGGACTCCAGCCCCGCTCTAGACCCGCAGAATCGGATCATCTTGGAGAAGGAAGGCCATCCGGTGTCACGGTTTGCAGTTCTGGGCCTGGAGGCAGGCCGGCCTGGACTTGGTACGGACTGGCATTTACCAACCGGGAACCCAGTGCGACTAACCTCACTGTTCGTGCTTCATTTGTCTCACCTGTGCTGTGGGGACCCCCTAGAATTGTCGGGAGGAGATGAGATAACGAGCAAAATGAGGTCTGGCACAGAGGAAGTGCTTAATACCTGTTAGCCATTCTAGCCACCTGTTGGAGACCCATCCTGCTCCAAGACACCCCCCACCCCCCCGCTGTATTTCCCTCCCTCCCTAAGAGCCAGGAGAGCGAGTGACCTCCACCTCAAGTCTGGTCACTAGCCAGACCAGTGTCACATGCACAAAATGACTGGCTTTTTACGTTGCGAGTTCAGGTGGATTTTGTCTTCACCCCAATCAAATTCTCTAAAACTGCTCTCAGTGGAATTTATAACTTCATTTATATGTGTAACCGTTTTAAACGTAGAAGCATAATCTATAAATACCGATCGAGGCTGGGCTCGGAGCCACCGCACTGCGCGGGTTCTCGTCCCTGCTCCACTATCACCGGGTGACCTTAGACAACTCAACACCGCAGAGTTATTCGTCATCGTCGTTGTCGTCATCATCTCATACAGGCAGTATAAATATTTGCTCTGAATTTTATTGGTGTCGCCACCTAATTCGAGAAGTTTAACTGATGCTCTAAGCAGAGGAGAGTCTGCCCAAGCCCCCTGCGTGACTTCGCCCTCCCCGGTGCGAGCCAATCCACAGACCCAGGCATCCGGATACCCCTGGTTTTGGACGCTTGGCCTTAGAACAAAGCTTGATTTGGGCAGTATCCCGAGCCCTGGAGTAACAAAACCGCCTGACGGGGATGAGCCAAATTAAGGGGCTTCCTGGCTTTGAACAGAAGCAGCCAGAAAGGGCAGGATTCAATAAACACAACCACAAACTCTCATCCTCTGTCCCCAGAGTCGTCCTTAAAATTCCCTTCTGTAGGGGTGCCTGGTGGTTCGGTCGGTTTAGCGTCTGACTCTTGATTTCAGCTCAGTTCGTGAATTCAGGGTCGTGAGACTGAACCCCAAGTTGGGCTCTGTGATCAGTGAGGAGTCTGCTCGTCTTGTTCCTCTCCTTCTGCCCCTTGCCCCTCATGCGCTCGTGCCTGCAAGCATTCCTCTCTCTCTCTCTCTCTCTCTCTCTCAAATGGATGAATAAATAAAATCTTTTTTAAAAAATTCCCT
This sequence comes from Nasua narica, assembly GCA_028533885.1. Lineage (NCBI taxonomy): Eukaryota > Metazoa > Chordata > Mammalia > Carnivora > Procyonidae > Nasua > Nasua narica. The sequence continues at coordinate 99,619,117 of CM052802.1, forward strand.
TCGGCACCGCTCCTTGGTTCCTGCGTGGGAGCCCTTAATCCCCTGGTCTCCCGATCTGCCCGAACCCCTTGTCCTCACCCCAGCCCACCTCCCAGTTCTGAGCCACACCTGGGGCACACAAGGCCCTGGGCCCCTCCTAGATAGCCAGAGTTACCTGGAGCTGTGCCAGAGTAGATTCAGAGCTGCCTCCTATCTTTGCTAGATGTGTCCCGGGATCCCACCACCCCAGTCATGTGTGTGCTTTCTGTCCTCCGGTGGTAGTTTTCCATTTGCCTCTGAGCGAGCGCATGGCATGGGAATATGAGTCACTGGGTGGAGGGTGGCAGGGAGGGGGCGACGAGCTCCTCAAGGGCTGCATGGTACCCCGCCCCCCGCCAGTGTCTGCAGAGGTGGGGAGCTACAGCAGATACCATAGCACCCCTAGAAGGTGGTACGTCTCTTGCTGCTGCATCTTAGTCCCTCCTTCCCTCCCTGGAACGCTGCATTCTTCCTCTGCCAAGTCTGCAGAGTGGAGCCGCACAGGGGCGAGGCGAGGTAGGGAGACGGAGAGTGGACAAGGTTTGGTCCTCTGGGCTGGGAGAGAGCAGAGTGCAGGCAGTGTTTTCTCTGGGCGGCCCCGGCCCCTCCTCCCCGTGGGCAGGTAGAGATGATGCCCTGGTAGAAGGAACTGGAAGGCCCCCGGAGTGTGGCCAGGCCTGGGCCAGAGCTCCAAAGTCTTCCTTTGTGGTGGCCACTTCCACCTGACGCCCTGGAATTCCCCGGCACCCCAAGCTGAGTTTCAGAGTCCTCCTCCCTCTTGTAGTTCTGGAAGACAAGGACAAGGCCCTCTTGTTTTAAAGACTGATCACTGATCCCCTTTAGTGGCAGGCAAGGTACTGATCCGCACGAAGACTGGCTCTGGTGGGGACCCCCTCAGATCCGGACCTCCCTCTTTTATGCTCAGTAGAGCCCCTCGAGGCCCCTTCTCTCCCCGCTAGATTTCGAGGACCCTCGGCCACTTCGGGCCCCTCTGTGTGCAAACTGGGACAGGCCGTCACACCAGGTGCCCCCGTGGTATCTTCTCAGCCTCATCCGTCCCTCTACTGTCCATATCTCCGAGATCCCCCAACCCCCACAGAAACTCTCTGCCCACAGGAGCGCCAAAGAAACCCCGACCCCTCCGCCTGCACCAGTTCCACACGCTGACCCATCCTAAGCACTGAAACGCTCCTTTCAAAAGTTGACTCAGCTTATCGCTTTCTCCTAGTAGGTTCTTTGGCCCCGCAAACACCCCCTTCAAAGAGGAACACTATTAGTCACCTTCGTGTGCATGATTCTTATCAGTTCACTTGCCTCAAAGACTCAAAACGCCCGCCGCAGGAGCCGGGGCGGTGCCGGGAGTGGCTGCTGGAATGGAGGACCGTGGTGACCGGGACTAAAGTCCCGGTGTCCCCATTTTCCCTGGGGGGCAGCACGTTCTGCCTGGCAAGCCGAGCGTTGCGTTCTGCACAGGAGGACATTGAAAACCCTGGCCTGCCCCGTGAGCCCAGTGCCTTCCCTGATCTCAGCGCTGGACCTCTGGGAGACCCTGGGTCCCCTCCCCCACCCCCCGCCCCGCCAAAGCTCTGGACACCCCGTGTTTATGTCAACAGAGCGGTTGCTGGAGGGCGCAGGCTTCTGCCCGCCAGGGGGTGTCTGGTGCCTGCAGCCCATTGTTTGTGTACCTCGTCTCGGTAGTGACCGAGGGACGGGCACACCCGGGCTGGGTCTCTGGGGCAACGCGCTGTTGGGGTCCCAGCTGTCCCTACACATAAAGCACCCACTTCATCAACGGGCTCCCGAGGTGTCTTCTTTCACAAAGTGAGAATTTAAACCTTCCCCTGGTGAGGCTTCTATTTTCCACTAGAGCTCCTCCCGGCCTCTACTCCCTTCCCAGCGAGGGCAGCGTGGGATCAGGCTGGGACCCAAGGAACAGCTGTGCCTTACCCTTTTCCCTACTCCACGGTCACCTCCAGAACATCGGAATGTTTTCTGAAACGCCCCTGGGAAGTGGGACCGGCAGAGGCAGGCTGCTGCTTCTCTTGGGCCGAATACAGCTCCTTCCAGCCACTGGCATTTAGGAGAGAATGGGGCCGGGGCCTGCGGGGACAGATTGGGAGCATTCCCTTCTTGGTTTCCATCCCTACTCCCCAGCTGCTCTATCTCTATCCCTATACCCTCTACACACACACACACCACACGTACATACACACCTCCGCACAGCACCCCTCACATACTGATTGCTCCCAGCGCCAAGGTCCCTGAAGAACGCCTTCCTCCCCTGGAGCCCTTCTTGCCGCTCTTTCCTCGGAGCCTGGCCTCGGGCATCCTCGTAGCAGTGGGGGAGGGGGAGGGTGCAAATGGTGAAGCCCACAGCTCTGCTCTCACTAGCTGTGTGACCTTGGCCAAGTCACTTAAGCTCTCTGGTCTCAGATTCCTCACCGATAAAATGAGAATAATAGCAGTACCTACCCCAATATCCTGGTGAGGAGTAAATGGGCTAATTGACATGACCTGCTGAGACCAGTGTCAGGCCCCCAGGAAGGGCAGTGTCAGTATCAGCACTCCCTATTACTGAATCCCAGGCAGCACAACACAGTTGGAAAAGCCTGGAACTTGGAGGCGGACAGACCTGGATCCCAATTCCAGCACCCCACCGACTCCTACTGTGACCTTGAACTAGATGCCTCATTCCTCTGTCTCCTCTTCTGCAGGAGGGGCAAAGGGATAGAAACTTAGCCCAGCATTAACAGGGGGGTTGGGGAATGCCTGCCCTAAAGAGTAGGGTGGCAGCTGCAGAAGGCCAAGCCAAGCTCCTGGCACCTGATCCCCAGATTAGCTGCTGCGCTCTGGGGCCAGCAGGAGAAACCGGTAGGACTTGGAAAGGAGAATCAAGGACCGGCCAGGAACCAGGCCCCCAGGAGGTGCCAGAAATAGCCAGAAATAGCCGGAGCTAGCTCAGAGGGCCTCCAGGGATGGGGGGCAGGGGCGGGGGCTGCAAAGGAGCGGTGGAAAAGGAAGCTATCAGTTACCAGTCCGAGGGAGGGCCCAGAGTGCTCCCCCAAGTGTCAAAGGAAAAAGTGTCTGTGGGTGTGGTAGGAGCCAGGGGTCACTTCTTCAGAAAGGACCAGGCTGGGTCCGCCTCTGTCCCACCTCCGACCAGCACTCAAGAGTCAGGAAATTTTCACGACACTGTTCATCCTCACGCTCGCAGAAGACAGTCTTGTCTCCTCTTCTCGTTTCCATCCCTTTGACCGTCCTGGACAATGACTCAGCTGGAAGCATGGAGGCCCAGAGATGCTTAGTGATTTGGCCAAGATCACACAGTGAATCAAGGCTGAGATGGGAACACGAACGTGGATTTATTTTTTCCCTTCCCAATCCTGGGTTACACAGGACAGCCAAACTATCTGGACCATGCTCCTAGTCCTCGGGGCCGGCACCTGGGTGGCTCGGTCAGTTGGACATCCTACTCTTGATTTCGGCCCAAGTCATGATCTCGGGGCTTTGGGATCCAGCCTCACATCAGTCTCCGTGCTCAGCGGGGAGCCTGCTTCTCTCTCCCCCTCTGCCCCTCCCCCTGTTTGTGCTCTTTCACTCTCTTTCTCTCAAATAAATACATAAAATCTTCTAAAAATAAATAAATAGAGCTTAAAAAAAAAAAAAACAAAAAACCTGGCCTCAAGGAGGAAATCCTTCCCACAGGGAGAATAAGGCCCTGAAAGGATCCCTCCTCGTCACTTGCCCCCCCTCGCCCGCCCCCTGACCTTTCGCTCCGCTGTGGTTGCTCCAAGCCCCTCACTGAAGCTGCGACCCAGAAGGAGGAGAGGGACACACCCCTAAAAGCTTTAAACAGGTGTTCCTCAGAGCTGACTGGGTACCGCCCTGGAGATAAGAACTATTCTCCAAGAACCTGGACTTACGTCCTTGTGCGATCTTGTACACAGGACTTCACCTTCCCGAGCCACAGGTCCCTCCTTGCAAACCAAGGCCAGTGATCCCTGCCCAAGTGAGACCGGCGTGAGGGCCGAATGCGCTAGTGTGTGCCCGAGCCCCCGCTGAGGATGAAGACAGGGCACCCCAGGCGAGCCTGCACCTCCTGCCTCTCTGTGTTCTTGCCATTTCCTGCCGTGCCTGGCACGCAGAAGCCCTTGAGAAGTGTTGATCAAATAAAAGAAGGAAGTGACCTCCTTGCATGGAGATGTTGTGTGTTTGTGGGATGACAATGAATAATATGGGTCCGCGATGTATTGACGATCACGGCCTTTTCTTTGTGCACACGGGCACTATTCCTACCACCCCGTGCTTGACACCCCTGGAGAAAACACCTGAAGAAAATAATCTCGGGGTAAGTGCTTTCAGTAACAAGCCTACTAGGTAGGAGAACCATCTAGTCTATGGTCAATACCGGAGCGCACTGGGGAGTGAAAGGGGCACGAGTAGTTATTACGCCTGGAGGATAGGTAGAACCCATGACCATCCAGGAAGACCTAAATGCTTGGCCTCTTGCTCCCAGGGCCCTGTGCTGCTCAGAATTCTCTGAGGAGAGAGCCCCAAATACTCCAGACGGACCTGACTCCTCTTCTCCGGGCAGATGGTGAAAGGGTACCCTCCCTTTCCATCACCGCCACCCAACCCCACTTGGGGCTGGGTTCCAACGGTTCCCAAAGTTCTCAGGTTCCTCACTTTCAACCCCAGCCTTCCACTGCCCTAAGAATGGTCTAGAGTGGTTGCACTACCTCAAACATAAACACCTGTGGCCTCTGCTAAGCCCCTAAGGTGGGAACTGAGGAAGTGATCCATCCATCTTCCAATGCTGTTTTAGCTCAGGGATTTTTCCAGGGGCTCCGGGGGTCTCTCATTACTTTCACAGGCTTGTAACTGGTCCCTTTGCTTCTGATCTTTCCCACCTTCGGTCTGTTCTCAACCAAGCGGCCTGGGTGATCCTGTAAAAATATAAGTCAGACCATGTGTTTCATCTGTTCGAAGACAATGGCTTCCCATCTCATTCAGAGAAAAAGTCAAGGTCCTTGGCAAAGTCCAGAAGGCCCTACCTATCTAACCCTTATTTATCTCTCTGGCCTTATCTCCTAGGACTCTCCAGCCACACAGGTATCTACTTGCTCCTCAAACACACAAGGAATGCTCCTACCTCAGGGTCTTTGCACCTGTTCTTCCTTCCCTTGGACCACTTTCTCTTTACATAGCATATTTCCCTCATAACCTTCGGATCTTTTCTCAGTTGTCTGCTTTTCAAAGTCTTTCCCTGGCCACTCTATAAAAACACTACCCAACCCCTTGACACTTCTGTCCCCCTAACCTGCCTTCTCTCCTTAGCACTTAACACCAGCAAATAGACAAGAGAGATAGATGAATAGATAGATAGATAGATAGATAGATAGATAGATAGATAGATAACTTACCTTGTTTATTGTCCAACACTCTCAAGCTCTGTGAGGGCAAGGATTTTCATTTGCTTTGTTCTGTGCCATATTCCAGTACCTGAAACAGCCCTGGCATATAGTAAATGCTCAACAAATATTTGTTAAAAGAATAAAGTACCGACGGAGAGGAAACACAGTTTGGAGGTCAAATGTTTGGCCTCTGGAGTAAAAAGGCCTGGGTTTGAATCCTGACTTTGTCACTTGTGGGTTGTATGACCTTAGGCAAGGCCCTTAACCAATTTGTGAGTCCCAGTGCCCACCCGCCATGAAACATGGGATGACACAGACTGCCTCCCAGGGCTGTTGAGAGCATTAAATCTGATTTCGCACATAACCCATGAAACTCACCGCCTGTCCTCTTCCAAAACCTCTGAGCTTGGGTGCCTGGGTGGCTCAGTCGTTAAGCGTCTGCCTTCAGCCCAGGTCATGATCCCAGGATATGTTGTCTCTCTTCTCCAGCAGGGAGCCTGCTTCTCCCTCTCCCTCTGCCCCTGCTTGTATTCCCTCTCTCGCTGTGTCTCTCTCTGTCAAATAAATAAATAAAAAGTCTTTAAAAAATTCATAAACAATGAATCTTGGAACACTGAAAAAATAGAATTAAGTTAATTGGGAAAAAAAAAAGAACTCCTAGAAAAAATTAAAAAATAAAAAAAACAAAAACCAAAAAACCGAAGAACCAACAAACCTTTGAGCTTAAAATTGCAGTATTGTTACTACTGGAGATCGGGAACCGACACAGCATTAAGGGGCCAAAACAGGCAAATTAGCATCTGTTTCCTTTAAGTAATAACTCAGAGTTTCTTTCCAAATTGCAAGTCCTTACCCTACCCCACCTAGGGACCCCCCTTCTCTGGACCCACGTCTCCCCAGCCGAAGGGGGCAGGGTTTCTCTGCAAGCACCTGTGTTCAACACAAGCCTCATCCTGCTTGCACCTCTGAAAGCATCTCTCCTAAATCTCAGGATGCCCACCCTGTAGCCCTTTCTCCAACCCCCCAGTGGAGCTGGAAAGGTTGCACGAGGGGAAACAGAGGGAAGGGTATAAGGTGGAGGAGGAGAGTATGAGTATATGTGAGAGCCGGTGGGGGAAGGGAGTTGCCATCCCCAACTGCCAGCTTCCTGTCTTTGCCTACTGATAAATAGGGGATACTAGTGGCCAGATTTTCCATTCCCCCCATCCCGGCACCCGCCCGTCACTCAATTAAAAAAAGATAGAGGGCGAGGGCCTGGGGGAGGGGCCGAGGGCTCCGGTTATAAAGCCTGTGTGGCCAGGAGGTGAGAACACTAAGCCCCGCTGGCCTGGTCCTCTTCCCGGCGTCCCCAAGCAGATTTAGCTGCTGACAGCTGCTTGGGACGCTGCCGCCAGGCCCTGGCCCTGGGAACTCACCGCCTCTCCCCTTTCCCAGTGACTGCAGAACCACCACCCCTCCATGGCTCAGAAAGCAGAGGCCGCTGGGGCCGCTGAGCCTTCTGCGCCCGCTGCGCCTGCTTCCCAGAATGGTGAGGATCTGGAAAACCTGGATGACCCTGAGAAGCTGAAGGAGCTGATTGAACTGCCTCCCTTTGAGATCGTCACAGGGTGAGACTTGGGTGTGGGCCGGGGGCCTTCTCCCCAGAAAAGCACGGGCTGGGGGTGGGCTGGGGGCGGGCTGCGGGAATCCAGGGTGGGAACAGAAGGGGTCACGGTCACAGTCCTGCCACCGTGAGCCTACGGTGCCCCATAGGGGTTGCATGGGGTAGCTGCAAAGCTCACTTGGCCTCTCGGAAGACCCACCCTCTAACCTGGGGGAGTTAGGAGCAGCTCCTCAGAGACAAGGCCCCAGAGAATGAAACCACCGCTCAGGCCTCCTGGTAGCGGTCTGTCACCTTCCTCTCTGGGTACAGGTTATCTAGTTCCAGGGAATTGGGTAAGGACATGGGGTGACACAGACGCATTTAAATATGGTTCCAGGCAAAGGACCTACTCCCTCGACTTCTCTCCCCGCTGCTGAGTGGGGCTCTTCTCTCTCAGTATGGCTCTCACTCTCTCTAGAGCTTCTCTCCAGAATGGAAGGTCTTAAAACAGGGAAAACCGATCCACCCTTTCCCAAGGCTGAGTGAGAAGCATTTTTTTTTTTTTCATGTTGAATCGAGTCTGCCCCAGGGGTTCTCCACATCCACCCCCGAGGGCAAGAGTAGTTACAAGACAGGTCATAGTCCAAGCCCAGGAGCTTCTGGGCAGAAGAGGTATTCTGCCCTCAGCCAAGTCCCAAGGAGGAACAAAGACCCTAAGCAAAGGGCCTCCAAGCCCCAAAGAGGCCTGTATACAGGGTTCCTCTATCTTGTCCAGATTTTGCCATCTCCAGGAACAAAACCAACTTGTCCTTCCTCCTCTTCCCTCTCTGTTCCTTTTGCAAAAGACCCGGCAAAGTTCGTAGGCTGAGAATAAGAAGGGACTACTTAGGGCCACGTTGCCTCCCTCAATCCCAAGGCTTTCTTGATGGAAATCTCCAGCAATGCCCACAGGCAGAATAAGGTCCACACTAGGAGAAATTTCAGGAAGAAGGGAGGCATGTCCTCAGGGGGGCAGAAGAGCCCTGGGTGGCCCTCCAGACTTGTTGTTTTAAGTTTGGCAAGTGATTTTCCAGCCCTGGCCTCAGTTTGGTCATTTGTAATATGAGGAAGTTACACTAAGTTGATCCCTAAGGTATCTTCCAGCTCAGACATTTTCTGATTTCTAGGAGAACCTGAGGGGAAAATGCACCGTAGTTCCTGAGGGAAGAATTCAGGCAAGAGCCTGGAACTTGCGTTCACCCGTGCCCAACCAACGATGTCTCACCCTTGTCCTAGGATTAAAGAAGCAGCAGAGCACCGATTAATATAGACGTGGAGAGCACCTAGGGCCAGGACAGTCTGCAATTCCAGTGGCCTTCTATGGAAGGAAATCCTTTTCCTCACCCCTAAGCCTGCTGGTCCATGCTGCCCTTGGTCACACACAGGCGCACTCCCACTCTGCCCACGGTTGTGGTCTCCCCAGCCCAGGGCCAGGATGGGTCTGGGACAAAATTAGACTATGTTTGGTCAATTGAACATGCTTTGGGGTCCCAGGGGGGGTTGGTCACAATGGTCAAATCCTCTGACGCAACTTGCACATGTGCGAGACCATTCGACCCTCAGCACAATGCTGGGGATTACTGCCACTCTAGAGATGGGGAAACTGAGTCAGGGAGATTGCGTGATTTGGTCAAGACCACAGAACCAGTAAGTAGCAGGTCTTCTTCTGACTCCAGCCAAGTGTTCTTTCCACGGGTCTCTTATTCACTCCGGGTCCCGGATTTCCCAAACAGATTTCCCGAACCACCCATCTCCATCTGCGAGGTAGTGGGGCTCAGAGGCTTCTCTGACCCAAGGCTCTGAAAAAGGGACTCAGCAGGGCAGCTTTCTGGGTGATCCGAGAGTAGTTCAGGATGGAGGTGGAGCCCTGAGTGTTTCCTGGCCACAAGTAACAGCTGTGGAGATCTGTCTCCTGGGCCCCTCTGGGTAAACAGATGGCTTAAAATAGCCGAGAGGTGTGGCTATGTCTGTGCAGGGACAGGACGAGGGAGTGGCTTTCCCCTTTTTTCCTCTCCAGAAGCCCTGGCATCAAGGGCGTCAGCAAAGTAGCTTCTCTCCTAGCCTAGACTCCCAGAGGGGATGGGTCTGTCTATACCGCTCCTTAGAGTTGGGCTGCAAGCTAGCAGAAGAGCTGGCAGGTTTGGGGAAATAGTCGGAGGTGAGACGGGTGTACCAGGTAGGAATAAGGAGATATGCCCCGCTTGTCGCGATTCTGGCTTGAATAGGGCACTCGGGATAGAAAGCAGACCTAAGAACATCAACAGCATCACCTGGTAGAAAGTGCTAAAGAAAGGTCTCAAACTGCAGTAGTTGCAAAGCCAACTCACGACGACTGAGACTCAATTGTGCAAATCTCTTTCCAACTCTCTGTTCGGTGACTTCATGTTGGTTTCTTGAGATCTCCGCAGTAGGAGAGTTTACAAAGATCAGCAAACCTTAGAAATGAGGATTTTCTTTCCTTCCTTCCCCACCCCCCGCCCTGCCTTCCTTCCCTTCCTGTCACAGAGCTGGGTGTTAAGCCAGCACAGCAAGGAAAGAGAGAACCCTCTAAATAGGAGAAGAAAAGTAGAGAGGGCTCAGGCTTGGTTGTGCTTAAGATTCAGCTCCGAGGGGTTAAGATTTGAGGTCCAGAGAAGCCATCACCCGACAGCACAAGTCCTAATTTTTTGAGTGTTGACCATTGTCCAAACTCTGAGAGGTTGGACCATTGTCCAAACTCGACCTCTCCTCCAGATGAGGAAACCAAGCCTCAGAGGGCTGAGTAATTTGCCCAAAGCTAATGGATGGAGTAGTGCGTAAACCCCAGGACTGTCTGACTTCAAATCACCACACCGCATCTAAAAAAAGCCATAAATGGGAGGTTTTTTGTATTCGACAAATATTTACTGAATAGGAATCATTTATGTCCTGCCTGTTTTCCCCTCTGGTATTCAAGTTCCATGAGGACGGGCACATGGCGTTTTAACTGCTTTTTCCCTAGCGCCACAAACAGCGCCTCGCTCCTAATAGATACTCGTTGAATAAATAAATGAACTAATGAATGGACTCCTATCGTCTGGTAGGCTCTCTGCCAGGAATCAGGGCAAGGAACTAGTTGTGGGGAGGGGAGCGGTTCAGGATCTCTGAAGAACCAGCCGTGTTCGACATAGAAGAGAATTAATTCCTCAGGTCCGTGCCTGCCTCTCAACTCGGCGTGCTTTAGGGAAGCTCTGGGGCACCAGAATTCGTCGTCTTCTCATCTTTGCACCCCAGCGATGAGCGACTATGGCTCTGCCCAGCAGGACCTCTGGCTGTGTATTTGTCTTTATTTGTTTCTAGTTTTGTTGCGTCTGATTTGCATTACGCTGAACCCGCTAGTGAAGGGATTGGTACGGAAGAGAGATAAATGGCACAGGCTGTGACTGTCTTTCAGCTGCTTCGTTAGCTACCGGTGGTTTACTTTGGTCACATGGAGAGGACAAAGCAGGGTTCGGAGGAGAAGGGACAGCAAGGAGTGGGGGCTGCGACTCGGCTGCTAACGCCCCTCATGCCTCAGCCTGCCCTCCAAAGCATGCTGCGGAAGCTTGTTCCAGAAAAAAGCAGAAGACAGCCACTGACTCTGGCCACCTTGGCATCCACTGAGGCTGGGGGAAAGTCAGAGCCCCAGTGTGAAGACAGGGCCTCCCAGGGAAAAGGCAGGGGCTCAGGGCTTGCCTGGGGCAGAATCCCATCCAGAATTACAACCCGAGAGCCCACAGCCTGGCAAACCCCATCTGGGCTCTAGGAAGTCAGGCTTTTAGAACTCTCTGCTTCTTTCCTCCTTCTTCCTGGGCCCACCCCTCAGCATCCACTTTGCAAGTGGTCTGGAAAAGGGAGAAGGAGACAGAAACCAGCAAGCATGTCTGCCTCTTTTGAGCAGATCATGAACGATCTGGTGAGGAAAGCTGAACCAAGTCAACATTCAGTGACCTGTGGGTAGATTTTTTCCACTCCATGGGTCATTTCGGAGCAAACGCTTCATCTCAGGGCTTCTACTGTCGTCCAGGTTGCTCTCTTTCACCGTATAGATTTATGCTTAGGGAGCACAAATGTTTTTTAATGTGAATGTGAGAAAAATTATATATATTACCGTTATTCACAACCCTTCTCCCTTCATCAAGTCGACCGTGTTCTAAATTGTCTTTCCTAGAGATTAGGATTCTTGGTTTCCTGCGTAGAGAATTGCAAGACCCAAGAGGCTGGGTCTCAGCGGATGAAGTGTGAGTGACCTGCCTGCAGAAAGTACGAGGAAGGGGTGCTTGAGGAAGCGGGGGAGGGGGAGGAATAACCCTCCCGGTTTTTGTGCCTGAAGCCGGGATGGAGCCCAGGTGAAGAACTCTGCTACCACCGTGTCTCTCCCGGTCATCATTCCAACACACGGGCACTCGCACGCCCCATTTCAGCAGGAAAACACCCGCTGGGGGTGAAAGTAAAGGCTACAAGTCACTACGGTACTCGGGCATCATGCTACTAGAAAAAAGAAAAAAAGACGTTTTTGATTATCTAAGAAATTAGTGTCACTGTTTCCATTCTTCCACTAGCAGGCATAAAACAGTGTTGACTTATTTTGTGATTCTATAAAAATCACCCGAGATGGCCTCGTTTTCTAGCTCCCCGGAGAGATTTCAGACCTTTTCCACCTCTGTTCTCTCGGGTCCTCTCCAAGGCCTGGCTGTTTCAGCCTGTGGGAGGCCCAAAGAACTTCATTTGAGACCTTTATCCTCCTTCTGGAAAACCAAGAAGCCCAATGAGAAGCTAAGAAGGCTCAGTTTTTGAGCAAGCCCAAAAGGAAAGACTGGGAGCCAAGACCCTCCCTGACTTTCCCTTGCCTCTTGAAAGTATTTCCCATCCTCAGGCAGCTAGTCCAGAAGGCCCTGCTGAGGCTCAGAGTAGACTATGGGGCTGCCCGCCAGAAGGGTGGGAAGTGGGTATTTATAGAGAGGTGAACTTTCTTCCTCTCCCTTAGGTTTCAGGTTTCTCTGGGTCCTCTCCTCTTGCAAAGGGAAGAGGAGGAGGGGAAAACATCAGCGCTTAAGAGACGCTGGGAGCCTCAGACCAGCCAGCCAATTTGCAAGGCATGCTGGGCCAAATTCACGCTGGTGGCCGGGCTGTATTTGGCAAAGTTGGAGCAAGGCTTTTGGGGGCTCCAGTAGGAAATCCGGGGGGGGGAACACGGGCAACTTTGGGGAAGCCTCAATCAACCACACAGTCATGAATACTTCCAAGGGTTTCCCCTCGAGAATCCCTCATACAGGTGGCTCTGGGCTAGGCTTGGGGGCAGGGATGTGTCTGGCAAAAGGCCTTGAAGATCATAAAGTGTTTAGGCAAGAAAGATAAGCTCTGTGCTTCTCAGGAGGAAAAAAAAAGCCATTCCAGGAAGTGAAGGGACCATTTGGCAACCGGTAAAATCCAGGAGTGGTCTTGTAGAGTGAGTTTAATTGGGGAGAGCTCAGTATGAGTGAACTCCCAACAGGGATTGAAACAGGAGAGGGGAATCATCGGGCCATCCATTCTTCCGAAATGTTAAGTAAATAATAAACACATCCAACTAGGGATAGCGGGGTTTAGAGAGCTAAGTATAGTACCTGAAGGAATCCTGGGGCCAGGTCCTCAAACACATCCATCTCCACAGTGGAAACTTAACTTGACAGCAAGAGATATGGAAACTTGGGTGGAGACAATTTTGTGGTGGGGGCGGGGAGTGTGCAGGGAAACAGCTCTTTGGCACTTGCTGCTTATCCCCAAGAAAGCAAGGCCCCAGGACACCCAGGAGTTCCCTGCAGTCCTGCGAGTTAGAAAGGGAAGGCCTGTAGAGAAGTAACAGTGGAGTTAATGATCACCACAGGATATCTTCTGGGGCAACCGCAGAGATTACCTTTTTTAAAATTTTTATCTGTTTGTTTATTTTAGAGAGAGCACATGGGGGGAGGGGCAGAGAGAGAGAGGGAGAGAGAATCTTAAGCAGGCTCCCCGCTGAGCATGGAGCCCATCAGAACAATCCAGGGGACTCTACAAATGCCAATGCTTGGGCCCCCCGCACAAACCCAATGAAATCAGAACGTCTGGAGGGGAGCCTGATGTGGGGCTTGATCCTACGACCCCAAGATCACGACCTGAGCAGAAAGGAAGAGTCGGAGGCTTAACTGACAGAACCACCCAGGCGCGCCCCCAGAGATTACTTTTTTTAAAAAGAAAACATTCAGGGATGCCTGGGTGGCTCAGTCAGTTAAGCATCTGCCTTCGGCTCAGGACATGATCCCAGGATTCTGGGATCAAGTCCCGCATCGGGTTCCTGGCTTGGCGGGGAGCCTACTTCCCCCTCTGCCTACTGCTCCCCCTGCTTATCTCTCTCTGACGAGTAAATAAATAAAATCTCTTAAAAAAAAAAAAAAGAAAGAAAAGAAAACATTCAGCCTCCCCAAGCCAGTACTCAATCCCCCTCCTCTCGTGTGATATTTTCAGTCTCTCCTGCGAAAGCCTCCTTGTTCTCCTTGGCCCCCTGGCCTGCAAAAGGCTTCCCTATTTTAGAAAGACACGCTGACACACGTAAAGATAAAAATAATCAACTCTGATGCCCTCTCTAGCCCCTTTTGAAGTCTTGCTCTCTCTTCCTTCTTACTACCGAACTTTCTCCTAAACCTGGCCTTTTTCTGCTGGTTTCATTTCCCAATCATCCAACCCACCCTCGAAGCCACCGGCCATAGTCATCACCAACTCTGGCATCCTAACACACCACGCCGGCTTGCTTCAGTTCAGGCTTTCCCCCCAGCCTCGCTCTGTCTGCCTAAAGCCACCATGTCATCTCCCGCGGACGTCACTTCCATTCTCATTACGTCTTTCTTTATTCAGGAGCCTGTAACAATTCTCTGTTGCCTTCCGAATCAAGGCTAAACGCCCTCCACGCTCCCTATGCAATTTAAATCAGCAGTTTTCGAACTCTCTCAGCTCCCCTCGAGCTGCTAGATTAGAAGCATCTGGAAGGCAGAGGCCAAGTCTTTTATGATTTTGAAATGACTATACAAGGTAAATCATATCAAGGTACTCTCAAAGATTAAAAAAAAAAAATTCTTGAACATTTATCATGTAACAACCCTTTCAACCTGCAGGAAAAGCCAGACTTGAGAAACAAGCACTGGAAGAGCACTGAGTGGTCGGCCGAGGGGTCCGCCGAGCCATGCCTAAGACACACTAGCCGTGAGCGGCAGAGAAAAGGAAGCAGGAAATGTTCTGCAAAATCTTCATCTTGCTCTCTAGGGAGAAATTTTATATTTTTGCTACTTTGTAAAATTACTATTGGAACACTGCTTTTCCAACCTGGCTGCCTATTAGAATCATCTGGAGAGTTTTGGGGTTTTTTTTAAAGGTTTTTTTATTTATTTATTTGACAGAGAGAGATCACAAGTAGGCAGAGAGGCAGGCAGGGAGAGAGGGGGAAGCAGGCTCCTCGCTGAGCAGAGAGCCGGATGCAGAGCTTGATCCCAGGACCCTGAGATCATGACCTGAGCTGAAGGCAGAGGCTTTAACCCACTGAGCCCCCCAGGTGTCCCGAGCGTTTTTTGGTTTTTGGTTTTTTAAAACTGCTGGTGCCTGGGCCCCGTCCAGACGTTCTGATTTCCTTGGTTTGGTGTGGGGCCCAGGTTCTGACGAGTGCAGAGTCCTCTGGGTGGCTCTGTCGGGGGCCAGGTGAAGCAGTGACCGGTGCAGAAATGTAGGAGTGCGCTGTGTGTTGGAGGGAGGGTGGAGTGTTTGGAGACCCCCCTCCCGGGGTGACTGGAACGCGCACCTCCCAGTTCTCTTCTCTCCTCCAGATAAACGCTTCTGGATTCTGTCCTGCCTTTTGTTGTTGTTGTTGGTGTTGGTTGGTTGGTTTGTTTTTTGGTCCCTGATGTTAGCTTGGGCAAGGCCTGCTTTGACACGATGAGCCAACGTTGGCCAACGGGTTTGGAGAGCCACCTGCTCCCGGATGGTCCGAGGAACAGGAGCTGAGCCCTCTCTCTCTTCTCCCCTGTCCCTCTGTCCCCTCGGCCCCCAGGGAGCGGCTGCCTGTCAACTACTTTAAGTTCCAGTTCCGGAATGTGGAGTACAGCTCCGGGCGGAACAAGACCTTCCTGTGCTACGTGGTTGAAACGCAGGCCAAGGGCGGCCAGGTGCAGGCCACCCGGGGGTACCTGGAGGACGAGCACGCCACGGCCCACGCCGAGGAGGCCTTCTTCAACACCATCCTGCCGGCCTTCGACCCGGCCCTGCGCTACAACGTCACCTGGTACGTGTCGTCCAGCCCCTGCGCGGCCTGCGCCGACCGCATCGTGCGGACCCTCGGCAAGACCAAGAACCTGCGGCTGCTCATCCTGGTGGGCCGCCTCTTCATGTGGGAGGAACCCGACGTGCAGGCTGCCCTGAGGAAGCTGAAGGAGGCCGGCTGCCGGCTGCGCATCATGAAGCCCCAGGACTTCGAGTACGTCTGGCAGAATTTTGTGGAGCAAGAAGAGGGCGAATCCAAGGCCTTTGAGCCCTGGGAGGATATTCAGGAGAACTTCCTGTACTACGAGGAGAAGTTGGCAGACATCCTGAAGTAGGCCTCTCGGCCCAGCCTCCCGTGAGTCCCGGAGCCCCGGCTGTGTCCCTAGCGGGTCACCTGGGTAGAAGGCTGGAGGGCAGGTGGGATGAGTGGTAGGTTTGGTTTGCCACCCCCACCCCCAACGGATTGCATTTCTCTGCTTTCCGTTGGCAGTAAAAACATTTTAGGAGATCCCGGTTCCTTTTCTCTTCCCTCTCAATTCCCCTCCCTAAACCCTTTTTGCTTCTAACTTTTTATATCCAACGGACTTCTCCCATACCTGGGGACGCTCAGGGTGTTGACAGGAACCCGAAAGCTTTGGTGAGACAGAATGGCTTGCCGCGGTCAGCTGTGGTTGCTTACGGCCCTGTTGCTCAACAGGGGAGAGCACTCCCCTAGGCATGGCCCATGGACGTGAGCCCACACTGGACACCTTCTGGACACCCTGCCTTCACCCCCATTTGCAAACTTATCCTTCCATGCCCAGTAATGGAGGTTTTTCATTCCTTCAGGGGCAATTTTTTTTTTTTTTTCATTTTTGGTACTTTTGAAAGTCCCCAAATGGATCTGTATTCAGCTTATTTATTTATTGCCAGAGATGCTTTCATGTTTTCAAATAAATGGTTCCGCTTTGAAGGAGATCAGTAATTTGTGTGAATGTATAAGGCAAGAACATTTTTCCTACTTGGAGAAGATCTCAGCAGAACTGATAGAAAAATGCTGAATTCAGGAATGGGGATATCACAGCGACATGTTTTTATGTAGGGATGATGAAAGGGTTAAAAAGATGTTTGTAAATTAGCGGCTCACACATAGCCTCCTACAGATACCAAGATGTGATTGGAGAACTGGAAGTAAAGATTAGCTATTTAAGCAAATAATTAGGACACAATTAAGGCCAATTTGGCCTCTTGCTGAGGGTAAATTAGACTCTCAAAGAAACAGGCCAATTACCCTCAGGAAAGAGGGTATAAGATCTTTTACTAACTTTTTTTGAGTTTGGTCTGATCTAGTTTGTTCCCGCAGAAATGCTACAGCGAAGTCCCCTCACAAGGCCCGAGTTACTGATCAAAATCCTCTAGAAACAGAGAAAAGGGTCTTTATCACCCTCTTCTCCAACTTCACTTCTAGAACAATTCACATATTAGTAAAATATAAAGCAGCATGCTTCCATGAAGCTATTCAATTTACTTCTGGTGTCTCTCTTAATACTCGTAGGAGAAGAGGTGGCCTTCATACACACATTTTGGGAAATATCAATGTTCTGGATCTTGATGTTGGCGGGCGTCTGCTGTTAGATAGGCACACAGGGTGCCCAATAATTCTTCAGCTGAGCATTCGCCAATTCGAGAAGGCACGATTTTGAGCCATTTCTTACAAAAAGCAGTACCTATTCCCTGAATTCGGTGGGAAGATGGTCAAGTAATGCCACGCCGTACTCGGCTCACATAAAATCAGGTGCCACTCGGAGTGGTGGTGAAGAGTGGTAAAAACAGATTTTTAAGGGTGACCTCTGAAAATACAAAATTAACTTTTGAATTCCTTGAAGATTTTATTAGCATAGGTATTATCACTGTAATTATAAACCCTACACAGACTCTCCAGAATGATGAATTGGTAGCTTAATCTTAACTATAGTATCTTTTCTTCTTAAACAACCTTTCAGAGCCACGGGCCGCTTCTTCTGGCTGCCTAGCCGGCAAGTCCTCAAGAGATGTGTGTGTACTGTTGTTTTTCCATTAAGCTGAATAATTAGATAGCTAAATCTGCTATAAAAATTAAGCATTTCAAGGAGAATTAAAAGGAGCTTTTAATTTTAGATAATTGAGGGTTGTATTTTATGCTAATCTAAACGGAAGTTAAATAGATTAATCAGTTTGAGGGAAAAGTCCACTTCCAAAGCAAATTATTTTTAAATAAACTATTGAACATGTTCCACACTATAAGCCTCCTTCCATTAGTGAACATAACTGTATTATCTGGACCCATTAACATGCTTCCCTGTACACTGAGTTATTCATGTTCCTGAACAGAAAGGTTAAAATGTACTAAGTTTAAAAAAAAAAAAATTGGCATGAAATCAAGTTGTAATCTCAAAGCCCAAAAGAACAACTCTGCTTAATTAAAATACTAAGAAATGGGCATTGTATCAGGCCATGCCTCTTCTTATTCCATCTTGAAAACAAAAAAAAATGACAGAATAGGACTTAACCATATATTTAACTCAAGAGTGAAAGTAGGTGTCTTCTGGGGTTTTCCCTGTATGAACCACACCAAAACATGAACACATGTTTTGTTGTGGGGTGAAGTGCAAGTCCCAGGAGACTACAGGGGAGAAATTCAAACTTGCTTGGAGGGCACACAGAAACCCTAGCTCAAAAGAAAACTCTTCATTGTTTGGGGCCAGCAAAGCTCTCAGTAACATGCTTTCTGTTTTTCTCACTAAGGTCTGCCTGCTGCCACCAGGAGACAGCAGTGACGTGTATGGCCATCTGGGACGTGCCTGACTTCCTAACACCACTTAAGCTGAACAACACTGGACACCAACCAATCCTCGTGCACAGGTCCTCCGAGGACTCTAAATATACTGCTCATGCTGTAAATCAGTTAAGCCACAGCTCTCCTGCACTTGGGAAAGAGGAAAGTGAGTTGCAAAGAAAGAAACAGCAACCATATATGGGCACCAGGCATCTGTGGGGCAGAAGGGCCTAATGATTCCCCCAAATGGGCTGCTTAAGGCAAAGAACCTCAGACCCAAGGTCTGGGCAGATCTTTGGAATATGTCCAGAAATGCATTTTGTGTGAAGTTGGATTTTTTTTTAAGAAAGAAAAATAGCAACATTAATAAAAGAAGTGGCATGGTTTTCCTGGGAGCAGGTTTTTTAAGGAACGTGGGCATTTAGAAGTTACTATGAACAGTGAAGAGTCCTAGGAATAGGGATGTTCCCAGCCATGAGCCAAGCCATGACATCAGGAAGTGGAAGGGAGGCTTAACCCAGGGCTTGTGTAGGCAACGCAGGATACTAACTCTCCCAGGCCGACTTCCCACCCCAGTCTTGACCTTTATCAAATATTTTTTGAGATTACTTGTAAATCAGTGCCTCTTCCCTTCTCTGAAAACAAGGAATATGGCAGAGGGTGAAACGACAGGCAGGGGAAATCTGTTTATAAGATACCCGTGTTCCTATTGCTACTTATAAACAATTAGCCACTTAAGGAGAAAATAAGTAGGGTTTCAGTGTTGAGACACACACCCTGTAGATAAGTGGATATGCGGTACTTGATGGTGACAACAGGATGGTGTCAAGTCTCCTTTCTTCTAAGGCTTCAGTCCTATATAGAAGCAAAACTTCATGTACGAATTTCTGGGTGTTTGCCAAACTCTAACTAGGCTTCCAGGAATAGCATGCTCATTGTATCAGGCCATGCCTCCTCTTCCCGAGCTTCAAGTGTCATAAGTCATCAGAATTTGACCCCAAGACTATCTACAAATGACAAAGCACTTTATCCCATCCCCCATTGAACCCCAGAACTCTACTTACAGCCACTCCTCCCCAAGACTAGTCTTTGTTCAAAGACTCTTCAAGGCTCATACTCCACGGAAAAAATTAGCCCTAATCCCTTTAAATGTAGAAGCCTACAAAACCAATGTTTTGAGCCAACAGCGAAGATTTATTTGCAAACTTAAGCAAAATACTTTGATTCTAAGTTTCCTCTTACCATCCCACTCTCATTTTCTGTATTGTGTCTTCATTCTCTTTATTTCCCCTTCAGTCCACATACAGAAGCAAAGCTTCAAAAACCTCAGTCTAAGTTCAACAATGAACTTGGCCCTGCACTACTCCCACCCCAAAGACATGAACTTGTCTGTTCCAGATACTTTTTGAAACTGCTGCCTCCTATCATGCTAGGAGGCAGTGATAAGAACACAAGTCTAAAGTACAAAGATTATGTTTAACCAGTGTTTTCCCAGTGTTTCAACAAGCCCCTTCTGAAACCCAGTTCTTTTTACACTTGGGAAAGCGGCAAGTCCTGCAACAGAATTCACTCTAGCGAGAAAATCAATAGTAGGTGTGGTTAGTTTAACTTTGTACTTTTTTAAGTAGGCTCCACACCTAATGTGGGGCTTGAACTTACCATCCCAACCTGAAGAGTTGCATGCTCTATCTACTGACTAAGCTAGCCAGGCAACCCTGTTTTAACTCTTGCTATCATAGTAATGATAAAAGAGAATTCCACTAGTTTTCCTAACACCTTTGATACCGAATCCAGGAACCTATTCTCTCACTGTAAACACCGGAGTGGATCAAGTGCTGCTCTCTTAGCTAAAGAAAAAGGGACTAATATTTATACCGTTCTCCATCCCAGCTGGCTGCACGATCATAATCCCCCTCAGACTAATGACGCCGAGAAACCTAGCCATTTCCCCCGTCCCACCCCAAACTGCCAAACTAGAATTTTTGAAGGAAGTGGGCCTTTTTCTTAAAAGATTCATTAAGGATTTTGTTGAGAACCACTGATTTGTTGAGTCATTGCTCTGCCCTAAGTAACTTAGCAGACATCTCATATACATTATTTCATTTGTTCCATGACTGACCTCAGATCCGTTCAGTCGCAGAAGTTATGTGGTGGACAGAAGAGAGGAAGAGTTCACCACGAGGAGATTCTAAACACCTGCCTTCCTAGTAATGCCGACCCACAGTTCTTGTCCGACCTTATTTCTTCTCGCCCTGTAGCTCTTCCCACTGGACCTTTTGCCTTGATTCTTCCCAATTAGTTGCAGGCGAATCCTCCAGGACCTAGGTCCAGAACAACAACCGTGTGCACAGAACCCCACTGCATCCCCAAGAAAAACATATTTATTGTTCCTTTTCTGTCACCACAAATTCCTTGTTAACAACGTTAAGACTCATTTTTAGAATTTAAACAAAACAAACCCCGTAATTCTCTCCTAGAATGAACAGGACATAAGGATAATACGAAGCAAGCTCACAAATGACAGAAGATACAAAACTAATAGAGATGCTCATCCTTCCTGAAATTTCTTTTAACAGCAGAGAAGTAGAATCAATGCTGCCACCTAGTGGCAGGCCAAACAAGCCAGTTAGTATACTGGATCGAAACAAGACAGAGGCCCAATATCTCTGATTCCTTTGCCTAATATGGGGCATTCTACTCCTTACCTTCCTGAAGGGGGGGAAAAGAAATTACAGCAACATTTCCCAAGCAATCCCTCCTCCAGAATCCTAGTCCCATCATGAGAGTACAGCAACCCAAGTCTGGCCTGTGACACAGACTGCTTCATAGGAAACTTTCTTCAGACCGTTTTCAGGTCAGTTCGTTCAGTGCTACAGTCCAGTAGGGACGACACAGGAGAACGTGGACACATCCTCAGCGCGCCTCTGTTCACAGCGTGTACACAGTAATTCTGATGTCTGTGGCTTCAAACACCTCTTCAATCTTTGCAGATACATTTTCCCATTGCAGACGATCAAGACCACATCCAATCCTGAAAAAGACCAAACACCTCTACAGATGGTGATGCAGGTACCTAGGAAATCATTTCTTCCCCTTCCTTTGGTCTGCGCCCACCCAAAGCATAAAGACAAATGATCTGGCCTCACACCTCTGGTGGGAGTTTGGAAGTGAAGGCCCGTTATGAGTCACCTAAGGCTGTTCCTAGATAGCCCCAACATCCAACAGCTGTCAGTTCTCTTTTGCTAGTAAGATGCCACTTCTTGGTTGTTTGAGGCTACCTTGAGAAAGTGACTGCGGTGACATGAGAGACTCTCCTATAGCTATTAATAAAAACCAGCTGGGATTTTAAAAACACACTTATGATAATGAAATGCTAAGAAGATGAAAAGAGGGACAAAAGACAGGATCTCTGCAAAAAGGAAATCAAAATGAAATGCTGGGAAATGCCAAGCTGATTGCAGTTCAGGTGAGAAACCTGAGTCAAGCCCACAAAACTCTCCTACCTGGCACCTTTCTTCTAAGATGTTACTCTACTGATCCTCAATACCCCTAGGGGGGAAAGGCTTAAAACTGCTAATTTCGTATAGTCTGATAATTAAGTCCCTAAAAAAATTGTGATGAAAACACACAACAGTTTCTGATACGCAAGACACGAATACGTAAAGCCCAGGGTCAATGAGGGATTTCGTAGCCACATTCATAAGTAACTTTGGGCTTGAAACAAACCTGCAAGCATGGTCAGCACTGACTCAAAATTAGACTGACAAGAAGAGAAATGACCCCAAACCTATTTCCTAAAAAGCAAGTAAATAAAGAAGATATTGCACCCCCAAAGCCATTCCCTTAAGGTCCCAATAGCAAGGATCTAAGACATTAATTACCTAAGGAACATATCCTCTGGCTCCTACCCACACCGAGCACAGCATGCAGTTTAAAAGGCAGTGATAATTTACAATGTTCTTTGCACGAGATTAACAAGCTTGGGACACATGAAGTGACCCAGAAGAAAATCACAATTGCTCAGTCTTGGTTCTTGGGCTTTTACTGCTTCAAGAACAGAGCCTCATCCTCCTCAGGTAGAAGACGCCCAGAATTCAACAAAGGTGACTGACCAACAGGTCCTCCCTACAAAGTAGTCTGAAGCAGGTGTGTTTTAATTATCCTGATTCATTCAACCCAGGCTAAGCAATGGGTATAATGCGGCTTAAAGTCTGATCATGGGTTCACTGATTTTTAGAAGTTTTTCAATTTCTCTACTTTTAAGCCTATATTCTGAGTTAAGCTTTCAAGCCCGACAGTAAATTCCACCATACAATTACAAGTCTTTATTCAGGGCCCGGGATTTCCTTGCCTGGGCATGGAGAGGTCGGTGACTCCATTCTTCAGACAGTGGGACTTCATGGCTTCTAAACTCTTCTGTAAGTTTTCATAAGTTGGCTTATGTGAAGCCCTTTTCTTTGTAATCTGAGTACAAAGAATGAATTCAAACTTCCATTAGTCCAAAATGACAGCCGAAGAAGAGCCATCACCTTCTCCCAACATCCTGATAATTACAATAAGTGTATTTCTATAGAAGAGTTCAGAGCAGGATGACAAATGTCCTATACTGTCTTTTCCAGTTATGGGAGGCCCACAGGAAAATCTATTAAAAACCGCCCGAGAAACCCAGACACTGTCATGGGATAACCTTTCCTTTTCCCAAGAAGCCCAGATTAGCAGGCGGTGCCTATTGTCTACTGTTTTTAAGCAAGGTAGGTCAAAGTCTTTGTGCCACTTCCAAGAGATAAGCAATATATCTGCAACATGGAACCCATACCACCTGAAAACTTCCTGTTAAGTCTATTTAGAAACCACACTTAATTGCTTTTTGTTTCTCGATAAAGAACAAAGAGAAACTGGTAGCATCCCAAGTAAGACTGGAAACTACACTGGCTTTAAGGAGAATATCCAAAGGCCTTAGGACATGTCCCCAGTCCGTGTGCTGTCCAAATCAGATATGTAGTGGATTGGTCGCTCTAAGTGACTCAGCACCATCACCAAGAACCTGCACTCCTTCTGGGGCATGAAGAGCATTTGGACAGTGAAAGAATCCCACATTGAGGCAACAGGCAAGAAAGGAGCTAAGTAATACTAGGCACTGCATTCAATAGAGGATGAGAGAAAAGCTCCTTCGGGAAATCTGTCTTTTGAGGTACTGTTTCTATCTCACTATAAT
This sequence comes from Nasua narica, assembly GCA_028533885.1. Taxonomy (NCBI): domain Eukaryota; kingdom Metazoa; phylum Chordata; class Mammalia; order Carnivora; family Procyonidae; genus Nasua; species Nasua narica. Next base: position 99,642,438 of record CM052802.1, read on the forward strand.
TAGGAAAGAATTAAAATATGTGGGACATCCCTAACTTTTCCAAGCCTTAGAACAGAGACTTTTGGTGGCTGTCACATCCCTCTTCACCGGGGAGCAGGGATGCAGCCTCAGGTTCCTTTCTAACTCAGTGCTCCATAGAGCCACCACCACTTGATCTGAGTGAGCATAAAATCAGAAGCTTTTTGTCATCTTTGGTTGTCTAGAATCATGGTTGACAAATGCAGTGCAGCCCATGTGTCCACCAGTCCTTATGACCTAGTGAGAATTGACATAGTGAGCAATGACCCCCATCTTACCAAGTAATAGATATATCGCCCATCTCTCTTCAGAACAGCCACTTCTCCAGATTTCTTTTCTAAGAAACAGTTATTTAATAGAAGGGTAAAAAATAAAATAATAAATAAATAAAGCACCAATTTGCATTCTTCAATTTGAAAAAAAAATCTTTACAGATCTGAGATCACTTCAGAGCTAAAAATAATTTTCACTACTGAAGAAACAGTCTAACACTTTCCTCCTTATCAGTCTCTGTAACACTTTCCTCCTTATTAACTTCCAGCTTTCTTATTTTTTGTTCTTACCCTGACTTTTGTCCTGACCCTATTTTCAAATACACCCATATTCACTTAAAAAAACTTTAATGATTTTTTTTTACATACAAAGAGTTATTTATTGTGCTAAGCATTGTGGAGAACATAGATGTATACAAGTTCCTAATTACTAAAGAGTTCAGTGAAGAGATGGTGTCAAATTTATAAAGAACTACAATAGAAAACAGTAAGAAATTGTTTTAAAGGAAGCACCAGCGGTGACTGGCCCAATAAGCCTGGACTGTGATCTCAGCAACTGTTTCAGAAGCTCTACAGGTGGTTCTAACACTTATCTCTGGTTTAAAATCTCTGGTAGAAAGTGATGGGAAGGGTCTGTAAGGAAGAGGTTTCTAAACTCCTCTTTGAGGAGTAAGTACAATATGGGTAAACAGAGGCTCTTGAACGCTGAGTTAATACCTGTAGAACCAAAGCTACGCACTTCAGTTATTACAGGTTCAGAAATAAGTGGAGTAAAATATTAAGAAAGTTTTAGGACAGAGGAAGAGATTAGAAACCTTTACAAGCATTCAAGTTTGGCGTGATAAAGACCCAAACTAGAGGCTACTTTTGTAGCGAAAAACCTTAAGCTGAAGAGTTACAAGTGCTCAGTGGTTAGGAACCCCACTCTCTGCAAGTCTATCTTTGCCTAATAATTAAAATATAGATAGGAGGTCAAGATGCTCTAGACAGGCAGACTAATTCAGCTGTTTTGCAAAACTCACGTTGACTTAAAAGTTCCTGCACCCCTCCAAATTTCTTCTTGAAGAGGACAGCTATCCCAGCACCCATTCGACAATCCTCACTGATACAGTGGGCTAAAGAGTCTGTTTTGGGGCATGCAAAAAGGTCTCCTTTCACATAAGTGATCTAAAATGTGAAAAGGGAAAGAAAAAGTTTTATTTGATACAGAAAAACACTAAAGTTGTCTTTCATTTCCCTTTACTGAGTCCCCCACCACGGCCCCTCCTTGATTTAAAACCCGAGCTGCAGAACTTAAGGAACAACAAATTAAAGTTATGTGTAACAGGAAAGTGATGCATGGTTTCTGCCTAGGGCTGTATCAGCCCTTCTGAAGTAAATCGGCTGGAGAGGGGGGGAAAAGAAAGACAATTCAATTATTGCTTTAATTAAAAAGTGTTTATGCTTTTGACCTCAATTATTCTGAATTTCAGTTCACCAATAAGTTAATAGTTGTTACGCACTCTGCTTCCTTCTGAATCTTCATTAGGGCTGCCGGCCATGATACTGAGTCGCTATTTCCAGAACTTAAGTATTTCTTCAGCTATGAGAAGGGAAAAAGAAGTAAACACGCGTAGGCGGCCTGAATATATTACATTTAAACTGCCCTGGCCACCCACTTGGCTATTTCTTCCCCCATGATTTATCGCTGAATGTGAGCTCCTTCAGCCTCTAATAAGTAACACAAAACTCTGCTGGGGCGAGGAAGAGGAAGAACGGCCAGATCCAGAGGCGGCCGGCCCCCGCTCGCACTTCGCGCTTTCCTGGAGCGCGCCGCTCCGCCAGGGGAAGAAAAAGCGGTGCCTCCGAGGCGCCTCCTCCTTTCTCCGCGCCCGAGCGAGGCGGAGCGAGGACAGTCTTCTCTTCCCGGCCTGACCAAAAGTATTTCCCCAGTGGGTATGGCCCACAAGAAAAAGGGAGGGACTTGGCCACAGTCCCGCTGAGTCGCAAACGGCGAGTGTCCGGACCCGGGGAGTGTACTGCCGAGCCGCAAGCGGGGAAGAGGGAAGGCGGCCTCTCAAGGAAGGCTCATCCCCACCTCTCTAGGGCGGAAAGGGGAAGGAGTCTAGAGAGGCCTCCCATTCTGTCTCCTACCCTAGGGCGGGTCAGCGAGGGCGTACGGCCTGACCTGAGGTCCCGTGGAAAGGAGCGGAAAGACTCGCTCAAAGCCTCAACGTACCGGGGTTACCCTTCACCTGGAAAGGAGTCGGCCGTTGCGAAGTCCCGCCCCGCGGGGAAGGGCTCCGGATTCGGCCCTGGTAGGTGGGAAGCAGCAAACGAACCTAGACGCGGAGCCAATCCCGCCACAGCCTTTAATTGCACGCACCTAAAATGGCCGCCCGCCACCCGGGAGCGGGGCGGAAACAAGCCCCTCTAGCTAGCCAGCCGAACTCCCACTCTTTGGTAATGGCCGCCGAACTTCCGGCGGTAAAATCCGTGGAATGTCCCGCCGCCGTCCGGGCATGCGTAACGAGAGAGCCCACCGCGAGTGGGGAAGAACGGCGCTTGCGCATGAGCCCCAGGGGTGTGTCTCCAGCGACCGCAGAGAAGGGGGTGGGCAGTTAGCAAAGGAGATAGTTAGCGCCTGCGTAGTACTATGTTTAGGGCGGTGTTTGAGTTCAAGGATCTGGCGCGTCTGGAAGGCGCCTGCGTATTCCTTCAGCCGGAGACGGTGTCAAATCAGAGTGGGCGTGGCTTCAGGGAACGCCTGCGCGATGCTCCTTCAACTGGGGGTGGGGCGAGCCCGATGCTGGGGTTAGGGGGCGTGGTCTCAGAGGCGCCTGCGCGGAGGCGGTTGGAGGGAGGCCCGATTCCCCTTTGTTCGGGTTCGCCATTTTGCGAGGCAGCGGCAGTGGCGGCGGCAGCGGCGGCTGGAGCCTCTGATTGGGTTTCGGGGTCCGGTACTGGAGCCAATCAGCGCGGGCAGCGAACCGGGGGAGCGAGGCACGGTGAGTGTGAGGAGCCAATATCCAGCGGCCCAGAGCCGGCCCCAGCGCCCCGATTGGCGGGTCTCGCTGACCACTCAGGAGAGGCCCAGGCGCCCGTCGAGCCCCGGGAGTCTAGCTGAGCCGAGCCGAGCCGGGCGGCCGGCGGCCCCGACCCGGGGCCTGTGAGTGCCCCGGGCCATTCCCGGCCGGGGCCTGCAGGGGGCCGCCCCGCGCAAGGATGGCGCCCTCGGGAGCAAGCACCTCGGGGTCCAGACTCTTGCAGGGTGCTTGCGCTAGTTGGGGATGCTTCTCCGTTCTCCCGATCCTTAAGCCCAGTTTGTCAGGCCCCAGGCTCGGGGTTGGGGGCCTGCCTGCCATGAATGCCCCTACACTCGTCCACGCACGCCCGGGGCTTTGACGGTCTTCTCCAGGTCGTTTCAGCCTCAAATTGAAACCCGCCCTTGCACTCTCCGTGCTCCGGCCCTCGGGACGGGAAGTCTCCCGCTGGGCCCGCGATCCCAGGTCTTCCGAGAGTCTGGTCTGCCCGTCTGCAGCCTTTTCTGGGTCGCGAGTGAGGCCTGGGGAAGGTACGCGCCGCGGCCACAGGGCCCCGAGTGCGGCGGGGAGAGGGAGCCAGCCCGCCCTCGCCTCGGCATTCTGCGGGCCCGCCCCCGCCGTCTCCCGGGCCAGAGGAGGGGGTCCGTTAGTGCGCCCACCCCGCTACCCCGCCGCGCCCCTCCTCTAAGCACGCTCGGCCCGGGTCTCCGGCCCGGCGCCGTTACCACCCCCTTTTGGCTCGTCATTTCCTCTTCTCCCCGCCCCGCTCGCCCGGGCAGAACCGCACACCTCGGTCTTGGAGTCCAACCAAGCGGTCTCCCTTTCTTGTCCTGGCTGTACAGCTGGCCAGTGCATTCGGTGCCTGGAACCTCACTCTTAGAAGATTGCTAGTCCTGCGCATTCCTTTTTCCCGGAGGCTGCACAACTTGTTTCTCATGTTGTTAGTTTTCTCCTTTGCTCATCTTGCGAACTCTCCCTTCTTTAGGAATGTAGAATTTTTTTTTCTTTCACTTTTGGGTGTCACTTTGCATGTGTCAAGCTTGACTCATTAGTTCAGTCCACAGCCAGCTCTTGATTTTTTTTTTTTAGCATACTTTATAATTCCTTGTTGACGTTTTCTACCCAGGTATTTATAGAAACTTAACAGTGTTGTGGGGTTTCGTTAGGGTGAGACGAAATCACTGACAGCCAGGCCTCTAGCAGTTAGTATGTACCAAGCATCACTCTATATGATGGGGAGAAAGTAGGGAGAGGTCATTAAGAATCTTACCTGCCTTGTGGAGATTAACGAGTGAACAACTAATTAGTACTTAAAGGTTAATGCTATAAGGAGGCCAAGTTCAGTTCTGCGAAGTGCTGGTGTGTGAGCTACTAACCGCCCTGGTGGAAGACCGATGTTGCCACACTCTTCATTGGCCTTGAAGGACAATAGGATTTCTTCTGACAGGAAAGAATGGAAGAGCATTGGTCACAGAGAAAAGCATGTGCAGAGGCACCAAATTGTGCTGTGTTTGAAAGGAAAGGTGGGGGAAGACACTGAGCAGTACTCATGAGAATTTAGGCTGGAAATCCCAGGTGGTAAAAGCACTTGTATATCTTGATAAGAGATTTTCAGAAATAGTTATTTTTTGGAGGTTTGATGGAAGAAACCCTGCAGTTTACTTTTTTCTGGGGTCCGAAAAACAAGTTTTTGTACTGTGGGCTTCTGCTGTGCAACGGCAGCTGACTTTGGGGGAAGAAAGAAAGATTTTTCTTCTAGGACTTTAAAAGTTTTTATTTGTGTGAAGCATCTTCTACATCCGTGGCAAGTGCAGTAGGTCTTAACTATGTGGTGCCCATTTTTATGATCACATTAAAGGTCATGCTCTTTCTTGGTCCAGTGCTCTCTCCACTACTAAAACTTCAGAGGCAGTTTTTTTGTTTTCACTTTTTAGAATGCGTTTCTAATCTGTTCAGATATGTTTTTTTAGAACATACTTGTTTTCCCAATATTGTTTCAACCTTGGTATGTAAAAATGGGGATATATATATATAGCCTCTTTAAAATCACTGGGCATTTTCACTAGACTTTTTCCAAAAAGCAGTTACAAATTATAGTCTGGTTGCTCTTGTGCTAAACATCTCTAAAGCCTCCACCTGTCTGCAGAAGAACTTCTTTGCCTGGAATTTTAAGAGTAGAGTTCTGGCCTCTCTTGAGTTCTGGCCAAGAGAGAGTTCTGGCCTAGCTATTCTCTTGACATGGGGCCTTTTAGTCTGCTGTTCATATCCTGAAATCTCTCTGGTTTTGTTTTTATGCTGGTTCTTCATATAGAGTACTCCACCCCTCCCACATCATCCCATGTATAAATTCTTCTCACACTGTGGACCAGGTCAGGTGCCACATTTTCCTAAAGCCTTGACTTACCTATCCCCAGGTGGAAGAAATTTCTCTTCTCCCTATTACTGTTTTACCTTGTTTCTCTCTTAGGGTTCTAGTGTAGCTTTTTACTTCTTTACCAAACGTAAAGACTCTTTGAAGTTAGGATCTTTGTCAGAGTTTTCTTTTTATTTCTGAAACCGTCAGGATGGTGTCTGGCAAATGATGCCTCATTAGTGGAGACAAGGAGCAAATTAGGAACTCTAGTCTGGAAATCCCTTGGACAGTAGGGAAGCTGGACAGTCCTTTGTTTGCTGGTCTTTTATCAGACACAGATGAGGACCCATTTCTTGAGTTGTGAGATCAACTTCGTGGGTAATGCTGCTAATTTTTTAAATACAATAGGAAATATCTGTGCATCTTGCCTTACATAAAGATAAGCATTTGTGGAAATTTTGTTTCAGCTACTTTTTTTCCTATGTTCTGTGTGCAGTGATTTGTGGTCAAAGAAATTTGAAGGCACTGTTACAGTCTTTACCTGATAGTGATTGTTAAAAACAGTAATTTCAAAGGGCTTTCACATGCTTATGGTTGAGTTTTTGGAAGTTTTAGCTTTAAAATGTGTGTAGAGGCACGTAGAATGGGTTGCTAGTAGTTAGCTATGTTTAGGGTTCTGCACCTTGAAGTAGGGAGGAAGAGAATTTTCATGCTAGCAAGAATATACACTCACTCGCTCTTTGAGAAAGAAACATCCAAAACTGTTAGGATGAGAGCTAGAGTAAATCTGGCTGCCTTAATTTTTTTCAAATGTTGAACAGAAAAGCACTGGAGGATAGACAATGTCACATTGTATTGCAGTTTTGCTGACTGAAGCTCAAGGTAGTAGGAGCGCTTGGCTTCCGTGAAGCCCGTCGGGTATATATTCCCCATTAGCAGTCTCAGCATCATGTTGCAACCCAAGTCCTCATTAATGGGAGAGAGAAATGCTGCTGTTAGATTGAGAACTGCTTCCTTTTTTACCCTTTAAAGTACAGTAGATTGAAGTGTTTTTATTACTAGCATAAACTAGTTAAGAGGAAAATCTGTGTGACCTTCTGTTTATTACTCGTTCTCGTATCCTTCATAAAATAAATTTCTGGAAATTAGTGGTCATGGAAAAAATCTCATACAGGAAGGGGATTTGGGCAGTGGGGCTGGTGGTGGAGTATTGAAAGATGATGTTCCTTCATGATCCCAATTTTTTAAATCAACTTTATTGAGATACAGTAAGACATAAAAGGTAATCATTTTAAGTTCATTTTGATGAACTTAGGTTTATAAACTTATGCAACTACCACCACCATAAAAATATATAAAACATTCATCACCCCACAAAATTTCAGATGCTCTGTCCTGATCAACTTCCCACCCCTATCCTGCCCTGCCTTTCCAGTCCCAGGGAACCACTGACCTGCTTTCTGTCTCTGGATTTCTATGGCTTTTTGAGAATTTCATGTCAATGGAATCACATGTCCTCTTTTGTTACCATGATCCTTAATTCTTTAATTTTATTAGTTTATAAACATAAATACATTGTACTGAAGTTAGAGACAAGATAGTTTAGGGAAGACCATTTACTTCCCTGGCAGAGCCATTTAGTGTTGCTGAAAACCGGATTTCTGTACTGTTCCCAGAATCTCTCAGGAGCCAACCAGTTCCAAGGAGAACTGGTCTAAGAATCAAAAAGTCAGTTTGTCAGTATGCAATGAGAAATAACAAGTTCATTTGTGTTACTGATCATATTTGCTTTCTGTTGGCATATCTGTATGTAAATCCAAATTATAGTTAGATAGTTGCTTGGTGAGCATTCCATCAGAGCATGGGTAGTGAGTTAGAGAACCATATGGCCACAGAATGGAATGCAGCGATGGCAGTCATCCTGTCACTTATTTATGGCTCTTACACTCTTACTCTGCATACCGTTTTGGTGATGAGTAATAAGCTATACACATATTTTAGTATAAAAATTTTCAAACATACAATAAAGTTGGAAGAATTTTACAGTGCACCAGCATATACCCATCACCTGGCATCTCCTGTGAACACTACCATACTTGATTTCTTAGGTATTCCTGTCTGTCCGTACATCAATCCATCTTATTTTTTGATGCATTGCAGAGTGAATTTTAGACCTAAATTTACTTCTTCCTAAATACTTGCACATGCACTTGAATATATTTTTATTTCTCTCATACCATATTGAGATAGTTTACAAGTAATTAATCTCATCTACCATGTGTGATTTTATGGAGAGTGGTGCATTTCTTTGCTGACATAACGTGCAGTTCATTTCAGCTCACATAACTTTATCATTCAAATTTTAGAATTTATGAAGGCCTGGAGAAAAATTGGGGGCAAAGATTTATCTATATATATGTTTTGATTATATATACATGTACCTTCCTCATACGTCCAAGGTGAATTACCCTTTGGTAGTTGGTGTAATTTTTAAATTTTTGAGTCAAGTTTTACCTAATTGTGTCCTTATTTTAAAAAAGTCTTTAACACTGAAAAAACAAAATTAAATTTAAAAAAATAAAAATAAAAAAGTCTTTAAGTGAGAAGGGTTCATTTGACGAAGGCCTGGATATTTGATAATATTGAAGGACTTACTCCTTTTCTAATGTTTGAAATGATATTATAGAGACGATATTGTGACACAATGGTAAAGACAAAGGAAGAGCCCTTCCTCTTTAGAGATAGATGCTAAAGTATTCACAGAATTTTGGAATAATACAATGTCTGGGATTTACTTCAAAATAATTCATGGGTGGGTAGAAAGTAGATAAGATGTGTGAAACAGGACTGACCATGGGGTGAGAATTGGAGATGGCTGGGGGGGGGGGGCATTACTGATGTTGTCAATACTTTTTTTTTTAAGATTTTATTTATTTTTATTTAGCATGTGTTCGTACACATGAGCAAGGGTAAGGGGCAGAGGGAAAGAACCTTCTTAAGATTTATTTGGAGAGAGAGAGAGAATGCACTAATGTGGGTAGGGGCAGAAAGAGAGGGAGAGAGAGAATCTTAAGCAGACTTCATGCTGTACGTGGAGCCCAAAGCAGTGCTTGACTTCACGACCCTAAGACGACGACCTGAACCAAAACCAAGAGTGTGACACTTAACCGACTGAGCCATCTAGGCCGCTCCTATCACTATTCTTGCATAGGTTTGGAAATTGCCATAAAGAAAGTTAAAATTATATAATAAAGGGTAGGATAAAATTAGGCCTATTAGGTAGGCATTCAAATGCAAGAGTGCGGGAAACTTCTTTTTAGAGAAACTCCTAGCCTTAATATGTCATACAAAATTTTTCCTTCTATTTATAAACATCATTTTTGCCATTAGTATAACTGCTTATTTCTTCCCCTGGATTAAAATGCAAATTCCTAAACCTTCACTTGAGCTTTCTTAATACTACTTAATGGAGGTTTTGATAAGCAAAATGGTTAACTTCAGGTCTGGGTAATTTCCTTACTAAATGAGAAGCCCTGAAGTTTTATACTGCGTCCCATATATAGCTAGCTAGAATAACACATTTGGTATTTTATTGGCAGGCAGCAAGTACGTGCTACAAAATAAAGAAACTATTTGTCTTCTAAAATACACACGCAGACCTTAAAACCGGTGTTAAATAGGCCTTGTAACAACGTGCTGTTGTGGTTTCATGAGTATTTCTCAGTTGGAAGTGTTGCCTTGGTGTAGTATGAAAAGGTAAGGCTGCCAGGCAGGAGTGACTCAAAGCACGTTCAAGACGTACGAAATGGCATTATGGTATTGTTGGCACGAGCATGCTTGTAATCCCAGTTACACGTGATATCCAAAATGAGCGTTTCCTATTCTCTCACCCTGTTCACTTTCGAATAAAGCACAGCATTAAGTTATCAATGTTAATCATCTGGCAAGGCTTTTATTAACAATCTCACTTAGTTTCTTTCCCACCCCTTCTAATAGGAGTGCGTTTCGCAGTCTTCTAGGATCTCCCGAGTGAAACTCACTGTGGACAGGATTCTAACTTGGAGGGATCATGGAGCAGTATACAGCAAACAGCAATAGTTCGACAGAGCAGATTGTTGTGCAGGCTGGACAGATTCAGCAGCAGGTATGGAAGTACAACCGCTTTAAACAGACAGCCCCGGCGCCCATACTGGCACCATTCAAGTGGGGAATTACTTGGAGGTCCCAGATCTTACGAATAATAGGTCTGGTGACTTGTGCTGGAGTGCTTTTTGGATTTGTGGGGATTTCTCTCATTGTTCCATGTGTTCAGAGCTCTGTATTCAGTCCATGACCACATAGAATTTGCTCTCCTCGGGAGCCCGGGGTAGTACTGAATGGCCCATTTCATTTTGCTGAAAGTCAAAACCTAGTCTGTTCTCAGATGGAAATGTGGAGTTTTTGTTTTTTTCTGGATTCAGTTTTGTTGTTTCTCTTCTCGATTAAGCTAGCTTTGTGATCTCTTAAGGCTGTAGCACAGTGATAAACCAAGATAGTACCCAAGAAATCCACTGTTCTTTGATTTGATCTGTGACGGCGCTTATTCTGAAAAGCTGTAGTTCAACATGAGGTTAATACTTATGAATAAGCACATACTAGAAAGGAATCCCCTGTTGCTTTATTCCTTAATAAGATAGATTGCTTGCTAAGATTTATACAGAGATTACATTTTCTGATGCTCTTTACTAGCTTTTTATTTTAGTAAAAGTTTACTTGTGTTTCTCCCTAGAAGAAAAGACATTTATTATGTACCTATTTGACCTTAGGCCAAGATTAGGGAATGTTCTGTTTCCAAAAAGGAACTTAGAGAATACAGAAAAGTATGGTAGGGAGTGCAAAGGCTATTTTGATGGTAAGTTGTTCCTATCTAATGATCAAAGGAAGGAGCAACTCTTGATTAAAAGAAAGTTAATTATTTAAACTCCTTCGCTGGCTCTTCCTTCCACACAGCTGCTGTGTCTCCGGCAGCTTCCTTCAGCTGTGTGCTTGGGAAAGGGGATTCCACAAAGGGCCCTCTATACACACCATCATCCCTGATGGATAAAGTCTTGTTCTGTCAGAATTTACCATTAAAGGATATAAAAATTAGGTTAAATCACTGAAAACATTGCTTCTAAGGTAACCCAATTGAGTAGAAGTAATCTTAGTGTGGGGCCATGAGAGCAGGGACCAGCATGAAGATGATTTGGGTTCACAGTGATTGCTTCATTCTTCCTATCTGGTGATTACATTTAAGTCTCAGAAATTCTTCACTGTAGCTTCAAAGCTGTAAAAACCTGATAACTTTGCCGTCGTGAACTCATCTGAGGCAATAAAAAGCATTAAGATCACTCAAAGCGGAAAGATCAGATGCTTATTTCTAGAGGGGAGGATTTCATTTAAAAAATTGTGTTAATGATGGACAACTCTTGTTCCTGAGTCATGGAAATGTGGTTTGGGTTTCACTCTGGGGACGAAGGGCTAATATCTTTAATCCTGCTGCCTGTGACACAACAGCTTCAGTATAGGGAGTCTGTGCAGTTGGAAAGTCCTCTGTTGGGTGGGACTGTTGAAAGAAGACTCCCTCCCTCTGCCACAAGAGGTAAGGTGATCTCCTATCTTGAACTCTCCATTTCCTTCCTGACACGTTTCAAGCTCTTCCTGTTCCTGTTCTCAGCAGCAGGGTGGTGTCACTGCCGTCCAGTTGCAGACTGAGGCCCAGGTGGCATCCGCCTCAGGCCAGCAAGTCCAGACCCTCCAGGTAGTGGTGCCCTCTCTGATTCTCTGTAAGCACTGCATGAACTTCCGTCCTCATGTCCGGCGCTGTCTGTGCTAGGATCTCAAGGAGGAATGGCAAAGCCAATTGCATGTTTTCGATGCTGTTAACTTGTCTTGGAGGCTTCTGAGATTCCAGTTTCCTCACGTTTCATGCCTAGTCGTGTAGTGACCCCAGTCAATTTTCTAAAATTCAATTTGGCTCTCGTGTTTCTTTGGGAATACCGGGGGAAGGAAATGGTGTAAGTGGTGGTAAAGAAATTCTTACCAGTGACATTAGAATCTGTTTAGAGCTCAAGCTCTATAATCAGAATGCACAGTAAAATTCCGTGGATTTGTATTTATCACAGTGGAATAAAAAATAATTAGGGTTAGATTATGCTTTATTTTTATTAAAAGGGCAACTCAGCTGCAGAATAATCCTTATACTTGGCAAGGTTTATCTAATCAGTGAATCAGTTAATCTCTTAACTGCTGCCTTTTCACTACGTTTCCTGAGGAAACCAGGACCAGGTTTATTACCAGATTTGCAAAGGTTGCTATATATCTCTTCCTCAGAGAGAGGTGGAATATGCTTTCTATAAGTCTGAGGTGTTACAGCCCATAAGAATTCTTACTTAACTAGAGCAGTTCCCTAACATTATGTGTGGCCAAGCTAAATATCCTAAGTTGGCATTATATTTTGGCCAGTGCCTATGTAAAAATGAGAGTAGGTGCCTAAGTCTTTTCTGTGTCTGTGGGTTACTTTGATGAAAATGACTACTTTGAGAAATTGGCAGGATTTGAGTGCCCTTCCTTTTTTCCTGTGTTGAATGGAAACGATTCAAAATAGGACCTAGGATGTAGAACTGGCGTCTTACTTGAGTGCTGCTCAGCACCCGGCAGTTACCTGCCTCTCCTCGTAATCACTTCAGCCCTACCCCCACACTCGCCACGTGTGGTGCCTGACGATAATATGCAGTCAGTTCTGGACATAAATGAGGCTGAAAAAAAGCTGAGCTTATAGCTGCTCCTAAATATGTTCAAATCTCAGAGTTCAACAGCTTGTTCTTCATGTTTTTCATGCTTGCTTCATCTTATTGGTACAAAAACATTATTGTCATTAACCACTCATGGAATGGGAATGTAACATGCTCTTAACTGTATGGCTTCTTGTCTGATGCATGTGTCCTTGTAATCATTCATATGTTGTAAACACAGTGGGCTCCTTGGAGTCTCAGATGGTTCATCGTGTACACATTTAGCGTGTCAGCAAGCGGAGAAGTTCAAGATGATGGGTAGCCAGAAACTTATGAACAGCAGGTCCTTAAAATTTGTGTTTCTTACTTATGTAGATTTTATTTAAAAGAAATGGGAACACTTTATGTAAATGATAAAACCTATCCTCTAGTCGTCTCATTATTTTGGAGAATTTTTAATACTTCTTTCAGTTACTCATTTAATAAATATTCAGAACAGTCCTTTCTGATGGAGTATATGCAAACATTGGTGTAGCAAAGGTAATTTAATTTGAGAAGGAAGGAGAAAGCATGAGACCATCAGATTGTAAAGTCCTTTAAAAAGTAAAGTGGAATTTCTCAAAGAACAGTTTTTAAAACTTAGGATTTAAATGTTCCTGAAGATTCTGATGCTTTTGGTGGTGATGGTGGTGGTGAGGAAAAGGGGGCCTTAATATCTACTCTATTCATCTAGGGAAGATTGCCTTTTAACCAATTACTGTTAATTGAACACACTTTTCAAGGACATTAAGAATGAATATTTTAGTCATATGAATATTTGTGTTCTGTTACAAATAATTCCTCAAAACAAGGACAGAATCTGAAAATGAAAATTTTGAACTTGCAGCTGTTCTTTTGAACATTCCATTTCATTTCTAACATGGCTTGTTTTTTGGCTTCCAGAATGCATTCAATTAGCTAGATGTTTTTATACTGGGATTTCAAATGTTACAGAGCACATGGAATGCCCTGGCTTCTAAAGAAGTCCATTTACTCATAGGAGCTTGAAAGTTGTGAGCCTTTTGGAACACTCGAGTGTATTAATTCCCACGTTTATCACAGTTTCTTTTAAAACTAAAACAACTGTGCAGATATTGCAGGGTCCAGTATGAGGAGTACACCATAGAGCTTGAAAACTGATCCAGAAAATATTTCTAGGCCTTCCCTAGTGGGCTCTTGAAACAACCACAAGATTAGAATTCCCAGAGTGAGGTAGAGGGTAAAAGTTGTATATTTCATTTATGCTTGAGAGACTATAGGGAGAAAAGGTCTTCTGCATAAGCTTCCAGAGCTGCTTGCTCCCCATCCTTCTAGAGTCGTTGCTGGGTGGTTTGATTTATTCTTTCCAGGTTATGTAGAATTTGCACTCAACCACCATCACCACCATCAGCCCTCCCTCTCGTCGCCATCTCTCCAGCCTTCACTAGAAACTGTTCCTGAATGTCAGTCTCAAGAGGCACATAGTCTGGATGTTTTGATTAAGTGCTTCTCATAGATTTAGCTATGTATTTGATGACAAATGCTTTATATCTGTTGAGACTTCCTCAAGACCCTGGATATACTTCATTATGTCTGACTTTAAAAGTATTCAACTTGGCATTTAGTCAAAGAGCGTTTTTGAAGAAGATAACTTTGAAGACAGGGACTTGAGACTTATTTTCTTAGTGTCTCTTTCTTCTACCTTTTCCCCCTCTACCAAGGCGGCAGAATAGTTCCAGTGATTATCTTTTGGTAGAAACCATTTTGTATCGTACATTATTTCATTGTCCTTATTTTATTTCCTTCCAGGTCCAGGGGCAGCCATTAATGGTACAGGTCAGTGGAGGCCAATTAATTACATCAACCGGCCAACCCATCATGGTCCAAGCTGTCCCTGGTGGACAAGGTCAGACCATCATGCAAGTACCTGTGTCTGGCACTCAGGGTTTGCAGCAGGTGAGCCATGTAAAAAAAGGTTTAGATGGAATATCAGAGTAGAGGTTTTAAAGAAGAGCTTGTTAGAAACTGACTGTTGATTTGGCATTTAACTGTTTGCTGCCCTACATTCACAAAATTAGTCCGTTTTCTACTTTTGTACCACCAGTGACGAAAGAATTGTACAGAAATTGGCCGTCTCTGGTAAGGACTAAGATGTTAGGTAAGATCTTGAATCAGTATATAAAGAATACAAAAAGATGAGAGTCTAGTTTAATATAAGTAATTCATTGGTTTGCTCTTTTTTGGAATTTCTCGCAACCGAGGCGATTTACACTGTGCTTTGGAAATTAACTGTTCTTGGTCAGGAATGTTAGCCTTTCATTTCCTTCCAAGTGATTTATAATTTGAATTATCTAGCATGTGATGAAAAAAAAAAGGCTTCAGTCCAAACCCATCGCACACACCTAAAGCTGTACTTAGAGCAAAATGTGTAACCCTTAGATACTTCTTTTTTTCTAAGATTTTATTTATTTATTTGACAAGAGAGCACAAGCAGGGGGATCAGCTGGCTGAGGGAGAGGGAGAAGCAGACTCCATGCTGAGCAGGGAGCCCACCATGCAGCTCGGGACCCTGGGATCATGACCTGAACCGAAGGCAGACACCTAACCTGACTGAACCAGGCAGGCACCCCAATACTTTTATTTTAAAAGAACTGAAAAATGGAATATTTCCCTTATGAAGTTAGAAAGAACAAAATGAGCAAAAAAGTAGGTTAAAATTAATGAAGTAGAAAACTTAACAGAAATGTAGAAAGGGTAAATAAAGTCTGAATCTGTAAACAGACCAGTATAGTACTTAGGTAAATCCACTGGAAAGACAGATTCAGAAACAGAAAACAAAGGTAAAACAAGACATGCAGCTTGGTGGCATCAGGTTTTTGAAAACTAGAGGGTTTTTTTTATTGAGTTGGTAAAAATTGAAAAGAGTTTATGTCTAATGCTAGAATGCTAGAATAAAAAAGAGTTTATTTCTAATGCTAGAAAAAAGGAAACATTATTACTGGTAATTTCAAATTCTGAAGGCATCTCACTATTAAATACATAAACAGAACCCTTTGCTCTTTCTGCTCCACTTCTGAGAATTTGTTGTGGAAGAAGAAAAGCACCATGTACTGGGAGAAATGCACCAAGACATTTATTGCAGCATTGTACTAGAAAAAAAAAAATGTGACCTGAATGTTCATTCCATCAATAAGGATAAAGAAATTGTTGAGTACATCATACTCTATATGATCATATATGGAACATTTTGTCCTTCTTTAAAGGATGAACTGTTTATTAGAGGGGTAATTGATATTGAAGTATTTTTAGTGAAAAATATTTTGCAGAGAAAGTATATCCTATATGATTTCTGTAATGAATAGCCAAACACTCAATGGGTATATGTGTTTATGTACATAGGGACAGGAGCAAGGGAGAACTATTAACTTTCTAGTGTATCTGTATCTTGTTTTAACAATTAAAATGATCCTAATGATTTAGTTATTCTGGAGGAATTTAATAGAAGTTGATAAAACCAGCCATGATCCACACTACTTGATAAATCTAAATTAATTTTTATATAAACCCTTGTAATTTTATGTATACACTTCTTGCAAAGTTTATTCTGGGATTTTTTATTTGTTTTGCTTCATTTTTGTTTTTTTGCTTTTATAGGTAAGGTTACTATAAATGTATTTGAGTGTGATTGCTTTATTTTCCAGTTGAATTCTTAGAGTAATTTCTTTGGAGTGGAGGGATTGCTTGAGCAAAGGGTAAGATCATTTTAAGGCTGTTGGCATATTTTTGCCAAGATAGAGTTGTAGTTAGGATTAAAAATAGTTTCCACATTGCTCCATGCATAAATGTATGAGGCTTTAAATATATTTTGCGTGTGTGCTTGCTGCAGTGTCGTACTGCTATTTCATTTCTGTCCTCATTGCCTCCTCTCCGGCCCCCCTCGCCACGCCTTCCTCTCCACTGTTGAGTAGAAATGGTGTGATACAGTGCGAGGAACTGTGTACTGTGAATGCAGTGACCTGACTTTTCATTCCCAGGTCTGCCACTAAACAGGATTTCCGATCCTGGCCAAGTCCTTTCATTGTCAGTGTTCTCTTCCAGAAATCCAGTTTATATCAGGTGATGTTTAGGGTTCGTTCCAACTCTGAATTCTATGATTTTATGGGGATTTTTTTTGGCCTTTAAGAGACTTTGAAAGGGTTATTTATTTCATTTCCTTCCTTTCAGGTAGGGCTGTAAGTAATCCAGCCATCCTGGAGAAATTCTTTTCTGTTAACCTGTATAAAGCTCTAGGTATGATTCCATAGCCTCCCTTAATATGCTTAAGGTTTCAATCCCTTTTTATTAGAGATGGCTTCTCATTAGTGTTTTTTGAATAACCATTTCTTTTAAAACAGTACTCCTTAGCCTTTTTTTGGATTGTATGCTGTATTTTAGAATTCCACTGAAACCTGTATCCCCTTAGAAAAGGTACAGATGTTCAGATACATGCTAAAATTGTGTTTAATTTTAAATGAAGATCTGTGGCTTTTAATAAGGAAAGTGAAACCAAAGTAGAAAGTGAAGAAATAAATGCAAGAATATTGGAAGTTAATGTATAATAAAAATAGTATTAAATACCAGTGAAGAAGTGGTTTAAGAATGACCTAGAAAAAGAAAACACGGTATCTATCTCATACTATATAGTTGGTAAATTTACAGTATAAATGTAAAAAAACGTACTTGGAAACTTTGAGACTTTATTTATAGGAGAATTTTATTTATGTTGTGGAGTACTGAAGGATTTTTCAAAGACATAAAAACCAAATTTATTTGACTACTTCAAAATAAAAATGTATATACATCGAAATATAAATAAAAGACAAGGTGCAGATATGCAGGAGATACTTTTAACACACATAATTTGGTTCGTGTCCAAAATACATAAAGAGTGCTTATGTATTGATACAAAAACAACAATGGACAAAGAATATGAATAAATGGAAAAGGAAATCCAAATGACTAATAGCAAGTATCCCTTGCTAATTGAAACTCAGGAGATAGATTCAGATAACTAAATTTGTTTACTTCTTTATGTATTTGTCACTACTTTCTAAGTGCCACCTATGAGCTAAGTATTTGGAAAAAGTAGTTAAGAAGACCTAGGTAGAGGATTCTGGGAAGATGATGGAGAAGGACATTGCAGGAAGCTGTCTCCCCACCCCCACAATAATTGTACTGGCATTGTCTGTCTGATACCAACTATTTTGGACTCTCGAGTCTACTGAAAGCTTTTTTTAGGTATGGGGAAGGCATAGACTTATAGTGAAGATAATTTCAGTAAGTTTGAGCTCTTAGCACAATAGCAGCGACCCAGCAGCCTAGCACATAGCTGCACACGGGTCTTGAAGCAACCTCTGGGCAGTTTATGGAAGCCAGGGTGAACAAAATAGACCCCATCCTCTAAAATCAGGGATCACTGATTGCTGCTTCTGATCAGAGGTGCAGATGAAGGAGGAGGCAGCCTGTGTTGTCACACCTTCCCCCACTGTTAAGTAAGTCCCTGCGCCCTTCATTTTTCTCTTTTACCCCTTTTCAGAGCCTAACTTTAGACTCTGGGACACTCAAAAGAAGCTGAATATTTGAGAAAATTAGAAAAGGACTGCACATACTCAGGGACAGTCACAGGCTCAGAAAGGACCTGAAAAGGCCTTGAGTTTATGCCTTAGGCTGATTTTTTTTTGGCACAGAGACTGCTTATAACAATCAAAACAATTAACAGCAAATCCCAGGGAAGGGAAAGAATTTGATTTCCACAGCTACTACATTATTTGCCTTAATATGCAGTTTCCAAAAAAAGTCATAAGGCCTACAAAGAAACAGGAAAGTGTGTCCCATTTAGAGGAAGAAATTAATCTAGAAACTGTCTCTTAAAAAAATAGATTTACTGTAAGACAAGCATTTTAAGAATAATTGTCCTAAAGATGCTCAAAGAACTACAAGAAGATGTTGAAAAAGTCAAGGAAGCAATGTATGAAGAAAATGGAAATACCTATAAAGAGATAGAAAACCTAAAAAGAAATTGTGGTACTGATAAGTACAATAATGGAAATGAAAAATTCACTAGAAAGATTCAAGGCAAATTTGAACAGATAGAAGAAAGAATGGACGAACTTGAAGACAACGCACTGGAAGTGATTGGATCCAAGTGATTGGATCTGAGGAACAGAAAAAGAAAACATTGGAAAAAAAGTGACTGGAGCAAAAAGTGCAGAGAGAATATTTGAAGAAATAATGGCTAAAAATTTCCCAAATTTCTTGAAAGACGTTAAGACAAACTCAGAGACCCACAGCAAGACACATAATAATTAAACTTTTAGAAGCCACAAATAGAAAATCTTGAAATCAGCAAGAGAGAAGTGACTTATAGGGGATCCTGAATAAGATTTTTAGCAGATATCTCGTCAAATTTTGGAGAACAGAAAGCAGTGACTGATATATTCAGAGTGCTAATAGAAAATAAGGGGCACCTGGGTGGCTCAGTTGGTTGGGCATCTGCCTTTGGCTCGGGGCATGATCCCAGGGTTCTAGGATCGAGTCCCGCATCCAGCTCCCTGTTCAGCGGGGAGCCTGTTTCTCCCTCTGCCTCTACCTTTCCCCCAGCTTGTGCTCTCTGATAAATAAATTTTAAAAAAAAATAAACATAGGGGCACTTGGGCAAGTCTGTTAAGCATCCAACTCTTGATCTCAGCTCAGGTCTTGATCTCAGGGTTGTGAGTTGAAAGCTACACTGGGCTCCACACTGTGGAGCCTACTTAAAAAAAAAAAAATCGGGTGCCTGGGTGGCTCAGTCGTTAAGCATCTGCCTTTGGCTCAGGTCATGATCCCGGGGTCCTAGGATCGAGCCCTGCATTGGGCTCCCTGCTCAGCGGGGAGCCTGCTTCTCCCTCTCCTGCTCTCCCTGCTTGTGTTCCCTTTCTTGCTGTATCTCTCTCTGTCAAATAAATAAAATCTTTAAAAAAAAAAAAAAGAAAAATCAGTCAATCAATGGGGCACGTGGGTGGATTAGTCGGTTAAGTGTCTGTCTTCAGCTCATTGATCCAAGAATCCCCCCAAAATACTAGCAAACCCGAATCCAGAGCATATTAAAAATACACACTATGATCAAGTGGGATATATTCCTAGAGTTCAAAGGTTCTTCCACATAGAAAAATTGATCAATGTAATACATTACAGTAACAGAATGAAGGAGGAAAAACTCTAGTCTATTGAAATAACACTCAGATCAAAATTGCAAAAAGATAGAACATATTACTATTTATGCGAAACTTAAAAACTAAAAACCTATCCATAGGTTTTTATGGATATAAAGCATTTTATGTAAAATGCTCTGTAAGGGTGATCATGTTTTATTTCATTTTATTTTTAAAGATTTGATTTATTTTATTCGACACAGAGAGAGCGATCACAAGTAGACAGGGGGAAGCAGGCACCCTGCTGAGCAGAGAGCCTGATGCGGGGCTCGATCCCAGGACCCCGAGATCATGACCTGAGTCGAAGGCAGAGGCTTTAACCCACTGAGCCACCCAGGTGCCCCAGGATGACCATATTTTAATACAGTGAATAATTTTTAGATGGGAAGGGAATGTTAAATGATGCAAGTATGGCAGTTATTTGGAAATCTGAGTGATAAATGCATGGGTTTCTAATATGATTGTCTCAACTTTTCCGTATGTTTAAAGCCTTTGTATATACGTATTTATAGAATAGCATTTTTTTCCACATTTTATTACAGAGAACATTAAATGGACAAAAACCAAGAGAATGGTGTGATGAAGCCCTACCACCCAGCTTCAGCATTTATCAAAACATAATCAGTCTTCTAGTTGTACCTATATTCCCTCACTCAAGGATTATTTCGAATACATATAATAGTCTTTTATCTGTAAAAATACTTGACAATATGTTTTTAGATGAACATGCTTTGAAAGGATGTATTACCATGCCTTTGGTAACCAGCATGGTTATATGTCTTTTTTTTTTTTTTTTAAGATTTTATTTATTTATTTATTTATTTATTTATTTGTTTGTCAGAGAGAGAGAAAGAGAAAGAATAGAAGCAGGCAGAGAGAGAAGCAGGTCCCCTGCCGAGCAAGGAGCCCGATGTGGGACTCGATCCCATGATGCTGGGATCATGATCTGAGCTGAAGGCAGCCGCTCAACCAACTGAGCCACCCAGGCGTCCCTGTATGTCATCTTTTTTAAAAGTGACTTTGATTCCTTAAAATTATCCTGTATCTAGACAGCAGCCCAAATTCCCCCATTGTTTTATGAATGGAGAACAGCTTACGCCTAATTTATAATAAAGAGCAGAATAAGATTCTTTTTTTTCCTCTTCAGAGCCTTTCTTGCTTTCTAGAGGAATTTGGGTACCTAATACTCTAGGAGCGAAAGGGACCAGTGCCAGCAGCGTGCTAACCTCTCTCTGTGTTCTCTTGCACAGATACAGTTGGTCCCACCTGGACAGATTCAGATCCAGGGCGGGCAGGCTGTGCAGGTACAGGGCCAGCAGGGCCAGACCCAGCAGATCATCATCCAGCAGCCCCAGACGGCAGTCACTGCCGGCCAGACCCAGGTAATTTCCCATTATCTCTGTCAGCCCGAGAGCGTAACTGCCTGGGAAGGGTCAGATAGCTGAGCCCAATATCTCACCGGTAGTAGAAATGGGCAAGAAAACCATCAAAAATGCTGTATCTTCTTTTCTTAAAAAGAAGGGACCTTTGGTAGCTTTGGAATCTAGTAAATTGTCATGATTTCTGTCCTTCAGACCCAGCAGCAGATTGCTGTCCAGGGACAGCAGGTGGCACAGACCGCCGAAGGGCAGACCATTGTCTATCAGCCAGTGAATGCAGACGGCACCATTCTGCAGCAAGGTAAGTGTGCCCGTGCGTTTCTGTAGGACTTTCGGGGGGCATCTTTTTTATTCTTTGAGCAAATGACTGCTCCACAGATTTTGCGGTGACTTCCACACAACATAGGTTTGAATGACAAAATTTTTTTCTAAATCTCCATTGATTGTTGTTTTCCCGTCATTCATACGTGACCGGTGTTGGTAACATTTGTAGGTGATCCTACGGTGGTTTGTTAAGACTGGCCCTAGGAATTATAGAAGCTTTTGAACCTGTCTGGAGGGAAAAAAAACTTTCTAAATAGAAGAATGGAAATACAGTTTCGTTATTGGTAATGTAAGAAATAGATTAGAAGTCAAGTTGGCATTTAGTGCTACTTGCAGGATTTTTTGTTTTGTTTTGTTTTTCCCGTGGTCTACTTTATTACTAGTTTTTTCCCAAAAGACTTACTTTATGCCCACTATGTATGCAGCACTTCACTAAGAAAGAATTTTCTTCTCAGAAAACCTCTATTAAGGGAGACATATATGTGACCAAATAAATGCAGTACCGACCGAGCCTTTATAGAGGTATGTTCTAGGAGTAGATAGTACATAAACATAGGAGTGATGAAATCTGTTTAACCTGGGAGAATGGACTTCAGAGAAGAGATGGCTCAAACTGAACTTGAGAGCTTTTGAAAGCATCTGTCAAATAATTAAATCTGGAAAAGACATGAGTCCGTGAGCAGAAGTTTAACTTGTGAGGGGGGTACCTGGGAGGCTTGAGTTGGTGGTTAAGCATCCTTGATTTCAGCTCAGGTCATGATCTCAAGGTTGTAAGATCAAGCCCCACGTTGGGCTCCATGCTAGGCATGGAGCCTGCTTAGGATTTTCTTTCTCTCTCACTCTGCCTGCCCCTACTCAGACCCATGCATGCTGTCTCAAAAAAAAAAAAAAAAAAAATTGACTTGTGATTAAAATGTAGCAGTATACAGCTCCAATGAGTGCAATAAGTGTGCTCTCCTGTGACTCAGGAGAAAGTCTGAACTGCATTGAGCCCAGAGCTCAAACAGAAAATGGCGAACAAATCCATAAGTTTGGGGCATGGAGTGTTTGGTTTAATTTTAAGTTTTAGTTCTACAGCAGGTTGAGTCATTATCAGTTTAGAATAAACAAATTAGACATTTATAAAATCTCCATCCTAAACAGATGATTCGTATATACAAGAACAGTGGTATAGCCGAAGTCAGACTGACCTCTAGAAAAAGGAGGCCTCCAAACTTTCTCACCAACCGTTGAAAGCTATTACTGGAATATCTAGGGAGGTATCCACTTCAAGGATAATTTTGTCAGAACTGGAACCCAGACAGTGACTAGAATATCAAAGGTAGCGATCACTGGCCTTCATGCAGCAAACCGGGCAGAGAGTAGGAGAGTGCTTCTCCGTCTGTGCTGTTTGGTATGTTTTTCCAGGGTAAATAAGCATGTGCCAGATAGAAGAGGGACTAACTGTGTTCCCTTCTTTCTGTGTACCTGTTTTTTGTTTTGTGTTTTATTTTCTTAAAGTTACAGTCCCTGTTTCAGGCATGATCACCATCCCAGCAGCCAGCTTGGCAGGAGCCCAGATTGTTCAGACAGGAGCCAACACCAACACAACCAGCAGTGGGCAAGGGACTGTCACTGTGACCCTACCAGTGGCAGGCAATGTGGTCAATTCAGGAGGGATGGTCATGGTAAGAAAACGGATTCTTTACCTCACTGTTGCTGTCATTTATCCTTCCATGTATCTCTTTGTCATCGAAAATGTTTCTGGACTTGTAATTTGATGTCTCCTAAAGCTTGTTGATAATGTTGGCCCCTTGGGATTGAATCGATCCTTAAGGCATTTACAGAGGTCTACTTCCACAAGAAACATTACAATGCATTATAATTCATTCTGAGCACCTATTATGTGCTGGAGACTATTCTAGGTACTAGAGATAGAGCAGAGGATAAACACGTAGTAGAAATACCTGCTTTTGAGTGATCCTATTCAGAATTCAAATAATATAGGCAGAGACTACTAATCTTTGGGAAGCGGGCAATATGTTGCCCACACTGTGTGAAATAAAAAGTAAGCTCATAATCAGATTGTAATCAATAAAGAAACCAAAACATGTATGCTACGAATACATAGGGAAGGAGAGATGAGTAGCGGGGTAAGTGGAGGCTAAGTCCTTCTGTCCAAGATGGATGGCAGTACACAATACCTACAATGGGTAAATTAGAACAAGTAGTCGAAGCCTACACACAGAGGTGGAGGAAGCTACCAGAAGAAACAACACATCCAATTCAAAGTTGTTAAAGGTGTGAAGAGAATGGGGCATAGAAACCTGTTACTGGTTTCCTCATACACTTAGTACAGTGTTTTTAGTTTTAGTGTGTTTAGAAAAATTAGGTTGGAATTATTTAGTAAGTTAAATAGCTAATTATGTAACTGTAGGCATTTTGTTCGACTTACCTTTGTACTATTTCATTGTCGTGATTACTGTTCCTGACCATTAGATGGCAGTAGATTTTTCTAGAAATGGAGGCATAGGTGGCTAAGAACTTGGACATAGTTGTGTCATTTGTCATTGTAGCTCCTCGGGTCCCTATGACAGTCCTCTGGAATTTTGATTTAAAATGCAGACCTTGAGTGTAAATGTTCTCCAGGAATCTCTATTTCCCTGTGTGCTCTATAAAAGCTACTCTTTATAGCATTTAGAAAAAGTCATTTAACAGGGACTGAGAAGCGGTTTCCTGTGTCCATACTGCGTGCCACTGTTTAATAAGCTGTGGTTTGGGGCGACTGGGTGGCTCAGTCGTTAAGCGTCTGACTTTGGCTCAGGTCATGATCCCAGAGTCCTGGGATCGAGCCCCGCATCAGGCTCCCTGCTCCACGGGAAGCCTGCTTCTCCCTCTCTCCCTCCTCCTGCTTGTGTACCCTCTCTCACTGTGTCTCTCGCTGTCAAATAAATAAATAAAATCTTTTTTTTTTTTTAAAGATTTTATTTATTTATTAGAGAGAGAGAGACTGAGAATGAGAGGGGAGAAGGTCAGAGGGAGAAGCAGACCTCCCGCAGAGCCGGGAGTCCGATATGGGACTCGATCCCGGGACTCCGGGACCATGACCTGAGCTGAAGGCAGTCGCTCAACCAACTGAGCCACCCAGGCGCCCAATAAATAAAATCTTAAAAAAAAAAAAAAAAAGCTGTGGTTTTCTCTTCATGCAGATGGTGCCGGGTGCCGGCTCTGTGCCTGCTATCCAGAGAATCCCTCTCCCTGGGGCGGAGATGCTCGAGGAAGAGCCCCTCTATGTGAACGCCAAACAGTATCACCGGATATTAAAGAGGAGGCAAGCCCGGGCTAAACTAGAGGCAGAAGGAAAAATCCCAAAGGAAAGAAGGGTATGTATAACATTGAACGAAGGAAGAGAAAGGGCAGGGTTCTCCTTTTGAAATTACCTTGTATATGGTTTGTTTCCTCGAGTGCCTTCCAAACAATTGAAAATAAACAGCTGTTAGCTTTATAAAAGTTAGCATTTGTCATTGCTCTGTGTGGCCGCAGCTACCATAGCAAAACAGTAACAGGGGCTTAAAAAAAGAGTTTTATTGTTTTCTTACACAAGAGAAGTCCAGAGAGAACTTGTCCTGGGCTAGTAGCCCATTTCCACAACCAGCCTTCATGAAGCCCTCTCCTCCGGTCTCGCTGTTGTGATAGCTTTAGTGTGCTAGTCGGAGTCCAGGATGACTGCTTGGGCTCCAGCCCAGGCACAAAGAGAACAAGAAAGGCACTCTTTCTCAAGGAAACTTTGAAGAAGCTCCATACATCTCATCAGCCATAACTTAATTATGTGGCCTCACTTAAACCTGCAAACCAGGCAGGGAAATGCAGGGTTTGTTGTTGTTGTTTTTTACTGAGCAGTCATTGCTCAACTAAAATTTGGTCTGTTACCAAAGCAAAGGAGAGGATATGTGTGGGAAGGGGTAGATAGGGATCTACACCTTTGGGAAGTCTTTTTTATTTATTATTCATTAAGCATTCCTGTCTTGATGATAATTAATATATGGTCAGCTGCTGCCAGTGTTTCCTCCAAAGCTCTCTCCATAGTTCAAGGTCATAATTGCCCCTGGTGGCTCTGATGACAGCTCTTCTGAACTTCAGAGAATAGAATCTGTGCGTGAGATAACTGTGCTGTTCCCAACTAGTACCTTTATTTCTCTGGTTTTAGAAATACCTGCACGAGTCTCGGCACCGTCACGCCATGGCTCGGAAACGGGGTGAAGGTGGACGGTTTTTCTCTCCAAAGGAAAAGGATAGTCCCCATATGCAGGTAAATAGATGATCCATTTCATTCTTCTCTTTTTGCCTTGTATTTTCTTGGGAAGAGCATTCAGAGTCCTCTTTTTACCTTCACACCAGAGACTGACTACATTCTCTAAGTTGAATGCAATGTTATGTCTCTTAAGAGTCCTTTTGCCTTAAAGCACTAAAGGTGTTCAGTCCAGTGCCCCCCCCCTTTTTTTTTCCCCTTTTCCTCTTTGCCAGTTATTCCTATTCCTTCCTGTAATTCTCTTTTTTCTTGATTTTAAAAGAAAAAGTTTATTGTCTCTTAGTGTGATAGCACGATCGGCAGCAGCTAGCACTTAACTGCTACATACCAGCCATCACACGATGCATTTTTGTAAGAACTTTTTTTCACTGCCTCTTTAGAGCAGCCTCAAGCCCCATGAGGTAAGAATTCTTATTTCCGTTTTACAGTTGCATCTGCGGTTTAGAAGGGTTAAGTAGTTTGCCCAAGGTAAAATACTTAATAAAATGGTGCACCTGAAATTCAAAGCCAATGCAACTCCAGAACTTGTTGTAACTGCTGTACTTCACTGGTTCTTACATCTGATGCCACTGGTGGTACTCGTCAGCATTTCTGAGTCAATATATCCAAAAGAGAACTCTTGATTTTTATTTTATTTTTTAATCCCTAAACCAGTCACTCAGTAGATGACCTGTCCATCCACCCAGTCGCTAAAGCTTAAATTATCCAGTTCTTGAAGAAATCCTCTTGTTTTTACCTCTAAAATAATAATCTAAATCAGTTAACAGTTTTTCCCTTCCAGCTGCCATCAGCCTGAAGAAATCCTCTCTTTTTTTGCTTCGGTTCGTGTAACAGCTGCCTTCTGGTGCCCTTTCTTCCATTCTTGTGCTCCTCTAGTCCATTCTTTACATCTTTGTGTGGTCTTCTTAAAATGTGCATCATCTTACATCTCTGTCCTACTTAAACCCTTCTGCTCCTGCCATCTCCCACTTGCACTTAGACTAAAACCCAGAGTGCTTACCATGGCCAAAAAGACGCGTGTGTGATCGAGCTCCTGCCTGCGTCTGGCTTCATTTCCTCCTGTTCTTGGTCTTTATGCTCTTACTGTACGACTCATTCATCTGTCTCCTGCCATAGGACCTTTGTCTTGAAAATAGCTATAAAGCATGATTGGCTTTTACCTTTTAGGTCTTGGTTTAAATCTGAGGCTGAAGAAGCCCAACTAGGTCTCTCTCACCTCATCATTTTTTCACATCTTTCTTTTCTTTTGAGCATCATAATAATCAACTTGGTTTTTTTGTGTAATTGTGCAGTCGACGTGTCCTTCACTAGACTGTAAGCTATGCAGAGAGTAGGGGATTGTTTTCTTCTCCGTTGTATTGATTGGACTTAGCATAGCGCCCAGTCCAGAATAAGCACTCGGTAAATGTTGAATTCATGGATTCCTCCCATTTCCTGCTACTTTATCTTGTGTGACTGTTACGTCCCACCTGCACTACCGCCAAATGGGTCTTCAGAAGGTAGTGCTTTTTTAACCATGTCGGTCCCCTGCTCAAAGATGCATGCTGATTTTCATTTTTTACTGCATCAGATTCCAGACTGTTTCTGCATGACATCTAAGCAGCTTGGCCTCCTCACCCCTTTCAGTGTCAGACTAGGAATCCTCAGTATTTCCACACAGGAGCATAGACTCCTCTTTCAATGCTATTAATTCCTTCCTGTAGTCTGGGAGCCCCTCCTTTCTCACCTGTTCATGCAGTGTGGATATAGAGTGCCATCTATGGGCAGTATGCCAGGAACTCTCCTAATTCTGTGTGCTAGCAATAGGATCTTGGTCAAGTTACTTAGGCTCCTTTGGCTTGAGTTCTTTCACCTCAAGCCAACATAGGCTGCTATTGATACTTCATAGGAGCGTTGTGGGGATTTCATACAGTAAGCCATATTGAGCACCTGCTTAGCACACTATCTGGTACGTGGTGAGGGCTAAGTTAATGCTGGTTATTATTCTTACTCATTGTTCCAAGACCCCACTGCAGTCCTGCCACCTCCAGAAATCTTTTAGCTTTTTCTTAGCTCACATCAGTTGATGCTTCAGAGCCTTGGTGTGGAGGAACTGAAGGCGGTTATTGGGGAGTGCTGCAAAAAGCTTCCAAGGACTGATCCTTGTCTTAACATTGCAGGTTTTAAGTGAGAGGGGAAGGCAGAATTTAGTGAAAAGAAAGGGGAAATAGTTAAGAAAAACTGAGCGCCAAGAGATTTGGGCATGCGTTCTTGCTGGGCTGCTGACTAACTTTCTCACTCTAGTCTAGGCAAATCACTTCATCCATCCAAGCTTCAGGTTTATCTACAAAATGAGCGCATTAACATAAATGTCAATGTCCTTTCCAGCCCTGCTAAGTGCTTAGTATTTAAATATGATGATCAGAGAATCATGGCACAAAAATACAACGTGACATGGTTTCTCTTGGCCACTTAAAGACCCTTAAACTTGAAAGGTAAAGCACAACACAGGTTCTCTTAGGAAAGAGATACAGTGTCAACTCTGGAGTGTTTAAAAGTGGAATGTCAAGCCAGACTTTAACAGTCCTTTTACACAGAGGTTTATTATCTCTTCTTTCCTTGTGGAGCTGGGTTTTAATCCATGTAGGTAGACTTAGATGCATTCTGGGCCTTTGGTTTACTTAGTGATATCGTATGTATTCCCCTTGGTGATGAGAAGTGAGAGCCTTGAGTTCCTTATTACTTTTGCAAAGGATTTTAATCACTCTTATGCTTTTCTCTAGGATCCAAACCAAGCAGATGAAGAAGCAATGACACAGATCATCCGAGTGTCCTAACCCCAGGCCATATGATGGAGCAGATCAAGGTCATGTTCCTCGCCACTGTTTCCCACTGTTCCAGGAAATTGATCACCTCTTCCAATGGGACACTGACAATTATGTGCTGCCCTTTTCTACAGGACAAACCACTTAGTTTTTAATAAGTGGCTCAGTATTATAATTGCAGCAATGTCTGGCAAACTGAAGTCGCAAGCCTTTGTCTCACCCTTTCAGGACAGGACCTATTTCAGACTGTTGATGACATTGACATTTCATGGATTAGGATGATGCAAGGGACCTGTGCGCATAAGTGCACACACAGCACTTACGTTGGCTTCTGAAGCCAGCCAGCCATCTTAGCAAGGGAGAACAACCTTCTCAACCAAGACTGAAATCAGGGAAGCTGATGCCCACTCCTTCCCATGGAATCTAAGCAGCATCTGTCCCTCTGATGGGGGATCTCAGGCTGACTCACTGGACACTTTGTATTCAGAGGTGGCTTCCAGGCAAGGAAGTTCCATCTCATGACATGGAAACAATAAATTCTCTGAGATACAGTCATCTAATCTGTGGTAATAATAGGAATCTCTGTCTACCCAGATGATAGGTTGGTATTTTTGGACTCTAGCCAAGAAAAGCTAACTCTGGGGATAGAATGACAAAAGACTCAAGCACTAAAAATATAAATTGCTGAATCTCTGGGTTTTTTTTAAGCTTCGGCAAGTTGTGGTCTTTCTGTCTGCTGACAGACCATCTGGACCATAGTTTTTGCTTCTGCTACTTATAAGACAATTTAGAGGGTATCGGACCTTGAAACTGCCTTTCCTAAGTAGAGAACAAAACCATACAACAACTTCTGTGCTGAAGTGCTGAAGACATTTGTAGTAACTCCTAAGTAGAGAGCCAAACTAGATTTTTTTTTTTTTAAAGTAGGCTCCACATCCAGCATGGAGTCCAGTGCGGGTCTTGAACTCCCATCCCTGAGATCAGGACCTGAGCTGAGATCAAGAGTTGGGTGCTCAACTGACTGAGTCACCCAGGTGCCCCTAGAGATTTTCAATCATAGGCTTTGTGACAGCATTTGGGGAAGAGAAGGGTTCTTAGGTGTTGTAGTTCAGCTGAAGAGGGAGTAGTATATATACCCATGTGTTGTCACATTGCACGATTCTCCAATGGATGGATGCCTGGGATGCATTATTAAGGTGAAAAGAATAATTTACATTTATATATACTATAACCTTTTACCAAGCGTGGAAAGGGAGAAGTGCTCTGAGAACTGCTCTTTGACAATTTCTATCCGGAAAGCATTGTTCAGTCACACTCTCCTGGATGTATCCAGCTTACCTTCTTGAGTTAAGGTGAAGGTCAGCTTCACTCCTGTAGCACTTTGTTTTGTACTGGCCCCAGAGAGCGAACATTGTCTTTCTTCCTCTGGTAACTGATTCTTTGGTGCCAGTTTCCGTGTTTCCCCTTTTCTACATAGGCCTTGTACAGCAGAAAGGTTTTTACATTGCATCCACATTCTGGGGATAAGCTGCTGACTGGTAATGGTGACGCTGGCAGGGTCAGGCATTGGGCTACAGTTCCCAGAAGGGACTGCGCCTCAGAAATCGATGTCTTTCCTAGATGTCGAACCTGGGGGAAACAAAGATGATATTTCAGAAAAGAGTTGCTACCTTCTCTAGAAACAAGGCAGACCTAATTGTTTTGAAGATCATTTGGGTTTGATTTAAATACCAAGAGACACTTTCTTTGATTTTATTGCTCTAATTGTATTTAGAGGGAAAAGAAAATCAGCCCTCTGAAGAAAACATCACGAAGAGAAATAATTGTAATGGTGAAAAAAGCGGAACAGAGCTATGCGAAGAAAGCAGAAGTAAAGTCTCGCCCTAGTCCTTGGTATCTATAATCATCTGTCCTGTCTTCCAGATGTCAGGAAAGACCAAACCCTTTGAGAGGCTCAGCAGAAACTTCTGGCTCTTGACTTAAGTTTGAGACACTGATTTTATTCACTAAGCCCCAAGATTTTCAGATGATAGTTCACTCAAAACAATGAGGAGTTTCTATCCCTTGGTTTGCTTAGGAGTCTTTAAGATACAGATCTCAGAAAGAAAGTCCTCAGATCTAAGCCAACAGCAGTTCTAAAATGCTATTTATTTGTGTCTGTAAGTTTGTACATAGTAATATCAACCTCATATTGTTGCAGATTTTTTTTTTCCACAAGTTTGAGTTGTGTTTTATTTGAAAGAAATGCTTCAGTTGTCTTTTTGTCACTGCATTTCAGATAGATCGTGGCCCTTTTATTGTGGCCATTTTAGCACATCATAATAACCCACAAAGTGGGGGGTTGAGGTTTGGATTTTTTTTCTTCGTTACTAGTTCTTTTATTTGTCCTTGTGACTGTAGTGATGACTTCGTAGATGCAGAAAGAGTGAATGGATGAGTGAATAATTGGTTTAATGCATACTTATTTCACTTCTTGAGTGCTCTTTTTGGCAACATAATTGT
Organism: Nasua narica; assembly: GCA_028533885.1. NCBI lineage: Eukaryota > Metazoa > Chordata > Mammalia > Carnivora > Procyonidae > Nasua > Nasua narica. The sequence continues at coordinate 99,673,400 of CM052802.1, forward strand.
AAATGTATATATTTTAATTGCACTGGTACATTGAACACGTCAGTGTCTATACCACTGGACCAACAGAGCTTTTTCTGGCTGTTGGGTGCCTGATAATAATGTCTTGATTTTCCTTTGGGACTCAACAATATAGGTTTTTCTCCCAGCAGTAGGGGGAATACAGATGATCGATCATTGATGTCATTGCAATTGTTATTTTTTAAAATAAATTTGTAAAAATACTAAAAAGTGATTTGAATTTTCACATTCCTTGGGTTCTAGGTTGTTTATAATGTTGAAATTGTGATCTTTGTAGGCAGACGTGGGAGCTCTGTAGACAGTCAAATACGCAGTGTCCAGGACTCTTAGTTGTATGTCTCCCCTTAGTCTTTCCTTCCCTTTTGGCCCTCCCTCCTGCTAAGGAGGTATTCTCTGCCACTTGTGCACTGATTGTATATTTTGTCTTACTATTAGAAGTGTTAACCAAAATTTGATGAAGTAATTCCACAAGCAAAATAAGCCTTTTAGTTATTGATGGGGAGAACAAAGGTAAAAGAAATACAGAAAATAAATTTCCTTACAACTTAACAGTCCATTGACCAGTCCTTGAGAAAGGCAGAGTGACCTTCCTCTAGAAACTCAACTGCCTACATGTTAATACCTTGCTAAGGGCAAAAGGCAACCTTAGCTTGACATTAGCTCGTCCTCCAGGATTTTCTTTAACATAAAAAAAAAAAAAAAAATTCCTCTGAAAGCTTTCCTTATCTCTACTCCCGAAATATGTTGGCAATCATCCTCCAAGCATATGGTCCACTGATACACATCTGAAGGGTTTCATGACTAAGATTTTAGTAGAGGGTAATAAATGGACCCTCAAGGTCCTGGAAACCTTGCTTCCAAATTCTTTACACTAACCCTAACGCCCTCCCAACTTGAAAGAATATAATCAGCCCCTGCTCACTACCCAGTGCAGCTCTTTATGTCCAGGGTCCTGTTCCTGTGCTTTAATAAAACCACCCATTTTGCTTGGAAGATGCTTTGAGAATTCTTTCTTGGGTGTTCGCTCCCAAACCACAACATTTTCACATCAGTTATCACCAAAACAGCATTGATTGGGTCTTATAGAACTAAAGATAGTGAGACTGTAATTTTTCGATTTTTTTATTTCTGCAGAAAGAAAAAAAAACACAGATGCTTTCCTGATTGTTAAAAACCCACAACACTCTCATCCTGTTAGTAATGTGAATTCTCCCAAGAATCTGAGCAACTGAAGGGCAACCTCAGGCCTTTACCACCCAGGGAACCAGCAGCTGGAGCTAGAGCACAGCAACCCCAGGAGCACTCTCAGGAGACACCCTATAGACCTTTCCTGGCAGAAATGAGAAACAGAAGAAATTTTCTAACGGTTAAGGCACTGACCATTAAATAGCCTTAATCTAAGGGTGTGAAATTGAAAAACTACTGAGTTCGCTTTAGTAAGATGCTAATGGAACTGCCCTTAGAAATTCGGAGGTGAGCCAGCATTCCACTCTGGTGATAGAAGACCCTTCTAATGACACTACGTGAGATAATCCGTCTTATTTCAGAAGCATCCACGGTTCAAGATTTTTAAGCTTCATCTTCAACGTGTCTTGAACACCCCTCTCCTTCCCAAGCCCGCGGCTTTTCCACCTGGTAGAGGCCAAGAGCAAGCGCGCAGGGCGTGGCGTGGGGCGGGGCCCCGGGGCCGCCCTGGATTGGCACCGCCCCGAGAAGGCCCACACTGATTGGCTGGCGGAAGGGACCCGCTAAGGCCGTCGTTGCGATTGGCTACTATCCGGGGGACCTCCGTTTCCGGTAGCTTGGCGGGCAACCCCGCCGCCGCCATGGCGACCGGCGAGCGGGTGGCGGCGCCGCCTCTGTGGCCCGTAGAGGCCCGGTTGGCGGCGCTGCTTCCCGACCTGCTGGTGTTCAGGAAGCCCCGGGGATCGGAACCCGAGCTCGCCACGGCCCAGGGCGTCCTCCTTGGCGTCCACGTGACGGGTGAGGGGAGGCGCGTCGCTCTCCCGCCCTCCCCGAGCGGCGGCCGTTGGGGCCCGGCTCCGAGAGGCGTCGGCGGTTACGGGCCTGGCCCCCGGCACGCAAAGGCGCGGCTTAACTGCTCGCCGCCGCCTCCTGGGGAAACCTGGAGGGTCAGTTTCAGACTTGGAGGGTCAGTTTCAGAGCGGGAGGACTCCTTCCGGAATGGTCTGGCATGGCCTTGGAGTTCACTTCAGAAATGAAAGGAGACTCAGAAACGGGATAAGACTTTTGCGGGACCACTCGGCAGGCTTTGAACCCAGGTTTTCTCTCAGTATGCATACCGCTTCAGCCAGTTATTTTTTTCGCTCAATTAATTCCTTCTTTGGGTCCCTAAGTGTGTGCCCGCCCCTGCTCTAGGAATTAGAGATCCAGCAGCTACTTCGAGAGTCGCTCACTTAACAAATATTTGTGGAGTTTGTGTCGCGGATCTAAAAATGAGTGATCTAAAGGTGCCTGACCTCGAGGAGCTCACCATCTGAGTTCTCCATAAAGCTTGAATCCATCCCCCTCGTCATTGGTCTCTCCATCCCTCACCCCTCACGTGGGGGCGAAATCCCATTTCTCCTTGGCCAGGGAGCTTAAAGAGGGCATGGCAGAAACGGGGTAACAGGCCAGAGATGAAAGGGGTACTTGTGGGGTGAGTCTTCATCTGCAGCTCCTGGTAGCGAAGAGGGTGTGGCTCTCTGGAGCAGCAGCCAGCCTGGCCCCGAGTTTGAACACTTGTTAAAGGATAATGCAATTAACTTATATGGAGGAGATCTGCTTTTTTACACTGGCCTGATGCGTGCAGGGAATAGAGCCTAAAAGTTCAGGATTTGCAGCTAACCTAATTTCTGTTTTGTCGGCTAGGGTTTACAGCATTAATGGACAGATTCAGCCTGACCTGCAAGTCGGAACATGACATGGACAAACTGGCCCACATCTTCAGTTATTACATTAGTGACATCGTGGAGCGTGAGTGACTATTGTAGGGAAGTCAGGAGGTGTGGTGCTGGGCTCCTGAGGGTTTGTAACAGAAAGGGGCCTGGGCTACTTGAAAAGATACCAAAGGGTTATTCCTTTGGTGTTACTCATCTTTTATTTCTTCTTTGGTGCAACTAACAAGCTAGATTTTTGCCTGTATCTCCCATTCTGTCGAGTCTCACATCCTGTTGACTCAATGTTCAGAAAGGGGGGAAACTAATTTTAATTTTTACTTTGCATTTTTATATCTTATTTCAAAACAAAGTATTCCTCAGGTTGCCTCTTCTAATAATAATGTAATGTGCCACATGTGTTTATATCCGATGTAATTTACAAAACACCCTCCCATTCTCTTACTGCATTTTGGTCCTGTGAAGTAGGAATGAGTGTTTTCTTCATTTTCTGCCATCCATTAAGCTCATGGAAATTTGCCTAATCTGGGGAAGAAAAAAAAAATAGCTCCTTACATGTGCAGTAAATGTTTTAAGTACATATTCTTTTTTTTTTTTCCTTTAAGATTTTATTTATTCATTTGAGAGAAAGAAGACAAGCAGGGGGAGTGGTAGAGGGAGAAACAAACCCCCAGCTGAGCAGGGAGCCTGGGATTGGACCTGAGCTGAAGGCAGATGCTTAATCAACTGAGCCACCCGGGCCCCCTTGAATGCTCTTCTCTGATATGCACTGTAAAAGGTTCAGAGTGTGCAAAAAACCTACTCTTGGAGAACTTTCAGTCTAGTTAGAGGTACTCAACAGAAATTATTCTGGTCCTGAAACCTTTAGGACTGATAAAACATTATCATCTTTTACTGACAATGTCCATACAGTCATGTCCATAATTCTGAGATTCACCAGAATTCGTACTTTGTGGAATCACCTTTAGGAACTTGTTTATTTGACTCACCTCTTACGCCTGAGGAATACTTGTAAAAGGCCTTTAGATTTTTCTCATCAAGTTTAGATGAAAGGGAGAGGTGGAAATTATATGTGTATTATAACACCAGAAATTGCTGGGTAATAGAAATACAGGGGAAAATAAGACCGAATACTTGCCCTCTTGAAGTTTCCGTGTTTGTGGGAGAGACAAATAATGACAAGATAATTATAGATTATACATTTCACAAAGGAAATAGGATGTAATAGTAAAAAAGAATTGTAGAGTGAGATTTTTTCTGTTAGGTAAGGTGGTCATAGGAGGCTCCTCCGAAGTGTTTAAGCTGAGACACAAAGGATGAGAGAAACACCTTGTGAAGAGTGAGGGGTAAAGTATTTCAGACAGAAGGATGCCAAGTGCAAAGCTTCTAAAATGGGAGGAAGCTTGTCGTGTTCTAGGAACTAAGAAGACCAGTGTGGCTAACACATAGCAGGGAGAAGAGTGGCTTGAGGGGAGATTGAAGATCATTGAACACTGTAGGCCATAAGGAGTTTGGATTATATATTTTTGTATAAAGGGAAACAGTTAAAAGGTTCTGGCAAGGGAGTCATGTGATCCGATTTACACTTTTTAAAGTGTAAATTTAAAGTGTAAATGAGCTTTTTAAAGCTTGTTTTAACTGCCTCATGGAGATTGGATTATAGGGAGCTGATGGAGGGCAAGTGGTAAGAATGGAAGCTAGAGGAGGCAGTTGTAGCAGTTGTGGAGAGCTGATGCTGATTTGGTCTAGGGTAGTGGTTCTCAACCTTGGCAGCATGTTAAATAACCAGTCGGGGAGCTTTTAAAAATCCTGGTGTCTAGGCTTTACCCCAGACCAATTAAATCAGAATACCTTTGGGTAAGCCCAGGAAAAAGGATTTTTTAAAGTTTCACAGGCTATTCCAATGTTGAAGCCAAGGTGGAAACCACTGGTGTAGAGATAAGGCAATGGAGCCATGAGGAGATGAATTGATTTGAAATGTGTTTTGCAGGTTCAACAGACAAGATTTGCTGATATATTGCTATCTGTGGGAAATAGTGAGGAAAGTGACTCTCAAGGATTTTTTGGCTTTTGTAATTGGATTGATGGTGGTGTCACTTACCGAGATGGGCAAGACTGGGCTTTGAGAAAGAAAATCGAGGGTTCTGTTTTGGATATACTGAGTTGAGATGTCAATAAGTCAATCAAATGGAGAAATGAAGTCAGCAGCTATGATGGAGCCTGGAGCTCAGAGAATAGATCTCTGTTAGAGACAAAAAGTGAGTTGATGGCATAAAGATGTTAAAGTTAGGAACTGACTGAGTCCACATGAGGAGAGTGTAAATAAAGAGCCTTAGACTGAGGCTTGAGGGACTCCAGGACAAATTATGATTAGAGAGAAAGAATTTACAAAAGAGACTATAAAACATCCAGTCAGTTAGGATATTATGGTGTTCCTGAAGCCAAAGGAGAAGTAGTGTCTCTAAGAGAAGAGGGCTGGGGCTGGCTGAGTTGAAAATGAAAGATATAAAGCACAGTGCTGTGAGAAAATACTGAATTTAGCAAGGTGAATGCTTGATAAAGCATGTTGATAAATGTTACTGAAGTGTTACTGAAATGTTTCTGAAATGTTACTGATGTTGATAAATTTTACTGAAGTGTTGGAACTGGAGGTTAGATGGGAGAAAGTGGAGAAGAGAATGGTAGAGAAAAAGTTTAAGAGTGAATAGGATATGAGGAGCAAATTGTAGATGGCCAACTCTTTTGAGAATATTTTTGCTGGGGATGAAGCAGAAAAATGGAGCTAATAGCAAGAAAAGGTAGGATCAAGACTAGGTGAATAGAAATTTTGTTGTGTTTTGTTTTCATTTTTTGAGATATAAATGGAAATGATCCAGTGGAGAGGAGATAAGGGAAGGAGTGAAGTTCTTGAAAGGGTAGAAGGGGCTAGGATCCAGAGTCCAGTGGGGTGACTTTGAAGAGAACAGGGGTATTTCTTTCATTTTCAAGAAGATGGATATAGATACGGACAGATTTGGGGAGAAGCTAAGGGAAAGGAAAGAGTCCCTTGGAGGGAACAAATAGACCAGAGAAGATAAGAGGAAAAACTCAGTAGGCCATTCTTGAAATCATATATAATTCTGACATGATCTAGTGTATCTGATATTGATGCATTTTCCTCTCTCTTTTACTTGATTTCAGATGTTCTGTGTTTTGGAGGAGATATCCTAAATATCACAGGTATTTTTCAATTTTTTTAATATTTAAAGGACCATAAGTGAGGAAGACTTCATTTAGGTGGAATTTGGCGTATTTGTTTATTCAGCATTGTTTTATTATTTAATATGTACTCGGCCCTGGTGAAACAAAGATGAAGAGGACAGTCATTGCCTCAAAGATTCTCTCAGTCTAATAGAAAAACCTTGCCCATATTAAGTTCACAGGTACTTTACATTTTGCTTAACTGAATGACAAAAATAAATGTCTATAAAGCACTTATTTGCATGAGAAAACTAATGAGGAATTTAGTCCTTAAGAACCGAAGCTGTGTGTAAGATAGGGAGGAGTCAAAATCTCCTATCCTAGGAGAACTCTCAGGATCATTAATAGCTGTATGCCACAGAGTTGGCCTCTTTTTTAAACTTAAACTTAATTAAGCCACCCTTGAAATTAGATTTGAACATGAACCTACATTTTATGAACCTCTCAGCTAGTGCCCCTCCCATTCTGTTAGTATACTGGTGGAGGGAAGATTATCAAAAATATTCTTAAACTAAAGGAACATTTCAGCTTCTGCCTTGTCTTGTTTTTTATATGATGAGTGGTTTTGAGGCTCTAAGGCAGTATTTTAACCAAGCATAATGTACAGGGCTAAGGAACCTTGCCTGACACCTTGGATGATATCTTCTGCATTATTGGAGGCTTTGCCCAGATCAGGTGAACCCAGATATTTGATTCTTGTCATCCTGTATTGTGTGTCTGCAGGGAATGTGCTCCTGGCACTCTGGACAGTGAAACAGAATCAACTCAGTGACATCATTACCCTGGTGGCAAAATGCAGCCTGGAGATACAGGAGAAATTTGGGATCTACCATACCAGAGAAGGCCAGGACCTACGGCTAAAGATAGGTAGTAGCTACTAAAAGAGTGATCAATTAAAAAAAAAAAAACCACTATAAAAATTCAAAATATAAATGATAACCTGAAAAAAATCTGCAACTTATATCATATACACAAAGGGTGAATATTAGAAATAGAACACCTAGAAATCAACAAAAAACTAACATTTTAAGAGAAATGGGAAAGTACATGAATAAATAGTACATAGACAAATATATCTCTTAACATGTGAAAAATGTTCAATTTCATAATAAGAAAAATGCCAGTTGAAAGTACATTGAGATTATTTCTCACCTATAGATAACCAAAAATTCAAATGCCAAACACACTGTTGATGAGGCAATGAGGAATAAACACTCTCAATACACACTGCTGGTGGGAGTCGACAGCAGTACAACTTCTATGAAGAATAATTTTGGTAATCTGTGTTGTGATTCCAAATGCATTTTTTCTTCAACCTAGCAATCCCACTTCTAAATATTTATTCTATGGGTATACCTGTGTATGTGTGAAACGTTATAGGTACATGATTTTTTATTACAGCATGGTTTGTAATAAAACTATCTATAGGAGACTGGTTAAATAAACAATATGTCCACTCAATGAGATTTTCTGCAACTTTAAAAAGATATTCTGATATAGCTTCAAAATATAGTTGAGAAAAAGCAAGATGCAAAGCACTGTGATATGCTACCTTGTATATAAAGACAAAAAATAAAAATTTTTCTTGTTTGTTCACATTTGTGTAAAGAAGCTGGAAAGATATATAAGAAACTAATATAAGTTACCTATTGGAGGAAAAAGTGTTATATTAGCTTCAGGTGTACGATATAGTGATTCAGCAATTTCATACATCACCCAGTGCTCATCACAAGTGCCCTCCTTAATCCCCATCACCTATTTAGCCCATCCTCCTACCCCTATTCCCTCTGGTAACCATCAGTTTGTTCTCTATAGTTAAGAATCTGTTTCTTGGTTTGCCTCTTTCTTTCTTTTTTTTCCCCCTTTGTTCATTTGTTTCTTAAATTCCTCATATGAGTGAAATCATATGGTATTCGTCTCTCTCTGACTGCCTTCCTTTAACATTGTACTCTTAGCTCCATCCATGTTGTTTCAAATGGCAAGATTTCATTCTTTTTTATGGCTGAATAATATTCCACTGTGTATGTGTACACACACATGCATATCTTCTTTTTTTTTTTAAATATTTATTTGAGAGAGAGAGAGAGCACAAGCAGGGGAGCAACAGGCAGAGGGAGAGGGAGAAGGAGACGTAGGCTCCACGCTGAGCAAGGAGCCCAATGTGGGCTTGATCCCAGGACCCTGGGATCATGACTTGAGCTGAAGGCAGATGCTTAACCCACTGAGCCACCCAGGGACCCTATATATATCTTCTTTATCCATCTTTTCATAAGATGCTCAACATCGCTTATCTTCAGGAAAATGCAAATCAAAACTACAATGAGATATCACCTCATACCTGTCAGAATGGCTAAAATCAAAAACATAAGAAAACAAGTATTGGGGAGGATGTGGAGCAAGAGGAACCCTCTTGCACTGTTGGTGGAAATGAATGCCAACTGATGCAGCCACTGTGGAAAACAGTGTGGAGATTCCCCAGAAAGTTTAAAAGAGAACTACCCTACAATCCAATAATCACACTACTGGGTATTTACACAAAAAATGCAAAAGCACTAACTCAATACATGCACCTATATGTATATCAGCATTATTTACAATAGCCAAATAATGGAAGCAGCCCAAGGGGCCATCGATAAATGAATGGGTAGTATAGACTTTTTAACAATATTTGTTTTTCCAGTTCATGAGCATGGAATGTCTTGCCATTTCTTTGTGTCACCTTCAATTTCTCTCGTCAGTATTTTATAGTTTTCAGAGTATAGGTCTCTCACCTCTTTCATTAAGTTTATTCTTAGGTATCTTACTATTTATGGTACAATTGCAAATGGAATTATTTTCCTTATTTCTCTTTCTACTGCTTCATTACTGATGTATAGAAATGAAACAGATTTACGCACATTAATTTTGTGTCCTGCAAATTTACTGAATTTATTTATCAGTTCTTGCAGTTTTTTGGTGGAGTGTTTTGAGTTTTCTACATAGTGTCATGTCTTCTGCAAATAGAGTTTTGCTTCATCCAGTTTGGATGCCTTTTATTCCTTTTTGTTGTCCAATTGCTGTGGCTAGGACTTCCAGTACTACATAGAATAAAAGTGGTTAGCGTGAACCTTCCTGTCTTATTCCTGACCTTAGGGGAAAACTCTCAGTTTTTCCCCATTAAGAATGATGTTAACTGTGGGATTTTTATATACGGCCTTTATTATGTTGAGGTATGTTCCCTCTAAACCTACTTTGTTGAGAGCTTTTATCATGAAAGGATATTGTATCTTGTCAGATGCTTTTTCTTCATCTGTTGAAATGATCACATGGTTTTTATCCTCTTATTGATGTGATGTATCACGTTGATTTGTGTATATTGGACCACGCTTGCATCTTGGGAATAAATCCCACTCAATCATCATGAATGATTTTTCTTAATGTATTGTTGGATTCAGTTTGCCAGTATTTTGTGGAGGATTTTTGCATCAATGTTCATCAGAGATATTGACCCGTAGTCTCTTTTTTTGTGATGTCTTTATCTGGTTTTGGTATCAGGGTAATGCTGACCTCAGAGAATGAATTTGAAGTTTTTCTTCTTTTTTTTTTTTGGAATAAATAGTATGAGGAGAATAGGTATTAACTCTTCTTTAAATGTTTGGTAGAATTTGCCTGTGAAGCCATCTGGTCCTGGACTTGTGTTTTGGTTGGGAGTTTTTGATTACTGATTCAATCTCCTTGCTGGTAATTGGTCTATTCAAATTTTCTATCCTACTTCATCTTTGGTAGGTTGTATGTTTCTAGGACTTTATCCATTTCTTCTAGGTTTTCCAATTTGCTGGCATTTAGTTTTCATAATATTCTCTTATAATTGTTGTATTTCTGTGGTGTTGGTTATTCTTCTCTTTCATTTGTGATTTTGTTTGAGTCCTCTTTTTTTAATGAGTCTAGTTAGAGATTTATCAATTTTGTTGGCCTTTTCCAAGAACCATCTCCTGGTTTCATTGATCTGTTCTATTTGTTTTTTGGTTTCTATATCATTTATTTCTGCTGTAATCTTTATTATATCCTTCCTTCTACCGGTTTTGGTTTTTGTTTGTTGTTCTTTTTCTAAGCTCCCTTAGGTGTGAGGTTAGTTGTTTCTTTGAGATTTTTCTTGCTTCTTGAGGTAGTTCTGTATTGCCATAAACTTCCCTCTTAGAACTCCTTATGCCATGTCCCAAAGATTTTGGACTGTTATCTTTTCATTTTCATTTGTTTCTGTGTACTTTTGATTTCTTCTTTGATTTCTTAGTTACTATGTTTAGTAGCATATTGTTTAACCATCATGTATTTGTGGTCTTTCTAGATTTTTTTGTTGTGGTTAATTTGTTGTTACATAGTGTTGTTGTTAGAAAAGGTGCATGGTATGATTTCAGTGTTCTTGAATTTGTTGAGGCCTGTTTTGTGGCCTAATATGTGATCCATCATGGAGAATGTTCCATGTGCACTTGAAGAGAATGTGTATTTTGCTGTTTTTAGGATGGAATGTTCTGAATATATTTGGTTTTTTTTTTAAGACATCTTGTATTTATTAGCAATTAGTCTTATTTATACATAAACATTGGGGTTTTTTTGGTTTTTTTTCCTCTGCATATATTTGTTAAGTCCATCTAGTCCTATGTGTCATTCAAAACCATTTTTTCCTTGTTGATGTTCTGTTTAGGTTACCTGTCCATTGATGTAAGCGGGGTGTGAAGTCCCCTACTATTGTATTACTATCAATTAGTTCCTTTCTGTTTGTTACTAATTGTTTTATGATTTGGGTGCCCCCATGCATAAATACTTAAATTGTTATATCTTCTTATGGGATTGACCCTTTATTATCCTTCTTTGTCTCTTTTATGGTCTTTTTTTTTCTCCCCAAATTTGTTTATTTTAATTTTTCAGTGTTACAAGATTGATTGTTTATAGTCTTTGTTTTAAAGTCTATTTTGTGGGGTGCCTGAATGGCTCAGTGGGTTAAAGCCTCTGCCTTCAGCTCAGGTCATGATCTCAGGGTCCTGGGATCGAGCCCCCACATTAGGCTCTCTGCTCAGCAGGGTACCTGCTTCCCCCTCTCTCTCTGCCTGCCTCTCTGCCTACTTGTGATCTCTCTTCCTCTCTGTCAAATAAATAAATAAAATCTTTAAAAAAATAAAGCCTATTTTGTTTGATATAAATATTGCTACTCCAGCTTTCATCATCCATTTACATGATAAATATTTCTTCATCCTCTTAACTTTCAATCTGAAGATATCTTTGGCCTGAAATGAGTCTCTTGTAGGCAGCATATAGATTGGTCTTGTTTTTTTATCCACTGTGTCACCCTATGCCTTTTAATTGGAGCATTTATTTCATTTATATTCAAAGTAATTATTGATAGATGTGTATTTATTATCATTTTGTTACTTGCTCTGTTGTTGTTTTTGTAGTTTTTCTCTGACCCTTTCTTGTGATTTGCTGGTTTTCTTTGGTAATATACTTGGATTCCTTTCCCTTTATTCTTTGCATATGTATTAGTGGTTTTTGATTTATGGTTACCATTAGGTTTGTATATAACATCTTCTTCATATAGCAGTCTATATTGAGTTGATGGTCACCTAAGTTTGAACCCATTCTTAACTCCTCTTCCTTCCATGTTTTAGATATGGTATCATATTTTCATCCTTTTAATTTGTGAATCTCTTGACTGATTTTTTTACAGAAATATTTATTTTTACTGCTTTTGTGTTTCCTCCTTTTCATACACTCACTTATGGTCTTTCCTTTTTGCTCAGAGTCCCGTTTAATATTTCTTGTAGGGCTGACTTAGTTGGTCATGTACTCCTTTAGTTTTTGTTTGTCTGAGAAACTTCTTATTTCTCCTATTCTGAATGATAGCCTTGTTAGATAGGGTATTCTTGACTGTAGATTTTTCCCTTTCAGCCGTTCTCTTCTGGCCTTCAAAGTTTCTGCAGAAAATCACTTATAGCCTTAAGGGGTTTCTCTTATATGTAACTATCTTTTCTCTTGCTGCTTTAAACATTTTTTTCTTGGGGGCACCTGGGCGGCACAGTTGGTTGGGCATCTGACTCTTGGTTTTGGCTCAGGTCATGATTTCACAGTTATGAGACTGATCCCCACATAGGACTCTGTGCTGAACATAGAGTCTGCTTAAGTTTCTCTCTCCCTCTACCCCTCTCACCTTACTCCCCTCGAATAAGTAAATAAATCTTTTAAAAAATTTTTTTCTTTATCACTCCTTTTTGCCATTTTGATTACTATGTGTCTTAGTGTAGACCTCCTTTGGTTGATTTTGTTGTAAGATCTCTGTGCCTTTGGATCTGAATATCTGTTTCCTTCCCAGATTAGGGAAGTTTTCACCTATTGTTTCTTCAAATCAATTTTCCTCCCTTTTCTCTCTTCATCTCCTTCTGGAAACCCTATAATATGAATGTTATTACATCTGAAGGCATCACTGAGTTACTTTAGGTCTATTCATGGTTTGCATAATTCTTTTTTCTCTTATTTGTTCAGCTTGATTATGTTCCATCACTCTGTCTTCTGGTTCATTAATTTGTTCCACTGCTTCTTCCCCCTGCTATTGATAAAGTTTATTTTTAATTTCATTTATTGTGTTTTTTATCTCTGATGGGTTCTATTTCATTTTTTTCTATCTCTTTCTTAAATATCTCACTGATGTCCTCCACTCTTTTCTTGAGTGAGTATCTTTATGATCATTACTTTAAATTTGCTATCAGCCATGTTACTTATATCCATTTCATTTAGGTCTCTTGCTGTGGTTTTGTCCTGTTTTTCCATTTGTGCTATATTCTTCTGTCCTCTCATTCTGCCTAACTCTCTGTGTCTGTTCCTGTGTGTTAGGAAAGTCAGATACATCTCTTGCTCTTGAAAGTAATGGGCAGGATGTGCACTTTTAACTAGTGGCACTAGTCCTCCTCCACAGGGCATGTGCATCTGCTGCAGAGGCCAGAGGACCTGGGCACTCTGGGACAGCACACAAGGGCAGAGTGTGTAATTTTAACAATATGTGTGCATCCTCCATAGGAGGTCAGGAGATACTGTGTTGGCAGGGATTGCCTGGGTCTTTTCGGGGAGGGGATCTATAGCGCCAAGACTGAGGCAAGTCTGGCTGGAGGGGACAGGGCACAGTATAAGCAAACCCATAGGTAGTGGTGTGTTTATCATAAGGGGCAGGGGAGGGAAATGGCACCTTCCAGCTCCTTTTTTCCTGGAAAAGTCCCTCAGCGAACTCTGAGATTAGTAACCAACTCTCCTTCCCATAAGCTGCAGGCACCTTTCAAACTTCTGCTTCCAAGCTGTATCTCTGCACACCATTTTCTGTGCTGTCTTTTTAAGGGTAGGGGCTCAGCTTCCTGTCACTAGATGAGCTCTCTCAGAACCAAGCCCACTATTTTTTAAAGTTACAGGCTTTAAGTCCCACTTGTAATAAGCACTCATACAATTCAGCCCCTGTGATTTTCAAAGCCAAATACTATGGGGATTTTTCTTCTCCTTGTAGGTTCCCCAGTGTGCTTCTTGCCCCTCTTCTTGTCCATGGCTCCCTTCCTCCAATGGTCACACTCACAGGGTTTAGGTTCCCACTAAGTCCTCACTATTCTTACCCTCTTCGATGTGGCCTCTTTACATTTAGGCATGGAGTTTGTTTGGCCAATCTTCAGGTCCTTTTCTGGGTTGTTTGCTCTGATACAAGTGTTATCCAGTTTTATCTGTGGGACAAGGTGAGCTTAGGATCCTCTTACTGTATCATTTTTCCCATAAGTCAGAATCAAATATTTGTATATATATTCTTTATGTAGTTTGATTTTGAACTCTGTTATTGTATTATATAATCAAAAATGTAATACAATAAAATAAAGATTTAAAATCTGCACACAAAGGCAAAAATTTCATCAATGACAGAGTCAGGAATAGAGGAGAAGCTCTATACACAAAGCTCCTTCACAGAAATCCAGAAATACCAAGAGGTTTCTGAATGAAGGGCAAAAGTTGACTCTACCTAGTCATTTACATTTTGAGAAACAGCCTGAAAAATCATATTCTGAATTATATTTCATCTTTCTTGTCCTAGTATTTTTTGTTGTTTTGCTTTTTGTTTTATTAGTGGATAATTCATAATTGATACGGTAAAATGAACATATTTGTACTTTTGAAACTATCACCACAATTAATGTAGTGTACATACCCATCACTCACTAAAGTTTCCTTGTACCCCTTTATAACCCTTTCGCCTACTACTCCCCTCCCTATCCTCAAGAAGTCTCTGATCTTTCTGTCATTAGAGATTATTTTGCATTTTTAAAGAATGTTATAGTATGTATCAGTAGTTCACTCCTTTTTTTGCTAAGTAGTATTCTATTATATGGATATACCACAACTTGCCTATCCATTCACTTTTTGATGGACAGTTGGGTTGTCAATTTTTGGCTATTACAAATAAAGCTACTATGAACATCTGTGTATAAGTCTTCAAAGAGGCATGCATTTACTTCTCTTGGGTAAATACCTAGAAGTGAAAAGTCTAGGTCATATGGTAGATATATGTCTAACTTTTTAAGGAATCACTCATCTTTTTTCCAAAGTGGTTGTACTATTTTACATTCCCACCAGCAATATGTGAGGGGTCCAATTTGCCCATGTCCTTGTTAGCACTTACTATTGTCTGTTTGAAGAACTCCTTTTAGCATTTCTCATACAGTGGGTTTGCTGGACATGTGTTAGTTCTGTTCTTGTATGTCTGAAAAATGTTTATTTCACCTCTGTTTTTTGAAAGGTTTTCCACTGGGTATGGAATTCTAGGTTGATGGGGGATTTTTCTCGTACATTAAAGTTGTTGTTCCACTGTCTTCTGGCTTCCAGCATTTCAAACAAGAAATCTGCTTTCATCTTTATCTTTGTTTTTATATAATGTCTTTTCCCCCCTCTGGCTGCTATTAGGGTTTTTTCTTTATTACTGGTTTTGGGTAATCTGATTATGATGTCCCTTGGTATAGTTTTCTTCACTTGTGGTGGCAGCTCATTGAGATTCTGAATCTGTAGGTTTTGGGGTTTTATCGTATTTGGAAAATGTTCTGCCATTATTTTTCCAAGTGATTTTTTTCTCTCTTCTCCTCTGTCCAATTACACACATATTAGGCTGCTTGAAATTGTCCTACAAGTCATTGATATTGTGTTCATCATTTCTTTTTTTCTCCCTGTGTTTCATTTTGGATAGTTTCTAATGCTGTGTTTTCAACCGTACAGACTTTTTTTTTTTTTTTTTGCAGGGTCTCTATTCAGTCATTTTCTAGGTTCTTGAATATAGTTATAACTTTTAATGAATGTTTTCTTATTTACTAATTCTGCCATCTGTGTTATTCTGGGTTGGGCTTGATTGATTGATTTTTCTCCTCATTGTGGATCATATTTTCCGTTTTCTTTGCATGTCTGGTTATTTTGGGTGGGTGCCAGACATTGTGAATTTAACCTTGTTGGATGCTGGATTTTTTTTTTATATACTTCTATAAATAATCTTGTGCATACTTCTGGAGTGTGGTTAGCTTGATTTTTTTCAGGTTTTGCTTTTAAACTTTGTTGGATGGGACCACAGCAGTGTTTAGTCTAGGGCTGGTTTTGCCCCGTTCCTGAGGCAAACCCCTTCTGAGTACTGTACCTAATGTCCTGTGAATCATTAAGTTTGACACTCTGGCTAGTGGGAATTGGAACTATTGCCAGCCCTGTGTGATATTGGGGATTGTTCCTTCTAATCTCTTCAGGTGGTTCTTTCCCTGGTTTCAGGTAATTTGCTCACATTGATGTACTTATTAGTACTCAGTACTCAGCTAAAGACTTGTAAGGGACCTGGTACAATTCTCTGGAATTCTCTCTCTGTACACTTCTCTCCAATACTCACAATGCCCTGTGAACTAGCCAGCTTGGCCTTCTCAGATCTTAGCTCTGTTTCCTCAACTTGAGGAGTCCTCTGGGCTATACCTGGGCTTCCCCTCCCTGAGAAATCCTGGAAACTCTGCCATGCAGTAAACTAGGGTACCAGAGGGTTCACCCTGTTTGTTTCCCATCTCTCAGGTATCATTGTCCTTTATTACCTGATGTCCAGTATCTTGAAAACTCTTACTTTGTGTATTTTTTCTAGTTTCTTCATTGTTCTGGGAATTATGGTAAATACACCACCTGTTAATCCATCTTGGCCAAAAGTATGTATCTCTGCAATTCTTTTTTTTTTTTTTTTAAAAACACAACTAAGTTTATTTTTTTTTTTTAATTTATTTATTAGAGAGAGAGAGACTGAGAATGAGAGGTGAGAAGGTCAGAGGGAGAAGCAGACTTCCCGCAGAGCCGGGAGTCCGATATGGGACTCGATCCCGGGACTCCGGGATCATGACCCGAGCCGAAGGCAGTCGCTTAACCAACTGAGCCACCCAGGCACCCCAAATCTCTGCAATTCTTGTAAAACTATTTTCCCTTTGTTTTTAGCTTAGATTGGGTGACTTAGCTAAGGGCAGGCTTAACTTGGATATAGTCCTTTTTTCCCTGGCAAGCAAACCAGTTTTTTTAGCCATATTAGCAGTAAGAAATGCCTCAGGGTAAGAAAAACAGGAGATAGAATAAAAGTATGTGGCAAAGCCCAAGTCTGATAAAATGCTGATTGGTATTTTATCTGGTAAAATCTCTTAGCCTTGATTATATGCTGACAGGGCGATATAGTAACTATGGCAGGAGTTTCTGAGCATAACCATTTGGTCTCTACCATCACAACCTGGTTGTTTATTAGAACAATTTAAAAAGAGGAATCTTAGAGGCCTGGGATCTCCTGCTTCTTCCTCCATACAACCCAAGTTTGTTTGCATGTGTCTGGGTATGCTTAAGACAGAAGGAAATCTGGGGCAAAGTAATATTTTTGAAGGTAAGCTCACCTAATATTTTTACAATAACAAGATTGGCTTGATGCATAGAGCAGTGTGAGGATTCCAGACCCCACCCTTGGCATGGTTTTCCAATTGAGTTTGACCGTTCACCACTTGTCTCCTTTTTTCTGGATAGGTCTATCTGCAGGTCGAATTTCCCAGGTTATTGTGGGAGACGAGCAGCGACAGTACCTCTTGGTGATTGGGCGGGATGTGGATGATGTCCAGGTAGCTCAGCGTTTGGCTCAAGCAAACGAGATTGTCTTGTCCTGGAACTGCTGGAAGCTCTGTGAGCAGTACATGTTTGAAGTGGAGATCATGAGGGAGGATGAAGCTGTGAAGGTAGGAGGCTGGTCCCATCTACTGCACATCCTGAAAAGGCCTCCCTTCCTCACAGGGCAGTGCTCTGGTGGTGGTTGCATACGGCTTGACCAAACCAACAGCCACTGGAACTCCATTTTGGAGGGAGGTGGGGGATATCCTCCCCGGAAGTTAGACAAGGCAGAGCAATGAGGCTGGAAAGATACATGATCGACAAGGGAAATGGCATCCTCAGCCCCTCTGTTTACGGGACCAACAGTAATGCCGTTGGTGGGTGGGCACACAATTGAGCAGTTTCCTTTCTGTAGTTAAGAGATATGCGGATCATTGACCCATTTGATTTTGATGAGCATTTTGACAAGTGCCTTGATTACCTGCCACATTACCGGACAAGTGCTGGTAAGTTCCTTGGTTCTTTCTCTCCAAGCCCAAAATTTCAAAGATAAATTTTCCACATGGCTGGAGACATTTTGTTTGTTTTCCTTTTCTCAGATACTCTAAGAACTGCCCTGGAGTTGGATCCAGACTCTGCGCTTGAACAAACCCTGCGAAAGCACATAATGAAAAACCTTTTGAAGAAGGTTATTTCCTAGTTATTGAGTCATTGTGTAGACCGTGTGTGTGTTTATGTCGACAGGTGTACATTTACATGTAATGACCTTTTCCTATTAATCCAGTTCATCTTCATCTCCTGCTCTTCGTTGTAATGCCGGCAGGTTTTCCCATCTATACCAATTCCTGTGAGGACGTGTCATAACTTCAGATTTCTCAGTTCTAGCAAGTGAAAGCCATATTTGTTTTTCAGTGTGTCCTTCAAGAAGCTAGTACATTGTAAACAGGGTAGAGAGTATATGCTTGGTAAATATGTGTTGATCGATTGTGTATATATGAATCTATATGAATCCCTTAGTAAGTGATATATGACTAATAGAATGGACATATCAAACTAACTCATAAAGAGAAAACATCAAAGTGTGGCACATTTCATCAGTGAATTAGGTTTAAAGTCAAACAGTGTTAATTCCCAGTGTACTGGTTTGTATATCTATACTTCTTCAAACCTGAATTTTAAGTTTTGTGTCTGACATTTGTAAGTTATTTTCTCATATTCACCATGGAATATAGAATTCAAATGCTTAAACATGGTACTGAGAGTTGAAGATACAGGCAAGATAACTAACTGTGTCTTTGTAGATTGACGAAGGGCAGCCTATGGAGTATATATCCGAATTCCGAACCGTGACTATGGTTTTGGTCAGCCTAGAGTTCAACAAGACAGCATGGATGTTGCACTTGTGTCATCTGATCCAGGAGGCTGCCCTGTATATCTCCACAGTCATAGAGAAAGGGGGTGGCCAGCTGAGCCGGATCTTTATGTTTGAGAAAGTAAGTACAAGGAAACTTGACCCATCAGCATTAAAGGTGAGTGAGGAATGATGGTCTTGTTCCCCACATAGCACATGTGTAAGGCAAATTCCCTGCTGTTTATTTTGTGACAAGCTATAGGACATAAAAAATTCAACTGGTAATAGTTAAGGAATGGGATGTTCTGGTTAATTTAATTTTCAGGGGAACTGAGGATTACTCTCCATGTCTTTTTTCATTCAATTCTTACTGAAAAATCTTTGTCAGAGCAAAAGCATATTTTTCTGGTTCTATTAGTAAAGTGAGTGTAATCAGGTATTTCTGATAATTGAGGAGCTTGAAAAAGAACAGTATCATGATACATGACATTACAGGTGAATAAAAATGTGAGTAGATAGACAAGTCAAGGCATATACTAGAAATGGAATTTTCGAAAAGTTCTTGACATCACTTTTTCTTGTGTTTTAAATTTCAGTCCTTTGAAGAGTTAGTTAAATCAAGATTTTATTTCTTCTTCTTCTTTTTTTAATCTCCATGTTGATGTGGCCCAGAGTGTCCATTTCATGAATCCTACTCAACATTCCTAACAGAAAACCAGTGGGGAAAGGCTCTGGCTTCATTCAGGGGAGTTGATCCGGTTGAGGCAAGCGTATTCTTTCCCCAGGTAGACTTCTCTTTTCCTTCTTTGTCATCTGTCCCAGGGCTGCATGTTCCTCTGTGTTTTTGGCCTTCCTGGGGATAAGAAGCCAGATGAGTGTGCACATGCCCTGGAGAGCTCCTTCAGCATCTTCAGCTTCTGCTGGGAGAATCTTGCTGAGACCAAGTGAGAAGGAAGGTGGGGCAGAGAGGAGCTTCTCAGTCCCCAGGGGGCTCTTCAGGCAGGGTAGGAGGCAGTAACAAGTGGCTGGGGTTGAGAGTGTCCAGAATCTGCTTAAAGGGGAGGGAGCATGCTAAGGGAAATCAGAAAATAAGAAATCTTTAGGTATAGAATTATGTACTATATACCCAGGGAAAATGAAGATAAGTTTTTATCTAATGGAGTGGAAGAGGGAGGAACCGAATACCCATAACAAGATTTAAGAACACTGCAAAGGAACAAGAAAATGTGTAAATTAATATAATACAAAAAATTTATCTGTATGTCGTGGGAATGCAGAACAAAGGCTGCCTGTCTACAGGGAGGGAAGGTGTGGGAAGAGAAGTTGTAGGGCAATTACCAAGATAGGAAGGGACCACCACTGGGTTAATACTCTCCTTGCCTTTCAGTCTTAGTGTTTCCTAGCCCTTGATTTTTCCTGGAATTCTCACTGATTTCCCTCCTCTGTATCTACCCCACCCTCCCACCTTCTACAAAAGCCTTGTCCTAATAAAGGTATAGAAAATTCCGTGTTCCCACTAGTCACACTATAACAAAGTAGGCTAGAATTTTTCAAATGACTTCTTTTTTTGCACTGGAAAGCCCTGAGGAAGGTATATACATAAATAGATTGGAAAAATTATTTTTAATGTTAACATCAAGTCAGAGATTTGTTTGCCATACTTATTCAAAATGAATAAGATGAATAAAAATTATATAGATAGGATACTTTGTATAGGCTACCAGTGTGAATGTTTTTATCCCTCTTTTACATGTGAGAAACTAATGCCACAGAAGAGGAGTTTCTGGCATACAGCAGAGCTGATAATGAAACCCAGACCTTCTGTCCTCAAATCCTGTATCGTTTTCATTACCTCACTGCTGCCTCTTATAAAATGCAAATACTCTCCAAAAGGGAAAACCTATATTACTAATGTGATACTATTGTAGAGGCCTTTTATATTTATAATATTCTTAAATTATATATCTTATATTACATTATCTAATATTCTTATAGAATATTAGTACTAAAAAGGAATTTAGAAATGATCTGATCCAACTTTTTACTTTACAGATAGGAAAGATGTTTCAGATGCTTCATAGATAATCAAACTCTTAGCCCAAGGCAGATATGTGTTGGTACTTCTCTTAAACCTGATGGGATCTGCAGGTACTCCTACAGCCCACTTCCCACTTCTCTCTCTGATATAGGTGTGCTGTGTCCTTTCTTCCAGTGCTGGTCTCTTCTGCTTTTGAATTTTACATCGACCTGTAGCCTGCTCTTGGCCTTTACTCCTGAATGAGAGTCATTTCTTAGGTCATAGTTTTATGCTTTCAGTCTTAATTATTTTAGAATATGGTAGATTTTAAGAGCTAGATATAATCTTAGAGTTCATCTAATCTGATCTCCTTTTTCTTCTTTTTTTAATCTGACCTTCTTAACTAAGATCTAGAAACTAGGATCCAGAGATTATGTTGGTAAGCCACATAGCTTGACAATGTCAGAGCCTGAAAGCTAGTTTCCAGGTCAGTGTTTTTTTCCTTGAAGATAATTACTGATTCAATAATCTCCCAAAGTGCCGTTGGTAGAACATTGGCTCCTTAATAAATCATGAAAAGAAGATTCTCCTCACCAAATATGAGGTGAGGAGAATATGAGGTTTGGGAAGTGATGCAAACTATATTTACTTCTTGAAAGTTCACAATATACATTAATATCAAAGGTTGTGAGTAGTCTTATAATAAACTTGTTTCATCAACATTTTAATCAACATTTGCTAAATTTACTTGATCACCAAACATTTTTCTCTGGAAAGACCTAAAAACATCCAGAAGAATGAATGTTCTAAGGAGCCTATTTCGGGAAATGCTGCACTAACCAGATGCTAAAGCCTGCCTTCTTTACCCATAATCCAAGTGTAGAGATGTGACCTCAGAGTTGCTGTGTGACATCAGTAGCTGGGACTACAGCTCGGGCCTCTGCACGCTGTCAGCCTCTCCCGGACCCAGAACCACATTCCGTGTCTCCTTTCTCAGTGACCCTATTTACCTTGGGTCATTTTCTAAATTCCTCCTTCTAATCTAGGAAATACTTTCAGTTTTCAGTTCATTTACAGAAAAAGATGATTTTCTGAGTCTTATGATTAATCAGGCTTTTCTGGTTAGTGACTGTTTCTCCAGGATATTTTTGAGACTCAGGGAGTGTAGTCTCAGAATCTCATCATTATAATTCTTTGGCACCAGAAACACTTTCTATATATTTACATGTTAAATAAAGAATTTATTTTTTTCATCAGTGAAGGAAACATCTCTTTAAAAAAAAGGAAGGAACACAGACCACCAGGAAGAGCAAGGGGGAATTCTAAAGTCCGGTAGAAAGAAATAAACGACCAAATGAGAATAGTATGGTTTGTTTCATTCTCATAGCCATGTTAGTGGCTGAGTTTATTGCATGTGTGAATGCACCCACTCAGCAAGCATTCAGGAGCCAGGCACTATGCTAAATGTGATGGATGTAAAGAGAAATAAAATACTGCCTCCTCCACTAAGTAACCAACTAATTTTAATACTATGAAATGTAAGTGCAGGAATAAAATGCTACAGGAGCTGCAGCAAATTGCTATGGGAAGACAGAGCCATTCTTCCCAAAGGTCACAGAGGAGTCTTGACTATAAAGACAACGTTTGAACCAGGTTGAGAAAGAAAGTTCAACAGTTGGGGAAAGCGAGAGACGCATTTTGGAAAAGGAAGCATGGTGAAACATCTGGAGATGTTTAGTCGTATTCCTGGTGTGACAGCAGAACCAACAGCCTGGTTCAGGTCTTAGGTGTCTCTTACTCTGAGCAGTGGGCCCAAGTAAAAGTCCTCAATCCTGGCTGTAGAGGAAGGCAGGAGAGTTTTGTTAGCATTGTTGCTCCTTTTCTTGCTCTCTCTAAACAACTGAACATGGTTTATTTGTAGATTTAACTTGAAAGTAACTTATGCCTCATTGTACCCTCGTTCTCCATCCATATATCTTATCTGTCACATGAAATTTTCACATCAAGTAAATCTAATTATTCCCTGTTATGTATGAACTTGCCGCCTTTGAGCCTTTGCTTCACCTGGAATGGTGTATGCCCCCTTTTTAAAGAATTCATATTTCTAGTGCTTTCCCATTCCTGGCCTAGGTAGGACCACATCTCCCTTTACTTGTCCTTCCTGCACACACCCTCAGTGCTGTAGCCATCTTGAACTGCTTTAGTTTTGCACAAATACAGCAGTCTTTTTTTTTTTTTTTAAAGATTTTATTTATTCATTTAACAGAGAGAGAACACAAGCAGGCAGAGAGGCAGGCAGAGGCAGAGAGAGGAGCAGGCTCCCTGCGGAGCAAGAAGCCCGATGCGGGACTCCATCCCAAGACGCTGGGATCATGACCTGAGCCAAAGGCAGTTGCTTAACCAACTGAGCCACCCAGGCGTCCCTAAATACAGCAGTCTTTTCAGAGTCTCTGCCTTTTCCCCCTGGATGGAATGCTATTGCCCTGCTTTCACAGTACTTGAGTTGCTTACAAAGTCCAATCATACAGCCTCTCCTTTCTGAGTGCTTTTTCTAACTCTCTAGTATGAGTTAGTATGTCCATTCTGTTTGCTCTGTTAATTTGCTATACCGATCTCTAATATGTATTATTTGTCTTACTGACTGATAAATATGTCTTTTCACCTCCCTCAATTTCTACCATCTTCCCACTGCCTGAGACTGAACTTCTCCAGAGCAAGATATTTTAAACACCTAGCCCAGTACTGGGTACTGTACATACTTCTCAGTGCTTGTTAAGTGAATGAACCTATACACGAATGAATGAATGAAAAGAATATTACTCATTTTTAAAATGTATTCCAAAGGCTAATTTGCTTCCCCAAATTCCGTCAACAGCCTGACCCTCTGATTATTTCTTTACTCTGGCATTCTAGCATTATTTGATTCATTAATCCTGTATTGGTAACTGTTGATCTACTTTTCATTTTGCGGTTTTATCTGAGGCAGCATGGTATAGTGGAAATAACATTGGGCTAGGAGTCAGGAGGCCTGGATTCTCATTCTGACTCTTCTGTTGATTTCTGCTGTGTAACTCTGGGAAAGTTAATTAGCTCCTTCAGTTGTGAGGTTTTGTTTTTTATTTTGTTTGTCAAATGGGGTTAAAATATTTGCCCTACATACCTCACATATTTGTTAATTATCCCTCAAAGGATCGGATGAAGTAATCAATTTGAAAGTACTTAAAAATATATATATAAACTGTCTAATAGATATAAGGTATTTTTATTTAGTCTTACTGCTGATAATAGCTCCCCAACTAAAACTCCATGAATATGGGGACTATTTGTTCCTTTGTAACTTTATACACATCATGTGATATAGACAGACAGCAGTCTCTGGCTGCTATTCTATTCTGAGCTCTAAAACTGGACATCTAGATCTGAGGAGTGACAGCCCTAGTGCCTGATTTGGAGGCTTCTGACTGTATTTACCCACTATCGCTTTTCTGATCCCCAGGCTTGTTTCCATTAGTATCACCAATGGACCGGTATTCTGTGGCGTGATTGGGGCGGTAGCAAGACATGAATATACAGGTAGGATAGGACATTGGATAGTTAGCTCTGTGGCTTAGGGGGTGAAAGTGGAGAAGATGATTTAAAAATTCTCCATCCTTTACTGTCTCTCTGACACAGTTATTGGCCCAAAGGTGAGCCTTGTGGCCAGGATGATAACTGCTTATCCAGGTTTGGTGTCCTGTGATGAGGTAACATATCTAAGATCCATGCTACCTGCTTACAACTTCAAGAAACTCCCAGAGAAGATGATGAAAAATATCTCCAACCCAGGGAAGATGTATGAATACCTTGGCCATAGAAGATGTATGTGAGTGCCATTAATACTTTATTCCCATCTCTTTTACAGATCAGGGTATAGAAATCATCAGTGTTTGAGTGTAGGAAACTAGAAAGAAAGATACTTCTAGTCCTGGCCTACAGGAATAAGACATAAGAGGAGGATTTAATGTCTGAGATCTTTAGCTTTTTTGTTTAGCTCTTAGCTAGTTCCTCAGTGAACTTCTTGCTGTCCAGCAGGAAGAGAATCCAGTAGGTCACAAATCTGGGTGTTCTTTTTTTCTTTGTTTACCTCACAATTTATTTACTTCTCTGGACCTAGGACAATCAATATTTCTCCCCTTCCTCATCCCAAAGATTTTTAATTTTTTAAAACTCTTTTATATAGAACTCTGAACCTTTTCAATTATCCGAAAGTACTTGGTGATGAGATAGGTTGTTTCTAGCTATTTAGAGATTTATATTCTATCTATCCGAATCTATTAATAGACACATTTCTCTGTCTTTTTTCCCAGAATGTTTGGGAAGAGACATTTGGCCAGAGAGAGAGATAAAAATCACCCTTTGTTAGGTGAGTTTTCTTTTCTACCTTAAATTCATTTTTTGGGGGGGAGGGGCTATAGATGTTTAAATGTGATTTTTTAAAAATGCAAGTGCTTCTAAGCATTATATTAAAAAAAATAGAGAGCAGCCTTCTTACTGAATATATGTTAATTTTGAAGAGGCCTTGCCATTTCTTTTCCATGTTGAATGTCTACACTTCAGGTAGAGTCTTCTCACTTTGCCTGAGAAGTACCAACATGTAAGAATCTTTGTAAGTCAGAGTTCAGCTTTTGAGGTCTGCATAGCTTGTTGTGGATCATCTCTAGAGGAAAATTTTTCATCATGAGACAGCAAAGGGACCACCAAGACTATTACCACACACACTGTCTATTCCCTGTCTCTATAGCTATCTTCATTTATATCTATTAGTGTATTATCTTTATGTAGCAGTGACAGACTTTGAAGACAAAATTGTTATAATGGAAATGTTTACAAAAAGCTAAGAAGATACAGTAGCTTCCATGTCTATGCGGTCCCTAATTATTCTTAATGTTTATTACTTGGGCTCTGGGGCAAACCCCCAAGTCTAGCACACATTTCTGTATAGTCCAGAGTTGATTTTATGCAAAAGGATGTGAAGCCTCATCAAAGAACAGGATTCTACCCAGGATTCTAGGGGAAAAAACCATTCTGAGAGTTCTCTTTGCAAACTAAATAAATAAGAGTGTCTACTAAAAAGCACAGGAGTATTAGGTGCTCCCTGTACCTCTACAGACCGGGAGAAAGAACTAGAAGCCTTCCAAATGGCACAACAGGAATGTTTGCACCAGAAGAAGGGACGAGCAGTTTTGTATGAAGGTGAAAAAGGCTATGGAAAAAGTCAACTGTTGGCTGAAATAAACTTCCTGGCCCAGAAGGAAGGACACAGGTAAAGACTCCTGCTTTCTGGCTCAGTGTCTACTTCTCTTGAAGCTCCTTTCCCTTGCTGGTGAGACTCCTGTATCATTAGATTCAGTATCCTTGGGCTAGCGAAGTAAGTAACCTCTCTGTGGGTCAAGGGACTCCCAGTGACCATATTAACATTCACCAGGGTGTTACCATTGAAGCTGAAGGAAGCAGATTTCAAGCAGTGCTTCTATACCATCCAGACCCTCATGGCCATCTTCTTTGAGATTGATACATGTCCAGCCTATTACCGGCAAGAGTGCCTATACAAACAGCTCTGTGGGATGGTGGAGGAACCTCTTCACTGCCTTTTTAATGACCTCTTCTTTGTGAAGGTAATGAAGGCCGTGGCTTTCTGAGTTGGAATACTAATGTTATTTTTGGTGGATAGTTGGACCCAGGATTGTTTTCTAATCTAATGCCCTTGGGCCATATATGTATAGCCTAAGAACGTGTAGTTAGCAATGGCAAGGTTGAGATTTGAAATCCCTTTGACACCAAAACCCAGGATTTCTCTTTGTTGAGCAGAGTAGATTCTAGGACTGACTCCAACACTTGCTCACTGAATGTCATGGCACAAATCACTTTGTCTGAGCCTACACTTTTTTCACCTGTGAAATGAAGATTATAGCACTTAATGTGATTAGTGTGTCCATTTTAAAGGAGGTGGCATATAAGAGAATATAGTATAAATGTGAGTGCTAAGTCTGTCAGGCTATCACTGACCAGTTGAGCGTCCCCAGCAATTTTACCCATGTGTTCTCAAGTCAGTTGAAATGTTTTATTCTTTAACCCTAGCCATGGAGTTTGTCACTTGAACCAGCAACCGAATCTCAAAAGCTTCTGGTGGTCTAGGCTTTATGTGGTACCCAGGAGTGAGCAGACTAAGAATTCCCTAGTCCACAATTCCATTTATTCCTCCTCCGTCACTTCTCCTATTCTACCAGGCCTGCAGGGCACTGTATCTAATGGAAAATAGGTAAAAGGAAAGTCTCTCCAATCCCTCAGCACAGCCCTGTGGTAAGGGCATTGCCTGGGGCTCTGGCCCCTGCTGAAGCGCTGCAGGAGTAGCCTCACTTTGACTCTCGGGTCCATGGTAACTCACGTGCCCCGGCCTAGCACAATGTTAGGAGATGCCTGTTGTGATTCTTTCGGACAAGTTTCGTGCACTCGTTCACTCTGGCATACTCGGAATAACTGGGGTACTGGAGCTGTCCAAAGTGACATTACTAAGTCCAACCTGTCACTTTACTTCTTAGTCATGACCCTTTAAGGGTTTGCTAGAGTCTAGGTATGAAAAGGAGCGCTCTCTCTCTCTCTCTCTCTCTCTCTCTCTCTCTCCTCTCCAGTTGACTCTCCATCTCACTCACTGAACTCTATATTGATGTTGGATTGGCATTTGTGACCCTATGCTCAGTCCTATAGAAGAAACCCATTCTCACTCAAAATAGAATCATTGTCTCTTCCCTTTGGAGAACCTGTGTATTTTTTTTTTAGATTGTCATTGTGAATGCTAATGTATGAATAATTTTCCTGGTTAGTTTCCCTTGTCCTTCAAAGTTTCGCACATGGATGACCTGACCAGACAAAAGAAGGTTAAGGCATGTTTTTTTCAAGTGCTTCAGGAGGTGGGTATTTTTGCTACGTAACATTAACTCTTTTTTTTTTTTTTCGTAACATTAACTCTTAATATGTGGAGGTGGTTTGTATTTATTTTAATCTATCCATGGTACACCTTGACTTAGGCCTGCCTATTTGTGATATCTTCATTGTTTGTATCTAACTTTAACCTTGAATCAATCCTATTGCATAGAATACAAGAAAAGTTCTTCACTCTTCTTTGATCCTTGGTTCTTCTTTTTTTTTTTTTATGTTCAGTTAGCCACTGTATAGTACATCATTAGTTTTTGATGTAGTGTTCACTGATTCATTAGTTATGTATAATGCTCATCACAACACGTGCCCTCCTTAGTACCCATCACCCTGTTATCCCCTCCTCCCACTCCCTCCTTTCTAAGACCCTCAGTTCGTTTCCCAGGGTCCATAATCTCTCATGGTTCATCTCCCTCTCTGATTTCTCCCCCTTCAGATTTCCCTCCCTTCCCCTATGGTCCTCCATACTATTGCTTGTGTTCCACATATGAGTGAAACCATATAATTGTCTTTCTCTGCTTGACTTACTTCACTTAGCATAATCCCCTCCAGTTCCATCCATGTCGATGCAAATGGTGGGTATTCATCCTTTCTGATGGCTGAGTAATATTCCATTGTATATATGGAACACATCTTCTTTATCCATTCATCTGTTGAAGGACATCTTGGCTCTTTCCAGTTTGGCTATTGTGGACATTGCTGTTATGAATATTAGGGTACATGTGCCCCTTCTTTTCACTATATCTGTATCTTTGGGGTAAATACCTAGTAGTGCAATTGCTGGGTCATAGGGTAACTCTATTTGATCCTTGGTTCTTAATGAAATTTTAGTAACTTAATTTAAAACAGTGGTTTCTAAATGCAAGCAGATAGCTGTTTTACCTCTTATTACAAAAACACTCAAGCCTTAACCCAGATTACAGAGTCAAAAATATCTGTGAGCAGAAATTGCTGTAGTCATTCTGGGAAGCAATCTAGAAGTAACTAGGCAAATTTTAATAAACTGCATCTTCCAGACCTAGCAGTTCCACTCCTGGACCTATGTCTCAGGTAATCTGTTCACTGCAGTGTTTGTGGAGGCAAGGGAAGGCATTGGCATGAACTCGTGGGTGAATGCTATGCAGGATAATGCAGAAGTTTAGGAGTAAGGGAATAGATAAAAACATTGCAACACCGAGTGGTCTTAAAAAGAATCCTGAATGAAAAGAGAAACAATGAGATCTATACATAGCATTATATAAAAAGCTTATTTAACAAAACAATGATGTACATTTTGTAAGAACACAATACAAACAAAAGCATTACAGTAAACACCTTAGAAAGGTTACCTGCTGCAGTAGGAGAGTGGAGAATGTAGATAAAAATGAGTATATTTTTTTTAAAGTTTACATGAGAGGGGCCTGGTAATTGGTAGTTTTAACAAGTACTCAGGTAATTCTGATGTACAGCCTGGTTTGGAAGTTACTGATATAAAGAATTATAAATTCCTACATAGTCTGAAACCTTGGCCAAAATGAAATGTTTGAAAACTTCAAGTTTGATTTGGAGAATATTTTGATGTTCATTTTGTTTTTCAGTTAGAGTATTTTCTTGTCCAAAGAAACTTAGTACATTTCTTTAGAAATTAGATATACTGGCTATATTTTATATTTATGAAATAAAATATTACCTGGACGTAGGATACATTTTATTCAAAAATCCCAGACTGTGTTGACGTTGTATTTAAATTGCTGTTGGGAAATTCATGGCACATTTGAAAATCAGGTTACTTCATTTCTAATCAAAGGTTGTCACTGTTTCTTTGCTGTTGTTTTCAGGCAGTGAGGGAAACACCACTGATTTTCCTCATTGATGAAGCCCAATATATGGATGCAGCTTCCTGGGAGTTTTTGGAAACATTACTCTCCACCGTGCCCATCATCATGGTGATGACATTGACCCCTACCTTCACCTTGTGTGGCTGTGTCCAACACTTCCTGCAGAGCTCTCAGGCTGTCCTTGTGCCCATTTTGAAGTTGGCAACGACCTCACTGTTGAGAATGGCATGTTGGGAACTGGGGGTGGTGAGCATCCCCCAAGAGCTGCAGATGTGAGTGGCTAGGACTAGCTGGGCACTTCATTAAGGGCAGAGCCAGTGCCATAATATAAGTGAGGAGGCTCAGGTCTCACTTACCCATGTTGGGGGAAAGAATGGCCTTAGTAACCATGATGAGGCCCAAGACCAGATTCAAGGATAGATAGTCTCCTAGTAAAGGAGTAAAGGGCTACCTCTCTAGGCCATCATCCAGGTTTTCACAGGACAGTTAGGACTTGGATGGCTTGCTTTTGGTGTCAATTATATGTGGTCAGGCCACTTTCTAGGGCTCTTTGTAAAGGGGCATTAGTTCTTCTTAAACAGCAATAAAAACAAAAAAGTTAAAAAAGAAAAGTTACTACTAAAATACATTTCAAACCAATCAGAATTTTTTTTTTTACATTTCTGTGTTGCTGCTTACCTCTGTTAGTGTATATCATCAAAAACTGACTTTAACAAAAGAAGAAATATTCCTCAGTATGAAATATTCCTGTACTTGGCTCTCTTCAAGTTGGCATCTTAGTCAGCAATCCCCTACTTACCTCTCTACAGCTACCTTCTCCACAGGTGCTTTGGAAACCCCCTCTACTGTGAGGTCTTATGCCAGGACCTTCTCTCCAAAGATATATTGCTCTTTCACGACCTCCAAAAGGAGGAGGAGAACAGCAAGTGGGAGACCCTCTCGGGTAAGCTTAGCTCCCAGGGTTCTACCATTGTCCTGCTGCTGGGTTCATCCTTTGATATGGCATCACCTGGCCCTTATGAGGCATGTGCCCATTCCCTACTAATATTATAAGCAAGAGTAAGCCTTCCTGGCCTGCTTCAGAGATCTTAATCGAGCCAATCAATCTATTATAGTTCCTTTTTGAGCAGCCTAGGAGGTAGGGATAGGAAAAGAGGATTTATAAACATAAGAGTTCGTTAGAGTATTGCACATTGATTACTGATGAGAAGGATGACATGATGATTTAGATGGGGGGTGAGAGAAGGGAGAAGAATGGGGGAGGAGGAAGAGGTAGAGGTATGGGTAATCTAGAAAGGCATCCTAGGGCTGTGAGGGGCTGTGACATAATAGAAGAGGGAGCTACTGGAAAGTAAACAGGAAGAGTGTAAATACTGGATACCATATGGTAGAGAAAATGTTTTTCGTTTTTCTAAGAGAAAATTAGAGAGCAGGCAGGAGGGTGGAAAAGCCACTTTAAACATATGCTCTGTCTTCATCCTGTTAGTTTCTTGACTAAATTCTTGTAATACTGTGCCTTTAAAACTATAGTCACTGAGCATTGCTGTTTTCTCAATCATAGTCTTCTTTCCCTACAGCCAATGCCATGAAATCCACAATGTATGGTATTCTTCCTGCTGGCTCTGAAGAAGACCAACAACTTTATATCTGCACAGTCAAGGATGATGTGAATTTGGATACAGTGCTTCTCCCGCCATTATTAAAAGGCAAGTCCTTTGAAAACCTCAAGTGAACCAATTACAGATGTCATTGCATTAGTAATTTGGTGATTGAACATGAGAGAACATAGGTCTCTCATTATCTTGCTAGCTCCACTTTCTTCTAAAAAAGAAATTGCCTACTAGAAATAAGTTCTGGCACTGCCCAAAGAGTCTTTAAGAGATTTGTTGTTGTTGTTGTTTTTAAAGATTTTATTTATTTGTTTGACAGAGAGAGATCACAAGTAGGCAGAGAGGCAGGCAGAGAGAGAGGGGGAAGCAGGCTCCCCGCTGAGCAGAGAGCCCAATGCGGGGCTCGATCCCAGGACCCTGAGATCATGACCTGAGCTGAAGGCAGAGGCTTTCACCCACTGAGCCGCCCTGGTGCCCCTCTTTAAGAGATTTGTAATGCTACCTGAGTAATATTTTACTTAAGTGAGCCCCTTATTCTCTGGGGCTGACTAATGACTGAGGAGTTTTCTAGTTATTTGATAAAAATTAGGTCCTGAGTTTCCCTTTGTGCATATTCCTGTGCTAGAGGAGGCAGTAAGTAAGAGACGTAATGTGGCTGAGATTTAAGAAAATCTATCTATGGTACTAGTGAAGAGACAGTGTTATACACATAGCAGGAGTTGACTAGAAAGAAGACGAAATAAGCTTATAATGACTGATGAGATAAAGAATGGAGAAACCATCAGAATTGAGTAGGCATAATCAGATAGAGGATGTTCTTTTTAGAAATGAGGAAGGTTTTGGTGACCATATGGAGAATAGTTTCAGTGGTATGGTGAAAACCTGGTGGTTTTTGTTGGTTGAACAATGAATGGGGAATGAAGACAAATGGGGACTTGGAGAAAAAGCTCTCTTGAGAGGTTAGGGTGAGTGGAGAAGGAGAGGAGCAAAAGCAAGCTTTTTTTTTTTTTTTTTTTTAAGGTGTATTTATTTATTTGAGAGAGAGAGAGAAAGTGGGTGGGAGGGAAAGAGAGACTCCCAAACAGATTTCCTGCTGAGGCAGGAACTGGAGCGGGACACAGGGCTCAGTGCCACAACCTGAGATCATGATGTGAGCTGAAATCAAAAGTCAGAAGCTCAACTGGCTGAGCCATTCAGGTGCCCCGCAGGCCTTTTTTTTCTTTAGTGAACAGATTATCAACACAACATTTTCTGTGTTTATAGCAAGCTTGTTCTCTTCTCTTGTTTGTTTGTTTTTTTCCAGAAATAGCAGTAAACCAGCTGGATCAGTTGAGCCCGGAGGAGCAGTTGCTGGTTAAGTGTGCCGCAGTCATTGGTCACTCCTTCCGCATAGATCTGCTGCAGCACCTCCTGCCTGCCTGGAATGAAAACAAGCTGCTTCAGGTGCTGAGGGCTCTTGTGGATATACATGTGCTCCGCTGGTTCAGCAGGAGTCAGGAGCTTCCTGCCGAGTCAATATTGGTGCCTTCCTCTATTGAGATTATTGAACAAACCAAAGAGGAGAAGAAGAAAAAGTCAGGTGAGAAGGAGCTGCTTCCTTGTTGTTGCCTGAACAGGGAGCCTTTGGCTGGGGATATCTGTGTTCAAAAGGAGCATCAATATCCTTTAGCATGGGCCTCAGTTTCCTAAAACTGTGCCTAAGAAATGGGGGAAGTGATCGTTTTGCTCACAAAGGAGCCGTGATTATAGTAAATGAATAACCTGTGTTTTTCAGAATTGTCTTAATTCCAAGAATTTTAGCTCCTTGTTAACCCCATGTGTTAAGTATCTATATCTTGATTTTTGGTTCAGAAAATATTCCCATAATCCTTTATTGGTGTCTAAATATAAAAAATAAGAAAAAAAAGGATAAACTGTTCCTAATTTTGAACTTTACAAAGAAGATAAACACATCTGGAATTGAAACAGACATGAGCAGAGCAAGATATACATTAAATAGCTTGCAATCTCAAATTCTCCACATATGAAAACTGTGGCATAGACTACCAAAGCACATATATTCCACAAATAATTTCCCTTTGACTTTGAGATATGTTTGGGCGTTACATTTGAACAGAGCATTTCTCTTTTTTTAAGATTTTATTTATTTATTAGAGACGGAACATGAGCAGGGGGAAGGAGGCAGAGGCAGAAGGAGAAGCAGATTCCCTGCGGAGCAGGGAGCCTGATTCAGGATTCGATCCCAGGACCCTGAGATCATGACCTGAGCCAAAGGCAGACGTTTAACCAACTGAACCCAGGCACCCCTGAACAGAGCATTTCTCATGATTTGATGTTTATAGTAATTTGTAGTAAAAAAGCTCAATTTAGGAGGAGCATGTAAGAGACCTATTCAGTGTACTTCTGTACCATTGACCATTTCTTCTCTGTGGTACTTTGTACAAGATAGGGTCAATATCATTCTCAGATTGGTGTAATAATACTTTTTACAGAGGAATTGTAAATAAAATTTTCTTATAAACTAGCAGCATGTGATTGGGAGTTTGCTATTGATAGCATAAAGGCCCTTTAAGGGAGATTCTCACTTAATTTTCCTATATTTCAGATGTCGACTGTCCTCTCAGTCTGCAAGAGGAGTTATCCCTACCTCAAACCGAGGTGCTAGAATTTGGAGTACCACTATTACGGGAAGCTGCTTGGGAGCTGTGGCCCAAGGCACAGCAGATAGCCCTGCACCTTGAATGTGCCTGCTTCCTCCAAGATTTGGCCTGCCGCTGTGGGAGCTGTCATGGGGGAGACTTTGTCCCCTTCCACCGTTTTGCCATCTGTTCTGCGAAGAGCTGCAGTGGGACCTCCCGGTTCTGTAGTTACCAAGATACCGGCTCAGTACTGACACAAGTGATCACAGACAAATTGCAGCTGCCTTCTCCCCAAGGTAAATCCAGGGAGCAAAAAGAGGGCACGTGAGCACGTCTCTGTATTCATGTACTTGGAGTTCTTTATCCAAGAACTGGAATCAGGTTAAGGGAAAAAAAATAGGCAGAAAGAGCCATTTATCCCTGAAGCACCAGAAAGAAGAAAAATGTAATCTCAGAGCTAAAAGGAACTCTAGAAATCGTACTTGTTTTGGTTGGCAATCTTGGCCAAGTTACCTAACCACAATTAATTGAGGAAAATAACAATACCAATTTCACAGAGTTCCTGTGAGAATTGAATGAGTTAAAGTCTATAGTCTGCTCTGAATAGTGCCAGGCACGTGGTTAGCGCTCAATACATTTTAGCTACTGTCGTTACTATTATTATTAAACTCTGTTCACATATATGGGGCCTCTGTGTGCATCAGATGCTGCAACTAGGTATTAAGAATACAAAATGAGTAAGCATGGGTCCCTGAAATTATCAGTTTTGGGGGTTGATACAGGCATGCAAATAGAGAATTCCGATATGGCATGGCATTGGTATGCTATTGGGGTACCTGGAGAGGGGCCGTGGGCTTAGCCTGAGAAATGAGTAGGAGAAGCTCTCCTTGAAGGAGATAATGCCAGAAGTGGGAATTCAGGGATAAATAGAAGTTGGTTGCTTGAAGAAATTTGAGTTAGTGGATGGGTGTTGCCCAAAGCTGGTGGCCCTTCTACCGCATCCTAAATGAGACTTCACCCTCTTTGTTTTAACATTTTCAGTTATTGGACAGCCCATTTCATTGTCAACAGCTGTAACAAAGTTTCTTTCATCAAGGCAAAATCTACCTTCTTGCAACTTCACCAACTTTTCAGAGTTGTGCCCTTTTTTTAAAGCTTTTATTTAAATTCCAGTTAGTTAACATACAGTGTAATATTAGTTTCAGGTGTACAATATAGTGATTCAACACTTCCATAGTTCGCCTGGTGCTCATCATAAGTGCCCTCCTTATTACCCATCACCTATTTAGCCCATCCCCCAACCCCTCCCCTCTAGGAACCATCAGTTTGTTCTCTGTAGTTAAGAATCTATATCTTGGTTTGCCTCTGTCTTTTTTTCCCTTTGCTCATTTGTTTTTTTCCTTAAATTCCATATATGAGTGAAATCATATGGCTTATATCTTTCTCTGACTGACTTATTTTACTTAGCTTTATACTCTGACTCTATCCATGTCATGGCAAATGGCAAGATTTCATTCTTTTTTATGGCTAAGTAATATTCCCTAGATAGAGAGAGAGAGAGATAGATAGATAGATAGATAGATAGATGCCACATCTTCTTTATCCATTCATCAATTGATTGACACTTGCGCTGCTTCCATACTTTGGCTATTCTAGATAATGCTGCTATAAACATCAGAGTGCATGTATCCCTTTGAATTAGTATTTTTGTACTTTTTGGATAAATATTTAGTAGTGCAATTGCTGGATCATAGGGTAGTTCTATTTTTTTACTTTTTTTTTTTAAGATTTTATTTATTTATTTGACAATGAAATCACAAGCAGGCAGAGAGAGAGGAGGAAGCAGGCTCCCTGCTGAGCAGAGAGCCCAATGCGGGGCTCAATCCCAGGACCCTGGGATCATGACCTGAGCCAAAGGCAGACACTTAATGACTGAGCCACCCAGGTGCCCCCTATTTTTTTACTTTTTGAGGAACCATCATACTGTTTTCCACAGTGGCTGCACCAGTTTGCTGCATTCCTACCTACAGAGGATTCCCCTTTCCCTACATTCTCACCAACACCTATTTTATGTTGTTGATTTTAGTCATTCTGACAGGTATGAGGTGATCTCTCATTGTAGTTTTGATTCGTATTTCCCTGATGATAAGTGAGAACAACACAAAGAAATTGAAAGACATTCCATGCTTATGGATTGGAAGAGCAAATATTATTAAAATGTTTATACTACCCAAAGCAATCTACACCTTTAATGCCATCCCTGTCCAAATACCAATAGCATTTTTCACAGAGCTAGAACAAATAATCCTAAAATTTGTATGGAATGACAAAAGACCCTGAATAGCCAAAGGAACCTTGCAAAAAAACAAAACAAAGCTGGAGACATCACAATTCTAGACTTCCAAGTTATATTATAAAGCTATGATCAAGACAGTATAGTACTGGCACAAAAATAGACACAAAGACAATGGAACAGAATAGAAAACCCAGAAATGAATCTGCACGTATATGGTCAATTAATCTTAGACAAAGCAGGAAAGAATATCCATTGGGAAAAAGATGATCTCTCCAATAAACACTGTTGGGAAAACTGGACAGCAACATACAAAAGTATGAAACTGGAGCGCTTTCTTACACCCTACACAAAAATAAATTCAAAATGGACTAAAGATCTAAATGTGAGACCTGAAACCATAAACATCCTAGAAGAGAGCACAGGCAGTGACCTTTTTGACATCAGCTGTAGCAATTTCTTTGTAGATATGTCTCCTAAGGCAAGGGAAAATAAACTATTGGGACTACATCAAAATAAAAAGCTTTAGCACAGCAAAGGCAATGATCAACAAAACTAAAAGGCAACCTACAGAATGGGAGAAGATATTTGCAAATGACTTATCTGATAAAGTGTTAGTATCCGAAATATATAAAGATCTTATAAAACTCAGTATCTAAAAAATGAAAAATCCAATTTAAAAAATGGGCAGAAGACATAAATAGACATTTTTTCCAAAGAAGACATACAGATGACCAACGGACACATGAAAAGATGCTCAATATCACCGATCATCAGGGAAATGTAAATCAGAGTTACCCCTTCGTCCATATTTGAAGACAGCTGTCAAGATCCAACCAAATCTTCTCTTTTTCTACTTTGATAGAAGTTGTTGTTGGTGTTGGCAGAGGAGAGGAATAAGGGAGAGGTGATGAATTGTTGGTGGGAATGGACTAGAATCAAGAAGTTAGTCTATTAATGTCTGCTCTAGCTATAACATTCTGATGACTCTGTGAAGGTAGACCAGTGACTTGGAAAAATTAGTCATTGGCTGATGAACTCTTTGGGTATTTGCACTATTGTACTTTCCAGGGAGAAAGAGGAAAGTCACAGTGAATGTCCTGGTCTAGGACTGTGAAGAAACTACCCTATCATTCATATTTCCTATATGACTGTTTCGTTTTGAGAGGTCATTGTCAGCTCGATTACACAGCCTGATCAGTCTATATGAGAGAGGCTCAGGACCTTCCCGGCACAACCAAACCCTGAGGACACTTCCCAGATTCAGGGCCTCTCTGCACGGGCATTCAGAACAGGTACTGCACAAATCTAGAGGGCACTAGTCACACATGCTATGATGTGAGGGTGCCCCTGGAAATTGTGCATGGCGGTAGTGCTGCCAAACTCCAGGTTCTTTAGTTAACCTTTGTCTCACTTTACCCTACCTTATTTGACATGGTTTGGTATTCAGAAAGCTGGTCCTTTTACTTAACACAAGTCCTCCCTGTAACAGTTCTCTGGGACCCCCTTTCAATCTCGTGGCCTGTGCTTCTGAGCCCTAGTGGTAACATCTCCCCATCATTCCCAGTTTTTGCTTTTTGATCTGTGAGAAGGCAGCTGCAGAAGAGCCAAAGCTGAGGGATAAGGGCTGTTTAAGGCCAGCTAGTTGCCTCGCTGAAACCCCCTGCTGGCCACAGTGACTCTCGTGGACTGTGGCATCTGGTGCCCTCATGATTTTCCTCACTAGGTCTAGCTTTGTGGTCTACTCTCATCTGCATAAATTCAATCCAAATATATTCAGGGATTTCTTCTATTAGAGGGAAATGAAACAAGATGGGATTGGGAAGGAGACAAACCCTAAGAGACTCCTAAACTCATGAAACAAACTGAGGGTGGCTGGGGGGTAGAGGGTATAGGGATAGGGTGGCTGGGTGATGGACATTGGGGAGGGTATGTGCTATGGTGAGTGCTGTGAAATGTGTAAGCCTGATGATTCACAGACATGCACCCTGGGGCAAATAATACATTATATGTTAATTAAAAAATTAATCATTACCAAAAAAGCCATCAAACTGGATAGACATATTCTTTATTCATTTCTCTAGCAAATAAAATTAAGGGCTGGTTTGAGAGGAGTTACTGTCTGAATCATAAATAGTTGCCATTAAGGAATTTGTAATCTACCATTCTATTTTGTGTATAGGCTAATATTAAACCTAAACTTACCATGTTAACAATGAGAGAGGCAATTAGGTCATGAACTAAGCTTCAGAGGGGAGGTAGTCAGGAATTGGAAATGTTCTCAGTTAATACAAAGATGGATAATGAAAGGTAATCTTTTTCTCCCCACAGATAGTTTTCAGTTCCAGACAAAACCATCCAAAAGTCAGGAGGCCTTCACAAGTGAACACTGCAGGTAAATAGAGATGCTGAGGGTAGGGGGTGGGGGGGGGGCGGGCTGGAAATTTGACACAGGTGATTAAACTGGGCTACTCCCCTTGCCTGCAGACCAGGAAAGCCTCTGACCACCCTGGAGTAGTGACCCTTGTACTGAGTCCAGAGTTCAAGTTAACAGAGAATTGGAAAGGGAATTTTTGATTCTTTGTAGGGAAATTATTTCTTAGTGTTTAGGAAAAGCTTCATTTAAGAGCTCTCAAATGACTTGTACACATAGCAGATTTTTCTCTGCTATAAATTTGCCTTCTCAATTATGTTTGTCCCCAGATGATATTAAAAGGAATTTGCATTTCCTAATCATGTGCCTCCTGGCTTTCTAATGCCTAGCCTATTGATTTGAATGTCCCTACCTTGAGTTTACTAGCCACTCCGGAGTTTCCTGTCCAGCTTATCCAACCTGATTTCTTATGGTTTTTAAAGAAAAACCTGTACTCTACATGAATCATCCTCAAACTCTCCTGTATATCTCTGCTGACACAATTCCCCCTTTTTGAAGTACAAGTGGCCTCCACATCCCTCTCCTTATCAGGATATTCCCCATTCTTCAAAGCCCTCCTCAGTTCCCATCCTTTTCAATCGTTCTGTCTTGGAGAGATCTAACCTCTTTAGAACTCATGGTGTTTGTTGGGAGTGCCCTGGACTAGTCAGGGAAGCGAGCTCTAGGTTTGCTTCTATTCAGTAGCTGTGAGGTCATTTAGAAGTCACTTAAGCTTTCCAAGCCGTAATTTCCTCAATGATAAAAGGCATGTAGTTTTTTCCTACCTGAAAGACAAGGTTGTTACAGGATGAGATGGTGTTGTTTAAAATCAGGTTCAAATGTGTTGTGATGAGGTTCAAATATGCTAATAGGGGAATGTATTTATCATTGCCTTGTATCATGTTCATGCTTTTACTTCACATGTTGTTAATTTACTCTTCAGGTGTAGTTGTTTCCCCATTTAATCTGTGAGGTACTCATATTGGCTTTAGGTTTTTAAAAAATCCCTAATAGGGCTTTGACTTTCAAAAACGTATGGAGCGATGGAGGAGAAGGCTAAACATAGAACTGATGAGTCATAAAGCTTCCTAGAAACAGTGGCTTGGAGACCTGGGAATGCCCGAGAAGAGTGACTGCTTTGTGACCACTCTCTACCCATCTTCTCCCCACGAAGAACAGAGGAAGAGTTCCTGGATCAGGTGAACAGGAAGCTGGCTCAGACCAGCCCTGATAAAGACATGTTGACCACAAAGCCCTGTCACTGTGAGGAAATCCTGCAGTTCGTGCTCTCACCCCTCACCCAGCACTGCCTGGTCATCGGAGAAACCTCGTGTGCATTTTATTACCTGCTGGAGGCCGCCGCCGCCTCCTTGGACCTGTCAGAGAATTACATGGTGAGCAAACTTTGCTCCCGGCCCCTGAGCTGAGCCCTTTCACTTGGGGAGTTTGGTGGGGATTTCTTACTGTCCAGTCAGCTTGGGTGAAAAATGGAGCAAAGTGGAGAAAGGTGCTGGAAGGGTTTAGGACGAAACACCAAGTGGGAATGTGCTAGTCCAAGAGCACCAACCACTTCCAGCCCTGTCTCTGACTTGTGCGTGCCATCCACATCCCCACTTCTCACTGTGAACCCACACCGATCCCGATCCGAATCTTGACCT
The DNA here is from genome assembly GCA_028533885.1 of Nasua narica. NCBI lineage: Eukaryota > Metazoa > Chordata > Mammalia > Carnivora > Procyonidae > Nasua > Nasua narica. The sequence goes on from CM052802.1 coordinate 99,713,461, forward strand.
CATCATAACCTTACCCCATCCTTCACCCTCATCGCACCAGTAGGGTCATCTGAATCCTAATCTTGTTTCTTGTTTGGAGGCCTTCTTTTATTTGAGGAAAGCAAGCAGTCTTCTGGGCCAGCCTTCAGCATTCTCATTTTTGAAAAAGCACAAGGTAAAGATCTGTCAGTTTGAGGAAGCCACTTTCTGCTGTCTTCGGTCAGAGGTAAAGTGAGGGCAGGGCCCTGAGGTTTGAGTTATTTCTCCTTGAGGGTTATCTTATTATTTCTTTTAAAAAAATCTCCTTGTTTTTTGGTATGCAATTGTAAATGTGATAGTGCGAGGAAGGGTTTTACAAATTCAAAACATAGCAATACACAATATGGAGAAAATGAAAAGAGTTCCATGCTACCCCGAGCATAGTTTAAATGTGCATATTCCACCAGATATACACACATAGGCATATCATTATTATTTTCTGTTGTTTTTTAAATAGAATCATATTCTATATTCTCATTCTTCTGTAGCAGACTTTTATTCTTAACAGTACAGACTGAACATTTTTGCATATTAGTGTATATCCAATCAGTTATAGCTACCAAGGACTCCATTGTGTGCTTATATCAAAGTTAGATCAGTCCCTTCTTCACAGCATTAAGGTTGTTTCTAATTTGAGATTATTTTAAACATTGCTACAGTGAATATTCTCGTAAATATCTTTCTTCCCTTATAAAAATGTTTCTGTAACAGAAATTTCCAGAGGTAGAGATGCTAAGGTGGAAGATAGGAATGATTTTACACTTAATAAATATATTGCCAAAATGTCCATCAAAATTGCACGACTTACGGTGCAATTCTTCCTCAACTTACGGTGGGGTTACATCTCAACAAACCCATGATAAGTTGAAAATATCATTTAGTGGAACCTAGTATACCTATCACAAATTGAAAATGCATTTAATGCACCTAACCTACCAAACATCGTAGTTTAGCCTGGCTTACCTTAAACATACTCAGTGAGAATACTTACATTAGCCTACGGTTGGGCAAAGTTATCTAACGCAAAGCCTATTTTAGAATAAAATGTTGATTATGTCATATAACTTACTGGGTACTCTACTGAAAGTGAAAAACAATGGTTATACGGGGACAGAATGATTGTAAGTCTATTAGTTACCCTTATGATCACATGGCTGACAGGGAGGGCACTCACTGCTGCCGCCGGACATCGTGAGAAAGTATCATACCATACATATATTGCCATCCCAGGAAAAGATCAAAATTCAGAGTACAGTTTCTACTGAATGCATATCACTTTCACACCATTGTTTGAAAATCAAAACATTGTTAAGTCAAATCATTGTAAGTCAGGAACCGGCTATATAGCAATTCAGATTTTTCCCATTTCTTCACATCTTTACTTCAGATATTATCAGTCTGTTTTAAACTTGCTCATCTGTAGATGAAAGTTATATTGTACTTTAATATGTATTTCTTAATAAGGCACATTATTTTTGTATGTTTACCAGTCATTTATTTTTCTGTGAATTGCTTTTTCGTGTTCTTTATTGAGTGGAGTACACGTAAACTAATTTCAGAACAGCTGGGGGGTGGACATAAGGGTGAAGGTGACCGAAAGGTACAAACTTCCAGTTATAAGATGAATAAGTCCTAGGGATATAACGTACAGCATAGTGACTATAGTGAACAATGCTGTATTATGTATTTGAAAGTTGGTAAGAGACTAGATCTTAAAAGTTCTCATCAACAAAAAAATTTCTGTTGGACACCTAGAACTAACACGTTATGTGTCAATTATACTTCAATAAAAAATCATCGTGTCATACATCTTAAACTTACACAATGCTTTGTGTCAAATACATCTCAAAGCTGGGGGGGGGGGAAGAACATACATGTGAAAGTCTCCCCACCCCCCAAGGCCATCACTCAACTACTGTGTCCCCTCCCCGATGTTATAAATCCTTGGGTATTCTCCCAGAGGGGTTTGGCATACATAAATGTATATGGTTTCCCCTTTCCTTTGTTATACACATATAGGAGCTCTCTGTATTCCATTCTACATCTTGCTTTAAAAAAAAAAACAATATGCCTCATAGATTATTCTGTATCATAACAATTTCCTCAGGGAATGAGATTTATATAATAAGTAGAAGCTCTGGGGAAAGCATGCCATGAGACACTCTATTTACAAAGGACATATTGGGGTAAATTTATTTATTGTGTGAGAATGACTCAGGACAGCTCAGCAACTTTTCCCAGCCTCATCACTATTAAAGCAACAGAACAAAATGTGTTGGGATAATTATCAACTTATACATAATTACTCCATAAAACCATGGAGGATGTTTTATTAGAGAGCTGAGCTTTAAAATTGAAAAAAATTAAAAACTAATTTCAGTATAAACTTTAAGATAATCTGGCTAGGAGAGTAAACCTAATGTGTTTGCCTCTGAATGCTTTGAATGCCAAAGAGAATATTAAGGGTTTTCCGTAGTATCTGTATTTCAATCCAGAGGTCTTTGAGCAATCCAGATGTTAAATAATTATTTCTTTCCTTTTATAAGAAGTTATTGTGCAATTTTCCTAAGATTGTTCTGGAGTCACCACAGACTATCACTTTCTTGGAGGATTCAGTCTTAAAATGTGAAGGATATATGATAACTTCAAGGTAGTTCTTCAGCTCCTACCCCCACACACACAGCGGCAGCACGTCCTGACAGATAAGGGATATGGTGACATTTCGGATCTCTTCAGTGGCATCTGAAACATCTGCTGCACGACAGTCCAATCTCAGTCCAGTCTTTCAGTCATCACTTTCCAAATCACAGCCTTCTCACTGACAAGCATGCAGGAGGGTCTTTTCTCCACAGTCCTCTTTTCTCACTCCTTTACCTGCCCGTGGCCCTACTAGTGCTCGTTAGTGTGCAGGCGCTGCTGCAGCTCGCTCACTCTAGTGCCTCAGTGGCCCACGTACTAACCCCAGATGACCAGGGCCTCGTCCATAGTACTCTTCCCACATTTACATTACTGTTTCTCATTTTCCCATCTCTAGGTCTGTTTCAACATGGGACAGATCACATTGGCCAAAAAATTGGCCAGGCAAGCCCTTCGACTGCTGAAAAGGAATTTCCCTTGGACGTGGTTTGGTGTCTTTTTCCAAACATTCCTGGAAAAATACTGGCGTTCCTGTTCCCTAAGCCAATCTCCAGACAACCCCCGTGAGAAGTGAGGAGCCTAGCCAAGTCATCCTGGTCCCTTTAGGACTACAGAGAACTAAACTAGGACGGGGCCTGGAGTGTTGCCTCTATTGAACCAAGACTCCTCTTTCAAGCCTAGAGCACTTCCGGTTCCTCCACCTTCCTCTCCGAGCCAATGAAACGTAGCAGAGTGAAGACCTTTTGTTTTTGAAGCACAGTGTTACTCTGTCTCTTTCAAATCAAGATACATACCTATATGTGTGTATACATGTGTACACATATATACACATACGTAACAATATTATTTCTGGTATACATACAAAATATTAAATTGCTACCCAGTTATTGAGCTGTAACTTGTAGGAAATATATTCAAAATAGCAATTCAAAGAATGAACCTTTTCAAAATACTTCTTTGAATTTTTTCCAATCAAGAGGGAAGATTTGGGGTGCCTGGCTGGCTCAGTCAGTAAGAGCACAGGACTCTTAATCTCAGGGACATGAGTTCAAGTCCCACACTAGGTCAGCTTTAAAAAAAAAAAAGACGGGGATAATTTAAAAAGTCTTATGGGAATCCCAGGAATATGTCTGAGTTTGAAAGTCTGTAGCTGGCCCCCAGTGAATAGATTTGAAATTTCGTGGGAGGGACAGCGGGGCTGGGTGCGGACTAAGGGCATCCTGAGCGCTCTGTGCTTCACAGCAGTAAGAAGAAGCTGGCAGTCCTGCAGCAGCAAGTCCGCTGCCTCTCCTTGCTCTGGCAGCTCTACAACCTGGACGCCACAGCCAGCGGCCGCAGGTTTGCCTGCCTCGCCACTCTCATGCAGAAGAATACTGCTGAGGAATTTGCAAATGAAGCCCAGGTAAGCCAGGCCTTGCTTTACCTCTGGACCTCACTCGGCAACCTAAAATGCTAGGGAGAGAGATTCCTGAGTTTAGCATGGCTCCACAATAACCCAGACTCTGTGGGACATACCGATTGTATGTTTGAGCGGCATTTCTCATACTGCAGTTTTTAGATGGGTTTCCAGATGCGGCTGGCTATGAGTTCCCTGAACTGACTGTCGGCTTTGGTCTATATGTTCAAAAGAACACTTGACGAGTGGAGGGAGGGAGGGAACAGGTCACGGCTTTCTTCGGGGGCTCAAAGGAGTCCATGATCTAGAAAAGGATTTGAACCGCTGACTTAGGAAAAAAGAAGGGAGGAAATATCTTCCTAACTTTAGTGTCCATCTGTCTGTCTTATCTTTTTCATCCATCTGTTCAGTAAATATTTGATGAACACCCATTATGTGCAGGCACTGATCTTGGTTCCAGGGAAACACACAGTAAACCAGTGAAATATGTGGAATGTTAGTTGATAATAAATGCAGTGGAGAAAAATTAAGTGGAGGCAAGGGACCGTGGGGTTCTGGGAGCCAGATGACGGGTTGCAGTTTTAAACAAGATGGTAGAGAAAGCCTCAACAAGCGGGTGACATCTGGGCAAATATCTGAAGGAGGTGAGAAAGTAAGCCATATGGCTATCAGGGAGGAGAGTGGACAGGCAGAAGGCACAGTGGTGCATGAGGCATGCTGTCCATGTTTGAGGAGCAGTGAGGAAGGGAAGAGACAGAACCAGGAGGTGAGGCAGAGAGCCAGGGGAGGGTGGATGGCAGATGGCGTGGCCTTGTCGGCCACTATATGGGTTTGGACTTTTACACTATAGAAGGTGCGAAGTGGTAGGTTCTGAGAAGAGAAGTGACAGAGTCTACTTATATTTTAATAGGATCATTCTGTCTGCTGTATTGAGAATCAACTGAAGGAGGCAAGAGAGGAAGCAGGGAGGCAAGTTAGGAGAATGTCCCAGCAATGCAGGCAAGAGATAGTTGGCTTGGATTGTTGTGGCAGCAGAGGAAGCAGGAGGAATGGTCTTCTGTCAAGAGAGAACCAACAGGATTCACCCAATAGATCATTTCTGAGATGGGAGAGAAAAAGTCAAGGATAATCCCAAGATTTGCAACCTGGACTTCTAGAAGGATAGAGATGCTCTTAATTGGCATGGGGCAATCTGCACAAGGAACAGATTTGGGGGAAGACTGAAGCCAGGTTTTAGACATGTTTACTTTGAGATGCCTATTAGACATCTAGAGACATTAGGTAGACAGTTGACCATAATATGAATGTGGGGTGCATAGGAGAGGTCGGGGCTGGAAATAGAAATACAGGGGTCATCAGTGTATAAATGGTATCTAAAGCCATAAAACTAGATCTCCAAGGGAATGAGATCTCCAAGATCTCCAAGGGAATGAGAAAAGGTCCAAGGACTTAGTTAACAGCTCCAGTGTTAAGAGGGTAGGATCATAAGGAGAAATCAGCAAGAGAAACCGAGCAGTTGCCAAGAGAGTATGATGTCCTCAAAACCTAGTGAAGACAGTGTTTCAAGAGGAGAGTCATCAATGATGTCAAATGTGCACTTACTTATAATAGACATCTAGGCAGCAGTTCTGAAGAGTCCTAAGGAACAAGTATCAGAGGCCTTCATTAGAGAAAACATTGAAGTACAGTTCGGCCAGTGTCTTTTTTTTTTTTTTTTTTAAAGATTTTTTTTATTCATTTCAGAGAAAGAGTATGAGTGAGAGAGCATGAGAGCAGAGAGGGTCAGAGGGAGAAGCAGACTTCCCACTGAGCAGGGAGCCCGATGTGGGACTTGATCCGAGACTCCGGGATCATGACCTGAGCCGAAGGCAGTTGCCCAACCAACTGAGCCACCCAGGCGCCCTGTTCGGCCAGTGTCTTGAAGGGGAAGTCTGGGATCAGAGAACAAGAAGAAGGGCAGGTAGAGAAAGTGGTTTGTTTAAAGATCAGGCAATGGGAATGATCAAATTAGAAGTGTGGGGGCGACAAGGAGTGTGTTTCCATAGTGGGAGTCGGGGAGAGTGATAGGAATGCCAGCAGTCCCTGATCAGGTGGGCAGCAAGGCAACCATAGTGGGCTCTTAACGCCGAAAAGGGACAGGATGGAAGGATAATGTGAATGTAGTCAGAATACTTTGCCCCATGTTTGTTGCCCCACAGGTTGTCTCTACCTATGTGGCCCTATCCCAGTTCTCCCAGAATACGGGTGACAGAGACAAGTGGCTGCAGCGTGAGCAGATGGCCATTCAGAGAAGCAGCCTGTGTGGGTTCTCCAGGGAGGGATTATTGGCCACAGCCCAGCTCATGCAGGCCCTGGCCTACACCAAGCTCTGCCTCGGCCATCTTGACTTCTCCATCAAGCTGGGTAATGGGACTTGGAGCTGGTGGGCCTAGGGCTTTTAGAGAAGCCAAGTTCACCACTAGGCCTCACACAGTGCTCTTTGACCTCCTTAGGTTTCCAAGCGCATGAGATATGCAGACACCTCAAGAAACCAGCTCTGGAGAATCTGGTTCTCTCAGTTCTCTTCAGATCTGCATTTCTAAAGAAGAAGTATTAAGATCGTTTTCTGCCATTTGTATTTGTTGTCTACTCTAGAGGGGAGGGTGTGGTCTCCCAAGGAAGTTTGAAATGGAGAGGGAGATGCTCTTCCATTTCTTACAGCCAGGGCTGTCTCTTCTCTAGTCATTCCAGGAAGCTTTGTCTTTAAATGTGGGGTTTGGGAGTATATTCCTCCTCCCCCTCTCCTCCCCCTTCTCCTTCACTTCTCCGCAGGGGGTGCGTAATTGCAGTAGCTCCAAAAGAACCTAGAAACGGGCTCAGGCATTTTCCCACTTTCTTTGCTTAGCGGCAGATCTGATTTCAGGCACAGACACCTTCTATATAAATAGAGCTCAAGTGAGAAGATCTAGGGGATGTTAGGCTACTTTGGAGATGTAAGATCCCCTCCTCTCCTCTACCATCCCCCCAACTCCCTCGCTGGTCCCAGTGGCTCTGTCTCTTGGCAGATTTGATCTATGTGTCCATGTGCTGGAGAGTCAGTGGGCACTCGTTTCTCAGAGTCATGATGTCCTTGGCCTGGCCTGCTTCTATTCTGCTTGCTTAGATCTGCTGCTCTACGGAAAAGGTAAATCTCGTGCAGGGCTCTGCTATACTCCTGAAGGATTCAGACCTCAGATTAGGGTCCTGTGTTTAGAACACAGGTAGTCATGAGTCATGGTCCCTGATCCTAGCCTCTGTGTAAAGTCTAGGAACCACATGGTGACTCAGGGTGTCTGCATTTCAGATGTGGTCTGCTCCCCTGTACCGCGCACCTTCGATGCCAGTTCCTACGCTGACAACTGATCCTCGCCTGGTTACCTTTTCTGTCCACAGGATTGCTGTGTCGGCCCTTTGGCGAGTGTCTGCATTTCATTCAACACTGTGAGCACAGCTGCATTCTAAACTCTCAGAGTAATGTCATGCTGGGGGTCCACTCATCTCTGGCCATGTGGTAATGTGGGGTACCAGAGACTTACTTGGTGGGAAAGGGTAGAAATAGAAACTTAAGGACACCATGGGGTCATGTAAGCTACTGCCTTTTACCCCTCCAGGCGGGGTTATTCTGCATCTTCGCCTTTCTAAAGACCTTTACCTCCCATCCCTCCCATCATATCAGAAGGGTTCTTTTTGTCCCTGAGCAGGTTTGGGCCTATAGGTTGAGGGTTAAGTTTAAGGTTACAGTGAAGTGCTGGATACCATGGTCTCCGTTTAAGTCTCCTTCATGTGTGAGTTAGTAGCGTGGGCCGCTGGCCAGCATCCCGGTTCTGAGTGTCCAGGAGGTCTTAGAGCCTCAGTGACGGCTCTGTGAAAGAGCCGCGGTCGGCCAGCAGGGGGCGGAGCTGAGCATCTTCCCTCCAGGTTTGCCCAGGACTCGCAGTGGAAGCTGTTTGAGCAGCACATCTCCAAGGCTCGCCAGTTGGTGAAAAGAACCAATGCCTCACTGTTTGGTTCACATGGCTTTGTCCGATTCCTGGAGTGCCATGTGCTGATGTTACAAAAAATGCCAGAGGGTGTCTTCCTGCATACTCCCCCAGAGACCTGCAGCCAAACCCTCCAGGTACCTGCTTCTCTCCTGTCCTTCACCTGACACCTCTTCTAGTTTGCTGTGTGGTTCTCTCTCTGCCACTTACATCTCTCCCTTACTCTTCTCCTTGCTGCCTCTGTCTCTCTTTCCCCGACTCAAACCTTTTTTTCTCCACACAGAAAGCCTTTCCACTTACCTCATGTACCCTCGCGGGTATTCTTGCATGTAGGCCAGGACCAGATTCCCTGACTTTCTTTTGCACAGCTACTACCCAGTACCATTAAAATGTTAACGTGTAGCCCTTCTCGGTGGATGCACTCTGGCTGAGTTTGACGCCTGTCTCTACAGCCCTGCCTTCTGCGTCTAAGGCATTCCAGTTCCCCTGTAGCTCAAAACCAGCTCCCTGGGCCTGCTTTGCCATGAGTCTCTCCTCCCTGTCCCCTGAGCCCTGAGTGAGTATGCTGAGTGGGCACTGGCATAAGTCCTGGTGGAGTGGAGTGGAGGAAGAAAGTATTCATCCTTGAGCTCACGGACTTCCCTCTCCTTTCAGTACTGTAAGGAGTTCTTCTCTCGATGTGTGACCTGCCCAGTCTATCACCAATGGGTCTCTGAGCTTAAAGCCTCTGTAATGAGATATGAAAAGAGAGAATCCATGGCCTCCACTAACGTTGCCAGACCTTTTGACACCTGCTTGACCAGGATTTGGATAGAGGGAGAATTCCTGGAGGAAAACAACTCCTTTGGAAGAAATTTAGGAACACAGAGTAAGTGTTCATTCCTGGAACCCTTGTCTGAGAGATGTTGCAAACAGGCTCGGATTCTTACAGTCAAAGGCGGCTCCAACAAAGAAGAGACACTTAGCTATAAGGATAATTATCGTCCTCTCACTAGCTCTGGACCCAGCAGAGACAGACAGGGGCCTCTTATCATTAAACAGAATGACCCCTTCTCAGCCCTTTGTTCCAACATCTGTGACCCGTGGGCATAGAAAGTTCCTCCTTGGTCCCAGCTTAAACAGATTGTTTCTGTGGAGTATCTGGCTGGTCACTAAGGGAGAAAGAAGGCCTTAGCATCCACAATGTAATATCTATGAAGGTAAATGGTAAAATATGAGCAAGAAAAAGAGGAAAGAATAGAGTTCCTTGCCTCGGAGCCCAGCAAATCTCCTCCTTTTCTGGGGCCATGAGTTCGTTTTATAATTGCTGAGGACATTCTTTGAGGTTTCTGATATTCTTTATGCTCCTGCTTTCAGGATTTGACAGAATGGCTGATGTTAAGGAGAATAAGGATGAAGAAGAAATTCAAGAATGTATATGTTAAAAAAAATTATCTGAAGGGACCATGGTTCTCTTGCTGTATATGACACAAAGAAATGGCCCGAGTTCTCCTTTTTAAGATACTGTACAGTGTACATATTCAATATACTAGCCTTTTATGATCACCACTATCTATAGCTTTGTCGAAATAAAAGCCTATGTTTTTGAAGCATGAAACTTAGATATCTCTTTCTTAACTTAAGAGTCATTGGCATAACTGAGGCAGAAATTGGAACCAGTGGTAGACTGGAGGCCTGAGAGGCTTTGAGATGAACTGATTGTTTCTTATATAAGGCGACATCCATTAGCAGATAGAAAACACAGCCCTAATACAGAGGCTGTGTTTACTTACTGAAAGCTGGCATTACAAGTGCTTTGATGATCTCTTGGCAAAGATGTAGTAATGGGCTCCTAAGAAGCCAAGGAATCTTTTGAGGGGTACCTAGGGCTGTGGGATTCCATTTCTCTTTTGCACTGTATGACTTGGGGATTCCCACGTGAAACTGAACTTGCCAAGGCGTGTATGACTCTAGCTCTCTTTTTAGTCCCCCTTTCTAGAGCCGCCTCCTTTGTACCTTTATCTGTTTGATGGCCTTTCTTACACAGAGCCTGATCTTCCCACTGATTTCTTATACTTCACAACTCAATCATCTAGTGTTTATACAGTCTATTAATTAATTAATGGTATGAGAGCTACCCTTTATTGTTCACTTACTCTGTGCCAGTCACTAAGTGCTTGAAATACATTCTTTAAATCCTTTTATCAACTCTGTGAAGCAAGTACTTTTATTATCCCCATATTACAGATGAAGAAACTGAAGCTTAGAAAGGTCTTACTCCAGGAAACACAGCCACAGAATGGTAGAGCTTGGATTCTAACTCAAATTTGATTCCAGAGTTTTGCACTGGGCTCTGAAGGCTTTCATGGGACCTAGCCTATGGGAAGCTACCCCATACCCAGTCTTCAATATTCGGTTCACATGACCATGTTCAGAACTTTAAGGACAGGCAGGGAGGTGTTTGGGAAAAGGAGCCCTGTACTTGTCATTTTAATCACGCTGTCTTGTCTGTATATTCCCTGCTCCCCTTCTTCCCCTCTCCCCCTTTCCTCCCTGTCCTCTTGTTACCCTCTCTCCTCTCCCTCTACTCCCACCCTACTGCCCCTTCCATTCCTCTATCTCTTACACCCTTCTTCCTTTGTCCTTCTCACCCACTCTCCCCCTCTCTTCTTCCCCCACTCCTTTTAAATTTCTGAGAGGCGGGACAGACTAGTGGTAAAGAACAATGACTCTGGAGCCAGACAGCCTGGATTCAAATTCTAACTCTGCTACTTACTAGCTGTGTTACTTCTAGCACATAATTCATCTTCTTTATGCTTCAGTTTCCCTTTCTATAAATGAGGATAAAAACAGAATAAAAGAACATCATCATGCAGATAACATAAATATAAAATGCTTACAACAGTACCTGGCGCAAAATAAGCACTCAATAAGTATAAGCTATTATTATCAATTTAATTTTTATATTTAAATATAGATTATACATTTGTGTGGCACAAAATTCAAAAGGAACAAAAGTGTCTAACGGTGAAAGTCTTTCCCATTCCTGTCCTCCAGCCACCAGTTTCCCCTCCCCAGAGCTGATTTGTGCATCCTCTCGAAATCATCTGTGCACACGCAAGCAATAGTGTATATTTACTGCACCCTTGTTTCCCACAAATGGCACTACCTAGTCACACTGTGTTGCTTCTTCCTTTTTCCTCTCTTTCTTTGCCATTTGTTTTCCTTTTGGCAATTTTTTAAATTGAGATAGAATTCAGCATTTAAAAAGATACACAATTCAGTGGCTTTTAGTAGATCACAGAGTTGTGCAACCACCATCACTATCTAATTCCAGAACATTTTTATCACCCCAAAAAGGAACTCTATCTATGCCCATTAGCAGTCCCTACCCAGTCCCTCCTCCCCCAACCCCTAGTACCCGTTATTCTGTCTCTGTGGACCTGCCTTTTCTGGACATTTCATATAAATGGAGTCATTATATATGTCTTTTGTGTCTGACTTCTTCCATCTAGCATAATCTTTTCAAGGTTTATCCACATTGTAGCATTCCATTGTGTGGATATACCACACTTCATTTATCCATTCACACCAGCTTATGGATACATGGGTTGTTTCCGCTATTTGACTGCTATGAATAATACTGCTACAAACAATTGTGTGCAAGTTTTTGTATGAACGTATATTTTCACTTCTCTTGGGTATATGCCTAGGAATGGAATTTGGGTTATACAGAAACTCTATGTTTAACTTTTTAAGGAACTGTCAAACCATTTTCCAAAGTAGCTGTACCATTTTACATTCCTACCAGTGGTGTGTAAGGATTTTAGTTTTCCAGTTTTCCACATCCTCACCTCCCCAGCACTTGTTATTCTCTTTTTTTAAGATTTTACCCGTATATTTTGAGAGAGAGAGCTAAACAGGGTGAGGGGCAGAGGCAAAGGGAGAGAGAAAATCTCAGGCAGATTCCACACTGATCATGGAGCCCAGTGCGGAGCTCGATCTTACGACCCTGAGATCATGACCTGAGCTGAAACCAGGAGAACGCTCAGCTGACTGAGGCGCCCAGACAGCCCTGCTTCTTTTTTTTGATATAGGCATTCTAGTGAGTATGAAATGGGATCTCATTATGGTGTTGATTTGCATTTCCTTTAGGACTAATGATGTTGAACATTTTTATGAGTTTATTGGCCATTTGTCAATCTTCTTGAAGAAATGTCTATTGGAATCTTCTGCCCATTTTTTATTTGGTTACATGTCTTTTTATTGTGGAGGTTTTTTTTTAAATATATTCTGATACTAGACCCTTATCAGATTTGATTTACACATTTTTACTCTCATTCCGTGAATTGTCTTTTCACTTTCATGACAGTATCATTTTGCAGCACAAAAGTGTTATATTTTCATGAAGTACAATTTGTCTGATTTTTGTATTTTGGTTGCTTGTGTTTTAAGTGTTAGTTACATCTTAGAAATCACAAAGGTTTATGCTTCTTTTTTTTTATAAGTTTTACATGATTTTAGCTCTTTTAGATCTTTGATTCATTTTGAGTTAATTTTTGCATATAGTGTGAAGTAGGTCTCCAGATTCATTCTTTGCATGTGGATATCTACTTGTCTCAACACTATTTGTTAAAAAGACTATTCTTTTCCCCCATTTAGATGATACTCTTTATGATGTATGATTTTGTTAAATGTTTGGGTCTACTTGTGAACTCTCAGTTCTGTCCCTTTGTTCTATGTGTCTATCCTTATGCCAGTACACACCATCTTGACTGATGTAGCTTTGTAGTAAGTTTTAAAATCAAGAATATGAGTCCTCCAATTTTATTACTCTTTTTCAAGATTGTTTTGGCTGTTCAGGGTCCTTTGCATTTCCATGTAACTTTTAGGATCAGCTTGTCAGTTTCTACAAAAAGGGCAGCTGTAATTTTGACAGGGATTGAGTTGAATCTGTAAGTAAATTGGGGAAGAATTGCTATCTTAACAATATTACGTTTTCTGATTCATGAAAATGTCTTTTCCACATATTTAGGTCTTTTTAAATTTCTTTCAATGTTTTATAGTTTTCAGTGTACAGGTCTTGAAATTTTTTGTTAAATTTGCGCCTAAATATTTTATTATTCTTGTTTCTGTTGTAATGGAGTTGTTTACTTTATTTCATTTTTGAGTCGTTCACTGCTAGTGCATAGAAATAGAACTGATTTTTGTATATTGATTTTGTATCCCGGAACTGCTGAACTCATTTGTTAGTTCTGTTTTTCTGTGGATTCCTTAGGATTTTGTATATACAAGATCATGTCATCTGCAAATAGAAATAGTTTTACTTCTGCCTTTCCAATCTGGATGATTTTTATTTCTTTTTCTTGCCTAATTATACTCGCAAGAACCTATAGTATTGAATGAAAGTGACAAGAGTGGACATCTTTGTCTTGTTCTTAGTCCTAGGGACAAAGCTTTTAGTTTTACACCTTTAGGTGTGACGTTACCTGTGAGTTTTTTGTAGATGCCTTCTGTCAGATTGAGGAAATTCCCAGCTCTTCCTAGCTTGTTGAGCATTTGTATCATGATAGGGTATTGGATTTTGCCAAATGCTTTTTCTGTCCTCTATTGAAAGGATCATGTGGTTTGGGTCCTTTTTTCTATTAATATGGTATATCTTAGTGATTTTCATGTGTAGAACCAATCTTGCATTCCTGGGATAAATCCCACTTCGTCCTGGTGTGTAATCCTTTCTATTTATTGCTAGCACTTATTTGCTAGTATTTTGTTGAGGATTTTTGCATCTACATTCATAAGAGATATTGATCAGTAGTTCTCTTGTCATCTCTTTGTCCTGTTTTTGCATTGAGGTAAAACTGGCCTCATAGAATGAGTTCCTGCTTCTTCTATTTTTGGGGAGGACTTTAAAATATTTAAAACTCTTTTAATGTTTGGTAGAGTTCACCAGTGAAACCATCTGGGCCCGGGCTTCTCTGTCTGGTAAGTTTTTTGACTGTTAATTAAACCTCTTTAGTTATAGATCTATTGAGATTTTCTGTTTAATCTTGAATCAGTTTCAGTAGTTTGTCTATCTCATCTAGGTTATCTATTTTGATGAAACA
>CM052802.1:99728092-99762935 GCA_028533885.1 Nasua narica
TCAATTCCTCTGTGTGCAAACACCCATCCTTAACCTCTCTGGGTCTCAGTCCTTACAACCGTAAAATGGGAATAATAATGGTGTGTAGAGTTATTGGGAGGGTAACATGGACTTCCACAGGCAAAGTTCTTTAGGATAGAGCCTGGCACACAGTAAGCACTCAGCAAATACTAACTAGTACTATTATCCTAGTTAGCAGCGAGGGGAAGATGGGCTCTCCGTGAGAGGGAGAAGTTTCTCTTCCACCTGTGATCTCCTGCTCAGGCTTATTCTCCTTTGCACAGTTGGATGCCTCCTGTGTGCGCCTGCTCACCAGGGCGTTATTTTGTGCCCGCACACACCTACGGGACAACACAGGACGTGACATCTGCTCGAGTTCCGGGGGTGGCGGTGTGATTTCCCCACAGGTGTGGGCCCTTGAAGGGTGATCCAGGCACAGGGACTTCCACGGGCAAAGGCACCAATCCGTGAAATGGCTCGGTGGTGACTCGGGGATGGGGTGGGGGAGGTGGGCCATTCCCAGGGGCAGGAAGTCGAGTCCTGCCGGGGGAAGTAATTGGAGAGGCTGGAAGAGCCCAGGAGGATCCACAGATCATCAGAGCCCACTTTGGTTCCTTGCAAGCACTCACTGATTTGTTTTCATTCACTTTACCGACAGGTACTGTGTATCTGCGAGTCCAGGGAATGTGCTTGGAGGTGGTTTGATGAAAAACATAAGCCCCTTCACTTAGAAAGCCAACTGCTCAGTCTTGACCTAATGGCCCAGGAAAAGAAGGGTGTGAGGCCACCTGCAAATCCCTCGACAGGTACGCTTCTATGGTGCTTTTTTATAAAGTCACGATTCTCGGCAGATCATTTACGTACACCAAAATTCACCCCCGTGGGTGTCTACTTCCATGGATTTTGACAGACTCCTATTTCTGTGGAGCAACTGCCACGAGCAAAATAGAGAACACTTCTATCAGCCCCCAAGAAAGTTCCCTCGTGCCCCTGTTAGCCAATCTCTTCCTCTCCAACTCAGGTCCTGGCAACCACTGATCTTCCTCCTGATCCTACAGCTTCCTGCCCTTTCTAGAATGTCCTGTTCCCCGAACCATATGATATGTAGCCCTGAATTTGTTTTTTTCACTTATCAAAATGTATTCAGCACGCGTGGAGTTACCCTTCTAGGTAACTCGTGTCTTGTTATTGCTGAGCATGTGCCATTGTGCAGCCGAACCACACATATGGACATTTGAGTGGTTTCAAATTAGGGCCGATTATGGAAAAGGCCGCCATAAACATTCATGTACGTATACTGGGTGTGGTCGTATGCCTCATTTCCCTTGGCTAAAATCCTAGGAGGGGTAGTGCTGGGTCAGGGGGGAAAATGTGTATCTAACTAGACAGATGCCACACTGTATCACAAAATGGTTGTCCCATTTTTGCATCCTTGTCAAGACTTGATATTGTCAGAGTTTGGTAAAGCCATTCTAATAAGTTTGTGACAATATCTCATGATGCTTTTCATTCTATTTTCATAATAACTAACCATGTTGAACATCTTCTCATTGTTTACTTGCCACCTGTATACCTTTTCTGGCGAAGTACGAATCCACATCTTTGTCTGTTTTTTATCACTGATTATCATTACCATCACTATTGAGTTGTAAGAATTCTTTATATATTCTGGATACAAGCCCTCTCTCAGAGATGTGATCTGAAAACATTGTCTTCCAGTCTGTAGCTTGTTTTAGCTTTCCCTTGACAGTGTTTTTTAAAAGGTAAAAGATTTTAATGCTGATGAAGTCCGATGTATTGGTTTTTCGTTTATGATTTGTGCTTTTTGTGTTCTGCTAAGAGTATTTTTCCTACCTTGAAGGCACATAGATTTTCTCCAATATGTTCTAACTTCTGTTAGAAGTTTCATGGTGTAGGTCCTACATTTTGGTCTATGATCCGTTTCCAGTTAATTTGGGCTTGTGCTGTGAGATATGATTTGTGGTTTGTTTGCCTCAGGACGTCCAATTGACCAGCATCATTTACTGAGAAAACTATCCTTTCTGCACTGGATTGTCCTGGTCTCTGTCAAAAATCAACTGACAGGGGCGCCTGGGTGGCTCAGTGGTTAAGCATCTGCCTTCGGCTCAGGTCATGATCCCAGGGTTCTGGGATCAAGTCCCGCTCAGTGGAGACCCTGGATTCTCCCTCTCCCACTCCCCCTGCTTGTACTCTCTCTCTCTCTCTCTCTCTGCATCAAATAAATAAATAAAATCTTTAAAAAAAAATCGATTGACAGCTGGGTCTACTTCTTGACTGTCCTTTCTATTCCATTGGTCTAAATGTCTCTTTACACCAGCACCACACCACCTGGACTACTCACTGTAGTTTTACAACAAGCCCTGAAATCGGATAACGTGAGTAATCCAACTACGCTGTTCTTTTTCAAAAAGAATTGGCATTGGCCATTCTGGTTACTCTGCCACACAAATTTCAGAATCAGCTTGTCAGTTCATTACACCCACCCCCACCTGGAAAAAAAATTGCCTGTCAGGCCTTTGATTGGGATTCCATTAAATCTACAGGTCAGTTTCGAGGGAACGAGGCCTCTTAGCACTGTGGAGTCTTCCAATCCATGGACACAATCTTGCCCTTCATTTATTTATTTCTTCTGTGGTTTCTCTCACCAAGGTGCTTTGTGGTTTTCAGCACACCAAGTCTTGCACACGTTTTGTTAAATGTCTACCTAGGTACTTCTACACCTAAGTATGATTTGGGTGTTATTTTAAATGTGTCTAGCTTTCTATATCTTAGACAAAAGCAAAACTCAGAAGTCTCATGAATCTTATTTTCTGGCCCATTTATGTGCCATTCTGACCTTTTCTTCCCACTTCCCTCCTACCTGACGAAAGGCTCTTTTTATTCCTGTTCACCTCACAGCAAAGGGCTGATATCAAGAAATCTTGATAATTGAAAATCAATAATTGATAATCTTGATAATTGAAATCTTGAGTCCTCCCAGCACATGCGTATCAAACGCTCTCAACTTTCAGCTCGTGCTAATTTGTGGTTCAATTTCCTGATCCTCACATCTGAACGCAGGAACATTTTGGCACCATCCCACTCCCCCACCCAAGGCTAAATCTGTGTTTAAAGACACTTGCCCCCTCCGATTCGGGCACAGAGATCTTTTTCCCTTTGTCCTTGCATCTGAACTCCATTGTTCACTGATGCGTGCATTCATTCAACCGTCTTCGCCAGTTGCTACACTAGAGAGCTCAGATCTCTCAGAGCCTCGGTGTTCCTGGATGTAATGGTGACCGTTGCTGGGAAGGTCCCAGACCAGAAGCACAGGTGACGTATGAAACACTCTTGATGTCTCCCTTTAGCTGAGACTTCACAGCTGCTGGACAACCCCTTTCAGAATGCCTGGAGGTTCCCTAGTGAACTCCCTCTAGCAGCTGTTCCAATGATGGAACCCACCTCAAACCCACCCTTCTACTCCCCCTCTCTCTTCCCTAGGGTAAATCAAGACTCATATGTGAGCATCCTCACCATCCTTCAGAACTGCCATTATCCTCTCAGCCCTACCCAAGCCCACTGAGCGGCCCGGGGAAGCACCAGGTTCCGGTCAGGACCATGGCCAGAAGCAACACCTGGGCGGGGCTAGGGGACAGCTAGGGTAGGGACAGCTGGCAGGGGCATGGGGCCCCGAAAGCTGGAACAACTCAAACTCTTTCAGGGAACACCATTGACCCAAACTGGGGAGCCCCTGCCCAGCAGGCTGGAGGGAGTAATTGGTGTTGCTCACCACGCCCTTGGCGAGAGCCACCAACCACCAACGTCAGAGCCCACAGATATCACTTGCTGAGAAGCAGCCACTTTGACTTCCCTCTCCCAGTTCCCTCTTCAGTCCTGTCCTGTGTTTACCTGTTCTCACCCTTCTAGACTCAAACCCCTGCTCTCAAGCCCCAACCTCTCTCTCACCGCTGACCCCTTTCACACTTGACCTTCTTTCCCCACCTTTCTTTGTCTTTGGACCATCCATCGCTCTCCGACACTTGCTGCTGAGGCTGTTCTCCCATTCTTAACATCTGATATCTTCTCAGTTGAGGACCTCACCCCTGTGCAGGGTCAGCGCCTCCCCTCGCCGGCGCAGGACACCTCCCAGGAACTGAGGGTGTGTGTCCTCGCACATGTGCACGTGCTGGGATTGCTTTAGGTCACCGGCAGGCAGCCACTGATGGGCTGCAGGATGGCAGGCCCAAAAGGAAGATCTGGACGAGAACACAGGAGCTGGGAGGCAGGGACCCCGGCACTGCGCCTGGCGCAAGTCATCACCTGAGACAGAGGCCGAGGGAACCTCATCTGCCACGTGGCTGCATCGGGACAGGTCGAGAGTCTGGCCGGAACCGGGAGGCTATCTCGCCTGCGCTTGGGGGTGAAGTGTGGGGATTGGAAGGCTGGGTGGGACAGAAACTGGAACTGCAGCAAAGAGTAAGCACGCAGGTTTTGGCTTCTTACA
The DNA here is from genome assembly GCA_028533885.1 of Nasua narica. Lineage (NCBI taxonomy): Eukaryota > Metazoa > Chordata > Mammalia > Carnivora > Procyonidae > Nasua > Nasua narica. Next base: position 99,732,597 of record CM052802.1, read on the forward strand.
GACCCGTGCTTAATGTCAGCTCTGGTAATTACCAGGGGTAGCTGGCAATTTTCCAAAACTCACCAAGCGAGTTCTTAACTCAGGCTGGCTTCACTATCTGGGTATATAAAGCTAGGGCACACTGAGTGCCAAAGAAGGAAGGAAGGAAGGAAGGAAGGAAGGAAGGAAGGAAGGAAGGAAGGAAGGAAGGAAGGAAGGAAGGAAGGAAGGAAAGAAAAGGGCTATTAATATTATTTTCTTTCTTCCATATATTTCTTTCTAAAACCTTCCGTTCATCCAGAATTCCAGTTTCCAGTTTCAAGATGACTACTTCCCCTGCATGCTGTCCATCTGTCTGTCTATGTTCTTCCCTTGGACGATCCCCAGGAACTGCTTTCTCACCCATCCCCTCTCCTCCAGTGTCTCCGTGCTACCCCCGCACCCCTTTCCCTCCGTGTTTACCTAGCTGCAGTCTCCGCTGTGCAGAAAACCCCGCACTCGTCTCTGCTTCCCTATCACTATCTCTATCCCTTTTATTTTCATGCACTTATTTTATGTTTTACTTTTTTACTTTTTAGGGACGGCTTTGTTATTCATGCTCTTCAACTGCTCATTTGAGTCTCATCACTAGAAGCCACGAAAGGCCCCTCCCAGCCCTCCTGGCCGGGCTCTTCTGCTGCCTTGATACCCTTGACCAGGCTCTCGACTCCTGCCCCCACCCCATGCTCCGTGCTGTCCCTGCTCGGTCCGGCTCTGTCCCCGGGAGGCTGTCCCTCTGGATTTTATTGCCCTGGCTCCTGAATCCCCACTTTTTGGGGGGGGGTCTAGCCAGAGGGAGCTACTGGCAGCGGGCTGGCGGTTAGGAGGAGAAATAAGCTGGGATATTTACTTCCCGCTTCTCCCTCCATGTCTGCCGTGGCTCAGGCAGTGGCTGCTTTCCTCTGTGGCCACAGATCTGATTGGTGGTGCCTCTTCCACAGTTCCAGCTCTCTGTCGGCTCCAGGAATAATTCTCTCTTCTGCTCTTTCCAAGTGAGGGTGTTCACAGCTCCCTGTCTTTGGATGCGTCACCTTCCCTTGGTCAGCCTCTCATCCTTGCCCACGAACCCTGATAAAATGATCGGCAATTGAACGCTTTTGTGTGTGCCCACCTGTTCCCGGAAGGGAACTTGTTCGGTAACTATCTACCGCCTGCCCAGCACTCCTTTCACTCTTACAGGGGGAATGGGAGAGCCTCGAACCCTCTTCCCAGGGGCACATTCATTTATCCCACTTATCTTCCAAGCTCCTACCCTATGCCAGGCACCATGTAGGTGCTAGGAAGGTGCTATAAATAAAGGAAACACGACCTCTCTCTGCTGCCAGATGTGGAATTGATACCGATACTGTAAATCGGTATCTAATCTAATGCCCTGGGTTCAGGGAGTGAAGGGAGATCCTCAAACGAGTCATCAGAGAGAGTTTGGGGCATTCCCGGTCATCTCAGCCAGAAAGGCACATTTGAGCTTCTGCTCGGAGTGTGAGTCGAGAAATCAGGATGCCCACCAGGGTAGAAATGGGGGCCCAGGCTTGAACCACAGAGATCAGCCAATAGAAGATTGGGCTTGTCATGGCCAGAAGCATTATGCCCTAAAAACAAAAGAGGGTTATTGGACATTTGCAGTCTGATGAAAAGAAAGAAAACAGTTCCTCCAGAGAGGGGCTGATTCCCATCCCCAGCACTGAGTGGACCCCACAGGGTGGCACCATGTCCCTGTCCTACTCTGGCCTGAGCCAGGTCACGAGTCCGTCTGTCTACCCCCAGAGTGGGTTGGGCAATCAGGAGTCAACAAGGAAATAAATCCTGAGACCAACGTGCAGCTAGCACAGCCCTTCCTGACATTATCTGACCATGCAACCCTTTTGAAAGTATTCTAAATTTTGAGACATCCGCAGGAGCTCTGGAGTTATCATTTGTGCCAGGGTTAGAGTAGAAACTAAAAACCATCCTCAAGACAAATTAGTTGCTGCAAAATTTGGCAATTTTCCAAAACACGCCAAGCAGAATTTTTATGATCACAATATAGAAAAATCAGATACTTTTTCAAGACCTGGTTTCCAAATTACAGCAAGATAAGACAAGGCTTAGCAACATACACCAACGCTTAGATGGTTTACACCAGTGATGTCAACAATTACTTGGTAAATACTTCTCATGCCCTTGAAGCGGCACACCTGCAAAAGCCCTTAGGCAATTCCTCCCCAGGATCACCTGCTGCACTTATGTAGTGCCTAGATTCAAAGGGAGATTTTTGTCTATTATAATAACTGTATGTGTTCCGCATTTTAGACATCTTTCAAAAAACTGTGTTCAATTAACTTTTATGTGAAAAATACATAAAAATGCCCTCTAAAAAGGTAAAAGTTACCCATAGTTCTACCACTCAAAATACACAAGCATTTATTGAGTACTTACTATGTGTGAGGTAGGCAATATTATTGTTCCAGGTAACTGAGATCCGAGAAGTTAAATAACTTGCCCGAGGCCACACAGCTAGCCCAGGTGGAAGTTAGGTTTAGATCTGAGCAATGCGGTTCAAGAGGCAGCCCTCCTAATCTTACTGAATGGAATTTTCCTCCATTCCTCTAACCCATTCTCCAGAGAGCATCGCTACTGATATTTTGATGTTTGTCCATCTAGCCTTTTTGCTATGGCCACACGCAGAGACACAAACATAAAGGAGCTCATGCTGGACATATTATTTCGTGGCTTGTGTTTTTCATTTAATATATCTAGAACACTTTCCATTTCGACAGATATCTACATAACATTCCTTGGTGTGAATATAGCATAATTTCTTTAATCAGCCTTCCATTATTGGATATTAAAAGAGTTTCTTTTTTTTAAGATTATTTATTTATTTATTTGACAGAGAGAGAGAGATCACAAGGCAGAGAGGCAGGCAGAGAGAGAGGGGGAAGCAGGCTCCCCGCTGAGCAGAGAGCCCGATGTGGGGCTCGATCCCAGGACCCTGAGATCATGACCCGAGCCGAAGGCAGAGGTTAAAGCCACCCAGGCGCCCTGATATTAAAAGAGTTTCTAAGAGTTAATTCTTGCAACTTGTAATAAGCATAACTTACTCTTCCTTACATTAAAATATTTGGAGAAAATATATTACTAGTATAGATTATTTTCACGTGACACTTACTCATGTCTCTTAAAACACTATCGTTTGTGGAGCACTGGGAAGCGAATCTAGGTACTTCACTAGCTTCAGTAAGCTGCAGCTTGCCACCCCCTTCTTCTGCGCGCCAGGTCACGTCGCTGAACCTGCCGTCACTCACCCTCCCACCCCACGTCACCGGATCGTCCCCCAAACGCAAGTATCTCAGCCTAGAACACAAGACCTAAAACAGCAGGTAACAGAGAGCTATGGGAGGATCCAGACTTGTCTCCAGCTCAGATCCAGCTTTTTGACTTCTGAGTCTCCCGAAGCTGCGCGCTCTGTCGAAGAGGACGACCATTCCCGATAGAGGAGAGGACCGTTCCTCGGTCAAGGGGAGTCTTTGGGCTGAGGAGACATGACTTCTTCAGTGAAGACATGAATGACCACCAGTGGGCAGGCAAACTATTAAGGAGATGGGAAAAATTGGGTCAAAGAGAGACTGACGGTGGGGGGCAGGGGTGAGTCAGATGGGAACTGCCAGCTGTTGGCAGCAGGATAAAGGGGGACTCCTGCGTTTCCTTGAAGGACACAGTCTCAGATTGTTTGGATGACTTTTTGTTGGTGTCAGCCTGGGTTTCCTTGAATGAAGCTCCTTGAGAGCTGAGACTTTCACCAAGTCCCCGCTGAGTACTTGTTATGCATGTGACCCCCACAGTAGGTGGGAAAAAGGACTTCTTTCTTTGGGGGTTTTGCTTGTTTGTTTGTTTATTTGTTTTGTTTTTTACCTAGGTCTTTTTCTAACTTCAGTACCTACTCTCAGGGGTCAAGAAGTAAATCTTTTTCTTTTCTTGTGGTTGAACAATTTTTGTTTTTGTTGGAAATTTTGATTATCTTATTTCTTTTTTTTATCATGCAATGTTAGTCCCCATACAGTACATCATTCGTTTTTGATGCAGTGTTCCATGTTTAATTGTTTGCATAAAACACTCAGTGCTGGGCGCCTGGGTGGCTCAGTTGGTTAAGCAACTGCCTTCCGCTCAGGTCATGATCCTGGAGTCCTGGGATCGAGTCCCACATCGGGCTCCCGGCTCCACGGGGAGTCTGCTTCTCCCTCTGACCTTCTCCCCTCTCATGCTCTCTCTCACTGTCTCTATCTCAAATAAATAAATAAGATCTTAAAAAAAAACAACAACAACACTCAGTGCTCCACGCAATCTGTGCCCTCCTTAGTACACGTCACGGGGCTCACTCATCCCCCCCCCTCCCAAAATCCTCTGTTTGATTCCCAGAGTCCATAGTCTCTCATAGTTCGTTTCCCCTTCTGATCTGCCCCCCTCCATTTTCCCCTTCCTTCTTCTAATGTCCTCCATGCTATTCCTTATGTTCCACAAATAAGTGAAACCATATGATAATTGTCTTTCTCTATTTGACTTCAGTGAAAAAAAGGACTTGTTTTTAGAAATCCAGTAAGGATTCCTGGGAGAAAGGAGGTAGTAGAAGAGGAGAGGCAGGAGAAGAGGCAGTAGCAGGTAAGAAAGACAAGGCAAGCCAAATTTTTGACCCTTGAGAAGCTGCATTAGGATTAGAATTTACGGATGTGAGGGCGATCTGGCTGCGACATCTGTCACCCCATTGATCGCCAGGGTTGATTCGGCTGATCTGGCTGGCTAGGCGGGTGTCCCCTTCCTCCCTCACCGCTCCATGTGCATCCCTCCCGAAGCTGCGCACTCGGTCGAAGAGGACGACCTTTCCCGATAGAGGAGAGGACCGTTCTTCGGTCAAGGGTATACGAGTAGTTGAGCTCCCCTGCTAGAACCTCCAAACAAGCTCTCAAGGATTAGAATTTACATTAAGAACTTTTATTTCACCATGCCATCTGGATGACAAATGAGAGGAAGGAGAGAACACTGATGATTGCGTAAGAGGTTTTATGGGCCAGGCTTGGAGGGGCAAACTGTAACTCCCAGAGCCATCACTTGGCCACCTCTAACTGCAAGAAAGACTGGATTGTAATCATCTAGCTATGTTCTCAGGAGGAAATAATTTGGGGGACAACTACTTAAACTCTTTCAAGAGTCAAGACTTTGGGAAATTAGTTAACCTGTCTATGCCTCAATTTCCCCCATCTTTAAAAGGATAAGGGAATACTTTCCTTCTTGGGATGTTCGAGCCATTAATGTATATAGAAGAATGTGGCCCATGAGAAGCACCCCATAGTTGTCGGCTCACTAGCCTTAAGCACTGCGTCTCCAGCCTTGAGCAGTGGCTGGCCGTCAGCAGACCCCTACGTGTGCTGTGCAATGACTATGACTCCAGGTGCTCTAGTCTGAGTAAATCCTTTGGGTTTGGACAGCTCATGACGAAATTGACCCCTGGGATGGCTCGTGGTGCTGGAGCCAGGAAACCCGAGTTGAAAAGACCATGGTGAAGATGGGCCCCTTCGGTGGGTGTGCAGACTAAAATACAGACCAAGAGGCACTGTTGGGAGCCAGAACCATGGAGGACCAGAAGTCAAATGAGTCCATAAGTCAATACCAATGACCTTCTCAGAGCAAGGCCGGGTAGGGTGGGAGGTCAGGGTGCGGTGGTTGCCCAGCCTCTAGCAGTCAGATAAAGGGAGTTGGAAGGGCAGGGCAGAGACCTGAGGAGCTGAAGTGATGCTCAGAGCATCCTTCTCTCCACCTTCTTCAACTCGGGGTTGTTCCTGAGTGTCCGCATGCAACCACACACTGGGGATAGAACCACATCCTCGCACGGGGAGCCCGGGGTGTCACAAGACAAGTGCTTACCTTGCCTTCCTCCCTGAGGAAGACCTTTCCCTTGTACCCCAGCCTGCCAGACCTCAGATTGCCCGCCCTCCTCCTCTCCAACCCTTCTCCCTTTCTGGCCACGAAGCAGCCGGACCTTCGGGTCCCATCCTGTAGGCAAGTTGATGTTTCACTGTAATTGAGGGCAAGCTGAATAACAAAAAACATTCACAAACAAGCTGCTTGAGCAAGAGGTGGTAAATTCCCTGTCCTCGGAGAAAGTGAGGCAGACACTGCATGACTCACTGGATTTTGCGGTTGGACTCACTGGCAGTTGGAGTCGATGATCGTTAAAGGTTACCCTTGAGAAGTGATGAATCAGCAATTCAAGCAATCTTTCCCCTGATGTGGTGGCACCACACCCTCCGCCCCCATGGCCTGGAGTTTCCACGGTTCGGAGTCACTCCCTGAGGGTGCCTAATAAAGAAGGGGGCTCTGTCCCCATAATGACCCCATGCAAGTGCACTAGGGCAAAGCAGGAGGTAACCCTCAGCCCGCTCTGCTTGAGATGCAGCTAGCGGGATACACGAGAGCTTCCGTGGGAGGCAGAGGTACCCACACCAGCTCTGGCGGAGCTGCGGGGGCCACCGCGAGGAAGGAAACTCCTATGCCCCACCTTGACTGCCAAGGCCAAGGGTTAAGGAAGACCGCTGAGCAGCAGGCACTGCCCATGTCCTATCAGGATCATTTGCGAGAATCAAAATCAGAAGGTCAGGAAGGAGAGAAGGAGCTGGGGTGGAGAGAGAGAACTCTCCAGCCTGGCTTAGCGGCCCCTAGAGAGAGTTGCAGAGGGGCTGTCACGAGGAGTGTCACCGAAGAGGAACTTGCACAGCGTGTCGGAATTTCACAGGCCCTGGTCAGGAAGGAAGTGAGGATCACAGAGTGGGGAGAAGATTGGGTCACTTGGAGGCACTGGGATCCAGATCCTATATAACTGGATGCTGCTCTAGTAGCCCTCCTCCCAGACCCCGGGGAGGGGAGCAGGCAGCTGTCTAGAGACCCCTTCTATAGGCCCCAGAGCCTCCCATCACAGCCTTTACACCCAAAGCTTCTCCCCTCTGGAATGATAACGACTTTCCTTTCCTCCTTCCTCCTCATCCCCATTGTAGGAAGGGAGGACCTTTTGCTGGTTCAGGACCATCTTTCCCACGCCAAAGTCCCCCCACATCACTGGTAGAGCAGCCCTGTGCTTCATAGGTATCTGCTAAGTGCTCACTGCCCAGTGAAGTCTGTCCTTAGCTCTGGAGTTCCCTGTCCAGGACAGTCGACTTGGCAGGTTGGGGTCTGGTTCCAGTGATGCTGGCATATTCCACAGTCAGAAGGGGGTCAGGCATGGGCTTCAGTTTGGGCTGGGTATTGACGTAGATGGAGTCCTCGGGGCCGAACTGATTCAGGTGGGTAATTGAGGCATAGCAGACGGCCCCAGTGTCCTCGTCGGAGCCCATCTGATGATTGGAGCCCTAGGAATCAAAGAAGACAGATGTTGATTACACAGATCATAGTTGGGAGTGGTCCGTGGCCGCCGGGGCTGCCCAGAGCTGGGTGGAGGACAGACACGAGGATAAGGTGTGGAACAGAGTATGGACCCTGCAGAGCCTCTGGGAATGGCTAAAGGCAGCAGAGTCGCCATCACTGAAGATGTTTATGAATAGGCTAAGGAAGACGACACAGGATGTGATCCATGGACCAACAACACTGGCATCACCTGGCAGCTTGATAAAATCTCAGGCTCCACCTCAGCTCTAGGAAGGCAGTCTCTGGGGAAGGGGCCCAGGAAATTCTGTCTGAACAAGTTCTCCAGGCGACTTTTGTGCACACTCAAGTTTGAAGAGCACTGAGCTAGAGGAGCTCTTGGTAGGAATCCCATTTATAGAGCTGATCCCAGCATTACAGAGGGTTGAACCAGATGAAGTTAGATCCTCCCGATCCTGCAATTCTGTATTTCAAGAGTCTTAGGTCTTTAGACAAGACAGACAAACCCACCAGCAACAGCCGGGTCCCCAACTCCCCATGAGAGAGCACTTAGGCAGCCATGTTTTTACCATGTGACCCCCGCCCCCTCAGCTGACTGGACTGGTGGCAGCCACGCCATGAGAGGGGCCCCCCATTAACAGTTGACTCCTGTGGGGGTGAAGATCAAAAGCTGGGGCAGTCAACTTCTCTTTCTCTCTAAGTGATTTGAATTGGGAAGGATGGGGCCAAGGGTATGTGTAGATGAGGCAACACGAGCGTGAGGAGGGACGAGTGAGCCCAGGTCCAGAGTGAACAGAAACTGCAAGTAAATACAAGTTGGGAAGCTGAAACAACAACAACAACAACAACAACAAACAAAACAAACACTGACAAACAAGATACCCAGGAAAGCTGGGATTCCCTCTGCCCCAGGGAGACGTCCTTCCTATGCACGGTGCTCTGCTCCTTCCGGGCTGAGATGTTACAGATGTGGTGGGCTTTGTCCTCACCTGTGAAGAGAAGAGTCCAGTTTGGACTGACGATCTCTCCCCAGGTCCCATTCCTCTGGGAAGGCAGGGGTGCTGGAGGTCCCCGCTGGGCCGAGGGACTGGGGCGGGTTCTGGAAATCCCACCCGGGCAGTCCCCCGGTTTACTGGTGGCCAGCATAGAGGGTCCAGGGATCAGACATTGGTGCCAAGGAGCAAATCAGACTGGCGCCATGCAGCAAATTTGCATAAAACTGGTAAAGCTAAGTCAAGGCCAGTCACTGAAAGTTCCAAATTTAAACATCCATTAAAGTATAACCTACTTGCTGGTGAAGTTATCTATAATGCCTTTCAAAATTTTGGACCAGGAACCACAATGAGAAACATTTTATCTTATTCCCACTCTGTCTCTCTCTCTCTCTCTCTCTCTCCCCCCTCAAAATAAAAGTCCAGTGAAAAAATATTTATCCTTCCAATATGCAAAGCATTGTGACGTTTTGCTTTTCTGCTTTATTTTTATGAAAATAGTAATGTGACCCACTAAATTGACTTTACATAGTTTGAAAAATACGTGTATAAAATCTTACAACCCATGACTACTTTAGGATTTTGACAGCTTGAAAAATTAAAATCATTGAGGTCCAACATAGCGCTGACCCGCTGCCACATCTCAAAGTTGTCACCAGACACATCACTGGATTATATGGTTAGTAAATATGCAGCACATATGTGCTGCACAAACCAAACAACAAAAAACAAGGCAGGAATCACCAAAAGGCGCTAATCTGATAAGCCTTGCACAAAATGCTGGTAATTTTACATGTGATTAATGCTTAAAAAAAAAACACCTTGGAAGACTAAAAAATCCTATGATGCTTTTAGGAAGACAAAATTTTATTTATTTGTTTGTTTATTTTAAAGATTTTGTTTATTTATTTGACAGATGGAGAGAGATCACAAGTAGGCAGAGAGGCAGGCAGAGAGAGAGGGGGAAGCAGGCTCCCCGCCGAGCAATGAGACCAATGCGGGGCTCGATCCCAGGACCCTGAGATCATGGCCCAAGCCGAAGGCAGACGCTTAACTGAGTTAACCACCCAGGTGCCCTTAGGAAGACAAAATTTTAAAACAATAGGGACAATTTAAAAAAATTCTATTGTGGTGCCTGGGTAGCTCAGTCGGTTAAGCATCTGCCTTTGGCTCAGGTCATGATCCCAGGGTCCTAGGATCGAGCCCCCCTCGGGCTCTCTGCTCAGCAGGGAGCCTGCCTCTCCCTCTGCCTGCCACTCCCTCTGCTTATGTACTTGGTCTCGCGATTTCTCTCTCTCTCTGTCAAATAAATAAATAAAATCTTAAAACATAAAATCTTAAAACACACAATACCGTTGACCAGAAGGTTTCTAAATAAATTTGTTTAAAAATCCTTATCTATAAGAAGATGGCAAAATAGGGGCACCTGGGTGGCTCAGGGGGTTAAAGCCTCTGCCTTCGGCTCAGGTCATGATCTCAGGGTCCTGGGATCGAACTCCGCATCGGACTCTCTGCTCAGCAGGGAGCCTGCTTCCCCCTCTCTCTCTGCCTGCCTCTCTGCCTGCTTGTGATCTCTCTCTCTGTCCAATAAATAAATAAAATCTTTAAAAAAAAAAAAGAAGAAGATGGCAAAATATACGTTCCCAAATGGATACTAGAATACCCAGTTTTCGGCGAATAAGGCTTGGAGGGGGCTGACCTTGAGCCTCTGAAGAGAATGATCCCGCCTGCTGCTCTGACAAAGCAAGAGAACCCAGGGATCCTGACCACTTCACCACACCAGCCTCAGTTTCCCTGTTGGTAAAATGGGCATGAGAGGCCCAGTCTTCAGGCTCGCAGGCACGGGGACATGGTGGCTGAGCCCTCGGTGGTCCGCTCGGAGCCAGCACTGGGGGTTTACCTTTCGCGGCGCTTCTGCGGGCTTTCCTCAAGTACAGGATCACGAGGAGGGCGAGCATCAGCACCAGCAGGGCACCTGCCGTCACGCTGGGAACGATGAGCTGCCAGTTGCCTCGGGGGCTTTGGAATAACGAACGACCAGCCAGGTGAGGCAAGTGGGAGCCAACCTTCTGCCCAGAAGCCATCCCTCTCCCCACGCGGGAGGTCGTGACCGCCGCTCCCGCTGAGCTGGCCACTGTCCAGGGCTCTGCCCTGCAAGCCATGCACGTCCAGCCACGTCTGGGCTTGTTTCCTCCTCTGGGAGACGGGACCGCCTTTGCTCCTTTTCCCTTGCTGGCTGCTGGTCCCCGAACTTGACTCTTGTTGCAGGGTCTGTACTCACCCCTCCTATAGCCTGCTCTTAACTATTCTTGGGCCCGGTTCCTCATCCCTGCCGGTGAGACGCACTCAGCTCCCACGGTACCCCGTGACCAACAGTGCTGCCACATAAGAAACCCCTTTGAACAGGACCTGTCCTGGGCCCAAGGCAGAACACTGAGGTAGGCTTCCTTACACCACAGCAGGCTCCCAGGGAAGGCGTCTGGGGTGTCAAGGGTCGAACCCTAAGCCCGGGAGGCGGCAACTGTAAGGACCCCTCTCTGCTCCGTGACCAGCACCACGAAGCCTCTGTGCGTGATGCCTCGAAGCCACGAACCAGGCTGTGTGAGAACCCTGGGCTCCCATCGCGGTGATGGGGGCGGAGGGAGAGGGCAGGGGAGGGGAGGGTGGAGGCCGGAAGGGAAACAGCTGTCCGTCAGTCCCAGGGGCTGGGGCCTGGGAACCATCGAGCAGGAGGAGAGAAGGAATCAGGCCACGGACTGCAGTAACTACAGAGCGCACCCTTTCCCGGGAGCTCTGCAGCTTTGGGATAGAGAAAGGCTGAGGGGAGAGGGAAATGAGGCAGCTCTGCTCACGTGCCTGGCATTGGGCCAGGCTCAATCCCACCTCATCCTAACAACCTCTCTGTACAACGGTGGTTGCCAAGTGGGGGTGCCTGTGTCCCCCAATGGCAATGTCTGGGGACACTTGGGTTTTGTTGTCACAGCTGGGTGATCCCGGGGGGAGACTGGCGCTGCTGCTATCTAATGGGTAGAGGCCGGGGATGCTGCCGAAGATCCTACAGTGCACGGGACACCCCTCACACCAGCATCAATTGTGCCAAAGGTAAGCAGGCACCCGCTGGAATGTGAGGGTGTCATTGGCCCCATTCTGCAGATGAGAAAACCGAGGTTGAAAGAGGCGAAGCGACCTGGTGCAAATGGTGTGAGTCCCATTTCATCCCCTGAGAGCCAGGTAGCGGCGGGGACGCCGTGGGTGGGAGGAAGTGGAGGGCAGGGAAGACGGGGAGGGAGTACCTGCCAGTGACAAGGCTGGTGGCAGAGGTCCAGGCTGTGGTCCCGCTGGTGCTCCTGGCAGTAGGCAGGGTTGAAGCTGTAAGAGATGACAAAGAGGGGAGCACTCCCATGTGTTGGCCCCACTTTCCGGCTCCCCACTGCTAGCCGTTGGCCCTGGGGAGGAGGAATCCACAGAGCCAAGTGCTCCAGTGCGAGGGCCTTTAAGTTAGGATCACACCGTCACTTGGATATATCGCAGTCCTTTCTGTTTTCATTGTTCTTGACCATGTATTGCACTCTCAACCTAAGAGGCGTCCCTCCCTCCTCCCCCCACATTTATCTCTTCTGGATCAATTCCTGCTCACTCATAAGGCCCAAGTGGTGTCACCTCCTCTGGGGAGTCCTCCAGGAGAAGCCATACCACTGCTTCCTCCAGCAACCTGGTCTCTCCCTTCCCTGGGCGGCCAACCAACACGCCCTTCCTACGGCCCACCATCCTAACCCTTCAGGGGAGTGGGGTCGGCAGGGGGCGCTGTGGGCTCCTCCAGGCCGGGAGAGCATCTCAAGGTGTTTGATTCCCCTTCCAGGGTGCAGCCCCTGCCCTACAGGGAGTGGACAGTGAGCCACAGTGGGGGGGGGGGGGCGGTGAAAGACCAAGCCGCTGACCAGGGTCCTCCCTCCGGGCGCCCAGCTCACCCGATGGCTGAGCAGGCTTGGCAGCTGGGCGCGGGTCTGGGAAGATGCCGGTCCAGCCCGGGGCCATCACAGGGAACCACAGGGGGCTTTGCAAGTGTGAGGTTTTCCGGGAGAACACCCAGGGCCTCCGTCAGGACTAGCGCCCAGCTTCCCACCTGAGGCTTGCGGTCTCTCGACTCTAAGGAGCTGGTCCGGGGTAAGGACACGGGCTCTCTGAGCCCTCGGCGGCTGTACCCCCTGTCTCGCCCCCAGCGTCCTGCGTCTGCCTCCCTAGCTGGTTGTCTCCTGTCCGTCTGCATTTCTTAACCCAGCAGCCACCTGCAGCTCAAGCTCTACCCTTTGAGAGAAGGCTGGGGGCCGGGAGCCGGGGTGCCCAGGGATGTCCCCATCAGCCAGTCCTGCTCAAGCCCGAGCAGGCTTTACCCTCATTACAAATCAGCGGATGAGTCTTGTTCGTATCAACAAAAACGTTCTGAGAAACGCACGTGCTGGGAAAGGGGGAACCAAGGGAGCCAGCGGGTCTGAGTTCTGGCGCCGGATCTGCCCTAACCAGCGGCGACCTTGGGCAGAGGGCGCCGCCACTGTGAGAGCCGTGAAGACAGTTATTCGGGAGTCCTTTCTGGCTCTAACATCTTGTGACTTAGGACGACTGAGAACCACGCAAAGAAGAGAAAGGACTCACCGCGAGAAACCACCAGATGGATGTTTCTGTGAATGAAGATCCTGGAGGGTGTGGAGGTCCCACATGAATAAGATCCAGAGTCTTCTACCCTGAGCTGGGTCATGGTGACGATGAAGTAGCCCCCCGGGACGTTATCCTCAATGGAGTTCCGAGGATTCCAGGGCAGCCCCCAGGGCCAGGAGGAGGTGGCTAGTGGGGTACAGGTGCTCACTGACACCCACCTGCACCAGATCTTCACGAGTCCTGAGCCTTTCAGGGACCCGTACGGGCACTTCACGAAGACGGACCCCCCCTCCAGCTGATGGAGCCACTCTGGCTTCTGGGCCCACGAGCCTGAAAGTACACTGGCACGTCAGGGAGCCGCTCCCCAGACCCCGTGGGGCTGGCAGGTGGGCACCCCGGTCCTCCCCCTGCCCTCCCCGTCACCTGCGGCCAGGAGCACCAGCAGGATCGGCGGCGGCAGGTGTGTGGCCTCCCGGGCCATGGGCCCTCTTCTGGAGCTGGGCTGGGAGCAGGGAAGCCCTCAGGAGAGGGAGCCAGAGCTGGAGATTCGGTCCAGCCACTCTCGCTTGTCCGGGAAGAAGAGGCCAAGTCCCGCAGCTGGGCAGAGGGCGGCTGGGAGGAGGGGAGGTCTTGGCCTGTAGGCCGGACCCTCGTGCTGCGGCTGCTACATGTAGCCCGTCTCAGAGCTGAGGCTCCAGGGGACTCGGAAGCTTCTGCAGGCTCTCTCGACCCCAGCCCCTTCCTCCTTGTTGGACTGGGGTCGGGGTGTAGAAAGCTGTGAAAGTCCAGGAAGAAGCTCTGATGAAACCAGAACCTATTTCTCCTTTTTTATCCTTCTCGCCTCTGTCCTACCACTTCCTCCCGGCCCCGAGTACGTCCTGCCCACTCAAGTAAAAGGCTCCGGCTGAAGATGAGTGACGGAGTTAGGGGACCCTTTGGAGGTGCCCGGTGGTCCGAGACTTCCTGCCCAGGCCCGTCTGGGAGCCGGGGAGCCCTGTGGGGACTGGAGGGGCAGAGGAGAAAGGAAAGGGAGAGTCATTTCCAGGAATGGAGTTGCGGGGAATGCCCCTGGCAAAGGAGGGAGAGAGAAGTTGGGGACATAATGGGGGGGTCTCTTCCTTCAGGTCACCCCAGCTCCCCAGCCCCCAGCCTGCCATAATCACTCCATAAGCTTTTGTCGAAAGACCACAGAAATCAAGCAAACATTTGAAGGAATAATTGTCATTAGAAGAGCTACTTTCATCACAGGCTCTTTACAACCAAGAAAGGAGAAAATCCTGTGAAAATGCAGCGTGGCGGTTCGGGTGTGCGGGGTGCAGACTCGGAGGCGGAGATTATTAGCACAGCAGGCCTAAATTCCGCGGGGACCAAGCCGGCAGGAGAAGGACAGGAAGCAGGGCAGGCCAGCAGGAAGCTCAGGCCAGGGCGTGAGGAGCTGGGGGGCCAGGAGTTTCCCCGCGATGCCAAGGGGATGATGGGGCTTCAGGGGTGGGGGTGGCGGGCCTCTCCGGGAGTGGCCTGGCCCTCGGCAGCTGGGGCAGCCCCCAAAGGGGGCTCTCACTACTCCTGGCAGCAGGGCAAGAAGTCCATCAGCCTGAAGGAGAAGCATCCCCGACTCAGTGCGACACGGCCATGTGGGAGAACTGTGACCCTGAGGCTTGCTCGCTGGCCTCCCCACGGGGGCCTGTGTGCCCCGTGGTGACGGACCGGCCTGCCACGGTCTGCAGAGCAGAGCCCCTCGGTGCTGGGTTTCTTCATGTGTCCTTGCCCTTGGTCACGGCAGGAAGCCCTTCACAGGTGTGTCCCATCGTCACAGCCCGCTGCTCAGGAAGCTTCGATGCCTCACCCACCAACGGCAGCGGCAGCCCTGGCCCGTCCGATACCCTCGGGTGTCCTGCACCTCCCTGCCCTCGTCTGCCTGGGGCTCTGCATCCTCCTGCAGCTCCAGGGAGAGGAGGAAGAGCGGGAGGGAGGAAATGAGGTGCTGAGACTTTGAGGACAATGTCCCAGAACACTGGAGGTCCAAAGAGGCCCCCGGGGCCCATCGGAGGTGGAGAGCAGGGGCAGGGGGTCTGGAGCCCTTTCTCAGCGCCTGTGTCCTTACTGTGGGGTTCGTGTGGGAGCAGGTCCGTGGGCGGGCACGCAGCGCAGGCTCCCTCCGTTGCAGGAGCCCCTCATCCGGGGCGAAGAGGGATGGCAGGTCTCCTCCCAGCTTCCCTGCCTAGCAGCAGGGCACAGCCACAGGCCTCTGCCAGGGTCCAGCGCCCGCCACCTGGGGCCAGACCGTGCGCCCCTCTGCCCTCCCTGGCCCCTTCCAGTTGAGGGCGAAACAGGGAAATGGGGTCCGAAGGTCTTCGGCACACACAAAGCCCACTGGAGCTGGAGGAGAGCTTGAGGGCCAGCAATCACGAGGCATTTACTCGGGTGTGTGAGGTTCGGGTGACTCCTCTTTATCCTGAAGGCAGTCTTGAGAGGTAGGCGTTAGTGTCCCCTCTCCCAAGAGAGGAAAATGAGAGCCGATAGGGTCAGTGACTTGCACAGAATTACAGATAGGTGGCCTCACTGGGCCCCTGTCCTGAGCCCTCTGCCGGCCTCTCCCGCAAGACCTCCTGCTCTCAGGCGAGGCGGGGCCTTCGGCGTGCTGTTGTAGGATCAGGAATGGAGGGCGGCTCTTAGGGAGCTATTTTCCCCCAGGGAAATTAAGCCCCCTCCTAGGTGTCTAACTAGTCCTAGGTGTCCCGGCCACCCTCTCCTGGTAGGGAGGGTGGGTTTCAGTGTGTGTGTGTGTGTGTGTGTGTGTGTGTGTGTGTGTGTCCTGGCACCAGGCTTGTCAGTTCCTCAATCTGAATCTCTCCTCTGTTGCCCTCTCCTGGACACGGGAAAGAGGTGCCTCCTCCCTGCTGTCCTCCAGGATTACCTCCTGCCCCTTCCCCTCTCTCCACATCCATTCTGGAATGGCCCCCCAGCTACCCATCAAGGCCAGGGCTGTGTCACTCGCCTGACTATGACGTTTGCTCTCTCACCTGGGAGGTCCCTGCCGCAGGGCAGAGAGTGGAGATGTCACACGGATCCCTAGGGGCTTATTCCAGGCGCTCAGGCTGGTAGAGCCCCTGCCCCAGGGGACGAAGCCAGCCCATATTCTGCAGTCCTCACCGTGGAAGAGGCCAAGGTTGAGCCAGGAGCCAGTGAAGCAGAGGCCAGACTCCTAAGGCCATTGGGCTCCATCCTCCCCACCCCTCCCCCACCCAGGAATTCCTCCAGGCTGTGCTTTGCTCTGAGCTGTCCTCCTCGCCTGGTCACAAGTAGCTCCAGTCTTCCCAGGGGACAACAAGTCCCGGGGGAAGGCGGGTGACCTACTCTTTCTCTGAGCCGTGGCCTCCCTTGCAGTGCACTCTGGAGGGCTCTCGTATCCTGCGGGAGCTCAGGCCTGGAGCTGGGAACCGGGGAGAGGGCCCTGCGTGCAGCCTCGGCACACAGTCTGGGCACAGGCTGGGCCTGCCGCCAAGCGGCTCTGGGCAGCCTGGTCTCGGCTCTCCCTGGAGGGCTGGCCGACAGGGAGCCCCAGTGGGGGGTGGGCCCTGCTGGTTCCCAGGACCCTGACAGCAGCTGCGGTCAGGGCAGGACACATCCAGAGGCCCATCAGAGGGCGCAGGCCCCCGGAGTGGGGGACTTGGACCGTGCTGGGGTCCCCGGCAGCCAACACCCCTGTGGACCTCCAGCTCTCAGTCGCTGCTCCTTCCCCTTCACGGTGGGGTCCTTCAGACACTGGTTGCCTCTGGGACTCTTTCTCCCCCAAGCACATGGGGAAGCTCGAGGGGAGCAGAGGGAAGCTGAGGACACAGGGCTCCAGATGGGGAGAGGGCAGCCGCTCACCTGTCCGCTCCCCTCTGCTCCGTAGCAAGGGGTTCCGAGGCCCAGGGGACCGGAGGGCTCCGTCCGTCTGCGTACGGCACCCATAGGGCTTCCCCACCACCCGGCGGGGCCCCGGGGCTCTGTGGCTCTGAGCGCATTCTCCTCGGTGGCTTCCCTGGGGTTTCCTGCCTGCTACCCCCCCTCTGGGGACTGTCCCAGGTTCCCGGCAGCCCGAGGGGGCTGAGCGGGTGAAGAGCAGCCTCTGGTTCTGGGGAGGCCTGAGTCCAGCCCTGAGCGGGCTCTCCGCCCCCAGCCGGGTTCCAGTTCAGACAGGCCCCCATCTTCCACCCTCCAAAGGCCCCTCCAGGAGGAGCTCACGCCCTCCGCAGTTAAGTGGCGTCAGACCAGGCGGGCTTCCACGGAGGCTCCAGTTGTCCAAGTGGGTCCCTCCAGGGTCTAGCAGGATCATTGCACACCCTGTAGCCTGTGAGGACAAGGAGACAGATGCAGGGAGGCAGGGCTCCTGCTCTCTCCTCCTCCCGTGATCCTGGGCCAGTCCCTCCCTTCTTCTGGCTCTGCCCTCTGCTTCCTGCCGCCCCTCCCCGCCCTCCTCCCTCCTCCCTCGACCGGGTGCCTCGCCTGAGCAGCCCTTGTGGCTGAAGGCAGGTGACGAAGGTGACTGCATGCCACCTGGGGAGCAAGTGCAGTGTCAAGCCCCCGCGCTCTGCCCTCGGGAGGCCTGGATGGGGGTTGTACTCACTTCCCATGTGTCTCTTCTTCCAGAACCCATAGGCCACGATCAGCATCAGAGACACCAGGAGGAAGATCACCAACCCTGGGAGCACAATGGAATGCGAATCCTGGAGCCTGAGGGGACCGAACAGAGCGGGAGGAGGTGAGCACCCAGTTGCCCCCACCCTGCCCCACGTCCTTCGGCATGCCACGTGAGAAGAGCCCGGAGCAGGAGCAACCCTCACAGCCCCGGTGGGAGTGACTGCCTCCCTTCGTTGGGGACCCGGCTGGGGCAGCCGGAAGTGAGGAGCTCAGAGGTCAGGGGAAGACGTCCCAGGCGGAGGAGGGCACCTCTCCACTTTAGCGCCTCCCCTCCATTGTCCCCCCAAACCTGCTCATCACCGAGGATGAGGGCTCTGAGAGAGCCCCATCTGTGACAGAAGAAACTGAGAGTCTTGCTCTCCTCAAAGTGAGAGCCTCTCCTCACGGCCCTTCCCCCGCTTGTCCTCTGAAGCAGCTGCAGTAGGTGCACGGCCTGTGTCCCCTTGCACCAGCCCTCAGTACCTCCATCTACATTTTTTCCAGTCACTAGAGCCCTCTTCGCTACCCGGGGCAGGCAGCCCCCCACTGATGACCAGCACGAGTAGTGCTGGTGTGAGAGCAGGTGGTATTAATACCCCAGCTCCCTCGCCCGTCAGCTGGGAGTCTGGTCCTGGGCCCCAGAGCCTCCCGTGGGGCTGAGCTCCGCTGCCCACAGTGGTGGCCATCTTGACGAGGTTCTCCACCAACCCCTTCCCTGTCTCCCACCCCCCCTGCTCTTTCCAGTACTTCTGGTCCCAGAGGCTGCTCCTGGGGGAGCCCAAATTAAAGCATCCGCCATTTTCCACTTTCTACCTCCCACCCACATCCTTGTCCTGCCCCAACCTTCTCCTCTCCATCCACAGGCTCTCATGCTGACCCATCCCAACCGTCACTTCTCACTGCCCTCCTTTATGTCACCTCTCCCTCCTGGCGTCTGGCCTCCCACCACCTCCATTCGGCAGCAGGCCGGACCGCTTCCCGAAGAGGAAAGCTCTGCTACCACATCTGCACCTTGAGGTCCGTTCAGGCACCAGTGACTGTTGCGGGATCTGGTCAAGAGTCACCCAAGCCCGGGACCCACAGGTACCTGCTAGGGGATAATTTGTTGAGGAGAGGGCCGCCGGTGTGGCACATTCCCGCAGTGGGCGATCTGGTGCGCGGGGGCCCGGCCCTGGCCGAGAGGGATGCTGGGCCAGCGGAAGAGGCTCTGGCATCGCCCGGAGACACAGTCACCGTCTGGGACCCCACGGTCCTCCCGGGCCCTGTGGCAGAAGGGCCAGGGCTGGTGAAGCTGAAGTCTGTCACGGAGGTCAGTCTGATGGCCTCTGAGGTAGTGGGGGGCACGAGTCTGGTCAACGTGAGGAGGCCAGGCGTGAAAATCATCATGCTGGTGGTGAACGGGGCGTCAGGGCCCGAGGTGGGAGCTGGGCCCGATGTGACAACAATTCCACTCTTGAGGATACTGGCCAGCTGTCGAAGAGGAGTGCTCCTCTTGGTCGTGGAGGCTAAGGGGCCAGAGAGGGAAGAACGTTAGACTGAGTCGGGGGCCTCGCTGACGGGAACAGATCCCTGCCTCCCCGCCTTGACCTTGGACCCAGGATTCTACTCTGCTGTGTGACCAGACGTGGGGTTGTCGGGGAGAAGAAGGAGGCACAGTGAGGAAGGAAGAGACTCTCTCAGTTTCTTCAGCCTTCCCATCAGGCCAGCTCTCCTCCCCGTTCCCATCTCTCTAGTCGCTTCCAGACCCTCCTCATTCCTGCGGCGCCAAAGAAATTTCGTCACTAGGATGTTGAACGGGGACTTTTCCAGGTGTTTCAAAATTGGTAACGGGGGTCCAGAAATGAGGACGAGGAAGCATGGAAGGCCCACATTCCAAAGAACGCCTCCAGCAGCAGGGTCAGATGCCCGCCTCAGGAGCTTACGAAGAGACACCTGCTCCCATCATCCATCCCCTCAGCCTTTTACCTCCCATTTTCTAGAAGGCTGGCATTTGGATGGTGGAAGAGGAAGGGGTTGTAGGAAGCGTGAGGTCCGAACTGGGGCAGGGTGGTGGAGTCTGTCTCTGCAGAGAACAAGAGAATTGGAGAGAGGTCGGCGGGGGAGAGAGAGCACTGGCACAGGCTGCCGCATCCCATGACCGAGCATGACAAGGACACACTGCGGAGGGCTCAACGGCCACCATGGAAGGTACCCGCCTTTCTGGGCAAGGGAACCCACAGCAAGCGACATCAGTGAGAGTGACGATAAGGGACCTGACCTGGAGCCAGATCTCCCACATTATCCTACTCAGCAGTGGGGGGGGGGGGCCTCAAAGACCCTGCAGAGAACCCCCGTCTAGGTGTCTTGGGAGAGTCCGCATTTAGACGCCCACCTTACAGAGGGGCGCAAAGGGCTGGGGAGGAAAGAGTAACACCCAACAGAGAGAGAACTATGGCGGGCAGTGAAGTCACACAGTCACTCCCCTTTCTTCATTCCTGCCTCAGTGCACCAGGGGGTTGAGAGGAGAAGGCAGGACGAGGACACTGAGAAGAACCCCACCCTCCCCGCCTGCCGAGGTGAAAGAGAGGGAGTTAGGCAGCAGGCTACCCTCTTCCCTACTCTGGTGTGGTCTTCCAGAAGGAGTAGAAGAGCATATATTGCTAGAAGATTAGAGTCTTTAAATGGGCTGAGGATTTTTTATTTCCCAGTAACTGAAAAGGTCTGCAAAGTTGGAATCTCCCCGAATGGTCTTTTTAAAAGGTAGACCATGGGATTTGACAATGGTTGGGGGGGGCGGGATATGCAAAGAGAAAAACCGAAACCATTTCACGTTTGTATCCCTGCAAATTAAGACTTCAGTACACTTGATTTCAACTGTTCCTTGGGTCTAAAGCAGGACTGGAGAAGGGGAATGAGATTTGGCCCCACACCCTAGAGACAGCAGTTGCCCCGGCTCAGTCACAGCAGAGGGGAGGGGGGGCGGGTGGGTCAGGGGAGGGGGGGAGGGTAAATAACTCACGTCATCACCATTGGCTGTTTTTTTTCAGGTTCTCCCTCAAATGCGAGAGGACCTCAGGGCTTGACCCTTCTCTCTTTTTTTTTACACCGCTTCTCCATCCCCTTGATTTTTTTGAGATATTATTCACATTCCATATACCACACCCATTTGTAGCACCAAATTCAATGACCTTTAGTCTATTCACAGAGTCATGTAGCCACGACCACAGTCAATTTTAGAATATATGCATTATCGCCAAAAGAAATCCCCACCCTTTAGCTATTATTCTCTATCTCCCCTTCCATTCCCCCAATGCTAAGCAACAACGAATCCTCTTTCTGTCTGTATAGATTTCTCGAATCCCCTAGACTTTAAACTATCTTCATACAGGGGTGCTTGGGTGGCTCAGTCGGTTAAGCATCTGACTTTGGCTCAGGTCCTGATCTCAGGGCTGTGGGATGGAGCCCCTCATCCCTCTGGCTCCCTGCTCAGCGCTCCCTCTCCCTCTGCCCCTCCCCTCCCCCACTCATGCTCACGGTCTCTCTCTCTCTCAAATAAATCAAAAAAGATCTTTAAAAAAACAAATAAACTGGGGCAGCTGGGTGGCTCAGTCGGTTAAGCGTGTGCCTTCGGCTCAGGTCATGATCGCAGGGTCCTGGGATCGAGTCCCACATTCAGCTCCCTGCTCAGCAAGGAGCCTGCTTCTCCCTCTGCCTGCCGCTCCCCCTGCATGTGCTCTTGCGCTCTCTCTCTGACAAATAAATAAATTAAATTTTAAAAACGGAAACAAAAACAAACTATCTTCACAGAGATGCTCCATTTGCCCACCTGGGGTTCTAGCAGGTGCCTTCAACTTAACATGACAAAAGACAGCTCTCAATTTTTCTCCTCCAAACTAGCCTCCCTCCAGACTCACCCTAATGTATATGGTACCATCATGCACCTCGCTAATGGAATAGAACATCTGAGAGTCACTCTTGATTCCTCCCTTTTGTTCACCTCCTGCCCTTGCCTGCTCCAAAGTGTACAGGGTGGGCAGGAAGTGCGAACACCGCAGATTTGAACCACTCTCCCCGCCTCATGTCCTACTTGAAGACACTCGTTCTCAGCCGGAATACACACAGTGGCCTCTTGGCTCATCTCTCTCTCACCCTTCCACAATCCACCCTCCACCCGGGAGCCATCATAATCTTAAAGACAAGCCATAACACACCCCCGTAAACACTCCAACAGCTTCCTATTGTACTTAGAATAAAACCCGAACTTGACATAGACTTTAGGGCTGCTGTTTGACTCTCCCGACCTCATCTCCTGCCACTGTGCCCCACCCTCAATATGGGGCAGCAAGTACAAGCCCAGTTCTTTCTCACCCCACGCCCTTCGCACATGCAGTACTCCCTGCCTAGAATACGAAGCACCCACAGTTCAACAGGGCTAGAAAGCTCTTTTCACACAGGGCTCTGCTTGCTGTCTTCTGCTCAGGGAGGTCCTCTCTGGTCTCCAACACTTCAGTGGTTCCCCCACCACCACCGCCACCACTGAGTTACCTCCTAGTTTGTCACACTGCTTGATTTTCTTAAGAACATTTATTGTTATCTACAATTATTCTTCTGCTGATGTGCGATCGCCCGTCGTCTCTCGGACGGCAGGACTGCGTCTAGTCCCGGGCACAGATTCAGGACTCAGTGAACGTATATCGAACAGATCATGGAATAAAAACAAAGCCCTAAGTGTGAATCTTGCCTCTACCACTTGCTAGCTCTGTGACCCTGGACAAGGTCGATCCACAGAGGGCTTTTCAGATCTCATTTTCGTCATTGGCAGAGCGGGGGACAACAATGCCCGTGAGGATGTCGGTAAAGGAACCGTGAAAACCCGGTAGCACGACACTCCCACTGATGGATTCTTCTTCTCACTACATCTGCTGCGAGAGGAGCTCGGGGCAGGGAGGACACCCCTACCCTCCCAGGGCCGTGGCAGGCCTGCTCACCTGGAGACACTTCCAGCAGGAAGCCCATCAGGGGGTACAGGGTCCCGGAGCTGTTGCGCATGCACCAGTACCGGCCGGAGTCCTGGAGCCTGAGGGCCGCCATGGTGATCTTGACCACCTTGGCCTTGGCATCGTCCTGCAGCAGGTAGCGCGGCCCCTGCGCCCAGCCCCGGGCGAATCCAGGCTCACACCGCTTCTTCCTGATTTTGCACCATACCTTGCCCTCCACGTGGTTTTTGCGGCTCTTGTAGGAGCACTGCACAGACAGAGTCTCCCCTTCAAAGTGCTGCACTTTAGTGTACACGCTGTCGGCAGGGACACCTGGGGAGACACTGCTGGTGAGCGAGGTCTGGTGAGCGAGGGGGAAGGAGGCTTCTCGAAGGTCGGGGGTGGGGTGGGGGGTGGAGGGGAGAGGAGGTGGATACAGCCCTGCTGTCATGGAGCTCACAGTTCGGGGGAAAACACAGCCGTGCTCTGAAAGAACTGCCCCCATCGATAGGGGGGATGCACAGGCTCTTCTTCAAGCTGGCTCCCAGTCTGAGGGGGGAGACACAGGGCACTCCCTCGAGGAGCTTCCAGTCTTTTGGAGTAGACAGTAGGCCTGTCCTCTGCAAGTTCCCTAACTATGAGGAAGACAATAGTCCTGTGCCCTCGGGGAGTTCTAGGATGAAGATATAAGACTAGCCCTCAGGGAACTCCCAGTCTGACGGTGGTGACACCACACAGCCTTCACGGAGCCCCCAGGGCTAATGGAGGAAACTCTGCGCTTACACTCAGGGAGCTCCAACTGATACAGCCCCTTTTTTCATGGTATTTTCTAGCCCAATGGGAAGGTAATAGCCCCATCTTCAGGGTCTTGTGGGAAAGACCTAGGTCTTGTCCTCAGTGAGAGAGATACACAGACGTGAACAGAAGTCACAAAGTTACAAAATTCCAGAGCACAAACACTTAGCTAGATAAGAAAATCCAATAGTTGAAAAAATTAAGAGTAGTTTTTTATTTCACAAATAAGTTCATCATAGGTATCTCTTCAATAGCAAGTTGCCGCAGTTCATTTTTGGTGCTATTTCATTTTAAAACATTCTAGTTGCATAAAATCCAGAGAGTAAAAATGCCCAAACACGCAAATAAATTCCCAATGGAGTACAAACCGGAGAACTGTACACTCATTCACTGTTCGCCCACGGCGTGTTACAGTCTCCGCCTAGAAATAAGATGTGGTCTGTGCATTTCACAACCCACAGCTGGCGGGGAGAGAGTAGAACTGGGGTGGGGGTGGGGACTCGGGGGACAAGGAGAGGGACAAAGCTGTGATGGGTTCTCTCCACGCCACGCCCCACCCTAAGCTCAGCACTTACCCCTCTCATCCCCCGGAGCCTGCCATCGACACACACACACACACACACGCACGCACGCACGCACACGCATGCACGCACATTTCTCTCCAGCAGGACAGAGTGGAGAGCACACATTTTGGGGTCTAAATAATTATGGGTTTAAACCCTGATTCCCCATGGACTGTGTGATCAGACCCCGTAAGTCTCTGTTTCTTCATCTGTCTCGGGCTAGCTGTGGGAACTCGGCCCCCAACAGTGCCTGGGAGGGAGCCGGTGCTCCACGTGCTTCCCTTTCTCAAATGCAGGTTGCTCCGGACTTCTCCAGGGGAGCCCAGAGCTGGGACAGCCAAGGACCCCGCACAGGACAGGAGACGTCTGCTTGCTTCCAGCCCAGCTGCACGATAGCTGAGACTTGGGCTAAGGGCAGCACCCTCTCTGAGCATCCCTTTGTCCCCCACAAACCAAACAGAATGGCAGTGGGAGGTTTGGGGGACCCCAGAATTGCTCCATACTTCTGCCCTGGCAGAGGGAGGGGGCTGTCTAGGAGAAGGGCAGGATGGGGTGCCCTTGGAAAGGGTCTGTGTTCATTGGTGCCCACCTTCCACCCCTCTCACAGGCGGTGGCCAGAAGTGAACAGGAGACGGTAACTTGGTGGCCATGGCAGTAAGGAAGGCAGGATTGGGGTGAGAGAGGCCTTCAAGGATGGCTTCCCCTCAGGATGGGGGGATGGGGACAGAGGGTGGTGGCACAAGTCACTTAGCCAGTTAAAACACACACACGTGATGCAATGATTCTTGTAAGAACCAAACAAGGCTTTCTCGAGAAGGGAAGGAGCCTTTTTGTGTGAGCAAATTGAGTGTCTGTCAGTGGTCAGAGGTCCTGCCCAAGCCGGGCAGATGAAGGGGCCTGGCCAGAGAGGGCCCAGAGCTTTATCTTAGTTTGTGAGTCCTGTGTTAGCTTTGCCTGGGGCCGGATAGTGGGATGTGACCATCTTACTGGTTAGGAGCCACTAGGTCAGCCCCATCTCCTCCCCCTTCTCCTCCAACCCCACAAAGCATCAAACAAGATTATTGGGCAAGGAAAAGCAGGGAGGGAGAGTCCAGAAAAAGGCCATTCCCTCCCTCCTATGCCAGCTCCTCTCACCTGAGACTGGGCGCTGGACCCACGGCAGCCCCAGCAGCAGCAGCAGGAGGAAGGTGGGAGGCATGACTCCATCCAGCTGGGGACAGTCACAGGCCAGCAGGGGGCCGCGACACCTGGAATCCAGGGTTAGGGGCCCAAGCCAAAGCAGAATGTGCCACTTAGGTCTGCCAGGGAAGGACCTGGCCTTCTGAAAGTGCAGTTGCCCATTTAGGGAAGTGAGGAAGTTGTGGGACCCAGAGCGATCGGCAGACCGCAGGGCCCGCAGAGCAAACCGAGGGCGGTGCTGGCTGTGGTTCACGCCCTCTTCCCCGAAGCTTCAGGCAGGTGTGGCTGCTCCACCCAGTCTGGGGCCCCCCTGCAGCCAGGGCGGGGGGGGGGGCTCTCTGGGTCTGAAGACTTCCAATCCTCTCCTGGAAACTGGCCGGCGGGTGTGGCCTTTTAACCTGAGGCAGGGGATTGGTGTAGGGGGCCGGGGTGAGTTTTCTGGACCCTCAGCCCCAGACTCCCTGGGATCCCTGCGCTCAGAGACCCAGGGGTAGGGGCTGGGGGCTGGCGCAGGGTACCTCGGATCCTAGGTTTTCACCAACACACATTCGCAAGGAGTTTCTTGTCAACTCCATTCATTCATTTCACTCAGCCCTCGCTGATGCGCTCCTTCTGGTGCCCTCTTTTGCCAAGTTCCGGGCTGGTCAGAGCAGTCGCCCTCTCTCGCAATGGCAAAGAACCCCTTCTGAGCTCGCGGGCGATCTTATTTCTGTCACGGTTAGAGTGACAGGGGAAAAAGATACAAATTGTTAAGACTTAGCATAGTTTGGGCTCAGGGAGGGGTTTTTGTGCTGTCACACGTGGGGGCGCGCCACACACACACACACACACACACACACACACACACACAGAAGCTGTCTCTCCTTTTGACTACTCACTCGTCTCCTTATCTTTATCCCTCTCTTGCTTCTCTGACCATCCCGTCTAATCACCCTAATCACCAGCTCCGCCCCCCACCGGCGCCTCCCTCTTGCAGGCTCCCCTCCCCCGCTTCTCCAGAAGCCACGCCTCCAGCCCCTCGGCCCCCTGGCCTGGCCCCCGGCCGCATGCGCATGCCCACTCAACTTCCTCTCGCTCAACCCTATCTCGCCCAGACAGCCGCCTGGCTGCAGCCGAAATAACCCAGCATTTGGTCCAAGACCCCACCCTCCACTCAGTCTCGAGCTCTAAGAATCAGAAGGATAGAATTCCGACGTCCAGGAGCTGTATCATCTGCTCACTGGGGGCGAGGGGGCCTACAGGATTATGTGTCTCCCCCTACTCGCCTCTGCTTTCTTTTCCTTAGACAGAACTCACAGTAAAAAGTCTTCAGCTGAGCTTGAACTCGCAAATCCCAAACCAAAGAAGCTTGATCTTTGCTGACTCCAAAACTTTCAGTCTCCTAACTTACTCTCCGTTCATTCGTTCATTCATTCAATCGTTCGTCTCTATAGTCTTAAGCGAGGTGCCAAGCATGTGGAGTAGAGGAATGTCACTTCAGACCTCTCAGCTCCCAGAAGACTTGTTACACTTTCTTCATTCACCTTTCCTGTTTAATGGGTCTTCCCAATCCTCAGATGACTGCATTCAAAGGCTTTCTGCCCTCCCAACCCATGGTGTCTTCCTTCCTTCCTTTCCTCCATCCCAGCCCTTAAGTGGCTTCAAGGGGTGGGGGTTCATTTACCTCTTGTGGGGACTTATTGCCTGGAATCAGAGAACTGTGACGATAAAACCCAATTCTCATTCCACTGAGAGAGGAAGTATAAATTGGATTCAATGTTTCTTGAGGGAAATGTAGAAGGATTTATCAAAATCTCTAAAAATGTGTATACATTAGGCTTTTATGTACAAGATGTTTAACATGGTACTAGATTCCTTTTCTTTACGTTTATTTTCCCATCAAAAACTAGGATCTAATTTACATAGAGTAAAATTCCCCTTTTCACAAAGAAAACTCCAGATTCAATTTTTCTTCACCTCTTTAGTGAGCTGTACCAAATACTTAAGAAGAAATAACAATGATGTTACAGAAACTGTTGAAGGTAGAAAAGGAGACATATCCCACTTTGATTTGTGAAGTCAGAACGATTGTCCTTGACACTAAAACCTGACAAGGACATTACAGGAAAAGAAAAGTACAGATGTGCGTGCCTTATGCACATAGATAGAAACATTTCTCCCAAACAAAAACAAATCAAAACCATCAATGTATGTAGTAACATAAAACAATATGACCAAGTAGATTTTATCTCAGGAATGCTACCTATGTTCAACATTTGAAAACCAGTCAACCTAATTCACCCCATCACCGGAATACAGGACAATTGTGGGGTGATCTCAACAGATGCAGAAAAAAGAATTTCTACTACTCCCACCACCACCACCACCAATTCATAATTAAACACTCTCAGCAAAGCAGCAATGGAAGAGAATGTCCTGGCTTTAATAAGGGACAATTACCACAATCCTACCTCTAACATTGTATTTATGGCAAATACGTTGGCTGCATTTCCCTTAAGAATGTTCATAGACATAGATTCTGAGAGCTCAATGCCCTGGCCTTGCTAGGCGGTCAGTATTCTGAATATGACTCTGAGCTTTTCTTGTTTTATGGATGTGGTATCTTCTGTTCCCTAAAACATTTATCTTTCACTCACAGGCAATTATCCTGTTGGTTCAATGTGATTTTCTCTTAGGCTATGAATTTCCTCATGTATAGAGCAAACAGACTAATGGATCCCGGTTCTCGCATCTTATTTGTGGACAAAGCATTTTGGAATAATTGTCTTCTGCTCACATTTTGGGCTGCCAAGGCATCTGCTTTTGCCATGTTAAGTGCATCTGATTTTTTTTTTTTCTTTTTTAAACTTCTAGGAATTCCTCAGTTTCTGGTCTGCTGATTACGACCTTTCTTATTTTCAACTTAACAATTTATTTTGGAATAATTTAGCTTTTAACCTATTCAAGGTAGGAGGAGAGGAAAGCTGGTGAGATTCGTGTGTCCTCTTGCTCAGTTCCTCCTTACGCGTTTCAGTTCGAGGGCTTACGTTTGAGCACAGGAGAAAATACATAGGACTTGCAGGTAGTACAGAGGCAAGAAACAGAGGAGAGGTGAGGAAGTGAGGTAGGTGCCCAGCTGAAGGGGTGGTGAGAGAGGGCAGGAGTCCAGGGAGAGAAGGAGCAAGGCTGCGGCGAGGAAAGGTGCTACGGGGGGGGCTGGTCCCGGGAACAGAGTTGTTGATCAGATGCAAAGAAACCTTCCATGGCTGATCACCCTGGAGGAGCTAGGGGCTGGGTCTCAGAGTGCTCAGTACGGGGATGAAGGCTCAACACAGATGAATGGGAGCTCGAGGATTTCTCAAGAAGGCTTTCTTCGAAGGACCGTGGCGTGGGTGGTTAGGGGGAGCTCCCAATAGCTGCGCAGGGGCAGGAGATTAGCTACTCATCTTGGACCCACAAAGATGAAACCAAGAGTCCTGGGGCCCAGGTTGGTCTGACACAATCAGAAACCTCCATCACTGCTGTCCCTACGGTATCCTTATCACCCCGAGGAGGGAGGAGGAGGAGGAAATTCTAAATTGAGGTGAATCCTTTCCCTACCTTCTTCCTACCCTATCCTTCTTACTGATCTCCCCCTCTGCCTCCCTCTCTTCCTTTTACCTACTTCCAGGCACCCCTTCCTTTCCCCTAAAAGCCTGGCTCCAGATAGGTATAAGGCTCAGAGTTCAGTGGGGTCGCAGGGATAGAGCCAGGGGAGTAGGGACAATCCTACCAGGTCAGAAAGGATAGGGACATCAGGCTGAACCATCAGCAGGAGGCTACTGAAGCCAGAAAAGAAAAGCAGGTTTGCTGAGGCAATGGGAAGATGGGGGAAGTGGTAGGGAGAAGGCCCTAGAGTCAGAGCTAGGTAGACCAGGTGTGGGAGTTGCACAGAGGGGCCCAGGGAAAGCTCTCAGGAGCCATCAGTAGAGAGCCTGGGTTTTTGCCCTGTCTGTGCTCCTAAGTACTGGGGGACAGTTTTTAACTGGCCCCATTGGATCACTGAGCCTCATTTCCACACCTTCCACCCCATCACTCTCCCCCACCATTGCTACAGAAAACTCAGAATGCCCAAGAAGAGAACTGTGGGAAAAGAGAAGCCATTCCTCTATTCTTTTTTCTTTCTTTCTTTCTTTCTTTCTTTCTTTCTTTCTTTCTTTCTTTCTTTTAAAGAGAGAGCATGGACACAAGGGAAGTGGGGCGGGGAGGAGGAGAGTTGGGAAAGAATGAATCTTTTTTTTTAAAAAAGATTTTATTTATTTATTTGAC
Organism: Nasua narica; assembly: GCA_028533885.1. NCBI lineage: Eukaryota > Metazoa > Chordata > Mammalia > Carnivora > Procyonidae > Nasua > Nasua narica. Next base: position 99,762,090 of record CM052802.1, read on the forward strand.
AGAGAGAGAGAGAGATCACAAGTAGGCAGAGGGAGAGGGGGAAGCAGGCTCCCCACTGAGCAGAGAGCCCGATGCGGGGCTCGATCCCAGGACCCTGAGATCATGACCTGAGCCGAAGGCAGAGGCTTTAACCACCTGAGCCACCCAGGTGTCCCGGGAGAGAATGAATCTTAAGCGGGCTCCATGATTAGTGGGGAGCCTGGCTGGGGGCTCTATCTTCCAACCCTGAGATCATGACCTGAGCAGAAATCAAGAGTGGGACGCTCAACTGACTGAGCCACATAGGCGCCCCACCATTCTTCTATTCTTTCTCTCCATGCACTAGCTCTGCATGGTTGGGGGGCCGTGGAGTCCCTCCGGTCCCCAGGGCAGCTCAGGGACTCTACTCCCAGGCACGGTGGGTCAATGACGTGGATTGACCCTGGGAGGTTTTTGAGTGGGGAGCGGGGCGAGGATGGGGAAGAGGAGCTCAGCAGGGAGCATCCGAGGGGAAGGCAAGAGGACTGGGTCCACTGGGCCCAGGAAGCAGGGACGGGAGCTCAGCACTGGCTCCGTCTCTTCACTTCTCATTCTTCTCATTCCCTAAAGATGCTCCATCAACGTTGGTTGGAAGAACACTCGAGTGGGTGAAAGATGAAAAAGTCTTTCATTTTAACAACATGTGTGTAAAACGCAAAGAGGGGGAAAACATCCAATGTTGGAATAAACGGAGAAACAAAGCGGTAAAGTATTAACTATCGGTGATTCCATACTGATATTAGTAAGTGATGGAGTAAATTTATAGAAAAGTAGGGGAGAATAGACAAATCTGTACAGAACTCCAAAGAATTTATACGGATCCTCTGC
>CM052802.1:99763435-99793346 GCA_028533885.1 Nasua narica
TCTGGTGTCCAACTCCTGAACCACAACTCTATTGTGGTTACTGTTCTTTGTGTCCTGTTGAGGAAACACTTGCCTACTCCAAGGTCATATTTTGTTTTCTTCTAGAAGCTTTATTGCTTATACCTTTCATATTTAGGTCTATGATCCATTTTAGTCCATTTTGTGTTGGTGTGAGAGAAGGGTAAAAGCCTTTTTTTCCTCCCTCTAGGCGACTATCCAAAAGACCATCACCCTCTGTTGGGAAAACCAACCTTCCTCACTAAATTCCAGGGGCACCTGTGGGATAATCAGGTGAATACACATATGGATGTGTTTCTGAACCCTTGCTCTATTTGCTTTATGCCCCCTGGATATGTGATCTAGAAAAAAATCTTACATGGGTCCTCCAGGAAGATGACGGGGATGTTTACTTCAAACTGCTTTTCCTTTTTCTGGATCTCACTTGTTTATTTTTTTATAGTCAGCCACTGAAGCAGGTTAGGTGTCCATCACAAGGGGAGCAGAAAAGTAAAATTCAACACTTACATGGAACCATACATAGCAGGAAAAAAAATACCAAAGATTTAGATTTACATAGAGCAGCAAGGACAGTCTCAGAAGCAAAATAGAAGGATTGAATGAAATTTATAAAGAGTTACAATTTAAAAAAAAAAAAAGGTTAAACCACAACTTCCATACAGTTAAAAATTAAAGACTCTTTTAAACTTATGCTCATAAATTAATGGTAAATAAACCAGGCAAACGTTAAGACCTGTTAGAAAAGGAAGTCAAGAAGCATACATTTATACTGAGGAAAGGAATGTTAAAACAAAAGGCGTAGGAAAAGAAACCAGTCTGGGATTTATTTACTGCCACAGCAGGGGGCAGGACAAAATCTGTGTGGCTATAATTTACCTGCAACTTACAAAACTATAACACAGCTCCCCCAGAATCAGAAGCAGAGAACACAAGGAAGAGTGTGCTGGAGACAAAGCAGTTTTCCACAAGTGCACTTTTTTATACAATAGAATGAAATGTGTATAAAACAAAGCACATAAAATCAATTCTACACATTTTCAATGATCTACACAGATAAAAATAAACATATGGACAGTGGACAGTATATTGAATGGACACATATTAGGGGCGCCTGGGTGGCTCAGTGCGTTAAGCCTCTGCCTTTGGCTCAGGTCATGATCTCAGGGTCCTGGGATCGAGCCCCCGCATCAGGCTCTCTGCTCAGCAGGGAGTCTGCTTCCCCCACCCCCTGCCTGCCTCTCTGCCTACTTGTGATCTCTGTCAAATAAGTAAATAAAATCTTAAAGAAAAAAAGGGCACACATTACATATATTAAGAGGATGCAAGTGGGGAGGGAGCATAATGGATGGGTGAAGATGAGAAACACAACAAGCACATTAAACCAAGTGCGTGGTAAAGTATTTCCACAGGTCACTGTGTGCCAAGGGATAAAGAGTACAGCAACCCACTTTTGAGCACTTAAAGATCTTAAATTAAAAAAAAAAAAAAAGCAGAAACAAAGCATGTTTGCATTGTTTGCAATTGGCTTTCTCTTCCATCCTGTAGGCGGATGTTACTTCCTAACATCAATGAGAGGATATAGGTACAGCCTGGGACAGGGACTGGTTTATCCAAAATCACACAGTTGTGTAGGAGCGGGATATTTAAGTAGGAGGAAGGACTGAGTGGGGAGCCTGGGTACAGGAGATGGGTCAGGACACTTGGAGACTTGGGAGGAAGATTTACTCAATAGACTAGCCTCTTCCCCCTCTCTCTCTGCCTGCCTCTCTGCCTGCTTGTGATCTCTCTCTCTGTCAAATAAATAAATAAAATCTTAAAAAAAAAAACAGGCTAGCCTCATCCTGCAAAGGTGACATTCTCTACCCAACCATGCAGAGGAGGTAGAATGAAAGGGTTGCTTCCCTTCAAAGCCCCAAAGAGGAGCCTGGTCCTCCAAGATCAGCCCCTACCCAAAAAGACCTCCCCTTGGTTCCAAACGTAATCAGTTCTGATTTTATGAGGTTTTGAAAAGTTTCCTTATAGAATGCTAAACCGGAACTATTTTCACTGACGTGACTGCCAAGGAACCTGAATTTTCCAAATGTCACTGAGTAATTAACGATCATGTGGGTGTCCCAGGCGTAGATTGAAGTAGAGTGCTGGAAAATAGGAGTCATTTTCTTAAGCACAGAGATTTTTGAGAAAAGTACCATAGATTTTGGAATAGGAAAAAATGGGAATTCTCTGTTTGTGTCTTCTTATGCAACATGCAACAGGATGAAGTTTTAGAATATAAATGAGGTTCGGTGGGAGTGGAGTCCGGAGTCAATGACCAAGAAAGAATTCTTGAGATGTCTTTGGTGCAAAATGGTGGCTTATTAAAGCACGGGGACCAGACCCTTGGGCAGAAAGAGCTACAGTACTGGGGCTGTGACAGGAGGCTGATTATAGACTAGGGGGTTGGGGAGATATGGAAAAAGGGAGGTTTTAATAGAACTTTCATATGCTAAAGAGGACCTACAAGATCCAAGATGCAAGTCCTACAAGAGGGCTTGCCATTGTCAGGTTAAGACTGTTTTTCCCCTCTAGCGAGGTATTAACATTAACATAGTTGCGAGATTCCTAAAGAATGTCACTTATGGCCCACCCAGGAGTGGGGGTGGGGGAAGGTTGCAGGGGGTCCGCTCCCTGCATCCTCCGTCCTCTGCCAGCCTTCAGTTCCCTCATCACAACACATAAGAATGTCCAATATATTGTTTTTGGTAAGCAGGAACTTTTATTATAACAATTTTTAATAGACGAAGGGGTGTATTTGTCGTAACACAACAAAGAATGTTTGTTTGTACTTGTCCTTCACTGACAGTAAAAAAAAAAAAAAAAAAAGCAAAACAAAACAAAGACCTTTCAAATTTGGGCTGTTTTCATCTCCGTTTTGGCTGAGATTTTTTGGGGGCAGAGGCCGTAGACCACTCCTCCCTTCTTCTCATGGGCCTTTCTGTACAGTAAAAGGTCCGCGCAATCCTTTCTCAGACTAGGGTCCCAGATGTGATTTAGACCCCCACCGATCAAATGCATTTGTGCGAGACTTAAGTTCGGAAGAAAGGCATCCCTTTTGCTGGTGTGGATTGCGGCCGAGGTGGGACGAGGCTGGAACCAGCAGCTAGGCTGGCAGCTTCCTGATTTGGGAAGTTCTCTGACTCTTCGGGGTCCTGTGATGGGAGCAGTGGCCCCTTCAGCAGCCCCTCCCTGAGTGTCGCTTGGAGACTCATTCCCAGTGGCTCCCGGTGTTTGGTTAATCAGATCTCCTGATCCGATTCTGGAAATCATTTACTATTCTAGTTTTTAAAAATCCCTTCCTACATAAAATTGGCAGATTGGATCTAGCTGTCTGCAACTCACCACAATCCCAAGAAAATAGACGCCAGAGCGAGGCGGGACACCAGAGTGCAATAGTGCAGAAAGGTATCCAATCCTCACCCACACCAAGAGTATGCATCTGTGGGCATTTTTAAGACTAGGAGAGGATTTTTAGAGACAGTTTGGGTATATTATGACCCTGCAGGTAGAGGGGCATGGATGTGTGCCCCTTACCTCTACACCAGGGAAAGGGGCGTCAAGGTCACAACCTGGAGAGCTTAATGGTCTTCTGCACTTGGGATACTGCGGACTGGTGTGTGACTCCAGGCTAAGAACTGTCTGGAGCGGGAGAGGCCATGCAGCTGGTAAGACAGGTGGGACGGGGGAGCTCTGCACTGTCTCCTCCCTCAGTTGTGCTGTGAACCTGAAACTGCTATCAAAAATAAAGTTTATTGGGGTGCCTGGGTGGCTCAGGGGGTTAAAGCCTCTGCCTTCAGCTCAGGTCATGTTCTCAGGGTCCTGGGATGGAGCCCCGCATCGGACTCTCTGCTCAGCAGGGAGCCTGCTTCCCCCCCCACCCCCGTCTCTCTGCCTGCCTCTCTGCCTGCTTGTGATCTCTCTCTCTCTCTGTCAAATAAATAAAATCTTTAAAAAATAATAATATAATAAAGTTTATTTTTCAAAAAAATGATCAGAAGAGTGATGGATCTTCCTGTATGTTTTACCAGGGGGCCAGCAAGGTCCCCAGCAGAGCTAGTCTAGATGGCTGTTAAGAGAACAAATATCAGGTTCATCTGAATGACACTTTGTGAGCCCCAATATTGAGTCCCAATAGAGAAATCGACTGCCATTCCCTGGGCCCTGATGACTCCCCAAGGGGTTTTTTTTGCAGCCAGCCCTCCCCTCTCCCCCCTCCTATTACTGCTCTTCTCCCTCCCTCCTCTGAAGAAAAGACTGCATTGCCAGTAACAAAGATCCTCACCCTGCCCTGCCTCCTCTCCAAAGACTTCTGAGCACGGAAGTGAGGAAAGTCAGGGAACAGGCTCTGGGAACCCCCTGGGAGCTGGTCCCTCTAAACCCACATCTGCAGCCACCACCTGTGTCCCCTCGTTCATTTCCACCCAAGCCTGTCCCTGGCTCCCACTCGCCTGAGCCCCAGGTGTTCCGGAGGGAGATAAACAAGGTCAAGAACACCAGGCCCTTCCTTGTTCAGGAGGGATAAGCATGTGGGAACAACCTCCAGCAACAGCGGCCAGTGGAGAGGGCAAGCACTGGAATCCTAGGTTTGACTCCTACCCCCCAGAATCCAAAAGCGTGGACATCTGCTGGAAGTCCTGCTCTGCAGCTCAGCCCGCTCCGGGCCATGAGAGCAGCCAAGCAGGGGTTTGCAGCCTTTGAAGACGGGGCCTCTACATTTCCCGGGATCCTTAACCGCGGTGCTCACCCCAGAGATTCTCTCTGGTCTCCCGCCCCTAACACCTCCCTTCTCCAACCTCCTGCCCAGCTGCTGGATCACTCTGCACTGAGACCCTCACTCTTGCCTTCAGGGGGCCTAAGGAAAGCCCTTGGTGCTCCCCATCGCCTACGGGACAAAGGGCACATGACTGCGTGGCCTTCCAGGGTCTCCGCCATCTGAATGTGCGGCGCTGCAGCTGCCCACCGCCGCAGCTGACCCACTCTGCGCATGCGCTTCCCCCCACTTGCCCCTGGCGTTGAAATGCAATGCAGCCCCCTTTGTGCCTTCAACCTTCTCCCCTCCAGGTGGTGTTCTCTGACCCCCACCCATGACTCCCGCTCCCCAACAGCTCTGGGTAGATCCCATTCCTTTAACTCGGAGGAAGAGGCTCCTGATACTCAGATTCCACGGGGCCCCCGTTTTCCAAGTGGTGCCTCACGGTCAGGGGAATAACAGCCTGCGTGTTCTCAGCTCCCCAACTCCCAGCTCCTTTCCTCTGTGGCTGGTGGAGGGGACTTTTGCTGCCTGGAAGTAGTAACATTCAACCCTTGCCCCAGAGCTTCGGGATAGAAATAGAAGCGAAGGTCATGCTGCCTGCGAGGGTTCAGGACTCCCTTGGCCCCCCTGGAGGAGAAGAAAATCCTCCATGTGGGGGGCCTGGATCCCTGGAGTCCACATGTGGGGCCTGAGCTAAGCTCTTACTTACCCTGCTTTCTTCCCTTTCTTTCTTTTTTTTTTTTTTTTTAAAGATTTTATTTATTTATTTATTTATTTATTTATTTATTTATTTATTTGACAGAAAGCATGGGCTTGATCCCAGGACCCTGAGATCACGACCTGAGGGCTTTAACCCACTGAGCCACCCAGGTACCCTGCTTTCTTTGGCCTCCACGGAGCAACCCTCATTCAGACAGAACTCACATTGGATCCAGATTGCCTCTGGTTCTCTTGGCCAGTGCCATTTTCTGGAAGAGATAAAAAACCCTTCTGAGCCTTGACTGACACAGGCTCCTACTGGGGGGCCCAGAAAATGCTTGCTAAAGATGGCTCAGCCTCCCTGCACAGCCTGTCTGACTTACCCCGAGCCAGAGAGGGGCCTCGTCCTCCTTCCACATGCTAAGCAACCCTCTCCCAAAATCCTTGCCAGGGACTGTACTCTGGTGTGAGAGAGAAACATTCACAGGGTTGTGGAAGGTCAAAGGCAAGAGGAGTAGCCTTGAGCCTTTACCTATAGCTCGGAGTCCTAGAATGAGAAGTCGAAGTGCCTCTCTGAGCAAATGTAGGCCCACCATCTGCAGGCCCCAGTGCACATACAAGGTCGTAGATCAGAAGTATTAGGAGCTCCATCAAGCATTTATGAGTAATTTAGGATTTCTTTTTTTAAAAATTATTATTATTTTTTATTATGTTCAGTTAGCCACTGTATAGTACATAATTGGTCCTTGATGTGGTGTTCAATGATTCATTAGTCAAGTGTCCTCCTCAGGACCCCTCAGCCTGTTACCTCCTCCCCTCTGAAACCCCCAGATTGTTTCCCAGGGGTCTGTGGTTTCTCATGGCTCATCTCCCTCTCTGATTTCTCCCCCTTCAGATTTCCCTCCCTTTCCCTGTGATCCTCTGTGCTATTCCTTATGTTCCACATATGAGTGAAACCATATGATAATTGTCTTTCTCTGTTTCACTTACTTCACTTAAAATAATCCCCTCCAGTTCCGTCCATGTTGATGCAAATTGTCGGTATTCATCTTTTCATCAATATGAATGATATTCCATTGTGTATATGGACCACGTCTTTTTTACCCATTCTGTTGAAGGGCATCTTGGCTCCTTCCACAGTTTGGTTATTGTGGACATCGCTGCTCTGAACATTGGGGTACAGAGCTCCCCCTTCTCCACCATAGCAAGTTTGTGCCCCTTCTCTTCACTACATCTGTATGCTTTTTTTTAAAGATTTTATTTATTTATTTGACAGAGAGAGAGATCCCAAGTAGGCAGAGAGGTCAGCAGAGAGAGAAGGGGAAGCAGGTTACCCACTGAGCAGAGAGCCCAATTCGGGGCTTGATCCCAGGACCCTGAGATCATAACCTGAGCCAGAGGCAGGCTTTAACCCACTGAGCCACCCAGGGGTCCGTACATCTGTATCCTTGAGGTAAATACCTAGTAGTATAATTGCTGGGTCATAGGGTAGCTCTATTTTTAACTTCTCGAGGAACCTCCACACTGTTTTCCACAGCGGCTGCACCAACTTGCATTCCCACCAACAGTGCAAGAGGATTGCTCTTTCACCACATCCTTGCCAACATTGTTGTTTCCTGTTTTGTAGGATTTCTGTAAATTATGTTTAAATGGTTCAGCAATTTTATAAATAGATCCAGCAATGTACAGATATATGGAGCAAATAAAGCAAAATATCGATTAGGGTTGAATGTCTGAATCTAGGTAATAAGTTTACGGTGGCTATTCTTTCCATATTTTGTAGATGGGAAAATTCTAAGAAAAATGGTAAAAAACAAAACAAACCCCCCCAAAAAAACCCAAGTAAAAAAGAACTGAATCAGCTTTACAACCCATATTCTATTCTACTCGTGCTTCCCCACACACGCCCCTCACTTTCCAGTACACAGTACTGCATACTAGCCCCTGCCGTCCCCAGGTTGAACGCTCTCCCCATTCCTCTCCACCCCCACCTACCCCTCCTGGCCCCAGAGGACAGTCTACCTGAACAATTCCACCTGCATGGATCTCTTTCCCCTTTCAACCCTCAATACCGTTACTCACCCTGCACCTGCTTGCACCACCACCACCATCATCATCCGCCATAATTTCATTAAGCCACTTACTGTGCCCTAAATACGGAGCCTAAGAATTTTACATCAGTCTCCTACTTAACTCTTAGGACAACCCTCTGAAGTAGGTACTGTGTACAAATAAATAGTGAGTAGGTACTATTTACAAATGAGGACACTGAGGCTCACAGAGGCTGGAGGACTTCCTAAGGTCACAAATGTAGAAGTAGCAGGTTTTGTTTTTGGTTTTTTTTTAAGATTTTTATTTATTTATTTGACACAGAGAGAGAGAGATCACAAGTAGGCAGAGAGGCAGGCAGAGAGAGGGGGAAGCAGGGTCCCTGCTGAGCAGAGAGCCCGATGCAGGGCTTGATCCCAGGACCCTGAGATCATGACCTGAGCTGAAGGCAGAGGCTTTAACCCCTTGGGCCACCCAGGGGCCCCAGAAGTAGCAGGTTTGAAGTTTCCTTCTACTCATGCCTCCTCTACCTCAGGGCCTAATTCTTTTAAGGAGAGACTTTGTCTTACGCTTCACATCTCCCAGGAATCAGCGTAGTGATGAGAGGTCGTTTGGATGACTTCGCATCATTTCTCAACCGCACAGCATGCTAGAGGAGCCTCCAGATCCTGTTTGGTCACGCAGTTCCTCCTGGGACAGGTGCATCCATTACTTTCATCACGTCTCTTCCGTGAGTCTAGCACACAGCCTGATCCCATCCTGTCCCTTCTAAAGAAGGGAGAGAAACCCCTCTTCACAGGTACCCCTCCGGCCACCTGCACCCCTCCCCTCGCATCTCGTTACCTGAGGCCCAGCGCAGCAGCAGCGGCGGCAGCAGCCATGGCCACCCCCATAGCCCTGTCGCCTTCATCCTAAGCCGGTCCCAGGATCCATCGGGTCCTGAGCATCCCGAGGCTCTTCCAGGTGCTGGAGAAGGAAGCTGCCCCCACAGGGGTGTTTTCCACGTACTCTGAGACACTTGACTATTACTTCGCAATTAAGAAGGGAAGTGCGAAGAGGGAGCAGCTCAGGAAAATGCGGAAGAGAAAAGAGTGATCACTGCCCTTGTGACATCTTCCTTCCTGCTTCGGTTACATCACAACCCCATTGGTCAACACTGGAGTGCTCCCCGACCATAGCAAGTTTGGACCCACGCCTCTGATGTCCCACCTCCCCTCCACTCATTTCCTCAGGGCACCAGGACTTTCCCATCCCTGACCACCGACTACTACATCCTGCCACACCCCCGCCCTTCCCACCCGTCTGGAACGACCCTGCACATCCAAATTTGTCCTGTCCTTCAGGACAGAGCTCAAACCTTGCTGATGACTTGCCTTCTCTCTTGCTCCACACCGTGATTCTCAAGTACGGGCTCGTGGCTAAGTCACGGAGGAAGTGGGCAAACATACACATGCCTGAGCTGCACCCCCAGAGATTCCGATTCCGTAGGTCTGGGAAAGCTCAGCAATCTGCATTTTAAGCTTTTATTTTTTATTTATTTATTCGACAGAGAGAGAGTGATCACAAGTAGGCAGAGAGGCAGGCAGAGAGAGAGGGGGAGGCAGGCTCCCTGCTGAGCAGAGAGCCCAATGTGGGGCTTGATCCCAGGACCCTGAGATCATGACCTGAGCTGAAGGCAGAGGCTTTAACCCACTGAGCCACCCAGGCGCCCCAGCAATCTGCATTTTAACTAGTAGCCCAGGGGATTCTGAGGCAAGTGGTCCAAAGAGAGGAAGCCTGTCAAAAGCGGTTCCTCAGATACTCCTCCCGGATGCAAGGTGTGCACGTCCCTGAGCTCCCAGCGCAGGCAGAGGACGGAGAGACCACAAACATAATGGTGCGAGGAGTAACTACCGCAGTTCAGATATATTTGTCACCTTTGGGCTCCCAGCACCCACTGCCTTCTCCACCTGGGGGACGTGCCTCAGTGCTCAGGTCTCACCAGGGCGCAGAGCTCTACTTCCTCTACTACTGAGAATGGAGGTGAATATTTCTCCTGCATCTAAACGCCGGGCATGAGCCTTGACCTAAGCTCGGCCAAATGCAAGATTCTGCCTAAGAAGCAGGATCCTAAAGGTGCAATACAAGGTGAAAGGCCAGCTGGAGATGACTGACACACAAGAAATTTAAGCAGTGAGTCCCGCAATAGCACGGTGCCAAGGATGTGGTGGCTTCAAGTGCCCAAGGGCAGTGGCACCAATGGCAACATCACTAGATTGTGTGATACTGTGAATTGTAAGAAATACGTGTTTGACCATTCAGATCATTAAAATATATTTCTCACATATACGTGGACTTCATCCACAGTTTCGGATCACAGCTCCCAAAATCCATGAAATTTCCTGAGCTGTAAAGTGGGACCTTCTTTTGTCATATTTAGTCTCTTGTCCTCAGTTCCTAAAAACACTTCGGAGCCATAAATGTGACATGCGTGTGTTGTTCATAACAAGCCCCTTTCTACCGCTTATGTAAACGAGGTGACTTTCGGAAATACCAGAAGGGTGGGGGCCGTTGCCTAAGGAACCAACCTTGAAAACAGGGTTGGACCTTTCAACCCCACCCCCTGATTTCTGGGGAAGAAAGAGGGGCTGGAAGCTGAATCAGTCACCAACGGCCAATGAATTCATCCATCACGCCTGTATAATGAAGCTTCCATTAAGAAAACAAAAAAACAGGGGCGCCTGGGTGGCTTAGTGGGTTGGGCCTCTGCCTTTGGCTCATGTCATGATCTCAGGGTCCTGGGATCGAGCCCCGCATCAGGCTCTCTGCTCAGCGGGGAGCCTGCCTCCCCTTCTCTCTCTGCCTGCCTCTCTGCCTGCTGGTGATCTCTCTCTCTGTCAAATAAATAAATAAAATCTTAAAAAAAAAAAAAAAAAAGGAGGGGATTCAGAGTGCTTCCAGGCTGGGAAACCAGAATTTCCTATATGCCACCATGCTGGATTCCAAACCCCTTTCGTGCAGGACCTCACCTTATTTATTTATTCATATGGCTGTCTATTCATATCCTTTAATATTCGTTTATAAAATGCAACAATCTGGTAAGTAAAATGTTTCGGAGTTCTGCAAGTTGCTCTACCAAAATAATGGAACCCAAGGAGGGGATCACTGGGAGCTCCTATAGTAGGTGGGTCGGAAGCACATGTGCTCACCAATGGCATCTAAAGCTAGGGAGGGGGAGCCTTATGGAACTGAGCCCCCCAATCTGTGGAATCTGATGCAGCTTTGGGTAGGAAGTATCAGAATTGAGTTGAATTACAGAACATCCAGCTGGTGTCCAAGAATTGCTTGTTGGTGGGGGAAAACCACCCCTTCCCAAAACATGGGCATGCGCGCATGCACACACACACACACGCACACACACACACACACACACACACACAGAGAAATTGGGTACAGAATTCTAACCAGCGATCAGACCCTTTGACTGTCTTCTGCTATGACCTCAGCTATGTGTTGCCTCCTGGTTTCACCAGTTTGATTATCTTTTTTTTTCTTCTCTAGATTTATTCATTTATCTTAGAAAGAGAGAGTGTAGGGGGAGGAGCAGGAGAGAGAGAGAATCTCAAGTGGAGATTCTCAAGAAGAGCCCACGTGCAGGCTCAATCTCGCGACCCTGAGGTCATGACCCCAGCCAAGACCCAAAGTGGGCAGCTTAACTGACTGAGCCACCCAGGTGCCCCTTGCCAGTTAGACTTCTGCGGGCTCTCCCTCTGTGCGTGCTCGGTTCTCGCTCTGCCCCTCTTCTCCGTCTGCCCTATAACTGCCCATAGCTCCCTTGCTCACGCATGGTACGCATGAACACCATGACCTAGGTGTTCAGGCCCATCCTGTCCTGCAACCTCCAACGGACTTAAGTTGGTATTTTCTACCTCTTCTGCTCTACAGGGAAGGGAGTCCAGTGTGTGGCTCACCATTCCTGCTTCTTGGGTGACACAAGGAGAAGAGGCATTTAGACATTGACAGAACTCCTCCTTATTTCATTTCATACGGCTTTAAAGCCCTTAGTCTTCAGCAAAGGAAGTCTAGTTTTTGTACCTGCTAGTAAGTACTTATTACACGTGCGGTCTCATTCTAGACACATATTTCCTTTCCTTTTTTTTTTTCACTTCACATTTTATTTTACTTTCATTTTATTTTAATTCCAGTGTAGATAACATACAGTGTCATATTAGTCCCAGGTGTGCAATATAGTGATTAAACAGTTCCATATATTACTCTGTCCTCGTCTCCAGAGGCACTTAATCCCCATCACCTATTTCCCCAATCGCCTCGCCCACCTCCCATCTGGTAATCATCAGTTTGTTCTCTATAGTTAAGAGCCCGTCCCTTGGTTTGGCTCTCTCTTTTGTTTTCTTAGCTCATTTGTTTCTTAAACTCCGCATATGAGTGAAATCACATGATATTTGTTTTTCTCTGGCTACCTTATTCCACTTAGCATTATACTCTCTAGGTCCAGCCATGCTATTGCAAATGGCAAGATTTCATTCTTTTTTATGGCTGAGTAATATTCCATTGTATGCATATATACCACTTCTTTTGTTATCTATTCATCTATCAATGGACACGTGGGATGCCTCCACAGTTTGGCTATTGTAAATAATGCTATAATAAACAAAAGGAGTGCCTGTATCCCTTCAAGTTAGCATTTTGCATTCTTTGGGTAAACCCCCAGTAGTGTGATTCCTGAATCTTGGGGTAGTTTTATTTTTAATTTTTTGAGGAACCTCCATACTGTTTTCCACAGTGGCTGCACCAGTTTACATCCCCACCAACAGTGCACAGAGCTCCTTTTTCTCACATCATCACCAACACTTGCTGCTTCTTCAGTTTTTTGTTTTAGTCATTCAGACAGGTGTGAAGTGATATCTCATAGTTTTGATTTGTATTTCCCTGATGATGAGTGATGTTGGGTGTCTTTTCATGTCCCTGTTGGCCATCTGTACATCTTCTTTGGAGAAACATCTGTTCGTGTCCTCTGCCCATTTTTGAATTGGATTATTTGTGGGGGGTTTTTGGTGTTGAGTTGAGTAAGTTCTTTATATATTTTGGATACTAATCCTTTTTTTATTTTTTTATTTTTTTTCTCTAATCCTTTTTTTAAAAGATTTTATTTATTTACTTACTTATTTGACAGAGAGGAGAGAGATCACAAGTAGGTAGAGAGGCACAGAGAGAGGAGAAAGCAGGCTCCCCGCTGAGCAGAAAGCCTGATGCAGGGCTTGATCTCAGGACCCTGAGATCATGACCCGAGCTGAAGGCAGAGGCTTTAATCCACTGAGCCACCCAGGCGTCCGGGATACTAATCCTTTATCAGATATGTCATTTGCAAATACAGCATTCAGTAGATTGCTTTTTAGTTTTTTTGGTTGTTTCCTTTACTGTGCAGATTTTTATTTTGATGGAGCCCCAATGGTGAATTTTTATTTTATTTCTCTTGCCTCAGGAGACAGATCTGGAAAGATGTTGCTATGGACAATGTCAGGGAGATTACTGCCTGTTCTCTCTTCTAGGATTTTTATGGTTTCAGGTCTCACATTTAGGTCCTTTATTTTGAATTTATTTTTGTGCATGGTGTAAGAAAGTAGTCCAGGTTCATTCTTTTGTATGTTACTGTCCAGTTTTCCCAACACCATTTGTAGAAGGCACTGTCTTTTTCCCATTGCATATTCTTGCCTCCTTTGTCAAAGATTAATTGACCATATAATTGTAAGTTTATTTCTGGGCTTTCTGTTTTTCTCCATTGATCTATTTGTCTATTTTTGTGCCAATACCATATTGTTTTGATTACTAAAGTTTTGTAATAAAACTTGAAGTCCAAAACTGTGATATGTCCAGTTTTGTTTTTCTCTTTCAAGATTGCTTTGGCTATTCAGGGTCTTTGCTGGTTCCATACAAATTTTAGGATTGTTTGTTCTAGTTCTGTGAAAAATGCTATTGGTATTTTGATAGGGATTACATTAAATCTGTAGATTGCTTTGGATAGTATAGAAATTTTAATAATATTTTCCCCCTAATTCATGAGGTTGGAATGTCTTTCCATTTCTTTGTGTCATCTGCAATTTCTTTCACCAGTGTTTTCTAGTTTTTAGAGTATAGGTTTTTCACCCCTTTGGTTAAGTTTATTTCTAGGTATCTTACTATTTTTGGTGTAATTGTAACTGGGGTTGTTTTCTTAATTTCTCTTTCTACTGCTTCATTATTAGTGTATAGGAATGCAATGGATTTCCGTACATTGATTTTGTATCCTGGGACCTTACTGGATTCATCTATCAGTTCTATGAGTTTTTTGGTGGAGTCTTTAGGGTTTTCTTTTCTTTCTTTCTTTTTTTTTAAATTAACATATAATGTACTATTTGTTTCAGGGGTACAGGTTAGAGTTTTCTATATAGAGTATCATGTCATCTACACATAGTAAAAGCTTTACTTCTTCCTTACCACTTTGGATGCCTTTTATTTCTTTTTCTTGTCTGATTTCTGCAGCTGGGACTTCCATACTAAGTTGAATAAAAGTGGGGAGAGTGGACATCCTTGTCTTGTTCCTGACCTTAGGAGAAAAGCCCTCAGTTTTCCCCCATTGAGTGTAATGTTGGCTCCGGGGGTTTTATATAAGGCCTTTATTATGTTGAGGTATGTTTCTAGCCACACACTTCTTGGCCTTCATGGGTATATTCTGAGGCTCCAGTGGTAAAATGTACCCTTGATAATGCACACAACTGACAAACAAGATTCTCTATCCATCCTGTGCTTTGGATCTCATCTCATCCGGTATTTTCCCAGTATACAACTTTTTGGTTACCTTGGTTTCTCTTTCCCAAATATGGTATTCTCACCATGGTGTCTTGTCTTCTCCTCATTCTGTGGTTTTCAAACCCCTTCTTGGGAATGTAGGAGAGGGCCACAGATGGAGAGAGAAACCCAAGCATCTGATTCTAGAGGAGAGGAAGGTCCAGGGGCAGGTCCAGGAGAACAAAATGCTACTGTAAGAGTAAGAGGTCTATCCAGGTCAGGCCACAATGTTATGGCCCAGGCCAAGACCAAGGGAAGCATTAATGGCGGTGCCCTCTGTACCTCACAACCACCACGCAAGACGGCAACAGTGGAGAGCACTGGGCTCTGTCTTTATTTGAGGCAAATCCCACGCCACTGACAGAATGGGCATGTTTGCAGCTGTATCCTCTCTTCTGAGGGGGCAAAACACACACGCAGGGTTATTGGTGTAGTGAGGGGAGCTGGCAGGGCTGAGAAGGTGGTCCATGAGCGTTAGAAATAATCTGTGTTACGGACTCAACTCAGGTCATTGCCCCTCCTTCCCTTCCCCCTCACATGGCTCCTCTGGAACATCCACCAGAGGGAAGTGGCTGGAGGTCAGAGGTCACTCTCATGGTTTCCCTGGCCTAGGGTCCAAATGACCTCTGCGTGACGGCAAGCAGGATAGTGAAGACCAAGCTCTTGCTCAAGAGTCCACACAGCACAAGAATGATGATGTTGAACACGGGAACCCTGGGGGGAAGGAGAGATGGAAGCCGTTGTTAGCGCCGGGGCGCCTCACGCCTGAGTGTTTGCATGAGTCCTCCATGCCCCTTCTCTTATCTGCTTAGGCCCTTCTAGCCCCGGTCCCCATACTGACTAGCCCTGTGCCTTTAGTGTCTCCCATTGCCTGAAACTACTGACTGGAAATATATTTAGTAAAGAGCATCGAGCCCATATGCAGAGAGGGCCCCTGAGAGAAAGGGCAGGCTGCCTGGGCTCCTCTTCCTCGCTGAGATGTAGCAGAGAGAGAAGGGCCAGCAAGGAAGCCTGGTTTCTAGTCCCCGCAGCATGGCCTACTTCCTGGGAGGGCCACCTCACCGCTCTGGCCTCTGTTTCCCCATCTGTAAGCAGAAGAATCCAATCCTTGCCCAAATTCCATCATGAATTTTTACAGATTTTAGTGTAATGGTTCTAAGAGTCTTGAGAAAGCATCAGTGGATATCGTAAGAAAGAGACACCCATGAGTGAGGAAACTCGGTGATATGGACACAGAGTATAGCACAACTAATCTGCATGATAAGACATAGGGCGAAAAGAGAAATGGCAGCGGGACAGAGACGCATAGATATTGACCTAATGTTATGTATGAATTTAACATCTGAGGAAATCTGGCAGCCCAGGAGGTAGGCAAGGATTGTTTAGTAAATAATCTCGTGGTATCTGGATAGTAATGTGAAGAAAAAGCCATCTTTTGTACAATGTATACCATTTAGCAAAATACAGCCCTCCCCCGCCATCAAATGGGCTAAAGATTTAAATAAAATGGAAAAACAAAAGCAAAAATAAAAAATCAGAGACATCTCCAGGAAATAGAATCAAGCACAGGAAAGAATAATACAAAGCAATAATTTAAAAAGCAACATATTTGCCAACATAAAAGTAACCTACAAAACTTAAAAGCAAATGTGTGAGCTCCCAGAAAGAGAAATGACAGAACGGAGATAGAAAGCGCCAGAGACCCCTTTTACGCTGAAGGTATCCCCGTCCTCAGGCCTGTGGCCCCCTGCTCTCTGTCCTCCATCTCCTCCATCACCTGGAACTATGTCGCGTCCCCCCGCTGTTCAAGGTCAGCCCCTGACAGCTCCCAAAGGTTTGTGGTTACAGTAGCGCCCTCCAGCCCGCGGGTCCAGCCCACGGGTCCGAGGTCCCACCTCCGCTGGGCTAACTTGACTTTCAAGTCTCCCCTGTCCTCCCAGCCCTTTCATATTTTCATGCGCAGAGCTCCTGGAGTGTGTCCACTCTCCAGGGCCAGCGGGCACCCCTCTCTGAGGCTGCACATAGGTGGCCAGACCACCGCCCCCACCCCAGTGCCTGGGAATTCATGTGCCCCTGGGCCACCCCTAACAGAGGACTGGAAATTCGGGAATATAAGTATTCCAGCTCCCCAGCCTCTGATAAAGACAAGTCCCGTGGGTCCCCCAGAAGCCCCCTGCAGGACTGAGCCCCAAAGTTCCCCGCTGTGGGACTCAGCTAGCAGATGACACCTTTGCTAAGCTTCTGCCTCTCCCGGTCTCACTTCCTGGATGGATTTACCTGGGATCACTTCCTACATTTGTCTAAGACTCTTCCCACTGCCTGCTTCCGAGGAACCCACCCTAAGACAGGGTGATGGCGGCTCCCTCAGAGGTGCCCCCCATCCCATCCCTCCCCGGATAAGAAGCTCAATTCTTCCATTACCCAGGCAAATAGCTCGCTGTACAAAACATTTCTTTTTCGAACTGCTCAGTGGCTTCTGCTTCCCTGGCTGGATTGTGACTGATAGAATAGTTCATACTAGTTAATAAATAAAGTTAATAGACCAGGGGCAGCCTCTAGGAGCAATATGGGCCAAAGTAGGTGCTCTCAATTTACATGCTGGAAAATCAAAGTAACTTGAAAAGAACAATGTTGATTTTCACTAGGTCATTTATTTAGTCCACAAAGATTTAATAAGCACCTACTGTATACCGGGCACTGGGGTCAGCAAAACAAATTATGGGGGTGCAGAGCAGCTCTGCCTCTCCCCTCAGGGAGCTCCTAGTCTCCAGTAGGAGAGAAATGAAAGCACGTGATAGTTCATGTCCAACACATGTTTTCCAAATACTAAATCCCTGTAGGCAGAGGATCCCCGCAGCAACTGCTTCTCTTTCACATTATGGACCATAACACAAAATGTTTCCAACCTCTGAAGACCATTTGGCAATATGTATACAGAACAATATAAATGTTCATATTCTCTTAAGGGAATTTCTTTTGAATAAGTAATTTAAAAGAAAAAAGACATCTGCGAAAATGTGCATCTTGAAGTTATCAGTGCTTAAAATTAAAACGATCTCAGCGTCTAAAGACAGGCAGGTTAAGATGTAAGTCATGGCTTTTTCATTGATAGAAAAGGATGCACTTGTTGAAATTATCATCATGAAGCCTAGGTAGCAACATCAAAGAACAGTTTTAGCATAGAAAAATAATGGCAATGTTTATAATTAGAATTACTGCTATATTAAATATGTGTGAGCATGAATAAAGACTAGAAAGAGAACGTGGAGATCAGACATGTTAGATTAGTGGCAATATGGACACATATTTCTCTGTCAATTCAATATTTAATGATAAGCACTTTCAGAGATAAATCAACATCTAACAATAAACTGTAAAGAAGGGTATGCACGCAAAGTTAATGGTGCTTAACTTTGCCTGCACATTAAGAAATCTGCTGAAGATCTCACCAAAAATGCTGAGACCAAACCCAGGTCCAGAAATCCTGATTTATTGGTCTACAGGAGGGCACATACATCAGTATTAAACACAAACCAAAGCAAAAGCAAATGCTCCAGGTAATCCTAACACACAACAGCCGCTGAGAGCAGTTGGGCTTGATTATCGCTTCCAGCTCTGCATTTTCTAGCCTCCCCATAGGTAAGGAAACAAGCCACAGAGCGTTCATGACTCACCCAAAGTCACACAGCCAGGGGCCCTCTCTCCGCTATACCATTAGGCTGCAGGATTTGGCTGAGACCCAGTGGAATTCAACAAAGACATCTTTTCCCTCTCCTTACTCCTCTAGTAAGCAAGGAAACAGGGTGAACCATGAAGACAGGCAGCCTCACCAATGGCATTCTTGTCCTTTAGGACCACCCCCTTCCTCCCCAAGGAACTTTCACCAGACTTAGTTGACCCAAGTCGGCTCTGGCCTTCCCCACTCCCCTGTCCATCACTCCCCACATCTTAAGCAGATGGACTTGGAATGAAGGAGGCCCAGAGACCTGAAACCATGGCTGGTAACATCCGTCACATCTGTGATGTTGACTCCAAAGCCGGGAGAGGAAGTGTCAGCAGTTGATTTGGGTAGGAGTTGGGTCACAGTCCTGGAACTGGTATAGAATGTGCTCTGGATCATGGTGGTGGTAGGAGGAAGGGTGGAAATCTGAGGCAAGTTCTGTGTAGGATTCTTGTCTGAGACAGTAACATCTAAAGGATCTGCAAGAAAGCACATTAGATAAACGGATGGATAAGGTGATGGATGAATTGTTGGGAAGTGAATGAGTGGATAGATGGATGGAGGGATGAAAAGAAGGAAGGCAGGGAGGAAGGACGGTTAGATGGAAGGAAGGAAAGATGGATGGATGGATGGATGGATGGATGGATGGATAGGTAGCAGGGTAAATGAAACTAAGGAAAGAAATGAACATAGTCATTCATGAAGCAAGTTTTTCTTTTGCTAAGATTAAAAAATTAGTGTGAGGTCAGCCTAGGTCAGAGACAGGAAAAGGGAAAGAAGGAAGGAAGGCAGAGAAGGGAAGAGAGAGAGAGGGAAGGAGGGAGGAAGATGGGTAAGGACAGAGAGGGGTAAGGAGGGAGGGGGGAGATGGAATTTTCAAGCTATTCTTGTCGCTGGAAATGCATTTGCCTGCTATTCCTCACCAATCCATATGTCTCCACCTTCTTAAAGAGTAATTCCCTGATTACTCTACCTTGTACCATTCTCTGCCTTGCCCTCACCTGAACCTGTAGTATACTGTTTTTCAAATAATCTTTTATCAATATATTGCATATGAGCCTTGTCTTCCTTAGGTTTAGGATTCCCCAGGTGCTAGAAACTTGAACCTTCCTTAATTTCTTTAATTAACATCTACTGAGGTCCCACAATGTACCAGGTATTATATTAGTCACTGGGATACAGAGCTGAGAAAGGCACAGGCCCCTTTCTCAAGGTAGTCACAGATGAGCACAGGAAGCAGATAAGTAAGCTAGCAGCTACTAGCTTAGTGGGACAGCATCATCGATGAGAGAGGATACAAGGTGAGCTCTGAGAACCATGGACCAGGCTCTGCAGCTGCATCACCTACAAGAAGATCAGAAATGCTGAATCCGGATCCCACCCTAGACCTCTCGTATCGGAGGCTGCCTTTGAAATAAGATGTCCAGGTGTTTTGTGCCCACAGTAAAGTCTGAGAAGCACTGCTTTGGAAACACACAAGAAGGTCATCCAATGTACCCATGGGAAGGAAATCATGGATCCCAGAGGCTTCCAAAGAAATGACTTTCATTTGGAGACCCAAAGAATGAGACTAAATCAAGTCTACCATTCATCTTCCATATTGTAGGAAGTACTCCACTTCCTACAACAGCACCCCGAATGAAGCTCCGCTACCCTAAGCGGTAGCTTCTCACTTTTATTTTTTTATTTTATTTTATTTATTTACTTGAGATAGAGACAGTGAGAGAGAGCATGAGAGGGGAGAAGGTCAGAGGGAGAAGCAGACTCCCTGTGGAGCTGGGAGCCCGATGTGGGACTCGATCCCAGGACTCTGGGATCATGACCTGAGCCGAAGGCAGTCGCTTAACCAACTGACCCACCCAGGAGCCCAGCTTCTCACTTTTAAACCAAATGCCTCTTAAGGACCTCAAATGAGAGACAAGGAGGTTCTGGGAGAGGCCAGGCTGCCAGAAATCATGAGCCACAGCCCTGCCCGTGCTACCACCGCTATCCACACCCCAAGCTTTCCCCTGGCTTTCCCCATCCTCTTACCCCCTTGCAGGTCACTTACCCTTATTCACAACCAGGCGGACAAGGGGGGACAGGATGTCAGGGTCCTTGGGAGGTTGGTAGATCACACACCGATACAGTCCTGAATCCTCCACTTGAAGATTGGTCATTTGGACTTTCAGCATGGCCTCAGTGGGCATGTCTTCTAGAAAGTACTTGCCCATCCGGTTTTGACTGGGATTCCCTGAAACACTCTCGGTGAAAATCAGTGTCCGGGGCTCCCCTCTATCCATCATCTTCTGCCAAGCTTTCTGGCTTCTGGCGTACTTTTGGATGGAGAAGGGACATTGTACATTCAGGGTCTCCCCGACGGCTAAGACATACTCTTCTTCATATGGCTCGTTTGCAGCTTGGAGTTCTGTAAGCAAGGGCATCAGAGTTAGACTCTGTGAGGAAGCGTGTTCTTCTCTTGGGAAAGAAGAGAGAAACGACCCTTTTTTCTTGTTTGGCCACTCATTTTTCAGATGAGATCCTCAAGGCTTTCAGAGGAAAGGCAACCTTCCCTGCCAGCCAGCGCTCGATTCCAGATCTTTGTACTGTGAGTAATTTTTCTTTTACTCCAAGAGCAGCACCGCATTTGCTTTGTGCAAACTTTCACAAATGATTGTTCTTGAGAGGAAAAAAATGGCCTGATTGGAGGCGGAACATGGAACATGTGCTGAGACCATGAGTGCCAGGGGTACGATGGCAGGGAGGATTATAGAGAAGGACACGTAGGTGATAAGTGGATGTGACGACAGGATGGCAGCGACAGGGAGTCCTCCAAACAGCTAGGGGAACTTCATCGAACGAGGGGAAAGACATCAATTCTGGTCTGTTCCAAGGGAACTTTGCCAAGGGGAGGGCCAAGCTGAGTGGAAGGAAGATCTAGATCTGTGTTTTTGGGCCAGACACGAAGGGCTCTATGACTTATCCACAGCGTCTACAGTTTATCCACTCAAACCTGAATGACTCACTTCCACGGAACACCAAATAATGGGCTGGACAGTGATGTTGGGTCAAACTGGGGGTCAGGCTCCCACTATGGACAACTACTATAGCTATTGTTAACACTACCGTGCACGCACACACACACACACACACACACACACACACACACCCTGGGCAGTGGCTCTGAGAATGCCCATTGAAAAATGCCAACAGCTACCCCTTCAATGGAGCCCCCGGCCTATCATCACAGCCCATGTGTGGACTCCTGAGGATTTTGTAAAGGAAACCAGGCCAGTTCTGCTGGGATCTGACTGCAGTTTCTAAGGAAACATGGAAAACAAGCTTCTTGGAAAGTCCTCTGAATTCTGGTCAGGAATTCCCCTCCACGAAACAGGCAAGCCAAGACCAGGGGCTGTCTTAAGCCAAGTTTGGCTCAAACTTGGCTTCGCTCATCCATGCATTCACTCATTCGTCAGTCGGTGGCCGAGAGCCTACTGGTCCCAGGCACTGCACTGGGCTTCGAGGAGGAGACACGTTTCCTCTATCTATCCTCTGTAACATTAATGTAAAGATTATAGATAAATTATTTGCCAATTCCCTGGGCAAGGTAGACGCCATGGTCTGAATGTGTGTGTCCCCCCAATAAAATCCATATGTTGAAATCCAAATGCCCAAGGTGATGGTGTTAGGAGGTGAAGCCTTTGAGAGATGATTAGGTCATGACTGACCCCACGGAAGGGATTAGTGCCCTTATAAAAAGGGACCCAGAGCGCTCCCCAGCCCCCTCCACCCTGGGAGGACATAGTGAGAACTCCATAGTCCACAACCTGGAAGAGGGCCTTCACCAAAACCCAGCCAAACTGGGAGCATGACCTCGAACTTCTAGTCTCCAGAACAGTGAGAAAGAAGAACCTATTCCTTATAAGCCACCCAGTCTGTGGTGTTTTGTGATAACAGCCCAAGTGGACGAAGAGAGTGGGAGTTACAGGAGGAGTCTGAGACTGTGCACAAACTTGCCTATCTCTTGTGAAAGGAGACAGAAAGAACTCAGCACGGAAGTGCTATGCGTGCACCATTTCTTGCACCCCTGCAAGAAAGGAATTCCAAATACCTTTTATTGCAAAGTGTTTAAAAGTACTAGCTCATGTAATCTTCCTAAATTTTTCACTTAAGCTCCATAACTACTGCCATTATTCCTATTTCAGAGATAGGGAAAGTGAGGCACAGAAAGGTTATTAAGTGATTTGCCCAAAGTTCCGCAATACAAAGTGGTATAGAGTTAGGATTCGAGCCTGGATAGTCTGACCCTGAACTCAGCTCTGAACCCTGGAGCTATGTGGCCCGAGGCAGTTGTCTGATTGGGGTGAAAGCGGGCCCAGCCCACGCCTGAATAGGTACAGAATGATTCCGTTCCTTAGAGTACAGGAGCTAGAGGGAGTTTTTAGGGAACCCCGAATGCTCCCCCACAGGACACGATGAAGTATGTGCCACTGGCTTTCTCGCACACAGGTACACAAGCATCAGCCCTCCATCTTCTCCCAGTTCTGCTTTGGAAAACATGAAAACAACACAAATGAATGAGAACCGAGCTCCTATCTGCCCACGTGGGATAGCACCCCGGCCCCAACCAGACTCAAAGTGCTATGTGCGTGCAGGTTCTGCGAGGCGAGTGTCTGTGACCTTGCTCCAAGTAGCGCATTCCTGGGAAGTCCCCTTTCTCTGTAACCTTCGTGTCTTTCGGAGGCAAACCCTTCTTTTCACTTGTTATTTTCCCAATTTATTCATAAGGATTAGGAGGAGGAACAACCAAAGCCCCCAGTGTTTCCATTTTTAGTCAAAGTATGAGCTGTACAACGAGAGAAGTGAGAGTGTGGCGAGGGGCACACCTGCCAAGCGGGGGAGGGCACCAACACCTGCACCAGCAGTCACAGCCCCCAGCAAAGTGCGCACCAAGCCCCTTCTGTTCACTTCTCTTCCTCTATTCCTCGACAATAGCAGATTTCCTGGCCCACAGTAGGTCCCTGGGAAATACTGTTGACTGAATTGTGTCTTTGGGGGTTAATAGACAGTCATGTCAGAAGCACCATGATGGAATATAAGAAAACGAAATTTCAAACTCAAGCAAAATTATTTCGGATCATGTCAAGTTTAGATTTACGCTAGCATTTTCCCACCCAGAGTTGTGCCTATCGTTGCCAACCTCAAAATGCACAGGTATCCTGTTTCCCTGATTCACCCCTTTTATTTCGGTTCTCAGGCCCTATATATTCCCCTGGTTCTGCTACGTGTGGGCAGAGAAACCCAGTCTGACAGGTCTCCTGGCTGGCTCTGTGCCGGGTGGCCGCATCCCCCTGGAGCTTCCGGAGAGAAGGGAAGCTTTTCTCAAGATGGGAGCCCCAAGGTTCTGGGCAGAGGCTTCACCGGCTCGTGCCTCTTCCTCACCTTACCTGAGATGAAGAGCATCCAGAGCAGCTCCCGGAGCCTGGCCTTCCTCATCCTTCATGTGTGCCAACCCCAACTGCCGCTAATGAGCCTGGGACACCCTAACCAGAAGGTTGCATAACAGGAAATGAAATCATTCCTGGGAGGTGCTGGGGCTGATGCTCTATTTTCGCCACTGGTTGTCTTGGGCCCAGACATCAGGGACAACACGAGTCCAGAGACAGGATTTGAGTGTCAGGCTTCTCTGAATTCATTTCCTGTTCTCTGGGGACAGTGACAGTTACCTTTTCAGCCAACCTCGCAAAATTTTAGTGAGCATCATACTTTCGTGTGAGCAAACGTAAGGTGTCACTATTGTCAGGGGACTAGAGGGCCACCTCCTGAGGCCAGCTCTCCATTCCCATCTGCCTCAGTGTAGGTGAGAGTGCCAGGTACATGGAGGGACGGCTTGGGATAATAATGTCTCACTTTTAGGGTTATTGCCGGGATGAAATTGGGGTCCCTGAGGAAAGTGCTCAGTACCGTACCCAACATACATGTTTTTTTACATCCTGTCCCTATTCACACCCACTCTGATTCCCTTGGTCTTTTCTGACTTGATGCCCACCTCCTCTTCGCCGGGATGGCCCACAGCTTGCACTTGCCCTCAGCCTCCTGTCACAGACCTGGCCTCGGATCTCACGAAAAGTATAGGAAGCCCCCAAATGATTTGAGAGGACATGGCCGCCATTAAAAAGAATAGACTTAGAAACAGGATGATATAGGACAGGACAGTAATGAAAGAAGGAAAAAATCAGCAGTTTCCATACCAGAAGCAATACAAGGCAGATTTGACCATGTGAAAAATCAATAACAGAAAAGATTCACTTCAGAAATACTCCCAAACGTAAAACGAATATCGACATTTCGAAGAGCTCAGAAATACATTAGAGGGAATGTCCTAGATTCAACAAACAACCTACAAATAAGAGATGTTCTTGAAGTATAACATGGAACAGTGGATCATAAGTGAGGATAAAAATGTATATTTAAGAAAATAGTTTCAGGGCGCCTGGGTGGCTCAGTGGGTTAAAGACTCTGTCTTTGGCTCAGGTCATGATCTCAGGGTCCTGGCATCGAGCCCCGCATCGGGCTCTCTGCTCAGCAGGGAGCCTGCTTCCTCCTCTCTCTCTGCCTGCCTCTCTGCCTACTTGTGATCTCTCTCTCTCTCTCTCTGTCAAATAAATAAATAAGATCTTTAAAAAAAAAAAGAAAATACTTTCAGTAAAATATGGCAACTGAAGAAAACTATATTGCATATTTAGAAGTTGCTAAGAGATCTGAAAAGTTCTCATCACATACACACAAATTCTGTGACTATTCTGTAGGTGACAGATGTTAACCAGACTTAGTGTGGTGATAATTTTACAATAATACAAATATCAAATTATTATCTTGTATACCTGAAACTAATATAATGTTGTATGTCAGTTATACCTCAGTTTTAAAAAGAAAAACACTTTCTAGATCTGAAAAGAAATCTGTAATTGCAAGTCGAAACCCAACAGGGGCAAGAAAAAATTCATGAAGTGAGACCAAGGAAGTTCCCAAGTGAAAAAAAATTTTTTAATTTAAATTCAATTAGCCAATATGTAGTGCAGCATTCATTTCAGTAGTGTTTCATGTAGTTTTTCAGTAATTTATCAGCAGGTGAAAATTTTTAATTTAAATAAAAATATTCCTTGCAAATTGGCGCAGCCACTCTGAAAACCAGTGTGGAGTTACCTCAATAAGTTACAAATGCAACTACCCTACAATCCAGCAATTGCACTACTAGGTATTTACCCAAAGAATACAAAATACGGATTCGAAGGAAAACATGCACCCCAATGTTTATACCAGCCTTATCAACAATAGCGAAATTATGGAAAGAACCCGAACGTCCACCGACTGATTGATGAATAGATAAAGAGGTGATATGTATATGATGTATATGTATATGATGGAATATTGCAAACCATAAAAAATGAAATCTTGCCATCTGCAGCGATGTGGATGGAACTAGAGCATATTGTGCTAAGGGAAATAAATCAAAGAAAGACAAATACCGTATGATTTCACTCTCACGTAGAACTTAAGGAACAAAACAGATGAACACAGAGGAAGAGAGAGAGAAAGGCAAACCAGAAAACAGACTCTTAACTCTTGGAAACAAACCGAGGATTGCTGGAGGGGAGGCGGTAGGGGATGGGGTAACTAGGCGATGGGGATTAAGGAGGGCACTTGTGATGAACACTGGGTGTTGTATGTAAGTGATGAATCACAAAATTCTACACCGGAAACTAATATTACACTGTATGTTAACTAACGGGAATTCAATCAAAACTTGAAATTAACTAATTAATTATTTTTTTTAAAAGATTCTTACTGCTAAACAAACAAGGGGAAAAAAATCACCTTGATTCGTTCAAAAGAACTGAAATGAGCAGGACTCACATTTTTTTCTCTAAGCAACAAATGCTGAGAGGCAGTGGGATGATGTATAAAGAACATTATGACTAGAATTTCACACCCACACTCGTTGCTATTCACGTCTGAAAACACCTAAGAGGTACGATTACGTCTGCAAATTTAAAAAGAAATTCATATTTGGGGGAAAAAATAAAAAAAAGAAAAAGAAAAAGAAATTTTAAAGTTAACTTTGACTTTTTAAGCTTAAAACTGTGGAATGGAGCAATTTCTAAAATACGAATAGTATAGAGACCTTGAAATCATATTATTACATTCAGCAGAGCTGATTATAGTTAAGATTTTACTAAAGTTCCTTCTATGTATTTTAAATATCAGAGTCCAGGCTTCAAACTGTGCTTGGATTGACATCTGCCAGACCTACTGTTTGTTTTACTCCTTTGGCCCACAAGGGGGAAAAGCAGACAAGGAAGTTTTGAAATTTTCTGACTCAGAGAGAAGCCTGAGTGATTTTTTTCATAGGGATGAATCAGATTAGTACAGTTCATTTAACAAATCCCTTTTCTTACAAGTTCCACACTTAAGTGAACAAGACAACACTTTCTAATTTTTTATGTCTTTGCATACTTCGTTCTGACAGTCAATTTCCTGGAAGATTAAGAGAGAACTTTTTTTTTTTTTTTAGCTCTATTAATTTGGTTCTTGTACTTTGAGCCTCTGTCGCTTTGTGTGTATATGTTTTGGATCATTAAATCTGGATGGATTGGTGTTCTTATCATTATATTGTGTCTGTCTGTAGATATTTTCTTTGCTTTGAAGTCTACCTTAATCAGATATTTATATAGCCACTCCTGCTTTTTAAAAAGTTGATGTTGGGGCTGCCTGGGCGGCTCAGTCAGTTGAGTGTCCTACTCTTAATCTCAGCTCAGGTCATAATCTCAGGGTCATAGGATCAAGCCCCAGGTCCGGCTCTGCATTCAGTGGGAAGTTTGCTTGAGGATTCTCATCCTCCCGCTCCCTCTGCCCCTCTCCCCACAGATGAATAAATAAATCTTTTAAAAAATAACTTAATGTTGGTATGGTGTATATTTTTTTCCATTCTTTTTCTTTTTTTTTAAGATTTTATTTATTTATTTGACAGAGAGAGAGAGAGAGAGATCACAAGTAGGCAGAGAGAGAGGGGGAAGCAGGTTCCCTGCTGAACAGAGAGCCCAATGTGGGGCTCGATCCCAGGATCCTGAGATCATGACCTGAGCCGAAGGCAGAGGCTTTAGCCCACTGAGCCACCCAGGCACCCTTCAAACATTATTTTCAGTGTTATCATGAAAGCCTGTACAAATATTATTCTGTTTGGTTTTTTGTTTCCTTCAGTAAAGACACTGGCCCGTCAGTATGTCCCAATCGTCATGATGGGGTAAGGTAGCAGTTTCTTTCTTAATATGGATTGGTTAAGCACATAACTGTTCTAACCTGGCTGGAATATATGTGTGACATATTTTAACAGTGAGGTTATGCATATTCCCTTTTCTGTCTCCAAAGAGGGTCCCACAGGTCTAGGACACAGATCTCTGAGATCTGGTTGCTCGCGTCTCTGGGAAGGCTCAATGAGGCTTTTACTAGGAGTGGAAAAAGCTTTAAACTGGCACCAACTACAGCTGCTGAAACCACTGCCCTTGCCCTGATGAAATGCATTGTTGTGTGACACCTAAAGGAACTGGCCCCCTCCTCCTGTCCCCCAGTCTGTCTCCCGCATCCTTATTGACAGAAGGGAACCAGCAGACAAAGAAGTCTGGTTTCAGAATCTCAGCTCAGACCAGGGAAAAAAAGGGTTTTGTTTCGTTTTGTTTTTTTAAAGATTTTATTTATTTATTTATTTATTTGACAGAGAGAGAGAGATCACAAGTAGGCAGAGAGGCAGGCAGAGAGAGAGGGAGGGAAGCAGGCTCCCTGCTGAGCAGAGAGCCTGAGATCATGACCTGAGCTGACGGCAGAGGTTTTAACCCACCCAGGCACCCCAGAAGAGAAAGGTTTAATCAGAGAGATGATTGCTAAATAATCAGCTCACCCACAATCAATAGGGCCACTAGGTTGCCTTAGTCATGGGATGGGAATCTTTTATGTGTCTTGCTGACTGACTTTGAACATGGAACAAACTTTGGACACGGAAACACTCCGACCCACTCTGAAAACATACATACGATTAAATGTGAACAACATATTTTTAATCTGGGCCAAAAAAAAAATATCGACCTGTATGTAGCATTTATTAATTTGTAAAGAAAAATACATTCTATTCTTTTTTAAAACAATAAGATACTCATAGCTTTTTGAGATTCAATTTGTCTTAATAGACTGGCTGCTATTTCATTTTTTGATGCTTGGATAGTGACAGTTTGGCCCCTGGGGGGCCTTTAAGCTGGCTTGTGTGCCTTTCACTACCACACAGAATGTCAAATATGTCCTTGCTTGGCAGCAGCAAGACACCACAGGCTTATCTTAAGTTCTCCCTTCCCAACATGGAATACGCCACCTCCAAGAAGCCAAGAAGGCTTGAATAGGAGAACAGTATTGGAAACCAATTTCTGGGACCAAGTGAGGACCATTAGTTGCTTCCCATGAGTATTATTATTACTGAGATAACCCTGCTTCAAGCCACTCCAGAGGAAGAGACAGAAAATACTTTAAAAAAAATAAAGGTTAATAATTTTTAAACTTCCCATAAAGAAGATCTCAGGGCCAGATGACTTCACTGGTGAATTCTACCAACCTTTTTAAAGAAAAGTTAACACCAATCTTTCAAAAAGTCTTCCAAAATATAGAGAGGAGGGGGCACTTCTCAACTAGTTCTGTGAGCCCAGTTCTACCCCAATAGCAAAACCAGACAAAGACATTACGAGAAAACTATAGACAAATATCTCTTATGAATATAGACACGAAAGTCCTCAACAAAACACAACCAAACTGAATACAACAACATATAAAAAAAGAATTATACAGCATGACCAAGCAGAATTTATCCCAGGATTGCAAGTTTGGTTTGACATGTGAAAATCAATTAATGTAATACACCATATTAATAGAATAAAGGAGAAAAAAACACATGGTCATCTCAACAGATGCAGAAAAAACATTTGATAAGATCCAGCACCTTGTCATGATAGAAAGAAAGGAAGAAAGGAAGAAAGGAAGAAAGGAAGAAAGGAAGAAAGGAAGAAAGGAAGAAAGGAAGAAAGGAAGAAAGGAAGAAAGGAAGAAAGAAAGATCCTCAATAAATTAGGATAAGAAAAAAATTTCCTCAAATTGATAAAGGGCACCTATGAAAGACCCATGACTAACATCATATTTAATGGTGACAGCCTGAGGCTTTCTTCTCAAGGTCAGGAATAAGACAAGGATGCTTCTCTTGCCAATTCTATTCAATATTGTACTAGAGATTCTAGCCAGGGCAATTTAGCAAGAAAATAAATAAAAGATATTCAGATTAGAAAAAATGAAGTAAAACTATCTTTGTTCACAGATAACCTAATCCTCTACATAGAGAAGTCTAAGGAATCAACACACACACACACACACACAAAACCAACCAGCCCCTGCCCCCAAAACCAGCACTGATAAATTATTTTAGCAAAGCTGCAGGATACGAGATCATTATACAAAACTCAGCAGTATTTCTACAAACTAGCAATGAATAATCTGAAAATGAAATTAAGAAAGCAATTCCTTTACAGTAGCATCCAAAAGTATAAATACTGGGGAGGTGTTGGGGTGGGGAACCAAAAACAAAACAAAACAAATCCCTCAGGTCATAACCTGGTATAAATCTAAAGTCACCACTAGGGGAAGCAATTCATCTAGTTTATTTTTGGATAAGTTTCTGTGACTTCATATGGCAATTAATTATGAAATGGCATCCTAAGGAGGCCATAGTTTTAGACTTCTTA
>CM052802.1:99793846-99814182 GCA_028533885.1 Nasua narica
CCCCCCCACCCCCCTTCTCCTTCTGCTCTCACCGACTTAAAAGAAAAATAAAATACATTCCAGGAACCAGGACGGCTGCGGAGCAAACTCAAACCAGAAAATGCTTAAAGATGTTTTAATGTCTTAAACACAGGGGCCGGTTTGTGTCTAAAAGTTTCCACATTAAAAAAAAAAAAAAGCAAATTCAATATTAAATATCCTTCCACCGCCTCCTGGGCCCCTCCTCCGGCCCCTCCACCGCCCTTCCTGGTTCCCCTCGCTTTCTGGGGGCTCCACCGCCCCGTTTTCCTCTGCACTTCGGCTCTCAGCTGTGGGCTATTAGCACCCGGTGTGAACAGAGACCAGGCCCCTCCATAAAGTTTATATTCACATTCCAAAAATGAAAAACAAGGAAAAGGGAGAGAAACAACACCCTAGGTGCAGGCCCAATTGCTCCTGCGAGCTGAGGCCTCCCCTCCCCCCCGCGCCCCCGGCTGGAGAAGCCGCTAACTAGCAGCTGACAGATTTTTACAGCACGAATTAGACCCTCATTTGGCTCAGGATTAGCCCAAATCTTCCATCTCATTACAGCTCCGCCTTGCTGGAGCCCCCTTTCTTGGAGCTGGGGAGTTGTGGATGGGTTTTTGGGGGTCCTGGCCGGAATGCTCTCTCTCTGAGCTGCGGTGGGATGGGGCAAGGAGGCCGGGTGGAGGCCCTAACTGGGGTGCCTGGGGGTCCTGGCTGGGGCGGGAGGAGGCCAGCTGGACGACCTGCAGGAGTTTCTTGAGGAATTTTCGAGGTGGAGCGACCTGGACACCTGCCTTGTGCGGTAGAAAAGCAGGTGCAGTTTAGAGGCTGGTCTTATTATTCCAAGGGGTGGCAAACCTTGGGAGTGACAATAGTGACTGAGACTTCCTGAGCACTTGTTATATGCCAGGCTGACTGTGAAACCCCTTTGTGTTTAATCCTCATGGTAAATCCATGGCACTATTCCAGGTACTATTACTATTACCCCCATTTTACGCGTGGAAATACTGAGGCTTCG
Organism: Nasua narica; assembly: GCA_028533885.1. Lineage (NCBI taxonomy): Eukaryota > Metazoa > Chordata > Mammalia > Carnivora > Procyonidae > Nasua > Nasua narica. The sequence continues at coordinate 99,794,871 of CM052802.1, forward strand.
AGATGCTAGGACACTTACCCGCAGACACTGCCTGTAAGGAGGAGAGCCAGGATTCAAACCCAGGACTGGGTGACTAAATCTGAGCCCTTAGGTCAAAGTGCCTCTCATGCTAAGAACCCAGCGGGTGCCTACTCTAGAAGCATCTCTTTCTAAGCTCTTGTTCTTCGTCTCTCTCACCAACTATCAGGAACTTAAAGCCTGTATCCCTGCTGGTACGGTTCGGACCCTCTCCTGTTATTCACATTGAGACAAAGACCAGGTAGCACCTTCCCATCCTGGACCCACTCACCGGCTTCGAGAGGGGTTAGGGTAGGACCCTGGTGGGGTGATTGGCTTCTCTCCCCCTCCCTCTTCCTTGACCCAGGGAAGCACTTCACAGGGTGTAATGAACCCTTAAGGCAGTTAGGCATTTGCCAAGAGGTCTGGGGAGAGAGGAGGCCTTCGTGTTATCCTCGTAAAGAAGGTGCTGGAAGATGCTGGAACCCCTGGTAGCTAGGCCGGTGTTGGCCTCTAGAAGCTTGACTCTGCAGAAGCAACTCCAGTTTTTTTTTTTTTTAAAGATTTTATTTATTTGACAGAGAGCGACACAGCGAGAGAGGGAACACAAGCAGAGGGAGTGGGAGAGGGAGAAGCAGGCTCCCTGCCGAGCAGAGAGCCCGACGCGGGGCTCGATCCCAGGACTCTGGGATCATGACCCGAGCCGCAGGCAGCCGCCCAACGACTGAGCCACCCAGGCGCCCCAACTCCAGTTTTTTATACCCTCCCGTCCAGACAAAGGTCAGTACAGTGTGGGGAGAGGCTGCTGGTGGAACTTCGGGTGTTTGGACACCAAGGACAGGGTGCCCTTCACGGAGTGCCCTTTGCGGGACAGGATCCTTCAAGGGTCAGCAGCAAAATGTCTGGGAATTCTGGAGCTGTTCAAAATCCTTCCTTTCTTTCCTTCCAGGTGGAAATTGGAGGAAATCTTGAAGCATATGTAATACTTAGACTTTAAGTGCCCTTCACCAAGTTAAATCACTTTGTCAGTTTAGGAATGTAAAAATGTTTTATGTATAACTTGGTTGGCTCATAAAAGTCTTAATTTGGGTGTGTTTGGAAATGCAAGGCCAGAGAAGGGAAAGCTGAGATTTGAGGGGGAAACCTCCAGCCCTCTAACTTGGAGCGAGAAAACAATTACAAGCTGCTTTCTGACTTTTGTTTGTCTGGACGTGAGGTTAGGCACACGTGTGGCTCTGTGGGTCGGACCTCAGAGGCTGGCCCATCTCAGGACGGGGCCAGCTGAGGAGCAGGAGGGGGAGAAGGAGACATGCACACAGAAGTGACAAGGGTATGCAGAGCTGGGGAGGGGGAGGCCGGAGCTGGGTCTCCCTAAACATTTCCAAGGAGGAGCAGCATAGCTTTGCGCCAAGGAAAGCCACTTTCTTCGTGGGAAGTTACCCCATTCCCTGCTAAGACTCCGGGTGCAGTGTGTCTCTGTTATTTATTCTACCCTACAACTTTTAGTCTTTCTTCTAGTCTCCTGGCCACTCTCTGACTTCCAGTCTCTTGCCCTTGGAGCACAGAGTCCCCCGGAAGGACTCCCAGAGCTCCTAAAGTTGGTGTATTTCAGCCAACACTTATTCGGATCTAGTCTTTGCCCTTGGGTGCCAGATGTAGGCCATGTCAGTAGAGGATAATGGCTATTTATTAAGTACTCTCTATGTGCTAGGCACCATGCTAAGTGATACGTGTGTTATATTAACACACTTATGGGGCATCTGGCCGGCTCAGTCGGTAGAGCATGTGACTCTTGATCTTGAGGTCGTGAATTTGAGTCCCATGTTGGGCCTAGAGCTTACTTTAACAACAGCAACAAATACACTTAGTCCTAAGAGGTGGGACCTGGTAAATCCACTTTACAGATGGGGAAACTGAGGCACAAGTTGATTAAATATCTTGCCCGAGATCAGCTGGGATTCGAACCCAGGCCGTCTGAGCCCTGTCTGTGCCTTTAACTATTCCAGGATTCCAAGACCAGAAGTGTTCGCCCTGGGAGGGCACTGTCCCCGGCCTTGGGGATCCAGACAGGCCTCCTTGAGGAGATGATTCCTGAGTGGTTGCAGAGGCAAAGAAAACAGAAGAGAACATTCCAGGCTGAGAGGACGGCAGACAGAGGCATCACGGTAAAAACTCCAGTACCACATGCCAGGAGATAAAAGTTGTTTTGGAATTTCTAGAATGCAAATAAAGTGTGAGGCCAGAGTGGGGCAGGGGAGGAGGCTGGAGAGATAGGTAGGCGGAGGACCAGACCATGGTGGGCTCACATGTGCTTGGAGTTGAAGGTATCTTCCAAAGGCGATGGACAACCGTCAAAGGGATTATGACAGGGGATGATACAAGACATTGCGCATCCTTGATAGAATTCTCTGGGGGTGGGGACCACCCTGGAAAAGTGGGTAGAGGTGAGACTGGAGGTGAGAACACCAGCTGGGACCTGGACTGGCAACTTGACATTGGGAATGGAGAAATGACTTGAACTAGAGGAAAAAACATTTTTTTTCTTTCACTTACACTTTATGTATCTATTTATAGTCTGCCTTATCCCATTGGAGATTTTTAGCTAGACCTCCAAATTCTGCTCCACAGTGTTTCCTGCTTCCCCCGCACCAAGCGTTCACCATTAGGTAATCGACCCGGTTCACATTTCTCAGTTTCTTCTCTGAAAACTGGCATATTTATTACAGCGAGGTGACCACGCAAGCTGGTTTACCGAGGTCCGTCCTGATTCTACCTGTAGTTAGCAATAGCCCTCCCTTTCACTCTGCAAAGTACCCTGGTTTGAATTATAAATGGTGTGGTCGCCCCATTGAAGAACATATAGGAAAATGATGGTGCTAATTTACGTATAGATCCACTAAATGATCTTACTTGCTCCTAATGATAACCCTGCAAAGTAGGCTGGAGAACCGTCATTGCCCCTCTTTTTCCCTTCAGCTCCTTCCCCTTCCTCTCCCTTCTTCCCTTCCTTTCTGTTTAGTATCAAGAAAAAGAGGTTCAAATAAATTAAACGACCCGCTGAAGGCCCCCATGTAGTAAGAAGTAGAGACAGAAGGCAGACTCAGACCTTCTGATGAATAGTCCCCTACCCTTCTGCTACACCATAGTCTCCCTCACTAGACTGCAGTAGATTAAAGATGGCTGCAAACTCTTTGTAGCTCCTCCTATTGAAAGGCGGAGTCTAATCCCTTTCCCCGGATGTGGATAGGTCTTGCAATAGAATGTGAGCGAAGTGACATTCGACTTCTGCAGCTAGGTCATAAGAAACTGTAAGCTTCTGATTAGATCTTTTGGAATGCGTGTTCTGGGGAAGCCAGCCCTCTTGTAAAAAGCCTAAATCCCTTGAGATTCTCATGCTGTGAGGAAACCCACGCTAGCCACGGGATGGAGAGAAGATTGATGGATCTATGGCCAACAGGGGTGGTGTACTGGGAAATCTGTTTTCTGAAAAAAAAAAAAAGTGTTCTGGTGTATGGTGTTTGTTGATTTCTGGTTATAACTAGTCCCACTAGGGCTGACTTTGAGCTACTAATAGCTTGCAGAAGTTTCTGAATATTTAACGAAATGGCTGGTATGAGGCAGCTTCAACTGTCCAGCCTCCAGCCACATAAATCACTCTGGTTAGAACCCCAGATATTGTGAAGCAGAGTGGACATGTCCTCGGTGAGTCTCCTGTAAATCGAAGACTCAGAAGCAAAATGAATGAGAGTTGTTTTAAGGTGGCCCGTTACGTGGTAGTGGATACCCAGAACATGTGAAAAGACAGGTATGCACGTCCTTGAAGAAATGGAAGCCCTCCGAAAACTTTAGAGAACCACTTCTCTCCCTGATTTCTTTGTTGTCATTTAACAGGTGATATAATTGGGGTGAAATCTACAGTTTGTCATAAAGTTGGAGCCTGAGGTGGCTTGCTCTTTGCCTTGGGCCTGAGATGCATGGTTGGCACCATTCTCTGACCCATGGAAACAGGGGGGAAAGCTGGGCTGAGAATGGGACAGGTTAAGGTTGAGGTGACAGCAGGCCATCTGAAGTCAGGTGTCCAATAGGCGGTCTAGTTAGGTGGAATTGACTTACGATTTGTAATACAGCTCAGCACCTTGTTTCTAACAATTAATTTACTTATGGTAATTTTAGTATTGTTTTTGAGCAAATGATAAAGCCGATAAAGCTTGTCTTCAGCCCATGAAGCATCCTCTTCTGCTTTTCTCCTCTTGTTGGTGCACATTTACCACCTTTTGCTCTCCCTAAGAATGTGATTTGTCTTATCTTTCACTGTGGAAAATGGGAAGGTGGAATGGGAAGTTCGTTTCTTAGTGTCTTTATAATCTATTACTGTGTAACAAATTTCCCCAAAACTTAGCTGCTTAAAGCAAAAATTGTTACTATATCACGGTTTCTGTGGGTCAGGAATTTGGGTTGTCAGTTGACTCATTCTGGCTGAGGGTCTCTCGTGAGGTTAAAGTCAAAGTGTTGGCTGGGGCTACAGTCATCTGAAGGCTTGACTGGAGCTGGGGCATCCACTTCTAAGATGGCCGCCTCACATTGCTGAGGCATGAGTTCCTCACCATGCTGGCCTCTCCTGGCGGCTGCTTTTTGTGTTATGACATGACAACTGGCTTCCTCCAGAGAGAGTAATGAGAGAGAGAAGAAAGAGGAAGAGGGAGAGGAGGAGGAAAAGGAGGAAGAGGAAGAAGAGGCAGAGGAAGAGAAAGCCATGATGCCTTTTATGATTTAGTTTCAGGACTCACCTACGGTCACTTCGAACATACTCTGTTTGTTAGAAGCAAGTTGCTAAGCCCAATGTACGCACAAGTGGTGGGGAATTAGGTTTTACCTCTTGAAGGGAGGAGTGTCAAATGATTTGTTAACGTATTTTACCCTAACCACAGTTTTTCAAGGGATTTCAGATGGTAAATCAGTTGTAGGTTAGGGGCTGGGGATGGGGAGGGCAGGAGACCTATTTTCCCGATTCATGCTTTATCTACTTGGCACACTTTTAAGATGGGCCTTGCTAGTTACACGATTATATGGAAGAATGTTACAGTGGGAAGGGACCTCAAAGAACTTTCCAAAGGCTACAAACCGGTGATTCTTGGGCCCACTTTGTCCAGCAGATCTGTTTTGGTTGGTGAAATCTTGATTTCTAAAATTTAATGCTTTTAATTTGGACACATCCTCTCCAGCTTGCCTACCATGCATCATTATCTTACATAAGCCCATTTACCCATTCGGTTAACCCACTTGCCTCTGGGGGTTCCTGAGTGCTTGAACCCCTGGTTCTTATCCCTTTCTCTCAATTTAGACATGGGGAAACTGAGGCCCAGGGAGGAGAAATTGACTTGCCCAAAGTCAAAGGTTGAGCGAATGGCAGAATCAGGTCCTGAATCCGGGTTTCCTGACTCCTCGTTCAAAGCTCCACCCCCTTCCCTCTTTGCCTCCTCACATCTCATCACAAGTGGCATCCCTGCCTCCCGTGTCCTAGAGAGCATCCTTTCAGCCCCTCCACTTACCACGAATGCCCCTGCACCCCCATCTAGCCCCAGATAGATGTGGGGAGATGAATGTCTTTTATCCACATCTAAAGATCTGGAGATGGGAAAACTTTAAGTTTCACAGCCCTAGAGGAAAAGAGAATCAGAGAGTGAGTGCTGGGAAAACATGGGGGAAGCATTATGGTGCGAGAGGGGGACCCTGGAGGGTATTTCAGTAGGTTAATAACCTAAGCTGTTGCTAAGTTGAAAATAGAAAGAGCAAGGCTCTGCCTTCCGAATGTGGAGGAGGGGGGCTAATCCTGTCCTTTGATAAATGGATGACATTCTAGCAAAATGAGACGCTCCGCCCCAGTGGCTGCAGGGGGACATTGGGCTGGGGAGGCGGGGGTGGGAGGGGGCCTCCGGGCCCCTGCAATGAGGTTAAGACGCGGAACTGCGAGGCATTGGTGCATTAGCACGGAAATTGCAGTCACTTTGGTAGCTCTTTATTAAATAACCTGCAATAGATCCAACGGGTAGAGGTACCTATCTCGGTTTGGATCACTCACCTCTCCTCCGGCTTTTCCTGAGAGCTGCTTGCTCCTGCTGCTTTCCTGGGTCCTCTCCGGCCCACTCCCCAGTTCGCTGACCTCGTCACTCATCCTCTTTGATTCTGACCTGGACTGCTGTAGCCCTGAGCAGCTCCAGCTCTTCCCATCTCTGCCTCCCTGCTGCCAGCCCCACAGGGCATTCCAGACTGCCCACTGGGAGTGCAGGGACTCTCCTCCCTACCTCTCCGTTCCCAGCGTCCCCCATCTCCGGCAGTGCCCTGCAGTCAAGAAGTCACCTGCCTTTTGTATATTTCATGGAGAGCTAGTGCTGCCTGGGTCGCCCCAAAGAGAGGTGACCCCCTGAGTGTCCCTGGGTATGCTCGAGTTCAAGCACTCCTAGTTCTCCATGGATGTGTTTTCTCTGGTCTCTTAAATTCACAGACTTCTACACCCGTGAGGTCTCAGAGGTAGGGACCGGCCTTCGTAAGACTAAAACGATTTCTGCTCCTACTGACTACACCCCTCCTCCACTTGCCCCTCGAGTCTTCCAAACGCTGAGTGGAGGGCCAGATATGATTTGATTTGGCGGAGTGCTTCTCTAAAAAGGAAGACAATTCAAGGGGGTTAGGTGAAGCTCTTGAAACCTAACTCAGCTGATGTAAGTGAAGTTTATTCCAATTTTCTCCTTCTTGCATTGGGGAAATAGATGGAGTGTTTGATGCATTCTGGGTAAAACTGAAGGCTTTGGGGATTCACAGAGAGAGCGGAAGGGGCCCTTTTCCTCAAACTGCTCAATCAATGATAATAATTAGGAAAGACTTCTTAGAGTGGTTGCAGAGGACTTCATATGTGTCACAGCACATGTATATGTGTAATATATGTTTGTTGTTCCTCACAACAGTCCTACGAGACAATTACTGTTACTATCCCTATTAAATAGTGAGAAAAGGAAACACAGAGAGGTTTAGGAACTTGCTCAAGGTCACACAGCTAGTAAGTGGTAGAGCTGGGGTTTGAATCTAGGCCATTTGGTTCTTGCTCCAGAATTAAACACTAAATTACAATTCAGGGTAATTTTCATGGCAGGGGAAGGGAGGTGGCTAGAATTAGGCCCGAAGGAGACGTGAAAGATACCCCAGAGCAATCCTCATGTGTCAGCTGAGAAAGCAGGGCTCTGAGAACTGAGTGACTTTCCCACTTCTGGAGTCCCTAAGTGGGTGTTGAACTCCCACCACCCGTGCTAACCTAACAGGCAGCTTTCTCTTCCCTTCGCAGCTGCCAGGAATCTGGGAAGGCTCCCTAATCTGAGGGAGATGTGCCCAGTGAGGGAAAAGAATTCCAGGAAAGGAGCTCAGCAGCAGCCAAGATGGAAGCCCTAGATTCCTGGAAGGTTCTGGAAACAGAAAGTAGAGGGAAGAGGCTGGAACATGGGGAGCCAAAGGAGCAGCGAAGGATGAGGGTGGAAAAGAAGATGGAGTCAGATTGGAAAGAGCCCCTAGACTACTTTGCTAAGAAGACAAGTGAGCGTTATTAAGGACGCCATGATCAAATGTACTTCACTGATTCTTTTGCTGGCCATTACACGGAGCCCAGGGAGGGGGAGACACCCCAAGGACTGCATAGCGAGTTTTCCAGAATGCTCCAGTGTTACCAGGACATTGACAGGGGTGGTCAGAAGAGCACGGAAGGGGGCGCCTGGGTGGCTCAGTGGGTTGGAGCCTCTGCCTTCGGCTCAGGTCATGATCTCAGGGTCCTGGGATCGAGCCCCACATCGGGCTCTCTGCTCAGCGGGGAGCCTGCTTCTCCACCCCCCCATCTACTTGTGATCTCTCTCTCTCTGTCAAATAAATAAATAAAATCTTAAAAAAAAAAAAAAAAGAAAAAAAAAGAGCATGGAAGAAGGACAAAAGGGGGAGGTAGAAACTCATCAGTCAGAATCCTAACTTGGCTGAAGTTTGCAAAAAGAAAGTTAAAGTTGTTGAAAAGCCTTGGACCAATGGGGTTGTACTAATAGATAAGAGCCAGAGTGAGTATCTGTCAGTATCTGCACAAGGAGAACCTTTGGATCTAGGAGTGGGAGGCAAACATTAGTAAGGGGAGGGGTTCTCTAAGCAAATTCAAGTCTCCTGAAAGGGATGCAGGGAAGGAGCTCTCCAAGCCATGCCCTTAGCCTTGGAGTGACCAGGGAAGGGGAGGGGGATCAGCAAACTGCCGAATGCTTGTCCAACATCCACTGCAGTTATGATCCCAGATGGGGTTATGGAGGGTTTGTTTGTGATAGTCTCCCTGGCTCCAGTCTTTATTTTTCTTTTCTTTTTTTTTTTTTTAAAGATTTTTATTATTTATTTATTTGACAGAGAGATCACAAGTAGGCAGAGAGGCAGGCAGAGAGAGAGGGGGAAGCAGGCTCCCTGCTGAGCAGAGAGCCCCATGCAGGGCTCGATCCCAGGACCCTAACATCAGGACCTGAGCCAAAGGCAGAGGCTTTAACCCCCTGAGCCACCCAGGCACCCCTCCAGTCTTTATTTTTCAAGCAACTTTAAAAAATAAGTTATACAATTTAATAAAAACAGTACACGCAGATAGTTGAAAAAGTCAGACAATGTTAAAAAGCTTACCACACAACCCCGACCGCGCCAGGCCCTGCTCGGCTCCCCTGCTGGGTGCTTGCCTGCCTCGCAAGGTTCTCAAAGGCGTTTACTTTTCCTTTTAGCTTTTCAACATGTCCTGGTACTTACTTTCACGTTTTGAATTGATATGCATATGATACTCTCTCTCTCTCTCTCTCTCTCTCTCTCTCTCGATTCATTCATTTCAGATTGTTTTGTAAACATGCCCTGGTGAGCATTACTGGGGCTCCTTGGCTTCCGGATCCCCCGGCGGGCTCCTCGGCTTCCGGAGCCCTGAAGACTGAACTTCGGAGTGACCTTCTCGTAGAGGGGGATATGTGACTGTGACCAATGAAACTGTCCGGGGAGGTGACTTGAATATCACTTCTGAGACAGAAAAGGCTCCCGCATGCTTCTCTGGTCTGTGTTCTACCATGGAACTGGGGCACCTCGTGTTCCCGATGGTGTAGCTACAAGTTGACTGAGTCCCCGAAAACCCATATGGGGCAGAACCCCTGACGACCCACTCGGGGAGGGTAATGTGAATAAGACATGAAATTCTATCATATTGCGCCATGTATTTAGATCTGGGGTTGTTTCCGAAGAATAACTTCATCCATCCTGACTAATAAATATCTTATGAGGAATTTAGCTTATGCCCACCCCCTTCTCCAAATGCTCCCGATTACATTTTAATTTTTCGTCAAGTCTATTATCACTGTTTTCAATTGTATGGTTATGTCGAGATTGCTCACTGCTGAGTTAAATAGTGTTTTATGATTGAATCTCTTTTTTCATACAACTTGTTTTTGTTAAATTTAGTAATCATTTCGTTTTAGGAATTAGTTTCCTTTGAAATCCTGACTGAATTCTCCGCATTCCTCAGTAACTTTCTACATAATGTACCTTATTACAATTTTCCACGCTGTCACACCGTCCTATGATTTATCACCTTCACTTTCCTTTTTTCTTGGAGAGAGCTCTCCTGGAGCCCCCCAGACCTCTGCTCTAATATGAACTGAAGGCTTTCTAAATCTATACAATCGTTGATCCCCATTCTCTGGATCCCGTGTTGTCTTCTTTTTTGGTTTAATTGCTCTTTTTGGTGGAAAACCTCTTTTAGCAGCTCTCTGAGAAAGGGTCATTGGAAGATGTCTTTTTGAGATTTTGTGTGTCTGAAAATGTCTCTTTACCATCCATATATGTGACTGATAAATGGGCTGGGTATACAAGCCTAGGTTGAAAACAACCATGGCAGAGACCACTAGCTATTCGCCAAAATCTTGGGCACAAGAGTTAGGCTATATTTCTCAGCCTCTGTGGTAATGAAGCTTGGTCATGAGTTTAAGTTCTCTTCAATGGAAATTGAAATTCCAGACTCGGCCTGTTTAGACTCTCCTCTGCCTGCTCTTCCGTGCTTTTCTCTCTCCCAACAAGATGGATGGGGACAATGAAAATGGGATCCTAGGGGTTTGCAGAGCTGTGAGATGAAGAGTGTCAGTTTCTGAATCACCACGTGGAGAACTGTCCAGCCCTGACCAACCCACCCAGGAATAGTGTGTGAGCTCAAAGTAAACACTTATTGCTTAAACCAGTGAAATTTTGGGGTTCATTTGTTTTGCAGTCTGACCTACCTTCAGCTACCTTAGAAATTGATTCTAGGGGCGCCTGGGTGGCTCAGTGGGTTAAAGCCTCAGCCTTCAGCTCAGGTCATGATCTCAGGGTCCTGGGATCGAGTCCCGAGTTGGGCTCTCGGCTCAGCGGGGAGCCTGCTTCCCCCTCTCTCTCTGCCTGCCTCTTTGACTACTTGTGATCTCTCTCCTCTCTGTCAAATAAATAAATAAAATCTTTAAAAAAATTGATTCTAGGCTTGGGGTGATGTCATCACAGAAACTAAAACAAGGGGCATTGGCTGGTGAGGAAACAGATATAACAGGATGCAGGGGGTGTGGTGCAGTCGGTCAAGGGTCTGCCTCTTGGTTTCGGCTCAGGTCATGATCTCAGGGTGGTGATACCAAGCCCCACGTCAGGCTCTGTGCTTAGCATGGAGTCTGCTTAAGACTCTCTCTCCCTCTGCACCTCCCCACCGTGCTCTCTCTCGCTCTCAAGTAAAATAAAAGACATTTTAAAAAAGAGACGTGGCAGGAAGGGAAGCTAGAGATACTTGTTATGCTGGTGTGACCATGTTTGGTAAGACTGATACCAGAGATAATTTACTATTCTGCTGAGATTGCACTTAGGATGGAGAGATGGGAGGAAAGCGGGCGGAGTTTTTCGTGACCTCACTTAGCAAGTTGTCATCAGGAAAGCACTAGTCTGTCTGCAAGCAGGGATTAAGGGTTGACAAAACAGTTTCTGGACCACACAGAGGAGACGATTAGACCAGATAAAGTCGCAAGACTGTGAAGTCATCTCAGTTAAACAGAGGTTAGCTATCCCTGTGGCAAGATCAAGTTAAGGACACTGCTTCTCTGATAAGTCTCTTGCTACAGATGACTTTACAGTAGCTGATATTAATTTGACAGAGACCGGCATGGGGCCCAAGAAGTTAAAACCCAACAAACGGACTTAAGAATCATGGCTAGGACACTTTGAATGTGGTTACTAGCACATATAACCAATGGGAACTAAATAGATCAAAAATCTATTTGAAGGAAGAAATTAAATTCCCAAGGAAACCACAAATATGGCCTCAAAAAACCTTGAAAACAACACTTGGATTCCCAAGCTTCCATGAGCCACAAGTGGGCTGTGAAAGACTGGAAAGAGGGGAACCCTCCCATCAACCACTTCAGGTGAGGCCACAGGAGATAATGGACGGGGGAGAATTTCCCAGAGGGCAGAGCAGGGGCTGTGGAATACAATGGACTGATCCTTCCGGAAAGAAGATCCATGAGGTCCCATGAAGTGACCTCCATTGCCAAGTCTGGGGATCCCAGCAGGTTCCATCATTGTATGGACCAGGGACTGCCCATGTTTCCTCATCTTCATTACAATTACCCTATCCGTTGGATGTGTGCATGGTTGGAGGGTGTAACCCAATTCCTACCTACGTCTTTGCACCAAGAGAGATTCCATCAGATTTGACAGAAAAGACTGCAAATCACCTAGAGCATGTGGACATAGCAGTGTAGAGAAGCTTGCTTTAACTCCTCTGGAAGGGGACTGAGTATGTTCCATGAGTGGCAAGAAGGTCACATGGCTGCTGCCTGTGGAAGAGACTGCCAGCTGGGTACCTAAATCTGTTCTCTCTCTTCTCTATAAGCACAGAAATAAGGTTGCATTTTCTAGTCTGCCTTGTTGGGAGGTGCAACCACTAAATTCTCTCCAGTGTAATGTGAGTGGACATTATGTGTGCCAGTTTCCAGCCTGGTACAGAAAGACGTCCCCTGTACAGTCTTCTGTGTACTTTCCTTTTCTACTGGCTGGCTGCGGATATGAATGAAGGCTCTAGAGCGAGTGTCCAAACCTGGGGTCTGGGGACCAGAAGTTCAGGGGATTCTATAAACTTGGATAGGAAAAGTATATCTTTATTTTTTCTAAACTCGAATTGAGATTTAGCATTTCTTTCCATTATGAGTAAGCTTACAAATCATAGTAGTATCTGCAGTACCTGTGACTTTGTCACCAGTAGAAATCATGGATATTTTCTTTTTCTTTTTTTTTTTTTAAAGATTTTATTTATTTATTTGACAAAGAGACAGATCACAAGTAGGCAGAGAGGCGGGCAGAGAGAGAGAGGGGGGAAGCAGGCTCCCTGCTGAGCAGAGAGCCCGATGTGGGGCTTGATCCCAGGACCCTGAGATCATGACCTGAGCTGAAGGCAGAGGCTTTAACCCACTGAGCCACCCAGGCGCCCCAGAAATCACAGATATTTTCATATCACATTACAGTTGTTGCAGATATCTCAAAATAGCATTACATTCATCAGTACTGAGGAATTACAGCAGTTATTAGACCTGCCACTAGATTGCACATAATTGCAGTCTTCCTGTTGACAGATAGTCATGTGACACAACTGGCGGACACTGAGTAGGGGAGGCATTCAGGCATGGAATGGTGAAGTCACGTGGTCTCATATTGGTGAGCCAGATGTCTATGCAAATTCCTTCCAGTAATTCCTGCCTGGAGTTGTTGGTCAGTTAACATGTAGAGGTGAGTGAGTGGTTTTCATTGTTTGTCCAAGTTTGGCAATACGGAATGATTAAAATAAGAATTTTTTTGTTTGTTTGTTTTTTAAGTAGGCTCCATACCCAGCGTGGAGCCCAATGCGGGGCTTGAATTCATGACTCTGAGATCAAGACCTGAGCTGAGATCAAGAGTTGGATGCTTAACCGACTGAGTCACTGAAATAAGAATAAGAATAAGAATAAGAGTAAGAATTTCTTAGCACTCCTTGATATTGAGAGGTATGCAGGCCACAATTGCAGTCAATCTGCACACTGATATGTCTTTAAAGAATTAATGTAACTTTAACTCACCTGTGCTTTAAATGTGTTGTCTTGTTAGCTATTGAATGAATACAGGAACATATATATTAATTACTACATCAGGTTGTCTCTTTACATTTTGTAAACTATATGTCCACATAATTGGTTTACTTTTTACTAGTATGAGTTTTGTTTTGTGGATTTGAAAATAGTCTAAGAAGGGGTCAGCAGGTGTCACCAGATAGCCAAAAGGGTCCAGGGCACAAAAACAATTGGGAGGAAGCCTGTGGTATGGCTGAGCCACAATGTGGAAGGGGCCCGGGTCCCATGGAAGAGAGCCTGCCTATTACCTGAACAGCCATCCAGGACTATTATGTGAGCGAAAAATAAACTTCTGTTCTTTTAGTCTGGGGATTTATTGTTAGCAGAGCATAGCCTACTTCATGCAAAGACATTGATCTGTTGATTTGTAGCATTTGTTGTTCCCCGTGGGAAATTCAGAGCCATACCAATATTTGTTCTGTGTCATCGCCCCGCTTTATGTAATCCTCACTCTCACCATTAAAAATAAGGTTTTTTTGTTGTTATTTTTGTTTTTAAACTGAATCCTTCTGTTCTGAAATTTCACATGTTGTGCCCTCTGGTGGCTCCATTAATTATGCCAAGCCCTCAGTGGGCTTTTTAAAGTCTGTCAACTTGTATCTTTCAATCTGAAAAATTTCGTTATCTCTTAGGCAATGTTCTTATTTGCTATTTAACAAATAACCCCCAGAACTTAATGACCTAAAAACATAACTATCATTTTATAACCGCTTATGGACCTGGGGAGAGCTCAGGAAGGTGGTTCTCTCTCATGAGATTGTAGTCAGATGGTAGCTGGAGCTGGAACAGTGTGAGGACTGGAGCACGTGGGGGTTTATGACCCCCCTCCCTCCTGTTTTCTCAGGGTAGCCAGTGTGATCCTTCCACACAACCTAGCTTGGGATGCCTCACAGCATGGTGGCCTTTGGGCAATCGGACTGCTGACATGGCCCCTCAGGACCCCAGGGCAATTATTCCAGCAAGCAAAGCAGAAGGAACATTGCTTTCGATGACCTAGCTTTAGAAGTTATGTACTGTATTGGTGAATACAGTCACAAAGACCTTTCAAAGTTCAAGGCCAAGGGAGTTAGATAACATCTCTTGATGGGGTCATGGCAAGGGTTGAGAAAAGTGTGTGGGATATGAGGTGTCGCAGCCATCTTTGGGGAATACAACCTTTTACAATTTCCCGTTTCAGTTCTTTCATTAAATTCTAATAGTCAGTTTTCATTCTCTGGACTAATCCTTTAATTTTCTTATCTATTCTCTCTTATTATCCCTCACTTTATCTTTTTGTTCTGCTTTCTAGGACATTTCATTGACTTTATCATCAACCTTACTACTGACTTTTACATTTTGACTACTATTTTTAATTTGTTCTCTGTTCCTTTTTATTTTTTTTTAAATACCGTATCCTGTTTTTGTGTCACAGATACAATATCTTCTGTTCTTTCTGAGGCTATGAATTAACATTTATTTGAATTGTTCTGTTTCTTACAATTCTTTCTTTTTCTCTATGAGCTTTTTCCCCCTTGATTTTGTTTCCCTTGTGGTGTTTGAGTCTTTTCTTAAGTATTTGATTATTTTTGGACGTTTCTGATTGGAAATGCATAGATGAGCTTGTGGACTGGTGTGTCTCAGTCGTGTGGTCAGCTGGCTGTTTTATTGGGAGTTCCAAATGCCAGAGTTTGCCAGTCTTTTCTCTGGGGCCATTTGGTTTCTCTGGAGAAGGCTCCTTCCATATCCTGGGTGGGAGCCAAGCTGCTGGTATCTGGAACTGAGAGGGGAAGGGCCTGGGGAGCTCATTACCATACAGACTCTGGTTTGATTTTCCTGGGCCTTTTGATGTTCCCCTTTTGGAGCCTCCCTGGTTCACTTATCATACCATAACTCCAGAACAAATGTCAGGTCTCCTGCAGGTTTGGGGAGGTGTGATTGGCTGATTATAGGTTGTAGGGGAGGGGGTCTCTAGTAATGGTCTCATTACTCTTTTATGCAGGGTTTCAAATAATCCCTGGGTCTAGCCCTCTGCTTCACTTTGGTTTTCTTCAGTCGCTGGTGTCTCCCATTTTTTAATCATTCCTAAATTTTCTGAGACCAGTAGGTTTTCCTCTCCACGACACCTCCTGCAGATATAGGGTTTGACTTTCCTTCTCTTTGCTAGGTCATATGCCCTTTTGCCATCTGCTCTGCTTACAAGGATGTAAATGTCTGCTAATTCTATTGAAGATGGAGCTGTGTTTCTGTCTCTTGCTTTATTTTCTATTTGGGGTGGTATTCAAGAGGTGAAGGGATGAAATCTGGAAACCTTTCATGCCTCCAGTGTCACAGTGGGCTTTGTGGATGAGTGCCCACAGGCCCCATGAGTAAGAGGGTCCAGCACTTGGTCTATGCTCTACTGTTGTCTTCTTGAAATTTGTACTTGTTTTTGACAAGTGTCCCTGTATTTTCATTTTGCACTGGGCCCTGCAAATTATGTAGCTTTTCCTATCCGCTGTTGATTTCCTAAACCATCTTCCCCACTGTCCCAGTGATTGTTTTGAAACAGAAGCCCAATCATTTCAAATTCTCGCTTAAAAAGAATTCAGTGGCCCCAAAACCTTCAGGATGAAGTCCAAGCACCATGGTGTTGTGTTCAGTCACTGTAAGCACCCAAATGGACCACCATGGGGCCTGAAAACTGGTCTCTTAGTTTCATCTTTACCTCCCTATAGTCCGAAGAGCCATCTTTAAAGGATAGGCTGGATAGGCCACTCTTATCCAAATCTCTTCACACTTAAAATACAGTGCAAGTCCCCACCCAGACTCTCAAAGCGTCCTGTGGTGTGAGTTTTGCTTGTCCTCTGACCTCACTGCACCTACTACTCACTCCACACCCCCACTGGCTTCCTTGCTATTCCTTCCTGTTCGATCTGGAAAATCATTCTCCTGGGAAACTGCGCCCTTTTCCTTGATGCAGATGTATACTGAAATATCACCTTCTCAGAGGGGCTTCTTAGACAGCTCCATCTAAAACAGTGTCTCTCAGGGCAGCTGGGTGGCTTAGTCAAGTGTCTGCCTTTGGCTCGGGTCATGATTTCAGGGTCCTGGGATTGCTCAGTGGGGAGTCTGCTTCTCCCTCCCTCCTATTGCCCCCCCAACTCATGCTCACACACACGCTCTCTCTTCTCTCAAATAAATAAATAAAACCTTAAAAAAAATAAAACAGTACCTCTCATCTTTCTCTTTTCCCTTACCTGGCTTTATTTTTCTTCATATCATTGACCACACTAAAATTATATTTGCTTATTTATTAATTATCTGTCTTTCCCAATAGAACCCAAGTTTTATAAAGGCAGGAGTTTTGCCTCAACTCGCTAAGTATTTGCTGAATAACAAAATATTTTTTGAATGGGCACATTTCAAGAAATAGGCAGTAATCCTCACCACTGGGTAAGATATGGAAAGCAGCATAACCTCAACACGGGCGTATTTGGATTGAAAGAAGCTCTGGGGGTCTATGAGATGACAGGAGGAAAGAAGGGGAAACCTGGCAGTGCCTTCCTATGTGGGTTTGGAGCCATCTTCTCTGATATCCTAAGGAGCTGATTTCAGTGCCTCTTTCTCTGGGGCTCAAGAAGGTAGTCCCCTATGCATAGATCATATGTCTCTTTTTTTCTACTAGATTAAGAACATATGCAGAATAGAGATTATTTCTCATTTATCTTTATTTTCCTTGAGCATAGGAGGTATCTGGCAAATACGACATACTCAATAAATGGAAATTGATAATGAATGAATAAAGCAATTGCAAAACCACAAGTGGCATCAAGAGCAGAAGCAACCCCTGAGAGAGGTTAAAATTTTGTTTAGAATTCTCCTAAGGCTAGGGCTGAGTGACATGACTCTTTGTGAGTTCCTTCAACATGACAGCAGAAGCAGTCCACGTTCTTGTGAGTATATATTTAGATTGTCAGTTGGTGGCAGACAGTGCAATGAGGAGGGAGGTAGAAGATGAGGTCAGAAGCTTCTGTGGTTGGTGACAATGGATGGTAGCTTAGACTAGGTGCAGGTTGTGAGAAGTGATTGAACTTTGGATACAGTTTGAAATGAGAGCCAACATAATTTGCTGAGGAATCACATTTAGGGTATAGAGAAAGAAAGGCACCAAGGATTCCTTTTTGGCTTGAGTAGCTGGTTGCCAAGTTGTGCCATATACAGAGAAAGAGGAAGACCAAGGGTGTGGAGCAAAAGTTCATTCAGAACACAGTAGAACTGAAGTGATGGTTAAGCATGTGAGTAGAGGTACGGAGGGGGCAGGAGATATGAGGCAGGAAAATAGAAACGAAGTGTGGGCTGGAGATATGTGCTAGGGAGTCAATAATGCGTAGATCATATTCAAAACCATGAGACTACATGAGACCATTGTACTGGGTTGAATAGCATCCTTTTAAAATTTATGTCCATTATGAGCTATGGTTGTGATCTTATTTGGAAATAGGGTCTTTGCAGGTTTAATCAACTTAAGATGAGCTCATTTTGCATTAGGATGGGCCCTAATCTAATGACTGGAATCCTTTTAAGAAGAGGAAGATATGGATTCAGGCACTCATAGAGGACGAAGACCATGTGAACATGGAGGCAGAGAAAGGAGTTACGCTGCTCAAACCAAGGATCGCGGGCAATCACCAGAGGCTAGGAGAGGCAAGAAATGATTCTTTCCTCAAGCTTTTGGGGGGAGCATGTGCATTAATTTCAGGCTTCCAACCTCTGAACTGCTAGAAAATACATTTCTGTGGTTTGAGGCCACCCAGTTTGTGGTCCTTTGTCATAACCATTCTAGAAAACTACCACAATCATCAAGGGTGTGAGTGTAGATAGTGCGTAGTGGTGGGGGGGAGGGTGTCCCAAAGATGGAACCCTGGGAAACTGACTCTGAAAGCAGTCAGGAAGAGGAAAATGATCCTTCAAGAGAGACTGAAAAAGCATGGACAGGGAGGTAGGAGGAAGACCAGGAGAGTATGATGTCCCAGAGCCAATGAGAAGGGAATATTTCAAGAAGATAGAAAGCCTGAGGTGTTCCAGATAAGGGGGTAATAATGAGGACTGAGAACTGGTCATTGGACGTGGCCATGTGGAGATCACTGGTGACCTTGACTGGCCTCGTTTTGGTGGAATGATTGATTTAAAATTAGAGAATGGGAGATGAGGAAGTGCTGATAGCAAGTAGACCATAACTTCCATTGTCCTTGATGGCATAGCTGGCGATGAGAATGAAATCATCTCATCCTTACAGCGACCCTAGGAGAGGGGCATCATTATTTACAGAATGGAAAACTGAGGCTCAGAGGTATTCGAGAATTTGTCTAAGTCCCCTGACAAAAAAGAAGTGTCAGAAACTAAAGTTGAGGGCTTCCCAGAAAATATTTCTATTTAAAGAAGCCTTTTCACCAGCCTCTCACGTGGCCCATGCCTCCATCTGGTCTTTCCCAATGTTCAGGGGCCTGTCCCCCTTCCGTACCCCCAGAGGATTCTGCCCAGTAAGGTGAAGGGATGCACAGTGATGGAGAACTTCATCTTAAAGGCTAGTCTATTTCCTCTCCTCATTCCATGTCTTCAAGTAAAGGTTGAACACTCAAATGCCTCCAGGGGCTGGACAGGTAACGGATACGAGTTAAGTGTGTCCTCAGTGGGACAATGGGAAATGGGTGAGGCTGAGGGAAAATTTGAGCAGAAGTCCCCACCTTAGGGTGTTCAAGTTTCAAAAACTGTGAGTCTGTCAACAAATGTGACTATGATTTAATCTGGTCCCAGGTCAGCATGTGGACTCAGATATTTTCAGTCACCCCATCATGCTTCCTCTCCCAGGGGCTGGGGCCCTTACCCCTGAGGCTCCCTGTCCTGACACCAATGGGCGCCTCAAGCTCAACCACAACACTTATGTCTAAAGAAGACTGGATGTGAGGGCTGAGGAGACACGGTCACCCCACAGTCCCTGTCTAGACCTTTACCCTTTCCTGGGTCTTCATCTGACTCTTCTCAATGTGTCTTGATGACTGTCAACCCCTTGCTGGCATTATGTCACATACTGGGTGTCTTCCACTTGCCTCTCCAGAATTCCTTTTTGCCCACCTTGAGTGGATGATCTATATGGG
>CM052802.1:99814682-99840354 GCA_028533885.1 Nasua narica
GCTGGGCCCCCCCGGAGAGCTTCCCTGCTCCCCTGGCCCCTCTGCGCACTGTCCCCAGAGATCTGCAGGCTGGGACTTCAGAGGGACTCCCCGTTCAGTCTCTCCCTTTCCCTGAAAGGGGCCAGAAGCTCTGTCCGCCCGCCCCCCAAAGCAAACTACCCCCGGTGGGGCGAGAGGGAACAGGCAGATTCAGGTCCCCATTTCCTACCCCTTAATAGTCACAATAACAATTTCCTTTGACCGCTGTCTTGGCTGAGCCCCACCAAAGCCTGTGAAGTCGGTCTGATTAAATCTACTTTAGAGGTGAGAAAACTGAGACTCCGGGGCCGTTCTGTGCATTATAGGATGGGTAGCAGTGTCTCTGGTCTCTACCCACCAGATGCCAGTATCTGTGGCCAGACGCCACGCCCTCTTCCTGGTTGTGATAACCAAAAATGCCCTTGGAAACTGTCACATGTCCCCGCGTGAGAAGCCCTGGTTCCAGCTGGGCCCCCACGGGGTCAGGAGCCAGGTGTTTGGCAGTATCGTCAATGTGATTCATTCAACTCTTTCGAAGAAAAATGTCCACAGCACCTGTCATTGTAGGAGAAAGCCATGGGGCCTGGGTTTGTAGGGGCCGCAGAGACGACTAAGGAACCCTTCCTGTTTTCGAAGCTTAGCTTGGTGGTGAAATGCAGTTTGCCGTCAGAGACCGCCTGGGTCTGAATCTCAGCTCCTGTTTTACTGAGTAAAGATCTGGGCCTCGGTTTCCTCCTCTGTAAGACGCGGACAGTCATAGTAACTACATGCTCGGCTTCTGATGAGGATTTAATGAGCTATGGTTTGAAACCCTTTGGAACAGCCTGGAACATAGTAAGCCCTCGGTGTTTGTTACACAAAAAAATAAACCCCTTACTCTCTGTGTGGAGGGTGGGGTGGGTGGGGGTGGGGGTGGGGGCAAGGAGTCTCTGGCGCCTACAAATGAGTATAATTCGGAACAGAATCAGGCAAGGGTTAGCCAGAGGCAGCAATGATGGAAGAAGAAATTCTGCCTGGGAGACAGACGTGGCCTTGGAGCTTGACGGGTGGCGGGGGGCTGAGTCTTCAGAGAGAAATAAGAGATTAGGACCTGGGGTCCACATCCACTAGGAGCTCTACCCTGGTCAGTCACCAAGACAGCCATGTTTCACATCTATGGCGTGGGAGCAGGGAAGGTGATAGTGCTCCTGAGGGCAGCCGAATGAAGGCCTCCTCCTCCAGGAAGTCCTCTGTGATCCCTTCAGCCATTTCAAAACAATCCCTTCTCCTCTGAATCCCTGCAACATTGCTTGCTCTACTCTTTGGCTATGAAATCAAATAAAGCTTTGTATTATCATTCTTTTTAGCTACTTACTTTGTGCCAGCCATATGCCATACCTTGTACTTATTACTATATTTCAGAGTGGTTATAGCCTCTATCATGATTATTCTATTTATTATGCACCAGACTAGAGGCTAAGCACCATGTGCACTATTTCATTTAATCCTCACATGACCCTACATCCCCATTGTGTAGAGGCTAAGAGCGTGGCCTTTGCAGTTCGAATCCAGCTCTAACTTCTGCCAGCTATCTAAACTGGACATACAAACCCCTATAAGCCTCACTCTCCTCATCTACAAAACGGGCCTAATAAAACCTACCTCCCAAGATGGTTATGAGCATCAGATGAGCTCACGGATGGGAACTAATAACAAATGCCTAGACCACGGTAGAGGTACCATTCAAGACTCTCCTTTAAGACAGAGCCTTTATGTTTATTAAATGATAATCACAATGATTAAAATGTGTGGTTATTTGCCTGTCTTCCGAACTTGCCTGGATGGGGAAGGATCTGGAGCCAAGGTTTCTGGAATACAGGACTGGGGCCAGCGATGAAGGTGGAAACCCCAGCAAAGAACAGGGGAGGGGAGTGGGGGGGGTAGGGGGAGGGGCCTGCCTTGGGTGCAGGCGATGAAAGGGTTCATTGTCTGTAGAGAACTTTAAAACAATAATAAAATTAAGTAAAAGTCGGTCTGCTTTTTTCTTATCACCACGTACCAACAATTCTGTGTTTGTGATAAAATACTCTTCCCGGGGAGGGGGTGGAGTCCCTTGACCCTGATCTAAGCAATTCACGGCCTCATTGTGGAGTTCAGCGATACTGTAGCTACCTGAGCTCCAAGATTTTATTTATTTATTTGACAGAGAGAGATCACAAGCAGGCAGAGAGGCAGGCAGAGAGAGACGGGGAAGTAGGTTCCCCACCGAGCAGAGAGCCCGATGTGGGGTTCGATCCCAGGACCCTGAGATCATGACCTGAGCCGAAGGCAGAGGCTTTAACCCCCTGAGCCACCCAGGCGCCCCTCTACCTGAGCTTCAAATGAGCACATCTGTGGTACTTATTTTTTCACAAAGATTGTGCAGGACCAGGTCGTTCCCTCAAGGAACTCTCCTGGAGACGGCCTGTGCCAGACCGCGGGGACGCAGGACTCAGCTACGGTCGCCACTTGGAGAGTAGGTTTGTAGCCATCAGGAATCATCAGAGCTCCTGCCCCTCTCTACATCCCTGCATTCGCACAGTAGACTCGGGAATGAAAGAAGAAGCCCAGTTACTGGGAAAAACAAAGGATCAGACTCAGGCTGCTTCAGTCCTGCTGTTCTCTATGCAGATCAGACTCTGAAGCACCCCGAGTTCTCTCTTTGGGGAGCTTTCCTTCCTGTGGCGCCTTCTCCCGGCCCTCCAATAAGCCTTGAGCATCATTTTTAAGTAGTAATTCCTGCTGTCTTTTCGGAACTGTAATACTCATTTGATTTGTTATTTATTTACCAGTATAATCATACATTTGTTAATAAGAGACTATTTCAGGGGTGCCTGGGTGGCTCATTTGGTTAAGCCTCTGCCGTTGGCTCAGGTCATAATCCCAGGGTCCCAGGGACAGAGCCCTCATCGGGCTCCCTGCTCAGCAGGAAGTCTGCTTCTCCCTTTGCCCCTCACCCCGCTCATGCTCTTGCCCTCTCTCTCTCTCTCTCAAATAAATAAAATCTTAAAAAAAAAAAGAACGGGGCGCCTGGGTGGCTCAGTTGGCTAAGCGACTGCCTTCTGCTCAGGTCAAGATCCTAGAGCCTCAGGATGGAGTCTTGCATCAGGCTCCCTCCTCAGTGGGGAGTCTGCTTCTCCCTCTGACCCTCCCCCTTTTGTGTTCTCTCTCTCTCCCTCCCTTATTCTCTCTCTCAAATAAATAAATAAAATCTTTGAAAAAAATAAAAAATAGGGGTGCCTGGGTGGCTCAGTGGGTTAAAGCCTCTGCCTTCAGCTCGAGTCATGGTCTCAGGGTCCTGGGATCGAGCCCCGCATCGGGCTCTCTGCTCAGCGGGGAGCCTGTTTCCTCCTCTCCCTCTGCCTGCCTCTCTGCCCACTTGTGGTCTCTCTCTCGGTTAAATAAATAAAATCTTAAAAAAAAAAAAGATAAGCCAATGATCTGGAAAGGGCGCCCCATAAGCCTACCACCACCCCGACCCTCATGGCTGCCCCCCAGGCCCTGGCAGCCCTCCTCATCCAGTGGGCTTCCTGCCCAGCTGCCCGCACCCCAGTCTCCTCTCCCCGTCCTCTAAGTCTGGTCTCCACTGGGACTGGGTAGGGAAAGTTCTCAGGGGAGCTAATAAGCATGAGGCCTCGTGGGCAGGCACATGTCGGCCCAGCCTCCCCGGCTTGTGAGAACACCTTCCTCTGGTCCACAGCGTATTGGGGGAACTGAAGCCCAGAGAGAGGTGGTGTCCAGCCTGAGGTCCCCCAGCTGGTCTGTGGGTCGGGGAAGAGCTATGACTCAGCACCCCTGGCCTCCAAGCTGGTGCCCTCCCCTGACACCGCTCAGCCCCAGCCTAACGACAATGGTCTAGCGGCCGGACTGCGGTCACCGAGGCCGGGCCCTTTCTGAGACCAGAGGAGCCAACCCCTCAAGCGACCTCTCCCTCCTTCTTGTTCCCTCAGTGTGAGCCCAGAGCAGGGTCAGATGTGTGAAGGAATTCTCTAGACCGGTGACTGGGAGACATGGGC
Organism: Nasua narica; assembly: GCA_028533885.1. NCBI lineage: Eukaryota > Metazoa > Chordata > Mammalia > Carnivora > Procyonidae > Nasua > Nasua narica. The sequence goes on from CM052802.1 coordinate 99,818,735, forward strand.
CTTTCCCTGAGGAGCTGGGATGGGCATTAAGCCAAACGTCTGGCTCCCTTGACCTAGACTAAGGAATGGTGGAGCGGAGGCAGAAGTACGCCGGGACTCACCAGGTGAGGCTGCCCCTCTTTTTCGGGAAAAGGGAGATCCAGGGTCCCTTCAAGGCCAAGACTCTCAGCATCTGTGCGCTCTCCTTCCAGGGAGCCTCTCCCCCCTCCCACCAGCCCTGGAGCAGCGGAGATGGCTGCTGCTCCCATTTCAACCAGCACTGGATCCATTAATAGCGTCAGTTTTATTTGCACCGGCCCTGGCTCCCTCCCTGCGCCCCAGGGGCGCTCGATCCAGAATGCCAGGCCCTGCTTCCTTTTCTCCTGGAACACGCTGACTCCCTCCCTTGGGTGCCCAGGGAGTTGGCAGGATAATAACCTGCGAGAGGAAAACTCTCTTCTCCCTGCCTGCTAATCTGCAGTGCTCACCAAATTAGAAAAGGCATCAGAAGCCCATCGGGCTGACTGCCGCAGGGATGTCATGCCATTAACCCCGGGCCGCCTCTTGCTGGTCTGGGCAGGGGGTGGTGTGGATGCTTCAGCCCCCAGGCCCTTTGCAGAGCCCTGCATCTAAGCAGGAATTGAACCCACCCCGGCGTCCGTCTCCCATCCCCACCTGCACCGGTGGGCACGAAACCTCCACCCTCTTCACCCCCATTTCCCGCCCTATCCCCGCATTATCCTCCTTTGCACCCCACCCTGTCAGTGGGCACAGATTTCTAGAGTAGCCAGAAGGGCTCTTGGACTCCAGTCCAAGCCCCCCTTGTCACACGTAAGCAAACTGACACCCAGAGAGGGGACATGTGTCAATCGGTTCTTCCTCTGGGACCGAGGTGTGCTGACCCCTCACTGGTCCACTCAGCAGAGATGGGGGGCAGCTCCCGTTCCAGGCTCTGAGGATACGGTAGTCAGCGAAACAGACGGAGGCCCAGTCTCCTGGCGCTCACATGCTGCTTCTTCCTGGAGGCTGTCCCTCATCGCTGAGGCTGGGCAGGAGGTCCCCCACCAGGACCTGCAATTGTGGGTTGACTTTGCCTCCCCGCTAGGCGGAGCTCGTCCTGGCAGCAGATCTGTATCCTCGGGCTGGGGACGGGGCCTGGCCCATCCAGAGTCACAAGACATCTTTCCTGAAAGCCACGACTAATGCTTACGTAGCACTTACTCTATGCCAGGCACTGAGAGCTAAGGACTACCTTTAAGAGGAGGAAACTGAGTCCCAGGGAGGTTAAGTGACTCATCCAAGGAATCCAGCTTGCAAGCAATTAATTCAAAGCTAGGCAGTCGGCTCCAAGCTCTTCCCACGTGGCTGCAAAGGAAGGAAGGAATGTCACCAACCATGGGGATGCTGGGCTCCTCTGATCACCTGTGCCCGTGACTCAGGGTCCAAAAGTTCTGTCTTCCACCTGACACAAATCTCTGCAACCTCAAGTGCTACCCTGTGCTTTGTTTTGTGACTTCCAAGCAGACCGAGCACGCAGAGAGCCCCTGACTTCCGCAACGATCATGTCACCAGGCAAAGGAACTGTGCTGGAACAGGACTGGGGTTTCCCATGGTCCCCAGGGGCACATTTCTATCTTCCTGCCCACGAGTCCTGCAGTCCCAAATTCTGCCCACACCGCCCCCTCCGGAAAGCCTCCCCGTGCCTACAGTACCAGCCGGAGCAGGAAGGGGTCCAAGGCAGCCTGTGCCCCACCCAGTCTGGCATAGCCTGGTTGTTTTCTCTAACGGCCTCAGGCAGGGCCCGTAGTCCGTGCCAAAGAAATGTTGCTTGCTTGCTTGACTGACTGGTTCTCCGTGGGTGGTGTGGTGAAAGCCAGTTCTGAATCCCAGTTCCGGTCCTGCTGGAAAGAGCTATGAGACCCGGGGCAAGTCACCCCATCTCCGAGCCTTAGTCTCTCCAAGGGCTTTGAGGAGTCGGACTAAGATGGTCTCTGGTGACTTTCCCGTGGAAAATGCAAGGTTTGACTGTAAATATCAGTTCCCTTTACGGGTCATTGTGAAGCAAGGTCTCCTTCCTCGATCGTGTGTAAGGCTTGTCCCCTGAGAGATGTGATCAAATGAGAAGCATCTTCCAAATGACCTAGAAAGGACGTGTCATCTTCAGGGAGGGACCCGGCTGTCCCTGGGAAGGATCTCTTTACAGAATCTGGGAAGTGGGAATGAAGAACGAGAATACCACTGGGTCCCTGCTCTGTACCGGGGCCTATGCTCAGCATCCTCCATGTTTTCTTCTGTTCAGCGCTCACGGCCCCCCTGAAGTGTGTTCTCGTGCCCATTTTACTGAGGGGGAAACTGAGGCTCCTCCCCAAGCCCGCACCGCAGGTAACTATCGGAGGAGGAGCGGGATGGATGTGTTTGACTCCAAAGGTCAGGCTCTGCCCGTGGCAGAGAGCCGCGTTCTCTAGCTGCCCTGGTGGGCACGCGCCTGGACTGTGTCCGGCCCCTCGCCCGCGCGCCACAACCTCCGGGCATCCTCTGGAGGCGGGGGGTGGGCACATAGACGGCTGTCGGGCTCACGCGACATCTGGAGAGCCCTGGGGGTGCGTGTGTGCGCGTGTGCGTGTGTGCACGCGAAGGACAGAGAGCACAAGCGAGCCCGGGGAAGATTGGAAGCCCAAAGGGGGAACAAAAGAAAGAAAGGAAGGGTTGAAAGGATGCAGAGGGAAGGAGCTAACACGCAGAGTGACGAGGATGACAATAATAACAATAATAATAACAAGGAAGCACAAACCTTGCTTTTTTTTTTTTTCTTTTTCCAAGCAGAATGTGAGCTGGAGCAGGGCTGAGGGGATTAATCTCTTAAAAAATAAGTGCCGTGTGAGGAGACAGGCAGTGATTAAGGTTTTAACTGATCAGTCTGCATCTGACAGTGAACCAGCTATTATCTTAACGGAATCAAACGAACATTCAAAGCCGTGCTCAGCCCCAAACATGAAAGGAGATGTCATCTGCTGGCAGCCGGCAAGCCGCAGGGGGAGCCGAAGGGGAGAGAGGAATGGAGGAATGGAGGGAGAGGGGAAGAGAGGGAGAGAGAGCAGCGTGTCTCGGGGAGAAGGGAAGCGAGAGAAAGAGGAGGGTCAGGGGCGGCAGAGCCCCAGCTCCGGGACCACCACCCCATCCCAGGCCCAAAGCACACCTGCGACCCCCCACCCCCCACCCCTCCCCCGCTCAGGACCTGCAGCGCCCCCACTTCCTAAAGGAACAAGAGGGGACGCCAGGTGGGACTGTCGGACTCCGGGCTGAAATCTTGCTCCGGAGACCAGACTCCTGCCTCTCCCCCACGGCTCCAGCATTGCGAAGGCCAAGGACAGGTTTCTTAAATAAATGAAAGAAAGGGGGTGAGAGAAAAGAAACAAGACAAAAAAGGACAGTGCCTTTGTTAGGCACCTGGGTTCGCTGCTCATTTAATTTTCCTGGCTGCCCAGCCACGCCGGAGAGGGGAAGGCTCTTGCTGCAGATTCCGCATCGTGAATAAGGCCAAGCTGGGGTTTGGGCCCAGGCCTCTCTGGCTCCAATGTCTCCACTTTTTTCACCAGAAAGGGGGCGTGGGGGGTGAAGAGCAGAGGCAGAATGGGGAAGCTGGAGGGCAAACCAGGGAGAGGTCCTGAGATCTCCCTGTTCCTACATTTGTTCCTCAATATTAGGCAGATGTTCCCTTCCCACCCCACTTCCCCAGAGCAAGAGTACTGGGGGCAGAAGATTCTAGAAAAGGCTTGCCCTGGGTCCCCGGGCCTGGACCGGTGCCCCGTGCACAGTCTGTGCTCATGGAGTATTGTCAGAGGAGGGGCCGAGGGCCGAGGGTATGCTCTCAAGGCCAGTCCGGCAGAGGCAAGGTGGAGAGACCCACCTGGCACCGGCCCGAGGCCTGCTCCATCCGCTGCTGCTGCTCTGACCATGGCGGAGGCCTGAGCAAGGGACCGGCAGTAGGGCCCTCACCCCAAGGGACGCCAGAAGGAATACCGGGCCTGGGGCTGAGCCCGAGAGTACCAGCCGGGTGGAGCCGAGAGTACCAGCCGGGTGGAGAGAGAAAGAAAAACACTGGAAGAAGAAAGGTTTAGAGAGACAAAAGGAAAATATCAGAAAAATCCGAAAAATTGACTGACACACAGTAAGTGACCTTGTACACGGGACACTTATTTTTCATGTGGACCTGCTTCTCTTACTCTACTTTCCTTCCCTTACCGACTCTCACCCTTTGGGGAGACATGTGTTTCTCCAAGAAAATAGACATATGGTCTTCCCTCTCCCCTCTTTGTCACACACTCAGTTTCTCTCTCTCTCTCTCTCTCTCTCTCTCTCTCACACACACACACACACACACACACACACACACACACACAGAGCCAGTCAGAGCCGAGTCCTGGTCTGGGCCACAGCCTCCTCCCAGAATTGCTCTTTTTTTGCCCAGGTCTACACGGGGAGGTCCGCTGGGGTCCAGTCCCTTCTCCGAGGCCCTGCCCCTTCCTGAATGAAGCCTTTCAGCCTGACCCCGAAGGGAGGAAGCCAGCAGCCAGGGATGATGCGCCAAATAGGCAGGAGCCAGGGGGTCCCCCCAGGGCCGCAGGGATCCCCTCCCCACTCAGTCACACTGTCAGTCGCTGCCCCCTCCCTCTGCCTCCAGCAGGGTCTGGGACATGCCCCTTTCCTGGGACCACCTCTCTGTCTCTGATCCGCCTGTATACCACGGCTGGGGGTCTCTTTCTGAGGCAGCCCAGATGGCATCCCTCCCTTGTTAGAGACCTACCATGGTTCCCATGGGCCTGGGAGGATCAAGTCCAACCTAAGCTAGCTGGGCTTGAAGGCTCTGCACTCAGCCCCTCCCCCTCCTCTCTGCCCAAGCTTCCTCTGCCCTCCCCACCCCTCCCCGCACCTCCCCCTGCACAGCCAAGTCTGACTCTCTTCGCTTTACAATGCAGCCGCTGTTCCCCTCCACCTGAAGACCGGTCCCTCCCCGCCACCTAGCCAGTCTCCTCTCTTTCGGGATGTTGAAGTGACCCTCACCGCAGCTCGAGCACTGTTCTAGGCCCTTTGCAGAAAGTAAATCATTTACCCTCCCCTTGAGCCTTAGGATAGATCTCTTTTACAAAAAGGAAACTGAGGCCAAGAGAGGTTAAGCATCTTGCAAAGATCACATAGACACATCCCGAAAGAGGCAGAGCTAAGATTTGGAAATGGGGAGCTTGGGGTCCGTCTTGGTGCTCAGAGGGGACCCTCTCTCCCTTCTCGAAGCCTCCACTGGCCACACAGCCCCCGCACGCAATCTCTTTGCCCTCCAACTTCCTCAAGTATGTTATCTGTACCTCTCATGGGCTCCTTGATTACACGATACCTTGAATTGGGACTTTGATCTCTGCGTGTGTTAATTTTATCTCATGAGCTAGATTATTTATTATCAGGAGTATAAACTGTTTTGCCATTACTCATGTAGCCCCACACAACCCCCCCCAACACCAGTTACCCGGCACAAGGTTAGGCATAGCGTTAGAAATAAAAATAGCAGCAGCTAACATGTAGTGAGTGCTTCCTGTGTGCCAGCTCCGTTCTGGGCACCTTCCCTGGGTCGGTGTAGTTACATTTTGCAGATGGGAAACTAGAAAAAGTAGGCACTTCTCTGGCTCAAGGTCACACAGCTCAGCCTGTGGTAGCTTAAATTCTTAGCCTTCCCCCCTGCCCCAAAGAAGGAGGTCGGGTTTATTTCTCTTCCGCTTGAATGTAACCAATAATGTAGCAAAAGTGAGGCTACGCCACTTCTGGGCCGAAGCCTCTAGAAGGCTTGGAAGCTTCCACGTGTGTGTGCTTCTGGGAGCTCCAAGCTGTGTGCAGTTCGAGAGGATCCCGTGGAGAGAAGAGGTCTTGAGGGGGCGCCGAGAGCAAGATGAGTCTTCCAAATGTCAGCCGCGCCCGCCGCCGTCCACTGCGACTGCAGGAGAGATCCGCGGAAGAACCGCTGAGCTGAGCCCAGCCTGCCCAGACACTACGAGAGAGAGCACGATCGTTGTTGGTTTTTTCCCTTAAGATTTTATTTATTTGACAGAGAGAGAGAGACAGCGAGAGAGGGAACACAAGTAGGGGGAGGAGGAGAGGGAGAAGCAGGCTTCCCGCAGAGCAGGGAGCCCGATGCAGGGCTGGATCCCAGCACCCTGGGATCACGACCCAAGCCGGAGGCAGACACTTAACGACTGAGCCACCCAGGCACCCCACGATCGTCGTTTTAAGCCACTTTCTTTGGGGGTGGCTTGTCACACACCAACCAGTAAGTCCTGTTACTATTCCATTTCTCAGAAGAGGGAGTAGAGGGAGGGATAGGGACGCTCCATGCTTTCTGGCTCAAGGTCATGCAGTTTCATCAGCGGAGAGTGGGAGCCGAGGTGAGGGCCCAGGTCCTTGAGACTCAGAGCCTGGGGACAATGACCTGTCGCAACAGGTCTCCCTCAGTTAGTGGCCGAAGCAACAGGTTCTCGGGGACTCGGTACAGCCCCCAACCGACGGTACTTTGCGAGCGGACCAGGGAGTCGAAGTCTGGGGTGCGGAGAAGGCAGGACTCTGAACACCACCACCACCCCCCCCCCCACCGACACCCTCCTTGATCTATTTTCTCTAGAGAATGTCCACAGAAGCTTCTCTTTGAAAAATGTGTTCTCATTTTCAAACCACTGGACCGGATCACCTCTTGGGTCCCTTCCAGCTCTGACATTCCAGAACTCCATGAATGAGTGATGGGAATGAACGCAGGGCAGCTGATCAAATTGGGAGGGTCCCACCTGGGTGAATGATGGGCATGGAGAGGGCCTGAATCCAGGAAGCACTGACTCACTTGGAATGCAGGGAGTTCTGGAACCTGCCAAGAGAAAGGTGGGGGACAGGTGCGAGAGGCATCTGCCGGGATGAAAAAGGAGGCAGAAGGATGGGCCTGGGGAGAGATGTTGCTGGGGAGGCCATGCGGGTAGTTGGCACTCACCATAAGAAGACAGTGTGGCATCAGAGGCGGGGGGTGGTGGGGGTGTAACCTCTAAGCCTCAGCTTTCCCATCCGTACAATAGACATTATGGAGTAGCTGTCTCATGTCGCAGGCATGGGGCACATGAGATAATGCAGGTGAAAAGCATAATCCAGTGCTTGGCACTTAGAGAGCACTTGATAAATGGCAGCTGTGACTTCTTTTTAGGACACCGGAGTGACTCGCATTAGCTAAAGCCCCAGTAGAGTAGCGAACCCCAGGAGGCCCAGGAAGGTGCCCTCCACGCGTCGCCAGATACGCACATGGAATGTGAGTTTGGGGAAGGGAAGTGGGAGAAGTGAGGGCTTGGGGCGTCGTGCGGAGACACAGCAGGGACACTGTGGCAGGCTCCCAGGCACCTCCGAGCTTGCCGGGAGCTGGGCACTAGCAACGGGCTATGGAGGAGACAGGTTTAGGGCTGGGGCAGAGATACCACACCGATGGAGACGTTCATGACGTCATGCAGTAGAATAAGCCGCCTGATAAAGCCGGGAATGGAGGTAGGAGGCTCAGGTTCAACGCCACCCGGAGAACCACCACGAGAGAGTCACCCCTTTGGCTTGAGGGGGTCCCCAGGACCTAGTGAGCTCCTGGCAGGTGAGGCCAGGCCCGCGAGTGACACAGGACAGAGCTCTCAGGTCAGAGAGACAGTGCCCCCTAGTGGCTGAAAACACAGACTTCGGATCCGGGCAAATGGGGCCCAAATCCTGACTCTGCCACTAACTAGTGGCATGACCTTGGGCAAGTCTCTTACCCTCTCTGCGCTAACCGCTCTGGCGGAAGTCGTAGTCCCTGATCCCACGGTACTCGCAGTCCAGCTGGAGAGACAGATGCTCAGAAAAGGCTTGCCAACACCGCGTGGGGCAGGCGACACGCCCACTGGTGCGAGAGGGTCAGTGCCATGAGCTGGAGCTAAGGGAGACGCGAGTATATGTTCTCGGAGAGGTCTCCATGGACCAGGCGATGCCAGCCGGGTTTGGAGAGATTAAGGGGCAGGTATCCAGGGAGAGGAGAACCTAGAGACAGGGATACAAAAGGTCTGTCCCATGGGAGCAGGAGGTGGGCTCCCAGGGGCAGGAGCTAAGGCTGGAGGGACCCTAGAGAGCCCACGACCTTGGAAAGAGGTAGGGGAGTTTGAAGGCCCCAGCTCCCTCCGCTCCCTCCCGGCTGAGGCAGGGCAGGAGCCACGAGGATGAGCCAGGAAGCCTCACAGGTGCCTGTACTGAGGCCACCTCCATGCCCATAGCCCTGCCAGCTGCCCCAGCCTGCCTGAGTCCCCAGGGTCAGGCCATTACACGGTGAGATTCATCATGGGCAGGTGTGCTCCAAGACGGTATATTATCCAGGATTATGAACTGTAACAGGATAATCTCTCTAATGTAATTCAAGCTCTCGACATGGCTTATGGCTCCTTAATGTACCTCAGACTGAAGAATTACAAGAACATTCTCCCCCAAGCTCCCCTTGTCCCCTCCCTCCCTCCTCTGTCAACCCCTAAATGATTTAGGCAATTGCCTGAAGCCAGATCTTGGCATTTAGTCATAATTCAGTGCAGTTCAGTAAACACGATGGGCAAGGAGTTCTCCCTGCCTGCCCTTTCTTCCACGAAAGCCTGTCTTTCCTCCGTCCAAGTCTTCCCCCCACCCTCCAACCCCCGCAACTCAGGGACAAGACTGGATACAGGACAATCCAGGAACCTCAGTTCCCTGGGACTCACCCCAAGATACCCTCCTGGACACTCGGGCTTACGCTGCCAGGTTTGGGCTTGGGGTCCCCCACTTATCCAGAGTGCTGCTCCCCCGAACTCCACACCCTCCAGCCTGAGAAGATAACCCCAGAGCCACAGAATAATGTCAGAGCTAGGGATCTTAGGGGAAAGTTCTGGTCTTGTGAATCAACCCTATAAACTCATACCCCTCAGAGAAGCATTCAGATCCCCTGCAAGCCACCCCATAGAATAGTTTCCAAATTTTATTTTCTATGGTTTTGCCCCTCCTGGGAAAAACAAACACAAAACCAAAAACCTTCTCCAGAGCACTATGAGCCCACCAGTCGGGACACCCTCATCTAACCCAGCTCCTTTCACCGCACGGGTGGTGATCTTGCAACGCAGGTGGGTCTTTCCGAATCACAGATTATGTTTCTTGAGCACCTACTATGTGCCAGGCATTTGTACTTTACATTCATTTAGTGCTTCCCGCAGTCTTTCCGTACACGCTATTAATCTCCATTTACTGGTGAGATAACTGAGGCTCAGAGAGGGGAAGTGGAGGCCACAGATCTGTTCATTTAGAAGCTGGGACGTGAAGCCAGGCAGAGTGGCTCCAGAGCCTCTGTTTCCAACCACTGCCCCCACACTGTGCGGGGTCACGTAAGCTCTGGAGCCCCGAATCCAAGGTGTTCCATCCATCGAGCGCCCCGCTCGCTGACGTGGCAATGGCATCTTCTCTCGGCTCCTGGACAGCATCGGTACATTTTCACAATGGCCCTCGAGCCCCCCCCCTTTTGCCTTTCAGTCCCTAAGGGGATCAGAAATCCAGGTTTCCCCTCCGCCACCCAGTGGGACGGCTACTTGCAAGCCCCTCCGTTCACTCACTCAGTGTGGGCAAGCCGCCCCTTCCTCTGCTGCATTCTTAGTGCCCCTCCCCCTCCTCACCCCCTACTCTAAACATAGAGCTAGAGGCCCCTCCGGGCTGCCAGGATCCAAGGGAGGCAGGAGACATCTCCCCTCCGTAGTAGGGGACCGCAGGTTGGGGAGAGTTCCTCCTCAACTCAGCTCAAAAAAACAAGGCAATGTCTCAGGCGAATAACGGCACCTATCAGTGCTTTCTGTATACTTGGCATTGGTTCCTCCCCAATGTTCTTCTTGACCTTGTCAAACCACTTGGTCCTTCAGTGACTCATTGTTCTCATCTCCGGAGTGGGCTAATAATAGCAGCAAGGACTAAATTAGAAGATGCAAGTTAAAAAAAAAAAAACTTTGGATAAAGCACTCCATACTTGTAACTGCAACACACACACACACACGCCCCTCTGGTTGAATTGGTCATTTAGTTGTGGATTCAGTTGTGTCCCCACACTCATTCCTGTAGCCATACTCCAGTAAAAAGAGAAAGATTCAGGTGAGTTGTCCGTCTCTGATTTCCGGATCCCGAGTAGATGAGCTCTGGGATTGTACTGGCCGCTCTGGATGCAGAGTCTTGGCATGTAAGAATGTCTGTCCCAGGGGCGCCTGGGGGGCTCAGTGGGTTAAAGCCTCTGCCTTCAGCTCAGGTCATGATCTCAGGGTCCTGGGATCGAGCCCCGCATCGGGCTCTCTGCTCAGCAAGGAGCCTGCTTCCCCCTCTCTCTCTGCCTGCCTCTCTGCCTACTCGTGATCTCTCTCTCTCTCTCTCTCTGTCAAATAAATAAATGAATAAATAAAGTCTGTCCTGGGGGAGAGTCCTGCACAGTCAGAGGGGGACCATGCCAGACAGAGGGGGAACCGGCGATCTGTAGGGTTTGCTCACTGGGGTGTATAAATGCGTGTGACACTTGGTGTCACGGAATGAACACCAGCAGAGGAGTGTGTGGACCCCGACTCATGGTCCTGCCTCTAAATTCCCTTTCCCTAAACCTCAGTTTTCTCATCTGTAAAATGGGATGTGGGAAGGTCTCAGGTCCCTTCCAGTCTAACATTCTGTTTAGGGTTTAGTTCCCCGGGCAGGTTTCTCCTGCTCCTTTCTCAGGTCTTCATATTTTTCCTCTTCTCGATTCCTCCTGCTCCCTCTCTGCGGTCTGCCCAGCCCCATCTCTTCTAGCGCGGAGACCTGTCATTCCAGGAAGTGCCACGAGGGGGAGCCTACATGTGGCTGTCGGGGTCAGAAGGGACGCCGACTCAAGTGTAAGCCTAGGGGAGGTAACCAGCCAGCAGGTCCCAAGGGGCCCCAGGACTGGGATTTAAATAGAACGTTGAGGGGCCTAGGGATGGGGCTGTAAGCTACAAAGACCATTCTCTAAGCTCTTGAAAGACTGAGATCTTGCTTTATGGTATTTTTGTGTCCTCGGCCATACACTGTTAAGTGCCTATAGTGGAATTATTTCATTTGACCATCGGTCTAGTCCAGGAGTCTTGCAAGGCAGCTGGAATTATCTATTGCATCTACATTTGGGAGAACTGAAGCTCAGGGAGATTCCAGGCTTACCCAGGGTTCAGGGTCCAAGACTCCTGACCACTGGCCCAGGTCTCACTATGCATGTCCCTGCCTCCTCCGGGGCCTTGGCCCAGGTCCGCCACACAAGGGACCTTCAGGGATGCTTCTTGAATGAATGGTAGGCCCTCTGAACTGGGGTGCAGCCCCCCGGGGTAAGCCTTCTCTGACTTACATTGGTCAGCACTGGCCCAGAGCCAGCCGACATTTTGGTTCTGCTCTCTGTCCCTCACTCTAATCATCCCAGACCATAATGTTCACTCCCTCCCGAGTTACTTCCACGACTGGGAAGTGCTGGCCCTGGCCTCCTTTATCTAGTCTGGCTCCGGTATGTCACCTCCTCCAGGAGGCCTTTTCATCCCCTCCCACTGCGGGAAGAGCTGGCATCAACAATCGAGTACTATTATTTAAAAATGGTTAGGTGTGAATCAGAGCTTCTCCATGGTTGGAACTGAGTCTGGTGCGGCTTGGACTCCCAGTGCCCATCAGAAACTCATGTCAGCCTTCAAACCCTCATCCCGGGTACCATCATCCCCTTGTCCCGTCGACAGCATTAGGAGTCACGGTGCCTCTACCATGAGGTGCTTTATGAAAAGGCATTTCAAGCGTATGCGGCCTGAACAAATGAATGGTTGATAACCGTTCCCCTCCTCCTCTCACCCCTCCTGATTCTTCCAGTATTGGGAAGGGTAACCATTCCATATTTCTGGAGCTCCTCAGGCTACCTTCGGCCCCTCTAAACCACCAGCTCTCCACACCTTGGGGGATTATTTTCTACAACCAGCTTCCCCCAGGCTCGGCCCCTCCAGGTGACGAAAGGCCTTCTAGTCAGAGATGGTCTGGGGGAGTGAGAGGAAGGAGGCAGCCCCGTCAGTGAGAGAGGGGGCTCCTCTTCCACCCCCTCCTACTGGCCAGCTTCCTTCAAGCAAGCTTAGCCTCGGGTCTCCCCTCCCACACATCCGGCCTGCACTTCCCAGCTCTCCTCTCCCCACCCCACCAGGTGACGCGGTAGAGGGCCAAGGTCGGGACATTTAAGCAGGTAAGCTTTAGAAGGAACCATGGGACTCTTAAACCACAGGGAGACTTTCACTGGATCCACCTGATCTGTGCAGGTAGACAAGTTGGGCCCAGGGAGGGAAGGTGACTAGTTCATTCCATTTACTCATTCATTGAGCAAATACTTACTGACTGCCTGCTGGGGAGACTCCTGCACAGTCAGAGGGGGACCCTGCCAGACGCAGAGAGAACTGGCTGGGAAGGAGCCCTGTTCTGGGACGGAGACTGCTTTTAAAAGGCTCTGCCTTCCTAGTAGCTACAGTGTAGTGGGAGGAGCTAGACAAACCAGCAGGTAAATAGGTAGCGGGTTACTTGGTGATAAATACTACTGAGAAAAGCAGGGGGAGGGAGATGAGGATTCTGTGTGTATTGGAGGAGGGAGGGTCAGAGAAAACCTTAGCAAAATGACAGGGGAAGCATTGTAGGAATCTAGCGGAAGATAGGTCCAAGCAGTGGGAAACGCAAGTGCAAAGGCCCTGCGGCAGAAGTGCACTGTCCTGCCTGTGGAACAGTGAGGAGGCCCGTGCCACTGGAGTGGAGCCATAGCAGAGGGATGGGAAGGAAGGGCAGAGAGGTGATCAGATCCTGGAGGATCTTGTAAGAACCTTTTACGCTGAGAGAGATGTACAGCCGTCAGAAGATTTTGAGCAGAAGAGGCGCATGATCTGACTTTGGCTTTAAAAAGATAACCCTGACTGCTCTGTTGGGAACAGACTGCGGGGGACAAAGGACGCAGGGGGACAAGTTAGGGGGTGCTGCAAGATTCCAGGCAAGAGAAGATGGTGGCTTGGAACTGTGGGGGAGGTGGGGGAAGTGGTGAAGAGAAGCAGGATCTGGACAGATTTCGAAGGCAATGTAAACAAGATTTGCTAAGGCATTCGGATGAATGATGACAGAAAAAGACAGGAGTTGAGAATAACTCCAAGATTTTCTTCCCCAGCAACTGGAAAGATGAGGTTGCCCCTTTCTGAGATGGTGAAGGCAGACAGTAACGGGTCGGGCGGAGAAGCTCCGAATTTCCCAGCTGGACAAGTTGAATTTGAGATGCCCACTGGACGCGGTCAGGTAGAACTGGAAACAGGATTTACGGGTCTGCAGGTCAAGAGAGAGATCACGGTAGAGCTAAAAGAACAGAAAATCCGAAATCTCTGGCTTTCCAGTAGAGCTCTTTCCACAGTGTGGCGAGGACTCTCCAGCGCGTTAGAGGAGTTAAATACCTGCGCTCCAAACTGAGGGCGCACGGAGAGGAAATACGGTAACCCTGGCGCACGCCCCCAGCCCCAGCTGCCCCCACGCCAGGAGCTGGAGGAGGTGCGGGGACCCGGGTCGCGCCCGGAGGGGGTGGGGCTGGCTATCCAGGGGGGCTAGGGTGAGGCCCGCAGGGGCCCAGGGCTCCGCACGCACGCATCGGTGGGGCGGGGCAGGGGCTGCTAGGACTCGGGGGCGGATCTGCACTAGAGGTCTGGGTTTCTTCTCTCAGCAACGGTCTTGACTCGTTTCCTTGAGCCACCGTCAGATATTTATTTAACCTCGCAGTTCAGCCTCCCGGGGGCCAGCAGGGAGGGATGGAGGCAGGGAGGGGAAGGCCGGTGGAGACGGGGAGCGAGAGGGAAACATTTCCCTCCCTCTGCACAGGCCACGGCTGCCTCGCTTCCTCGTGGGGTCCCACCCCAGACCTCCAGACTTTCGGGGTCAACCAGCCCCTTGGGTTCCAAGAGAATTGGGGAATCACGCTAGTCCACCGCGGTGGATTTAAGAACTAGGAAAGCAGGATGGGGTAACTTGTTCGAGGACCTACAGCGAGTCTGAGACGGTGCCAGGATGCCAGTCTCTGGGGTCGCCCATCCCTTGTCCGTCAAAGGAGCACCCCCGGTGCCAGGAGACTCCGACAGACGTAGGTCCTGTACGAAGCCCCAGTGTTTGCCAACCTTGTGATTTGGAGCTGGACACTTCACCTCTCCGCGCCTCCCTTTCTTGGTCTGTGAAAAGAGAGTCATCACTTTGACCCTGCCTTCCGTGTCTTGTTGAGGGACGAAAAAAAAATTTTTTTTAAAGTTATCAGCTGCTAATTGCCGAGCCCAGCCTGGCCCTCCCTGTCCTGGGCTCCTCGCACGGGTCTTACTGTCCCCCCAGCTTTGTACTCCCCGCCGCTTGTCGGGTTGGTTGGCAAGGATGAGAGCTAGAGGGAGGAGCAATGGGAGGCAGAGCCCAGCTCCCAAGCCAGAAAGGGAGCCCTCCACCCCCAAGCCACGGTCCCCGCCGCTGGCCCACGGGTCAGTGCTGGGGGCACTGGGGGAGGGGAAGCTGGGGGCCAAGGGGAGCGGAAGTCCCCGCTAGGAGGCCCCATTTCCCCTCCCCCCGCGGCCGGCCCCGGGGCAGGTGAAGAGGGGACCGGGCTCCACTCCAGGTGGCGGGGCAGCGACGGGGGTGGGGAAAGGCAACAATAGCACTTTTATTTGGGACTGTTTGGCTCTGAGCGGGTGGGCGGAGGAGGAGGCGGCCGACGGGGCTGCGGGGGAGGGGGTGGTCAGCGGCATCTGGCTACACACCTGCTCCTGCTTAACCCTATGCGTGCTGGGGCTGGGAGCGCGGCGGGGGAGGGCCGCCCGACTACCGGGAACCAGCCCCAGGCCGCGGAGTGCGCGCGGGCCAGGACGGACGGTCTCGGGTGCGCGGGAATGGGGATCCCCGGCGGGACCGTGGGGATGTCCCGTACCCTTGGCTGTGCCCCTCGACCTGCTCTGGCCTCTCCGGCACTGCCCGCGGCTCGGGAGTCTGCCTCCGGCGCGCCCGCACGGCTCGGGCGGGAGAGGGAAGGCGAGGGGTGGCTCCAGGGCCTCGGCGCGGATTCCCCGCCGCCCTCGGGCCATTCCGGGAAGCCGGCCTTCCGGAGGCGGCGCGGCGGCCACGGCCATGCCAAGGGCGCGGGGCGCGGGCCAGGCCCAGCGGGCGGCCGCCGGGCGGGGAAACTAGCGCTGGGCGCGCCCTCTCGCGCTAAACGCTTCCAGGCGCGGCGCTGCAGGTGAGCCGGGGCGCCCAGCGCACCCCATCCGGGCTCCCTGCCTCGCCGACGCTCCCTGCCGGCCGGGCGCCGGGGCCGTCGAGCCCCGTGCTGCACCTGCCCGCGCCGGGACCCCTGCCCGCCCGCGGTACCACCCCCTCCCACCCCGGCTCTGGCGCTCTAGCCCGCGCGCACAATCGGGGCTTGTTTGTGGGCGGAGGAGCCGCGCCGGGTGCGGCGGCCCCGCGCCAGCCCACTGATCCCATAAAATATTATTTGTGTTTAAAAATTCCAGTAATTGGCTATGCAGCCGCTTTTTCCGAGCCCCTTGCCAAGCGCAGTAAAATCTCAGTCCGGCTGGGGTTATTTTCATCATGCAAATTCCCATTTCTGTAAACAGGGTTAAAGCGCCTGGAAGAGGCCGGGCTGGAACCGGAGAAGGAAAGCCGAAGGATGTGCTCTCCGAGTCTGGGAAGTGGTCAGACTGGGTCTCCACTCCTGCGATGACCTGGGCAACTGGGGAGAGTTGTTCACATAATCCCCCTGCACCCCTCAATCGCTTTGCCTTGAAGACCAGCGCCTGGACTTTACTGGGTAAAAATCCCAGGTTTCCTTAACTTCCCTTCCCTTTTGTCATCTGAATAACTTACATCATCAAATCATAGAGGCATAATATTCTCTCTCTCTCTCCCTCTCCCTCTCCCTCTCCCTCTCCCTCTCCCTCTCCCTCTCCTCTTTCTCTCAACCACAGGCGCAGACTGAGGCTCAGAGAGGAGAAGGGACTTGCCCAAGTTCACACAGCAAGTTTGTGCTAGAGCCTGGGCGGGCACAGAGCTTGCCCGCCTGCCTATCCGTCAAAAAGCCCTGGAGGGCTTGGAAGAGGAGGTGGCTGGTGCTGGCGCCCAGGTTAGCCAGCACAGAGAGCCCCAGGGCCTGGCTCTGGGGTGCTGACTGTGGGCACAGTCACTGGGGGAAGACTCCCTCCCTTTCCAAACCTACACACTTCCGGTCCCTCAGGAGCTGGGAGCAGCCTGGAGAGGAGGAGGGGGAGGAGGAGGAGGAGGAGGAGGAGGAGGAGGCGGGAGTCTGCCCTTGCCAGGCCCTTGGAAACCCTGAGTAATGGACAGGGGAGCCTCCGCCCCGCTCCACCCAGTGATGGCTGCCGTCTGCACCGGGAGCAGGAACCACACACGTGGGAGGAACGGATTTCTTAAACAGATGCTGAAAGAGAGCCCAGATTCTGAAGTTGGCAGGAGAATTGGGGCTCCGAAAAGAGTAAATAGTAGTGTATTATTTGTGATATAATATTGTCTTATATGTAATGTATTATTGCTGTATGGTATTAAGCGGGGACTACGCGCTAGGAACTGCTTCACAGTTTGCCTCCTTTTAACCACCACCCCCGCCCCCCAGCCCGGGAGGCGGGTATTCATATTCTGACCACGCTTTTGTTGTTTTTGTAAGTGATCAAGAAAGTATATTTGCAAATAAAAGCAATAGTTGCGGTGCTTGGGAGTTTCCGTGGTCACCTGACCCCCGGATATTGTAACCGCGTTCTAAGTGTAGATATTGAGGTGCCAGGAGCTTAAGTCTCTTGCCCAAGGTTGTGAGTAAAGAAAGCCCTTTCTTGGGGATTTCTGTGAGTGGAAGACCCCTGGGTTTCCTTCTTTCCTTCACCAGGCCCAAGTTTTCATGCTAGCCCAGCCTCCTCCTGCCTTCGGCTATCGCCTCTTCAAGCTTTTATGCACCTTACCTCCTTACCCTGGATGTCCCTCCTCCCTTCTATTCTCAATCTTCCCCATTACCTCCTCTTCTTTGAACCCTAGGCCCCTCTGCCCCAGAGGCTGAGGAATATCTGCGGGGATAAATTCCATGTGCCTTGCACTTAGACCACTGACCCAGGCAGATTAAGGGAAAGAAGGTTCTAGAGCTCCTTGCACAACAACAACAAAACTTTTCCCAGGAAAAGTGGTTATGGACTTAGTAGGGCCCCCTCCGTGCTCATCCAAAGACACACACACACACACACACACACACACACACACTCACCCCAAAAACAAGAGTCCCAGGTGTGGTTGAAAAGAAGGAAGACATTTCTTGTGGGTGGGGATTATCCTACTCTGAGCTGAGCCAAGGGGGAAGACAGCTTCCTGGGGTGGGGAGGCCTACGCTGTGGTGACAGTGTCGGGGTGGGGGTGGTCCCTGTTGATAAAGGAAAGGGAAAATGGAAAACGGTGTCCGGTGTATTCAGAGGGCCCCCACAGGGGAAGACTCTAGCTTGGTGAGGCATAAGAAAAAGCCAGTTCCCAGAGTCCCAAGGGCCTCTCAGGGGTCCCTGGAGTTCTCACCTCCCTCTTGGAGCTCATCTCAGCCCTCCAGATTGCCTGCCTTTAAGGCTGGCTTCCTGCTCAAGTGAGACCTGGAGTGTGTTGTGCTCAGGTGAGGGGCCCCCACCCTGCATTCGGAGGCCCGGACATGGATTTGGGGCCCCAAGGGTATATGAAGGGTGCTTCTTCCTAACCCCAGGACCTCACACCCTCCTTCCCAAGCATCCCAAGCATTAAAAAGTGGGGCTACTGCCTCAGGGAAAGAAAGGGCTGCTCAAATGAGCTAAGGGCTCCATCTGCGAAGCCTTCTGTGACCCAGGATCTGGGAGAGATTGGGGTGCCGCGGACTTCCAAGGAGCCTGCTCAAGCTGGACTTGTGAAGCCACACTGGCTTTTTGGGGTGTCTGAGCCTTAAGTATAATGTCACCTGGGACTGGGAAACATGGCTGGCACCTTTGGGCTCCTTTCTTTTGGGACCTTGAAGGGCTTACACAGGATGCCTGTTCCCTCACAGTCCCCTCTCTTCTCCACCCCCCACTCCCCGCTGAGAGGCATCCATTTAGCAAGTGAATTTGGAGATCCTTCTTAGGGACAGGCAAGACCAAAGATGACTACAGGTCCTAATCTGTGAGAAACATACACATAAAAAGAAACCCACTCACGATCTCAATAAGCAGAACTTACACACCAGGCACGAACTCTGCGCTCAACCCTGAGAGAGGAGGGAGGGTCTATGGGGCCTAAGGAAGGAAGGCTTCAAGGTGAGGGCGGTCAAGGCTTTGAGCAGGCTTTCAGTAGAATTTTTATGAGGCTGGGTAGAGGCTCACAAAGTATTCTGGGTGATGGGAACAGCATTCAAACAACCTGGAATAGACAAGCCTAAAGCAGGAACCTGGGATGAGGGGGTTAGCTGGGAGATATGAGAGGAGATAGGATGGGATTCTTTTTTTTTTTTTTTGGCACAGAGAGAGTGGCTGGGCACACAAGTAGGCAGAGCAGCAGGCAGAGGGAGAGGGAGAAGCAGGCTCCCCCGTGAGCAGAGAACCTGCCATAGGGCTCGATCTCAGGACCCTGGAATCATGATCTGAGTGGAAGGCAGACACTTAACCGAGGCGCCCTCGGAATGGAATTCTAATGCTTCCTCCCACCCCATGATCTTTTCTTAATCTCCTGGACAGTCTCTTCCCTCCTCTCTCACCTTTCTGTTTTTTAAACTCCATCTCCAAACTGTGTCTGAGACCCCACCAGCAGAGGACCTTGGTGGCAAAGAGGAGGAGGGGAGAATGGGGCGTGTGGTGGGACATCACCTTTGCCTTCTGCCTGTTTGCTCTTCCTCTCCGTCTCTGACTCCTGCTCAGGGATCCTGGTTTCCTCTCTGTCTGGCCTCACTGCCTCTGTCCCTCTCAGGAGTCCTCGGTCACCACGTCCTGCCTCTGCCACCTCTTTTTGTCCCCCTCCCCCATCCTCATCTGACTCTACTTCCCCTTTTGCTCGGGAACAAGACCCTCCTCCAAGGGCCCAGGCAGCAGCTGCAGTGGGGACTGATGTCTGGTGCAGGTCCCCTAGAGAGCAGGACCCGTGATGGGACAATGTGCCCTCTCTGGGCCCCGTTTCTCTGAGTACCATCCTGAGAAGAAAGGTGAGGCTCCATCCTCCACCCACCCCAGCCTCCCGCTCTGCCCCTCCAACCCTCCCCTCTCCCTCATCTAAGGAGGACCCACCTCTTTTGGGGAACAGCCCCATATGGAGCCTCAGTCAGCCTCCCACCTGATGACTCTCAAGATAGGGCTACGGTTTCCTCCCAAATCTGGACCCCAAGCCTCCCCTGAGGGATCTCACCCCTCCCGGGCCCTGTGACAGCTGGCCGGGTACCAGTCTGCTCTCTGATTTCTCTCCAACGCCGCACCAAGAACTCGCCTCTCAGCACATACCTCCTGCCACTGAGCCCTCCTCCCTGGGGGCGCGGGACAACCCCTTTCAAAATAAATATTTTTGCCAGAGGAGCCAGAGTCTGGCTCCCAATGCCCCAAAAGAGAGAGGAAAGGCACAACTCTGACACATTATTTCATTCCATCATCACAGTGGCCCCCAAAAGTTGAAAATCATGTCCAATTTTTAGATGAGGAGACCGAGGTTCAGGGAGATGGCTCGTTACCGAGGCAGCAGAGGGGAGATGGGGTCGCGGGTCTGAGCCTGAAGCCCACGGCTCTTTCTCAGAGCCCCGCAGTGGTTTCCTGGAGGCAGATCAATGACAGTACCATGGACCGTGGACGGGAGAGAGGAACTGGTAAGACCTTGAACTCTAGCCTTTGGGGCCCACTTAAATCTGCCAAGTTTTCTTTTTCTTTCTTTTTTTTTTTTTAAGATTTTATTTATTCATTTGACAGACGGGAGAGAGATCACAAGTAGGCAGAGAGGCAGGCAGAGAGAGAGAGAGTGGGAAGCAGGCTCCCTGCTGAGCAGAGAGCCCGATGCGGGGCTCCATCCCAGGACCCTGAGATCATGACCTGAGCCGAAGGCAGAGGCTCTAACCCACTGAGCCACCCGGGAACCCCTGCCAAGTTTTCTTTGAAGACTTGGGGCCAACTGCCCTCATGTCCCCACCCTGAAACCTCGTTCACCCTCATGTCGCTCAGGCCAAGACAAGCAAACTAGCCCCCCAATTCTCCTGCCCAAGTCACAGATGATGCAATTAGGTCTTTTCTCCCTTAGCATTACCAGGACCTCCTTCAAAGCCCAGTTCAGGGGCGCCTGGGTGACGTAGTTGGTTAAGTGTCTGACTCCTGGTTTCAGCTCAGGTCATGATCTCAGGATCGGGACTTCAGGGTCTTGAGATTAAGCCCTGCATCAGGCTCTGAGCTCAGTGAGGAATCTGCTAAAGTTTCTCTCTCTTCTCCCTCTGCCCCGCCCCCCCACTCATGTGCACACATGCTCCCTCTCGCTCTCTCTCTCTCAAATAAATAAATCTTTTTTTAAGAGTTCTTTTTTTAAAAGATTTTATTTATTTATTGGACAGAGAGAGAGATCACAAGCAGGCAGAGAGGCAGGCAGAGAGAGAGGGGGGGAAGCAGGCTCCCTGCTGAGCAGAGAGCCCGATGCGGGGCTCGATCCCAGGACCCTGAGATCATGACCTGAGCTGAAGGCAGAGGCTTTAACCCCCTGAGCCACCCAGGCGCCCCACATTACAGCATTTAGATTACAGCAAAACTGAGAAAAGGGTAGAGTTGCCACACCGAGTTTGCCCTATTGTGAACATCTTACATCGAGAGGGTGCATTTGTTTTAATTCATAAACCAATCCTGATACATTATTATTAGCTACAGGCCATAGTTTATTCTAATTTCCTTAGTTTCTACTTACTATCCTTTTTCCAATGCCGGGATCCCGTCCTGGATACCACATTGCATTTAGTCATCATATGTCCCTAGGTTCCTCCTGGTGGGACAGTTTCTTAGACTTCCCTTGTGTTCAGTGACAGTTTCCAGAAGTACTGGTCAGGTATTTTGTAGAATGTCCTTCTACTGGCATTTGATGTTTTTCTTACTATAAGAGTGAGGTATGGGTTTTAGAGAAGAACATCACAGAGGTGGAGTGCCACTTTGTCATACAGTAGGAAGGGTGTACACAACTAGCTAGTGTGTTTATGACTTTGGCGTTGACCTTGATCGTCGGGCCCAGGTGCTATTTGTCAGGGCTCCTACCGCAAAGTTACTCTTTCCTCCTTCCATAGGTTACTCTTTCCCCCCTTCCATAGGTTACTCTTTCCCCCCTTCCATAGGTTACTCTTTCCCCTCTTCCATAGGTTACTCTTTCCCCCTCTTCCATAGGTTACTCTTTCCCCCCTTCCATAGGTTACTCTTTCCCCCCTTCCATAGGTTACTCTTTCCCCTCTTCCATAGGTTACTCTTTACCCCCTTCCATAGGTTACTCTTTCCCCCCTTCCATAGGTTACTCTTTCCCCCCTTCCATAGGTTACTCTTTCCCCTCTTCCATAGGTTACTCTTTCCCCC
>CM052802.1:99840854-99860405 GCA_028533885.1 Nasua narica
GATTCAGTCAGGTCGCTGGGCAGGCTGCACCCACCCGGCCTCCCACCTCCTCCCCTCCCTTCTAGGGAAGGGTGTGATGAAGGGGGCCCGCCCACCCTGCCTCTTCCAGGGTACTCAGCCCACCATTGGCCAGAGCAGTTCCCTCTGCCTGAGCTCCCACGGGACGCCGGAATTTCTGGGCAGAACCATGGTCAGTTTGGCTTGATTAGGACTCTCTCTTCTTTGGCATCTGTCTGAGTTTCGGTTGAATTTGATGTGTAAAGTGTTTAGTAATATAGCATTAAGCACGTGTTTAAATAAACAGCTGAGATTATGTCAAGGCAGTGCGCTGGGCTAGGCTCCCTCCTGCCCACAAGGTGCTTGTAGTGGTGGAGAGAGTCAGCATCCTGATGGGATCGGCTAAATATTTACAGGAAAACAAGGCACTGTGGGAACTGAGAAAAGCCCCTTACATTTTGTTAATCCCTACTACGATCATTAACTCAGTTAATCCCCAGAACAATCCTTCAAGGTGATAATATTTTTATTCCCATTTTACAGATGGGAAAGTAACTTACCTAAAGTCAGTTAGTGGGAGATTGGGGATTTAAACCCATGACATTTGGAGGCCAAAGCCCCAGGCTCTAGGGCTGCTTGGTTGGCTCATTTGGGAGAGGATGAGGCTCTTGATCTCGGGGTGGTAAGTACAAGCCCCATGTTGCCATTTTGGACATAGAGCTTACTTGAAAAAAAAAAAAAAAAAAAGCCCAGGCTCTAAAGCACTGTGCGATTCTGCCAGGCTTGCAATAGAAACGCCGCAATTCCTACCCTCAAGATGTGCATAAGAGGGGCCCCTGGGTGGCTCAGTCAGTTAAGCATCTGCCTTCAGCTCAGGTCACGATCTTGGGGTCCCGGGATGTCGGGCTCTCTGCTCAGCAGGGAGACTGCTTCTCCTTCTCGCTCTGCCCCCCCTTCCCTCCACACTCGTGCTCTCTCTCTCTCTCTCTCTCTAATAAATAAACTCTTTAGAAAAAAAGAAAAGAAGCTCACAGGAAAAGCCCCGATGAAATGTATCCATAGGACAGGCAGTGATGACAATGGCCATTGAGGGCCACCAGTGATTCAAAGGACATCAATGTGACACAGAGGAATAGGAGACAGAAGCAGGGATCTGGCCGAACTGTGACCGACAGGGACAGAGTTGGGGACAGCCTGGCTGGGGCTGGGGAGCAGGAAGACCTTTCGGAGAAGGGGAAGGAGGCCTGCCCCCCCCCGTGCTTACCCCCAGACCTCTGTGCCTCTCTTCAAAACTCACCTGCAGGCCTACCACCCCTGCTTTGGTCCAGGACCTCAAGCTCTCCCTCCTGCAGCCTCCTTCCTGGTCCTCCTGCCTCCAGTCCTGGTCAGCCCTAATCCACTCCCCAATCCCCAGAATCTTCCAGAAACACAAATAGAATCATGGCAGCTCTCCTAGTCGCTCTCTCCATAGAAAGATGCTATGCCGTCCTTGCTCTCTTCTCTTGCTCTTTTCTTTTTTAAGATTTTATATATTTATTTATTTGAGAGGGAGAGAGCAGAGGGAAGGGCCGAGGGAGAAAGAGAAGCAGACTGCTCACTGAGCAGGGAACCTGCCATGGGGCTCAATCCCAGCACCCTGAGATCCCAGCACCCTGAGATTATATACAACACCTATAATAATAATAGGAACTCAGGCGCCCCTTCTCTTCCTGTTTTCCATGAGCACCTTGTGCGGCAAGTATATAAAACCACCCATGTTTCCCAAATGTGTGGGGCCCTCCTGGGCCTCTGTGCTTGGCACTTGCTCTTCCTTCTGCTTGGAAATCCTTCCTGGAAAGCCACATTCGCACACAAACTTTAAGTGAGCACCTACTATGTGTCTGGCACTGTCCTGAGCCCTGGGAACAAAACAGCGGGAAGATCCTTGTCCTCGTGGAGTTTATATCTTAGTGAGGGGTATACAGTACAACAAAACGAAGAAGTAAAACAGACACGGTGGTAGGTGCTGCTGACGGCTGAGGAGAGAAATACAGACGGGAAGGGGGATGGGTAGACCCTGAAGGACTCTGTGATGATGCAAGCGACCTAAGGAACCCTATCTCAGGTTTTCCGAGGATTCCTCTGGCTATCGTGTTGAGGATAGACTAAAGGGGGACAGGGTGGGAGCAAGGAGACACGCAGGCTGTAGGAACTCAGGGTTCTCATTTCCCCACAAGGCTGTCCGGACTTCCGTCCTGTGTGTCTACCCCCTCCAGCCGCAAGTCCCCAAGGGGCTCCTGAGAGTTGCCAGGTATGAGAGGGCACCCTTTCCAAAACACACACACTGTTCCAGCCAGCATGCTCTGATTTGACGGCGAGTCCCTGCAGGTCTCCAGGCCAGGCATCGCTAGCCTCCCACCCCCTGACTTCCTCTGGCTGTCTGCCCATCTCCCCTCCCAAGGCTCTGAGGAGGACAGGAGCCCCGCAGAGCAGTGATCCGCATATCAGGAGCAAGGGAATTAACATTCCCAGGCTGTAATTATACCTTCTACTGGTGACACCTAAGGAAGCATCTTTTTATAAAAGCAGGTAAATGAAGGCTTATAGGATTGTGGGGAATGGGTGTATTTTTAGCACATTCCCCTCACTTCCCCCAGATTGCCAGAACCCTGGTAATTGCTCTGCTGCCAGTGGCCTGAACTGAGGCTGGGGGGCTCTGAGTGGGATTGAGGGGTCATCGTGAAGGGGATCTGGGAGGCGCTGAGAACCGAAGTAAGCCAAGTGAGAATCCAGGAAAGAAGCCTAGAGAAACTCCTTCTAATGGGGGAGGAATCATTCATGGGCAGGTGGGGAGTACATTTTTTAAATTATATACAACACCTATAACAATAATAGGAACGAAGGGGCGCCTGGGTGGCTCAGTCAATTAGCGTCTGCCTTTGGCTCAGGTCATGATCCCAAGGACCCCCACATGAGGCTGCCTGCTCGGCCGGAAGCCTGCTTCTCCCGCTCCCGTTCCCCTTGCTTGTGTTCTCTCTTTCGCTGTGTCTCTCTCTGTCAAATAAATAAGTAAAATCTTAAAAAAAAAATAGCAATGATCAGCTAACCCTTATATGGTACTTATTAAGCGCCAGACAGTATTCTAAGTGCTTTTCGTATATTAATTTGTTAATCCTCACAACAATCCTATGAAGTAGGTACTGCTATTATTCCCATTCTACAGATGAGAAAATCAAGGCATAGAATGTTCAAGTGTTATTTTGACTTAGACACTGGAAATATACATGTACATCTACATACACACAGAAAGGTTTGTGGACTTCGTGGAGTGAACGAATGAGTTCCCGCCTTCTGTATCGCCCAGGTGCTTACAAAGAGGCCTAAAGCTCAACCAGTCAGGAAGCTCTGAAGTTAGGAAGTCCCCATCCCGTGGGGCAGGGCCTCTGATCACACTTCCTGTCCTCTTAGAGCGGGACATCCTTACCAGGTGCAAAGTCAGCCATCTTGGTTGATGGGCACTCCCACCGTGTTCTTAAGCACGGAACACTGGAGCAGAGGCCAGGGTGAAATGTTTGAGAGGTTGAGAGCAGGGTCCTTGGCACTTGCAGGACCTTCTGCCCGTGTAGGGAACTGGTTGGAATAGTGGTTGTGCTGATCTTGGAGAAAATGTGGAGAGAAAGGAGGAGAGGGAGAGAATAGCGTCGCTCCGGATGTTGTCCAGTGGTTGCTGCCGTCTAGGGACACCCCTTCTCCAGCAAAGACATCAGCATAGAGAAGGCACAAGAGAGAGAGGCGGGGGAAAATGTGATTTTTAATGCAAGCCTCGGTAATCAGCTATTTGTGATGGAATTTTATCTGTCCTGGTCTCTGAGGGACCAGAAGCGGGAGTGAGGGAAGAGGGGTCAGAAATTAGTATGCAGAAATATCTGATCAGCCAAAGTAATTTTCTTTAATAATCGTATTCATACTGCCTGCTCTCTGCTCACTAGAAGAATTAAGTATTTAATAGTAATATATTTCATCTGGCAGTGGTTCCGTTTCGTTAGGAACCGTGATGCCTCGTTGGGGTATGTGGGTGGGTGGAGGTCCGGTGGGGGGACAGGTAGGAGGTGTGAAAGCAAAAAGAGATAGATAAGCAAGGAGGGAAGTGGGCATGGTGGGCAGGAGAGGTAGAGGGGAAGCTGTGTGCTAGTAGGAGCCCATCTCGGCCCACCGAGATGCCACTCAGTGCTTTTGCTGCCTGAACTGGGCTGTCCAGCTCCATCCGCTGGGTAGTCGATAGGTCCCAGGGGCCCCCACTTCTGACCCAGTGTCTACGCTTCATCCCTACCTGCAGAAGATAGGTCCTCCTTTCCCGACCTCTGGCCTGTCCCTCCCCCAGCCCTGACAGCCTCCCAAAGGCTGAGGGAGGAGCTGTGCAGCAGGTGCCACTGGGAGTGGCATTACACAGTGAACTCTGGACCCTGCCGTGAGCCCTGTGTCCAGGGCTCCGGAGCTCTCTCGGCAGATGCCTCGGGAGGCTTCTGGGTGTTTTCCAGGCCAGAGATGAGCGTAGAGTTCCTGGCTCAGGCATGAGCCCGGCTGGTACAGAGGAGAGAAGCAGCCAGTGTAGCTCGGGGACGCTGACAGCTGCTTCTCTGCCCCGAGGCTGCAGGAGCAGTGTGCTTTAGCTATTACATGATTTTAATAGTTAAAAAGCAGGCCCAGCACGTGCCAGGGACATAATTGATGACACCTAGCACTTGGGAACCCGCTCTCCATCGGAGGCACTCGGAGAAGTTCTTTGCATCCTCTGCCAGGCTGCGCTCAGCTGCCCTGGTGGAAAACATCGCGAAGAAGGATGCAGGCACATCTGCCGGCCGAGACAGAGACAAAGAGAGAGAGGGCCAAGCAGCAGATAGCAGAGTTCAGCTTCTCACTGTTCTTTTAAGAGCAAACTCGGCAAACTGATGTGCAGTGATGCTGGCATTTCCAGGCGCCTGACAGGCTGGAATTAAACACCTGTCCATTAAACTGACAGCCCCAGGAAGGAAAGAGAGGGGGGAGGAAAGGGGGAAGTGTGTCGGGGGGGGGCGGATCTGGAAACCCAACCGCAGGCTGGCTCCCTCCCTGTGGGAGGCAACGGGCCCGCTGGAGAGGTCAGGCAGCCTCTGAGCCCCTGCTCTCTAGCTTCTGAGACAGAACACTGGCGGGCCGACAACAAACCAAAATTCAGACTTGGACATCGGGGATGGTGAAGGAGTGTGCGATGCCCCCCCCCCGGGGGGGGGCTGGGCTAAGGAGAAGCTGGGAGATTTATCCTCATTTGTTCAAAGGCTTGCTGTGTGTGCCCGGGCAGCCTCCCGGGCCTCCCCACCACGTGATATCCGTCTGCTGTGGACCCTTACAACAGGTAGCACCCCCTAGGCAATCCATCCCGCGCAGCCCTGAGACACCTCTTGGGCTGTTGAACATTCCAGTGGGTCTATCCTGACTCCCCAACCCAAGCGTAAGGTCCGAGGGAGAAGGAAGCTTGTCTTTTACATCACAGATGCTGCCCTATGGTGCTCAGAGCATACCAGTAGGTGGGGCTGGGGTGGAATGGGTTGAGGGATGGGTGGGGTTCATGGATGGATGGACGGACGGACGGACGGATGGACAGACGAGTGGACGTCATGCTGATAGTTTGGTGCCATGAATGTCAGTGCGCCTGTGCTGGTTGTTCAAATTTCTGTACTGCTTAGTTACTAGTCATTGTCCCTAGTCCATGGAATGCTCCCCTCCCCACCATCCTAGACATTGTCCTGGGATTTGCCAGACCTCCCCAGGATTCAGCAACTAAACATTAGCACCCAGCCCAGCAGGGGGCCTCAGACCCTGCTCCATTGCTCTGACCAGCACGTCCCTTCTCCTTGATTAGTATATGGACTCATTATTGGAAGCAACACCCTTGGGTGGGTAGAAAAATAGAGGCCAAGCTCGAACATTGAGATTAGACCATTTTAGGGAAGGAAGGAATAAAAGGAAGCAGGGAGGGACAGAAACGCGCGGTAGCCTGGTCGGTGGCAGGGGTTCGTTTCTGGGGCCCTTCAGTTGAGCTCTCTGAGAATTCTGTTCACTTACCTCCCGAGCGGGGATAGTACCTGCCCGCCGGCCTGAGAGCGTGGTTGTGCCCGACTGGAGTCCGTCCCGGCCCTCGGCCCTCGGGTCATGAGTCTTTGCTGTGCGCATGCGCATTTCTCCAAGAGACAGGAGCTCCTTGACCTCCAGGATGCTGTGGGCAATACCTTTACGCCCCCAGCCGTGCTTGGTAGGAGGCAGAGGGAAGCAAGGTTGTTGGAAGAGTGGGTGACAGAAAAAGCAGACTCCGGAGAGTCCAGCGGGAGGGGGCTGCCGACGGGGGAAGCTACACCAAGATGGACAGGGGAGGAGGAGAAGGAGGCTTTGGAATGGTGCTGCTGGGTCCCAGAAGGGATTCTCTCCCCTCCTCGGCCATCCCCTCGCGTGCCACCCGCCCTGCCCCGGTGAGGCCGCAACGCCAGGTGCACCAAGATAGCCGGGGCCGACCCAAGCATTAGTAATGCCCTTGACCCCGCTCCCCAGGGTGCCAGACCACAGTCTCTGGAAACTCCAGGTATGAAGCTGTCCTAGAGGAGAGAAGGGGCAAGGAGACAGGAAGCCAAAGGCTGGAGAAGCTCCGACCCGACACTCCCGCCCAGTCACACCGCTCAGCCTGTTCATCCTCAGACGCCCGGCCCCTGCGGGCCACCCCCTCCCGGGCCTCTCCCTCCTGTCCAGGGCCCATCGGGGAGGCCAGCGCTCTTCCTCCAGATGCTGCCGTCTCAAGGCCCACCTCGGCCTCCTCCCAGCTCAGGACCACAAGATTAAGCACTGAATTACCGCCCACCTTGTACGAGTCTCTCCCGCCTGCTGTGAGCGTGTGTCGCACGTGAGGGTGATCCCGCACGACATCTGTCACCCTCCCATCACCAGGGCTGGTCCAGCTGATCTGTCTGGCTAGGCAGCTGTTCTTTTCCTCAGGATTTCCAGCAAGACGGCAGCTGCCCCGAGTGGGGAGCTGGGAGCGGCTTGCTGGGCCAAAGTGTGCGCCGTGGCACGCCCCCCCCCCTCCCCGCCGCCCCTGCCAGATGTCACACGTGTGTGAACACGGAGATTAGAGCCGGACCGCCCTGGACTCCAGTCCCAGCTCTGTCCTCGGTTACCTGCGTGACTTTGGACAGGTTGTTTAACCTCTCCGGGTCTCCCCCATCAGCCCTGCCCACCTCTAAAGGGTCGTTTGGAGGATTTGACAAAAACAGGGGTGTGAAAGCTCTTTGCAACTAGAGCGCCCCCCAAATGCCCGGGAGCGGTGCGGTTATCACGGTATCGTTCTGGTGATCAGTACGGGTTTAGGTGCAGCTGAGAAAGCAGGAAGGAGTAACGGCCGGGTCTTATTAAGGCTCTGCAGCGGGGCAGAGTGATAATGTGCAGACTTCTGGGGGAGAAAAATCCTTTGCCATCTGTTTGTGTTACAGCAGAGCCTTCTGCAGCTACTCTAGCCCTCGGCGGCCCCTCCGAACCCGTCCTGAACCCCTTCGGGACTGGGCACGGCCGCCTCTCTCCTTGACATTGGGCCGTGCTGCTCTCGGCCTCCTCTGTCTGGGCTCATCTCCACACCCAGACTGTGAACTGTCCCCAGCGCAGATGGCTTCTCCTGTCTCTGGTGTATCTTTATGAGACTGAGCTTGGGGAAGGGAGGCAATGCACATGGGGGGTGTGGGGTAGGGGTGGGAAAGAGAGGGACGGAGGGAAGGAGGGAGGGAGGGAGAGAGGGAGGCAAGGAGCAGAGGGAGATGAGCACCAGCTTGGGATCCAATCCCGGATCTACCACTCTCACTGATTTAAGTGGCCTTCACTAAGTTGCTCAGTCTCTCAGTGCCTCAGTCTCCCCATCTGCTAAAGAACATTCTGGTACCTTCTGCAAAGAGTCAGAGAACCACTCTCAGATCTCATTTCTAGCCAACCACCTCCTCCAGCAGACCTTCTATACCCGGAGCCAGCCCCTTACTGTTGGATTTCTGGGCCCCTGGGTCCTCCATGACCCCCCTCCGCCCCCACCCATATCCTCACAGGGGCACCCCAGCTCCAAGCCCGTGTTTGTGAGCTCACCAGGAACCGCGGGACACGGGCCTTTCTCTCTGCCGTAATGAAACCCTTTAATCATATTCAAATAGGTTACTGTTCAGGGGGAAAATAGAAATATGGATTTGATAGCAATAAATTTCCCTGGCTGGCTAAGCCCAGTTCTTAATTGTCCTGTCCCAGGGCTCGCACATTTCATTGTTCGTTAGGTGCTTAAGTCCCCACTCTCATTTTGTGGCGGTGACATTACCGTTGATGGCTCTAATACTCTCATAATTTGAAAGGGGATTTGCATGATAGAACGCAGAGTATTAAAAGAAAAAGAAAAAAGGGAGAGAGAAAAATGGGGGGGCAAGATGGGAGGAGGAGCTCTGAGGGGAAGGGGGATGGCAAGGGGGAGGGGGCAGATGAGGAACTCAATCCAGCTTTCACTTTAAAAAAGTCACTTTCTTCAAAGTCAAATCATTGTTTTCATTAAAGTAAGGAAAAAAAAAAAAAAAGGAAGAAAGGAAAAAAGCCGAGGCTGCACGTTGGGCTGACTGGGCACCGGTATTCTCCTTATTGTTCCTAATGGTTATTAATTATTATTATCCGGCTGTGCAGGGCTCTGTGGACGTGATGTCCCCAATGTCCTTGAGGTGGAGTTGGGGGTGGGGGCTGTCAGGGGAGGGGCTGACTCCGGATGGGGAGGTCCGCCCCCCCCAACCCCCAGGCCACAGGAAGGGGCAGCCGACTACCTTGCGGCAGATGTGCCCATAGAAGTCAGGTTTGGGTGGGTGCAGGGGAGAGGGGACAGTTTCCTAGAAAGAAGGCCTGTGTCAGAGGAATCCAAGCCTCCTGGATCCTGGCCAACTCATTCCTGAGTTTCCTAGAAGTTTCTTTTTTCCAAAAGCCAGTGATTTAGGCACACCCAGCCTGGCTGGACACAGGACAGTTCTGATCACTGGTGGAATCTTCCAGGTCCCTTTTGCAAACTGGATTCCCCGTCTTCCCCTTGCCCCAGTACAGAACCACGAGGCCTTGCAGAGGTTTGGCTGGATTCCCAAAAGGGCCTCTCCTAACTCCATCACTGGGCATTTAGGGTCAGCAGAACACTGTGGCCATGCTGTCCTTTGCTCCCGCAAGAGTCCCATGACCTCCTCTTCCTCCTCCCCAGCTTAGCATCTCTCTACCTGGGGCCAGAAGTCCTAGGTATCCCTGCAGCCCTGAGTTTCCAGGGTTTGAAAGATGGTTAATCCAGCTATCTTTGAGGTGAGGGGTCTGTGTTCCAGGCAGGGCCACCCAGAGGGATTCTGGAATCTCCTGGGACCTGGAGAGGTGTGTGGCTCCGTCTTCTTGGATAGACCATGTGACCGCGCGTGGGAGCACCGCAGGGGCCGAGCGCTGACTCCCGGAGGGTAAGGATGAGGTCAAGTGCCTGGATTCTCACCCTCCTGCAAACCCCAGCACCTCCAGTCTTGTCACTTAATCCTGCTCGCCCCGCTGGCTAGCCCCTGGGACATTCCAGCCATCCCCCCCGCCCGCCCCCCCCCCCCCCGCAGAGAGCAGTGAAGAGTGGTTTGGGCTGCCTCGCAGCTGCACCCCTTCCTCAGTTCTCAGCACCTCTGGGCCAAGCCTCACCCTTTGGCTTCCTGGGGACTCTCTTCTAGATTAGAGTTTTAAAGCAAATAAATTCTGGGATTGGTATAAAAGCTGTCTGCAGAGAGCCTATTCGCACTCCTCCTCTCCCCCTTTTGGGCCTGCTGTGGGAATTCAGGGGGCTGGAAAAGCACATTCTCAGGGTCCCCTCTGTCCCCTCGCCTCCAGAGCCCCCTCTGCCTCGCAGCTGGTCCTCCCCACTCAGTCCTCCTCACTGAGCCCGGGACCACTATCACCGCTGGGGGACATCCAGTTCCTAAGGGATGGGTCTGGAATCAGCTTCCCCAGAGGGAGTGGCTAGCCATGCCTCGGCCCTTCTGCGCTGCAGAAATCTAGATTATCCCCCAGCGAATGGGGCTCAAGTTGCAGGGAGAGGGAGGACCCAGTAAGGAACAGCGGCATCCAGATCGCTGCAGAAAAAAATTGTCGATTCTAGACCACAGGACCCTGGGTGTCAACACATTCCTTTGTGTTTTTTATTATGAGGATCCAAGTGCAGGAATGGCCAAGCGGCAGCCTTGTCCTGATCTCTGTACCTCCACGTAAATGCGACAGCCACCCCGCCCCCCCCCCCCCAGGAGTGATGGAATGCCACAGATCCAGCTCTGGGCTTTCCAGCCTGACTCCTGGATTCATAACATTTTAGACCTGAACGGTCTTCAGAGGTGCATTCCAAAGCCGCTGGGAAATGAACTTGGAACCCCCCCTTTGCCCCCCCAAGACCCCTAAGGAGACGCTGTCTCCAGGAAAAGGGGGGAGGAAAGCCAGAGAGACAAAGTGGTTCTTAAATATTTTCCTTCTCTGCAGTCACTCAGGGCGGAGGGGGTGAGGGGCGATAGAGGCTGGAAGGGGGGACAAGGGGGTTTAATAGTCTCCAGTGACAGCACAGTGTCCACATTGGGAAAAGATTAATGACGAAAATTAATCGCCTGACCTTTCTTTCCAGGAGCTGGAGGTGAGGCGGGCCATTAAAGCCTCTTATGTTGTAATTAACGTTGGAGGGGAGAAGAGAGCTGCCTTCAGAATGGATGTGATCATTTAATTAGGCTTAGGCGAAGGTGCCACAACAGGTCCGGAGAAGTCATAATTTAACTATAGCTTTAAATTACACAGGCAGAGTGGGGAAGGCAGAGTTTGACGGCAAGGAGAGCCTGCTGCCGAGCTCAGGAAAACAATTAAATAAACACCCCGAGAGAGGGAGAGAGATGGTGACAGAGGGACAGACAGACAAAGAAAGCAGTTAGGCTCTGACAGGGAGAGAGGAGGGGAAGCGGGAGGAGGCCGGGGAAAAGGACTCGAGCGACAGGGGGAAAAAAGTGAGAGCGGCCGAGTTAGTGGCCTGGGGGGAAGGGTGGTGCTGGCGTGCTCTGGGGGAGTGTTTCCCAGCACCCTCATCTCCAACGCAAGGTGCAGACTGCACTCCCCAGGCTCATACCGACCTTCCTTCGGGGATTGCAGACCCAGCTTAGAAGGCACAGAGGGCCAAGCATTTTACCGCGTGCCCGCTGAGCCGGGCGCCTCTCTCCCCACAACCTCCATCCCCCCAGTTCAAGCAAGACGTAGCGCCCTCCCTTCCCAACCTGGAAAGTCCAGGGGTCCCCCCGAGCGCCGCGCAGCAAGCGAGGGGGCAAGCAAGGTGGGGTCGGTGTAACGCGCAGGACAGGAATGTCCGGCAAGCGGGTTGGGCGCTGGACCAGGTAGTTCAAGGCCGGGGGCGCGAGCGGAGGGGGAATGCCCCGCCACCGTGTTGGGGCTCCGGAGCCAGCCAGTTCCTCAACCTGCGGCGGGAGTCCCCATTACTGTCGCTGGAGGATCACGACAGTAATGTTTCCTGGCAGAAGAAAGGGCAGAAGAGGACAGAAGAGCTTGGGGCTGTGAGAAGAGGGGCTGGTGACTGAAACCCAAGCCCCGGTGAAAGGGCAGCGGCGTGGACCCAAGCGGGAGGGTTGGGACGGAATCGTCGTCAGACTTTTCCAGAGGGCTTCTTAGAGGCGTCTCTGCCAGCTTTGTTCAGGACAGTGGAGGTGGTGGATGCTGGAGTAGGTCCAAGAAATGGTCGGAGTGGAGCCCTGGGACACCTGGGTCCCTGCTCCGCCTTCAGATCCTGGTCACTTGTTGGGGCTTCCTGGAACCCCAGGGGCTTATGATGACTTCACTGTCCCCTCCTGCTCTAATCTTTTGGGGACTGGAGAAGACTTGGAAAATGGAGAAATGGAGTCAGGAGAGAGACAGACCACGGGTCTGTCACAGAGATGAGGCAGGCTGGGACTTCTCTTACCCTCCAAGGGCTCTCTGGGTCCTCCAGGCACTGGGCTGAACCCAAGACCCCGACCCTCAGGGCCTGGCTGGGGAACTTGTACCACTCCCTGCCCCTACCATTTGAACTGGAAGAAGAGAGTTAAGGATGAGGAAGAAGACAGGGACTCCCCCCACTTCCCACTCATTCACTGGCCCCCACCCCAGACGATCAACCTACAAGAACCTGCTTCCTGCCCCTTCTGCATGGGAAAACACAAAAACCCCCAAATAAATCCCTGAAGAACACTCCCTACCCCCACCCCCACGTCCGGAAGAGCAAGGATGTTTTGATTAAACATCCACAAATTCTCCAAATTAATGAGCCTCTCAGTTGGAGCTTTGTCCCAGCCCCTCTGGGGAATTGATCGATGGATGGATGGATGGATGGATGGATGGATGGATGGATGGATGGATTGATACACTGTCTAATGGGTCTCTGGTCTCTCTTGCAGCTCAGAGCTCTGGCCTGAGAATGTCTGGCCTCCACTGGGGGTAAAGAAGGAGGGGGTGGCCTAAAGCGACTGGAGAGCAGTGGGGGTGGGAGGAGGCCGAGGGGCAGGGCTGCCAGATGGGGGATAGGGCTCCTGTCCTCGGACCAGGGCTCAGCAGGCTCATGAACCCTGGGGTCACGTCTCGATTGTGCCCTGGGCTACCTCTGCTGTATGGGTGTCCAAAGGGCCTAACAGCCCTGATCCAGAACTCCCGAGGCCCTGACCTGAGTCAGATGGGGAGGTGGAGGCTGCCTGGCACCTGGAAGGCCAGATGGGGAGTGCAGAAAGATGGCAGGAAGTGGGGCGTCAGTGAATAGAGAAGAGAAGCTGGGAAGGGGAAACCTGACCAGGCCTATAGGCTGCCTTTGAGCCCCTTGACTGAGACTAACAGGGAGAATCCCTGTCCCCCGACTCCCTAAATGAACACTGCACCTCTCGCAGGAACCCCAGCTCATAAGAGACCTCCCGTGGCCTCCACATTTCAGATGCTCCCTTCCACCCTCTACAAGACTGGGGACTCCAGGAACCCTCTGGTCCCGCATTCCCATTTTGTTTAGAGTAAAATCCGGAAGAGCCTAGAAAGCCCCCCTGTGCATTAGGCCCCATCTCTCCACCTGGGTCTAGGGTCCCTCTTCCCGCCCCCACCCTGCTCCAGCCGCACCTCCCCGATCCTTTCTCTCCCCCAGCTAGAGTTGAAGCTCCCAGAGGGGCAGACCAGGGGGCCAGCGCCGGCCCGCCGGCCAGCCCGGGCCAACCACACAGCAGCATTTGTTGCCTAAATCAGTCTCACATTTCTGTTTTCTCAGCTCCCCACCCCCGGCGGGGCCTGGCACACACAAAAGGCCACTCCCATCATGGACCTCTTATATCCTGCTTTAGCCTTCCCCACTCTTTGTAATGTTCCCTTCTCTGCAAAGACCAGAAATGAGGGTTTCTGGGCGTTGCTCATACAGAGGCCACAAATCAGTCTGCAGCGAAAAATAAAATGGTCCACTTGGGATCGCTGACCCAAGTGGCCAGGATGTAGGGCCTGGCTGGGGCTCACTGGGGCTCACCTGGCCAGCCGGTGCCCCATCCCAGCCTACCCAAGGCCCTGCCAGCGCGCATTCGTGCAAAATGGGGTGGGAAAAAGTAACTGGGGAAAGCAGTTTTTAACAATGGATGACAGGGTTCTCCCGCTTTAGTTGAGGTGAGCAGAAGCATGGGGCCCGGCCTGGAAGAATTTGTTTGGGAAGAGTCCGGGGATGGGGGAAGGGAGAGGACCGTCCGCCTCTCCATGAGAACGGTTGGGGCCCCCGGTCTGTTTGTTTTTCTGTCTGGCTGTTTGTTGGATGGGGGGTGGGGGAGATAAGGATGTGGAAACAACCTTAAAATAACCTCCACAATTCCCTTAGGCTCTCCAGGGTCTGGCACTTGGGCCTAGCTGGGGACTTGCTGGCTTCTGCTGTGGTGGAGGGGGTGCGGTTAGGGGCCATTTTGGTCTGAGTCTGTCTGTCTGTATGTCTGTCTGCACCCGCGCACCGAGCTCGGTGCCCAGCCCCCGGCTCGCTCCCTGTGTGCCCCGGGCAAGCTGGCTTGAGTTCAGCCCTCTTGGTAGATGCTAGCAGGAATCAATAACCCCAGGACTTCAGTTAAGGGGGGGGGGGCCCAAGGAGGCATGGCAACTGCATAAATCCCGAAGATATGGGGCTCAGGTGGGCCCCACAGAGCAGCTGGGGCACTCCCTGGGAGTTACGACTTCTCAATTCAACACTTGCCGCCGCCTCCTCCTTTATCCCACACAGAAGGCTTATTCCTGGACCTCGGCCACCAAGCCCTGGGGGGACCTGGGCTTTCCCTGCAGAGCCGGCTGGAAGCACATCTATGCTCTTTCTCAGGCCCCATCTCCCCACGCTCCTTTCCTGGCCTGTCCTCCAGGCCCCCCTCTGTCCCCAGCCCCAAGGGCATTCACAGCCCTGCCGGAAGCAGTCTCTCCCACCTCCTCCTTCCTGCCACCATGAGGCCTAGGAGTCTGCAGGGAGGCTCAAGGTACTGCTTAACCTCCCTGTGCCCCCGGCATCTCAGCTGAAAGTGCAGAATGAGGAAAGTTTGTCCTGAAACCTACCCCCCTTTGGTTGCCCTTCTCTGGCCGATCTCTGGACCTAGACTGGAGCTCCCAGTTCTGGGAACTTGACCTTGAGCAAATGTTCTTCTCCTCTGCCTGTTGCCTGGAATATCACCAGGCCAAGTTCGTGGGCACTCAGGTGGGTGATTGCATCTCTCCAAGCAATCGCCTGAGCATTAAAAGAGGGGCCTTTTAACTCAGAGTTTTTGACATTCAGTGGATGTGTGAGTATGGGGGGCTTTCTGAAGTGGGACTTTCTTTCTTTTCTTTTTTTTTTTTTAATATTTTACTTATTGGGACCCTGGAGTGGCTCAGTCGTTAAGCATCTGGCTTTGGATCAGGTCATGATCCCAGTGTCCTGGGATCAAGCCCCACATGGAGTCCCACATTGAGCCCCACATCAAGCCCCCGAATTGGGCTCCCTGCTCGGCAGGGAACCTGCTTCTCCCTCTCCCACTCCCGCTGCCCTGCTTGTGTTCCCTCTCTCGCTGTGTCTTTCTCTATCAAATAAAATCTTTTTTAAAAAAATTTATTTATCTGTTTGACAAAGAGAGAGACAGCGAGAGAAGGAACACAAACAGGGGGCATGGGAGAGGGAGAAGCAGGCTCCCCGCCGAGCAGGGTGCCCGATGCAGGGCTCGATCCCACAACCTTGGGATCACAACCCGAGCCAAAGGCAGATGCTCAATGACTGAGCCATCCAGGCGCCCCTGAAGAGGGACTTTCTAACACATGCCCCTTGTCCACTTGGAAGACCCCTTCAAACAGCCCAGTTCTGCCATTTGACCCTCTAACTTTCCAAAGACCGCTGGTCTCGGTCATTATCACTCCAAATCTAAAATAGTTGGTGTTAGAGTTTTTCAAT
Organism: Nasua narica; assembly: GCA_028533885.1. NCBI lineage: Eukaryota > Metazoa > Chordata > Mammalia > Carnivora > Procyonidae > Nasua > Nasua narica. Next base: position 99,856,348 of record CM052802.1, read on the forward strand.
GTTTCTGGACTCAGGAAGACAGGACCCCCGACTACCAAGTACAAAATCATTTTCCAATCACACTTGAACAGAGCCTGTCATTCACGCCTTAAGACATTAAATATTTATTGAGCAACAAACGCAAGGCACCGGGCACCCACACGAAGATGAAAACCCAGATAAGATGGTCTAGATTGCCGCTGTGCGGTCGCTCCTTCCCGGTCTGGGAGGTCATCATAGCCCGCGAGTGAGATCGAGCCAGAGATAGGAATGAGATAGGGACGGGGAAGGAGAAGAGTAGAGTGAGAACCACCGCCCTCTCTCCCACTTGACCCCATGGGGCAGATGCGCCCTCTCCCGTCTTGCAGCGTGGGTGGTACTCACCGCCTTTTCTCCACCCCGAATGCATGGGACCTGAAGCTAGACTTGTAAATCAGAACCTCGGGGAAGTTGGGTGTTTGGCGGCAAGTTACATAATTGTCCATGATTCATTTCTTCCTTCACCAGCAGGTATCTCCCAAAGCTCAGTTCCACGCGGACCAGAACCTCCTCAGCCCCAGGCAGCTGAAGGACACTGCTTTCGTCTGGAAAGATGAAGACGACGGGGGTGCTCAGCATCCCATGAAGGGCAGAGACTGGCAGGGCTGCAGGGGCTCAGCAGAGGGAGGGTGCCCTGGGGCAGGAAGGGCGGGCAGTGAAGGAAAGCGGTCAAAGGGAGGTGGGACTCCCATTGCTTTTGAAGGATAGGCGTGGTGGGTATAGACTCAGACTGGAACGGTGGAGGGAGGAAACCTTCGGCATTCAGGGGAGAGGAAGGACAGGGAAGGAAAACAGCACGTTAAGTGAGGCGAGTGGGAGTGATGGGGGAACGCGAAGTTTCCCGAACAGATCGGTTTGGCTGGAGCGAGTTGTTGGAAGTGGGGCTGGAGAGGTAAGCGAATGGAGACTTCGGATGACCTTGAGGCCGCCTTAGCCATCACTGCAGAAATGCTGCCTAGCCCATCGCATGAGCACTTCAGGGTTTACAACGAGGCTTGGTTTTTCTTCCGCGCAGACTGTGGGTTGGGCTGAGACCACTCCACGCTCTCCTCGGGCCAGCACGGCAAGCACAGGGGCGCAAGAGACCAAGCCACACAGCACAAACATTTTTTTTTAATGTTATTTATTTATTTATTTGACAGAGAGAGCTCACAAGCAGGCACAGAGAGAGGGGAAAGCAGGCTCCCTGCTGAGCAGAGAGCCTGATGGGGGGCTTGATCCCAGGATGCTGGGATCCTGACCTGAGCCGAAGGCAGAGGCTTTAACCTACTGAGCCACCCGGGCGCCCCGGGTGGCTCCTATTAATCCTATGCTCTGCTCATATCCACCGACAACGTGCCATTACAAGTCAGGTGACCCAGCCCACCATCAGCGCGGGGGCGGGGGGGGGGGGTTGCGGGAGAAGTGGAGTCACGGGACACAGAGTATGGGGTATGGGTGTAGAGTCCTATCACCAGGAGGAAAGAATCGGACCAATGATCCAGTCTGCCCCAGTAAGAGCCATGGAAAGTTCTTAAATACAGTTGAGCCCTGAACAACACAGGTTTGAACCGCACGGGTCCAAGTAAATGCAGATTTTCCTCAACACAGTATAGTTCTATAAGTGTGTTTCCTTCCTTAGGATTTTCTTTCCTCTGGATTACTTTATTATATGAATACAGTATATGTTACATGTAAAGAGTGTGTGTAAATTGACTGTGTTACTGGTAAGGCTTCTTCTGGTCAATAGTAGGCTATCGGTAATTAAATTTGGGGGGTCATACCCAGATTTTCAACTGTGCGGGGGTCAGACCCACGCTGTGAAGGGTCACCTGTGCTTGAGTGGTATGAAAGTACCCTGTGGTTGCCGAATTCCCGTTTCCAGAGGCTCTCTCCCTGTCGTTGCCTCCTTTGCATTTCCCCAGCAATCCCCTGAAGGAGGTCTTGTTAGCCCATTTTTCAGATGATAAGTGATGCGGCTCAACTAATTGACACAGCTGGGACGAGGTAGGGCTGAGATTTAAACTGGCACCCCAGGCGCCAGGCCCAGAGCTAACTGCTGTCCCCCACAGCTGCTTCCAAGATGGGTCTGCCCCTGTCGTGGGCGGTGGGGGCAGCGGGGGAGAGCCGCAAGGGCCACCGATGGGGACAGTTGAGGGATGAGACAGCCACAGCCCTTCGAGGAGCACCCGAGCTGGGCTGGTGGCAGAGGAAGGGAGACAAAGATCTAAGTCTTTTATTTGTGTTACATTTTCTCCCTTTATGAAGGTGTCAATTTCACAGAGTAGGAAATACACAGATCCTAGGAGTACAGTTGATGAGTTCTGTCAAATGTATCTGTGGTATCAACACCCAGATCAAGGTCAAGAGCCTTTCCATAATCGCAGAAAGTTTCCCTGGTTCCCTTGCCGGGCCCTCCTCCTTTATGACCACAGAGTTTTGCCTGTCTTTGCACTTGACATACATGAAGTCACACCGTTTCTTCTCGGTTACGTCTGGCCCATTTCACTCAACATAATGTCTTGGAGATTCATCCAGGTCGTTGCATCTAGTGGTAGTTTGTTTTTATTGTAACGCATATTCCATTGTATGAATTAACCACAGTTTAATCCGCTTCCCTATTGGTGGACATTTTGGGTTGTTTCCAGTGTTTTGACAATTACTCACGGTGCTGCTGTTCACATTCTAGGACAAATCTTTCTTGTGAATGTAGGCTCTCATTTCTCTTTGGGTATATCCCTGGGAGTAGAATTGCTGGGTCATTGGTAGGTGTCCACCCAGCTCGATTAGAGACTGCCAAGCAGTTTTCCAAAGTACTTGTATTCTCACACACACCATTAGCAATGGAAGAGCATTCCAGGTACTCCCTATCCTTGCCAACATTTGGTTGGATTGGTCTTTTTCACTGTAGCCCTTCAGTAGGTGTGAAGAGGTATTTCGCTGTTGGAAGGTCCACTTCCAAGGTTCTCACCTCCCTTGCACTGCTCTGTACCATGCGGGGCTGCTCCCCAGGCTGCTTCGACCAATGGCTCTATCAGCTGGCTGCTAGCAGGCCGGGTTCTGCCAAGAGGAGGCAATGATGGGAGATTGGAGGGTGGGAGGAAGAGGAAACCAGAATATTTCTACCCCATGTATCGTCTCCAGCCACATCATCTCCAGCTCCTGGTTGCAGTTTCTGTTGGGTGACCCCCTCCCTGGCTTCCAACAATACCACCTCCTCCTTTTGTCTCTCTAGGGGTGATAGCGGCTTCCACTAAATTGCTTCAAGATACCTTTTGGCTTCTAGGTTCTTCCATCACCTATGCAACCATTTCCTGCCTCTGGGACCTTATATTTACTGTCCCTTCTACTGAGAATGCTCCCCCCACCCCATGTCTATGTGGCTCTCTGGGTCTTTGCTCAAATGTTGCCTTCTCAATAATGCCTTCCTTCCCTGACCATCCAACTTAAAATTACCCACCCAACACTTGCAGTCCCTCTGTCCTGCTTTACTTATCGCCATAGTAATTATCATCTTCCGTCATACGCTTCCTTATGTATTTTGCTTATTTATATTTTCATCGCATTGCCTTTCTCCCTCTGCCAGAATGTAAGGTCCACGAGAGTGGGATCGGCAGTCCATTTTGTCCACTGTTGTGGCCAGTACAGAGTAGGCAACCGGACCTCTGTTGAGTAAATAAATGTGGGCAGAGAAAGCAGAAAGTCCCAAGCTTCTGAACTGGAACACTGGAGTTAGGGCTCCACTGGGCATCTCTAGATCTCACCGGAGTCCAGGGGGTGATGGAATCCCAGCTGAAAGGGGCGGAGAGGCTTCATCCCTCGGTCCCTGTGTCCCCTTTTCCTCTTCCCTTGGAAGAGGTGGACCAAGCAAATTCCAGGAACTCCCACGTTGAGAGTTCCGCTGTGGCCCTTTTACAGAGACCCAGAGGGCTGCTTCTGAATTTGGCTGTCAAAGGACACATTTGGACACAAAAGCCCCTCTTGATTAAAGTGGTCTTTCACTGGGAGTGGGTGGGGTCAGAGGTCAAGACGGTGCTAGCCCATATTTTTTTTAAATGAAT
>CM052802.1:99860505-99941588 GCA_028533885.1 Nasua narica
ACAGAGAGATCACAAGTAGGCAAAGAGGCAGGCAGAGGGGGGGGGGGAAGCAGGCTCCCTGCTGAGCAGAGAGCCTAATGGGGGGCTCGAACCTGGGACCCTGAGATCATGACCTGAGCCGAAGGCAGAAGCTTTAACCCACTGAGCCACAAACAGGTGCCCCTAAAAATTTCTTTCAAAGGGACTCAAAAAGCACTTAATTGTGAAAGATAAAAATTGATAAGCTGTCCAACATTAAAATTAAGAACTTCTGTTCATCAAAAGACACTTTGAAGGGAATGAAGAGAACCACAGAGTGGGAAAAGATATTTGTAGATTATATACCCCCCTGAAGATTCATATCTAGGAGATTTTATTTACTACAAATCAATAAGAAAAAGACAGAACCAGTAGAAAAATGGGCAAAAGACTTGAATAAGCATTTCACAAAAAGAGGATATCCAGTGGCGCCTGGTGGGCTCAGTCAGTGGGGCACACGATCCTTGATCTCAGGGTTGTGAGTACAAGCCCCACACTGGGCATAGAGCCTACTGAAAAATAATAGTAAAAATCAAATAATTTTTTTATCTGTTCATCTTTTAATCTGATATTTTAGAAATTCCTGGGTCAATTAATGATTATAATTGCTTAGGGAAAAATCAATTTTTAAGAGGATATCCAAATAGCTAATAAACATAAGAAAAAGGTTCAATTTCATTAGTCATCAGAGAAATAAAAAAGTTAAAAACCACGGGCGCCTGGATGGCTCAGTCAGCTGGGTGCCCGACTCTTGATTTCAGCTCAGGTCATGATCTCAGGGTGATGGGACTGAGTCCCCTCAGGCTCTGTGCTCAGTTCAAAGTTTGCTTGAGATTCTTTCTCCCTTTCCTTCTGCCCCTCCTCCTGCCCATGTGCTTTCTCTCTCTCAAAAATCAATCAATCAATTAATTAATTAATTTTAAAAAGTAAAAACCAGGAGGGCCTGGGTGGCTCAGTCATTAAGCGCCTGCCTTCGGCTCAGATCACGATCCTGGAGTCCTGGGATCGAGTCCCGCATAGGGCTCCCTGCTCAGCGAGGAGTCTGCTTCTCCCTCTGCCCCTTCCCCGTTCGTGCTCTTTCTCTCTCTAATAAATAAATAAAATCTTTTAAAATTTAGATTTAAAAAAAAGAGTAAAAACCACAATCCAATACCACCATACATCCAGCAAAGTGGTTAAAAGGAAAAGACAGAGAATGCCAAGTGTCGATGAGGATGAGGAACAACTAGAAGTCTGGTCATTGCTGGTGGGAGTGGAAGCTGATACAATTACTGAGAACTTTCTGGTCCGATAAAACGCAACACACGCAAATTCTATGACCCGGACGTTCTGTTCATCGGCAAATATTCATAGCAACATCTGTAGTGGCACAAATCTGGGAAATTCAACAGTAGAATGCAGCAATAAATTGAGGTATATGCGCACAAGGACAATTACAAAGTCAAGAGAGAGAATGTGCTATCGCTACCCACGACACCGTAAATGAATCACACAAAAGTAACATTGAGTGAAAGAAGCCAGACAAAAAAGAAGTTTACATACTGAAAGTTTATATACTGAAGTTCAAAAGCAGGCAAAACAAATCCGTGGTATTGGAAACTAGTGCGGGGCGCCTGGGTGGCTCAGTCAGTGAAGCAGCTGCCTTCAGCTCCAGTCGTGAGCTCAGGGTCCTGGGATCAGCCTCACATAGGGCTCCCTGCTGAAGCTTAGAATTCATGCACATGTCTATATGAATATTATACATCAACAAGAATATCATTTTTAATAGGTGTGTTAGAATTTGGGGGAGAACTAGAGCAATATAGGTAAGGACCCCGAGCGGGAGGATGGCCAGGGTAGGGACTGGGGAGTGGACTTCTGGCCTTGCCTGTCCTTATAAAGCCCGGTCCTTCCTCCTCCAGCACTGGCCCCGGGGGGCTGAAATGATAACGTCACTACGGGAAGCACAGGAGGGCAGGCAAGGGACATGGAGAGGGAGGCAGCCGCCCTGGAACGCAGCCCACCTCAGCGCCGAGCCTCCGGGAAGTGAAGGGGACACTACCCCGGCGGGCTGCAAAGAGCACGAGGCCAGCAATGGTGAGGGAGCCAGGCCGTCCCGTGAGGGCCGTCCCAGCCGAGCCGGCAGCTGTCCCCTCACAGGAAGAACACCTGCTCAAACATATCCGAACCGCAGGGAAAGCGAGAGACACTATCGAAAGCCCGGGCAAGAGGGTGCCCCAAGGGCATCGTCAGACATCCATGGGCCTGATCCCGCCAGCCCAGCATACCTCTCATGGCCTGAACCTCTCTCCACGTCCATGGAAATTCTCCTGTTTAAAAGAGACACATTTTTCAATAAGCAAGTCCCGAAACAGAAGCCAGCTGCTCCGTCTGGTCTTAGAGGCAGACACGGGGATCTATTCCAGGACGGAGTGGAGGCACCGCACGTGCAGGGCAGCAGAGGGGCGTCTGGAGGGCCTCCGAGGAGGGGCGGTCTGCCCCCACTGGGGTCTGGCCCTGGGCACCCTAACCGCTTTGTGCCCCACCCCCACCCCGCACTCCCAGCATTGCCCTGCCTGCAAAACCCAGTGTTCTCTGCCCTTCAGCCTGCAATGTCCTCTACCACCTCCCTCCTGTGAGACTGCGCCCTCATTTCCTCCCTGACTCCTTGCCCTCCTTCTTCTGGAAGCCTCGCCCCATGCCGGTGCTCCCCACACACGGCTTCTCCTCTAGATAGGGAGCTTCTTGGGAGGAGGCTTTGCATCTGGCTCCCCTTGAGTCTTTGGTGCCCGGCACATAGGAAGCGAACAATAAATGTTCTCTGAAGGAAAGCAAGGACGAAGTTTCCTCTAATTGGAGTCGGACTGTATGGGATCCGCGAGGCTCATTCACATGAAGACGGTAAACTACTGAATTCCAGGAATAGTTACTAGAGGATAAATACCGGGTGCCTGGGGGGCTCCTTTCTACACACCCATCATCTCATCAAGGTCAAGGCCGGACCAGTAGCAGTGTGCCGGCTGTGTTGCCCTGTTAAGTGCCCCCCCGACACCCCCACCAGATGGCTACCATCACCATCCCCATTTTACAGATAAGGAAGCTGAGGTACAAAAAGAAAAAGCAGCGTGTCTGGGGCACACACCTTAGGCGGCGGGGATGTGAACGGGGGCTGGCTGAGTCCCCAGCCCGGGTGCTAACGGCCCAGCTCCACGCCTTCCAGTGTCGCAGACCCATCCAGCCATCCCCACAGACAGGCCTCCGCCGGGTCACTTAGGAGATCAGGGACCCAGGCTCATTTAAGGGGAAAGCACTAATCTAAGGGGAAAGCGTCCACGAGGGCCGAGGGAGGTGGGCGAGGGCGGTAGCTCCGTGGATATGTGCCCGTGTGTGAGCGCGTGTGCGAGCGTGTGGGTGGGTGTGCGTACGTGCACGCACAGGTTTGTGTGCGGATGCCGGTGTGTGCCAGGGCCGAAGGGAGGGGTCTGCCAATTAGGGGAAGGTAATCGATGTGAGGCTCCCTCACGTGGTCAGAGCACAGTCAATATTTGCAGAATTGAATTGAAATGCTAAAGAGAGTACTCTACAAATGTGAGGGGTTATTATTACTATTATCTCCAAATTGCAGGCCCGGGAAAGAGAGGGGCAGGTAGAGGGTTGGTGACAGGGTTAGTTAGTTAGCCTCATGTCACCTCCAGACCGCGTGGCCCCGACTCCCTTACCTGGACTCTCTCTGAGATGCCGTCCTCCCGAGCCGGTCAGCCCCGAGCTAGCCCCCTCCTCTCTCACCTGCTCGGTTTCCTCCGAGAGTGGCTCTGGCGACAGCGTCCGGGTCTAACGCCCGGTACTGAGCGCTCAAATGTGGGAGCTCGTCCCGAAACCGCCCTCGTTCTCCCTCCAATCTGATTCTCACTTCTTCTCCCACCAGGTAATGAAATCAGACTCAGAGAATTGGTGCCCGTTTCGGAATTATCTAGTGCAAGCCCCTCTGGGAACAGCTAAGAAAAAGGAGACCCGAAGAACAGCGCCAAGGTCACGTGGCTGGTCAGTGGCGGGGCCTGGACTGAAACAGATTTTCGGCTGCCAGGCGGGGTCTCTCCGCCGGCCCAGGGTGCCTCTGGTGGGGACTCGTGGAGCCGGCCTGAGGGTGCGGGGGTCGGGGGGGGGGCCTGGACAGACAGGGAGGGGGTCAGAGGCCCAGTCGCCAGAGAAGGGGCGGCAGCAAAGCCCGGAGGGGTGGGGGGAGCATGGCCGCCACCGCTTCCCACAGTAGATGCCGGCAGGGAGGCCAGAGAGTGGGGCGGCCCTGAGGGGTCCCAGCTGGCCCAGCAGCTCATGAGAGACAGCGTGCCACTCATTACGGCCTGGAGCCTCTCAACCCTCCTAGACTCCTGGGGAGAGGGCCCTCCCCTCTCCCAACTCACCAGCCCCGCGAGTGTCACAGTCTTCTCCAGTCTGAGCCACTGACCAGGGCACGGCTTGGGGGTGAGGGGGGAGGTCCTGAATGCCATGTTGGCCCCCTGTGATCTTTCCTGCCCCGACCACCCCTCTCTAAGGCCGCTGCCGACCTCGTCAGCTCTGGTTGGTCCCTCCTGACTACCACGGAAAGCAAGAGCCCACAAAACACCCGTGTCAACGTGCCTCGTCCCTGGAGGTCCAAGGCCTTAAAACTTAATAGTCTCTCAAATGCCGGAACGCTAGAGGGGGCTTTTATAGGCTCGACAGGGATAACATGGAGGGCGTTGGCAGCCTCAAGTGGGCCACCTGCGGTGGGCCACCTGCCTCCAGCCCCTCACACATCCTTCAGGGACCCCTGAGAGCCCCCTCCACCATGAGGGCCATGAGCCCCCCACTCTCAGTCCCCAGCCAGCCGGCTCCCCTGCCTTCTGACGAGGTTATTAGGAATATTAGGTATAGTTGGCCGCAAACAGGGGCCTAGTGGGAGGTTGGGACCCCGCTGGCCCCGGCTCGATTGAAGCTGGACGAGTTGGGGGGGGGGGTTGGTCCAGGGGAAATATCTTGGTGACTAATGAGCGGACAATTGAAAGCCCCTTGTGTCAATGGGGAGCAGATGGGGAAGGAGGGGAATTCCTGAGGCCTGGCCTCAGAGGTGTGGGTGGCTGGGAGGAAGGGGGAGATGGGGGAAGCACGTGGGGTCAGCAGGTGGGGGCTGGGAGAGGGAAGTGAGGCCCAGCCTGCTGTCACCCGCGGAGCAACGCAGCTTCTGGGGGCCCAGATCCGGGGACTCCAGCACACCAAGAGCAGGGACAGGGCAGCGGGCTGTGGTGAGGCCACCGGCTTCTTTTCTTCCCTTCCCAGAGCCGTATTTTTCTACTTCCCCTGCCATTCCTTTTCTTGTCCGCTCAGGATCTCCTTGTCTGGCCTTGCCCTGTCCTCTGCCCCCCTTCTTCCTCCCTGTTCCCCCTTCTCAGGGCCCTTTGCTCTCAGGCCTGGGAAACCACAAAGGAGGCTTCCGCCCAGTCTTCGGGGTGAGTGCGCGGCCCCATCCCCCCAAGCCGCTCAGTAAAATACCCTGGCCGACTTACCAACGGACACACACACTCACACTCACACTCATCCCGGGCGCACACGCGCACACACACGCACACGCACACATATTTTCTTCATTATCTCCTCTAATACTGTCTTTCTTCCATCTTGAGTTCAATGTGGTTTTTTGTGTCTTTTTGACCCTCCCCCTCCACTTCCCCTCAATTTATTCCAGCTGTGAAAACCTTTTTCCCATCTCCTCTGTCACCCCGGCAGGTAGGCGAGTGGCAGGCAGAGGGGTCCACTCCGCAGCCACCGGGGGTAATGGATGCCAGATGTGGCGCTGGTCCCCGGCCCAGCCCCAGGCGGGGCTCCCGCGCCCAGCTCCTGCATCTGGGTGTGAAAAGCGAGCCGCAGCCCAGGCCTGGGAACGTGGGGGGCTGCGGGGGCGGGGGGCGGGGTGCAGAGGATAGGGTGCGAGAGCCCCTTGAAGAAGGTGGCCGCCCGGCAGGTTGGCTGGGATATGAGGCTGGGATGAGGGAAGCCGGGACAGCCCAGAGATAAGACACCGTGAGCAGCCTTCCCTTGGCCCTTTGTCAGCCATTTTACTTCCTGGGGGTAAAAGGTTTGCTGCGGCGGTTGTTTATAAATGTATGTACTTGGTAAAATACAAAACGCCAATTAGACACACCGGAATTCTCCGCGAATATTCTACTATTAATGCTTCTGAAACCAGCTAACATTCATGGAGTATTTTAGGTTCTTTCTGAGTCGTTGCATGTGAATTCACTCGTTCTCTTGATTGATTTTCACAACAATCCCCTGAGGTAGGGACCCTAAAGGTCCCCATTTTACAGATGTAATAAAAGAGGCCTACAGCGTCTAAATGGCCCATCTAGAAAGTAGTGGCAATAGGATTTGAACCCAGATCGCCTGACTCTGAAGACTCCATTAGGCTCTCGGGGAAAGACTAAAATGTGAAAAGGTCAAAGCTAGAAGGAACCCGGTCCACACCCTTTTCTAAAGGAGGAATGGGGTCCAGAGAGGAGAAGTGATTTGTCCAAGGACACACAGTGAGTTAGACCCAAAGCAGGGCTGAATCCCAGAACTCCTGGCTCCTGTTTAGACCCCTTCATACAGGACCACAGTTCTGACTCAGACTCAGGGCTGCATACCCTTGGCTAAGAGCCAGGCTTCCTGGAGGAGGTGTCTTCCATAGGGCTTGGGACAAGATGAGGACCGGAGACAGGCAGAGAGGCAAGAGGAAGGACTTTCAGCGGAAAGCATTCTGTTCAAGAAAGCATTCTGTTCAGCATGTGTGTGGAGGCCAAGACCAAGGTGGGGCTGGCAGATGCCGTTAAGTATGTCTCTACTGCTGGTCCCTGGGGTCACGAAAGAGACTTTGGCCAAACTCGAAAGAAAGAAAGAAAGAAAGAAAGAAAGAAAGAAAGAAAGAAAGAAAGAAAGAAAGAAAGAAAGAAAGAGAAAGAAAGAAAAGAGAAAGAAAGGAGGGAGGGAAAGAAGAAAGGAAGGAAGAGAAAGAAAGAAAGAAAGAAAGAAAGAAAGAAAGAAAGAAAGAAAGAAGAGAAGAGAAGAGAAGAGAAGAGAAGAGAAGTCAAGTGAGGTGCTATCATGAAGGGCAGCAGTATACTATTTTAGATATAGTGGCAAGGTGATGTTTGAAGAGACCTTTGAAGAGGCAAGAGAAGGAGCCATGTGAACTTCTGGGTTAAGAGTGTCCCAGGCAGAGAGAAAGGAAGTTCAAAGGCCCTGAGGCAGGAATGTGCTTCACTGACTGTGTCCAGAGCACAGAAAAAAAGGGAGTGAATAATGGGAGGCAAGTCAGAGGAGGGAAGGGGACAGACAGATCACGTAGGGCTATTATAGGGATCTGGTTTTTGTTTTTTAAAGATTTTATTTATGTATGGTGACTAACATAATTTTTAAAAACATTTATTTGAGAGAGAGAGAGTGAGCACAAGAGGGGGGAGGGTCACAGGGAGAAGCACACTGCCTGAGAAGCAGGGAGCCCCTCAGGGAGCCTGACATGGGTGGGGCTCGATCCCGGGACTCCAGATCATGTCCTGAGCCGAAGGCAGAGGCCCAACCCACTGAGCCACCCAGGTGTCCCTAAGGGGTCCAACTTGAATTCCCAGTGCAGTGGGACGCCATGGAGTGATTCTAAGCAGAAGGGAGACATGGGACCAGAAAAGCAGCAGTGGAGGTGGGAAGAAGCGGCCGGATTCTGGGTGTGTTTTGAAATAAGAGCCGACCTGATTTCCTAAAAGTTGGGTGTGGGCGTGAGATAGAGCCATCAAGTCTGACTCTAGTTTTTTTGGCCAGAGCAACTGGGGCTGCCTTTGCTCCAGCGGGAAGACTGCAGAAGCAGCAGGCTTGGGGCAGATCAGGAGTCCACTTCTGAGCCCACCGAATTCGGGAGGCTGCGCTCGGTGCTGGGAGGAGTAGCGCCGGAGACTGAGGCAACACCGCCAATTCGGGAAAGATCCTGTCTTTATTTAAAATTGTGGTCTCTTGTTCATCGTGGAATTTTTTGGCCGTCATTTTGATTTTTTAAGATTTTTTTTTAAGGTTCTATTTATTTATTTGAGAGTGAGAGAAAGTGGGAGCAAGCCTCAGTTGGGAGAGTCAGAGGGAGAGGGAGAGGGAGAGGCAGACTCCCCGCTGAGCAGGGAGCCCCATGCCGGGCTCCATCCCAGGACCCTGAGACCATGACCTGAGCTGAAGGTAGCAGCTTAACCCACTGAGCCACCAGGCACTCCAATTTTTTTATTTTGAGATTTTATTTATCTATTTGACAGAGAGAAAGAGATCACAAGTAGGCAGAGAGAGAGGGGGAAGCAGGCTCCCCGCTGAGCAGAGAGCCAGATGCGGGACTCGATCCCAGGACCCTGAGATCATGACCTGAGCCGAAGGCAGAGGCTTTAACCCACTGAGCCACCCAGGCGCCCCTAATTTTTTAAGATATTACATCAAAATATTCTTTATCTTGAGTCCTAAGGTTCGAGACCCCCACTTATGTTTTGTATCCTTGTCTGGGCCCTGCCTGCTTCAGAGATCCACACGAATGCAGGACTTGGGCCAACCTCCCTCGAATCCCAGACGCTCTGAGTCCACAGTGAGCAAGAGGTCCCCTGAGTGCGTTCTGTGGCAGGAATGTGACCTAAAGGGTAGCGGCTTGCAGCCAGGAGGTGGTCCCCTGACGGACCAGGGACCGTGGCCAGGGTGGGCCAGGAGAGGCGTTCGTTCTGATGTGCGGCTCGCTGACCTACAGGCAGTCAGAAGGGTGTGAGGCCGTCAGCCCAAGGCACCCCACCCGGGGCCCCAGTGATGGATGGCATCTGCCTTCTGCTTTATTAAACTCACGCCGCTCAGTTCAGCCCTGGATTTGCAAACGGCTTAATAAGCATTTGGAAGGGATCGGGGGAGGGAGGCCGGGATTTCAGGGGGTTACCAAGACCCAGACAGGAAACGGCTTGCGAGCAGAGTGGGCCCCAGGAGGGAGTCAGGTGTCCGGGTGGGCGACTGGGGGAGTATTTGGTTTCACTTGGGAGCCCCCGAGGAGGGGGACCACGGGGCCTTTGGTGTCACCCCTCCCCCAGCACCATGGTTACCGCACACTGGGAGTTTAAGGCACCCAGAGGGGCTTTCTGGACACTTTGGGACGGAAAGGGGTTGCAGAGACTGACCAGGGATAGGGGAGGGGAAGGGGGAGTCCCTGTCCTCTAGGAGTTCCCAGCGGCAGGCCAGGCGACAGTGGGATGCAGAGAACTGACCCCCGCCCTCCACACACACACATATACTCCCTTCCCGCTTCTGAATTTCTCCCTAGCAGGTTTGGAACCTTATATACCAGCCCTGGCATTGGGCTCTGCTGCCCCTTCTCTCCTGAATGAGGCTGGAAGCCCCAGGGGGGAAGAGGGAGCTCTCTGTACAAACAGCTTGCGCCCCTCGGCCTCAGTGACGTGTGGGAGCCAGAGTGGACTGCGGGCAGCAGGTCCCAGCCCCCTGGCCGGCAAAGGTTTCACACCATGGAAACTGGTGAGCGCTTTTTTTCCCTTCCTCTGGGAAGGTCAGCTGTTGAACACTTACCTGTAGACCTGTGCCTTGCCCGCTCTTCCCCCAGCAAGAACCACAAGCCCCTTTGGATATATAGAAATCGGCCCTTCTTGGAAAGGTTGTGGGCTCCTTCTGGACAGTGGCGATCGGGACTGTGTCTCCTATTAATAAGGACAGGACCCAGCATGATTAATAAGTCTCGAATGCCTAGGCTCAAATCATGGCTTTGCCACTGAATAGTTTATGATTCACAGTGGGCTTCAGTTAGATCCTGGAGGGGTTGTTTTGAGAATTAAATGAAGTAATACTTGAAAGGGGCTTTAGAACAGAGCCTGTGAACAAACAGTAAGGAGCCTACAGATGCGAGTCCTTAGTGTGTCTGGGGTGATGCCAATTACCTTGTCCTAACTTGTGCCTTACAATCACCCTTGATGGAGATACTCCTGTTATCCCCATTCTATAGATGGGGAAAGTGAGGCTAAGGTAGGTTTACCCTTTCCCGAGGTCACGTGGTGACAGAGTGGGGATTTGAACCCACAGCTGTCGTAGTCTAACAGCCTTGCTGTCTCACTATGTGCCACCGGACCTATCCCATATGGTAATGAGGCTGGGAATTTCAGTAACGGCGGATGTGGCCCGCGGTTTTCTTCCTCTCTCCATTTTGCCAGCAGGAGAAGTGATAGATCCTCTTCCTGGGTGACCCCAAGAAGCCTCCTCAGAGCCCTGTCCCCGGCACATCACCTCCACACCTGCTCCCCCAGAGGCTGGGAGCTACCTTCTCCAGGGAACTTACACTGCCCTCTGGCATTTGCTGTCTACCTCTCATCCAACTCACTACCTTTGTCTCTGGGCTGGTTTCTCGAAAACTGCTCCAGAGCTGCCTGGCTGAGCAAGGGGCCAAGGCCAAGGTCCGAAGAGCCAGCCCCAGGGAGGTCAAGGGGTCAGCAGCTTCCCGGCAATGTCCCTTCAAAGTCTCCTTTTATTTATTTATTTTGTTCCATTTCTTGCCGATTTTACCATCTCTTCTTTCTTTTTCTCCCTCCATTTCCTTTCTTCTCCTCACCCTTGTTGGTCTCTTTGGTATCTCTGTCCATATATCTTCTGTCCTTCCATCTCTCTGTCTCTCTCTGCTTTTGTCTCTCTCTCTGGGTCCGTCTGTCTGGTGACAAGTGTGTACGTATGTGTTTCTCTGTCTCTTTGTTTTTTGTGGATGTCTGTGGGTCTGTCTGTCTCTCCTCCCCCTGTCTTTCCCTTTCCCCAACATCCTAGAGTCCGGGGGCGGGGGGCTCCCCATGTCTCGGAGTCTAGCTCTATGTACCTCGGTGCCTTTCCTGCTCAGTGTGTGTGTGTGTGTGTGTGTGTGTGTGTCTGTCTATCTGCCTTTGACTCTGTGTGTCTGTCTTCAGGGCTGTCTCTCCAGGTTTCTCTCCAGCAGCATTCTTTAGGGCTGCACTTTCGAGGCTCCCGGAGGAGACCCCCACTCACCCCTCCCAAAGTTCACTGCCTTGTCAAACGGAGCTAATCTCTTCTGGGAGGAAAAAGCCTCATTCAAACTGGGGGGCGGGTGGGGGGAGCAGAGGGGGAAGGGGAGGTCTCCTTGGCTGCAGCCTGAAAACACCCAGGCCCATAATACCCCTTTTGTTCTAGGCTAGTGGGAGGGGGTGGGCGGTGGAATGAAAGAGGGGGGATATTAAAGGAGCAGGTGAAAGACATGTGTCTTCAGCAGCCAGAGATAAGCGCTTACCCCCTTCTAATCTGACTGAGGCCTATTATCTTCCCGCCACAGTCATTACTATTAATATTAAACACCCCAACCCAGCTAGAAAACAACCTGAAGGGGCTGACTTCCAGCCCCAGACAGTTCTGGGAGGGGGAGACCCTGCCCTGACACCTCCTCCCACAGGACTTAACTGCCTCGTGGGTCTCCCCAGACCCCAAGCCCCCTTGAACTTCCCCAGGACCTCCAGCCCCCCAGAGCCCCCTTTCTTCTGCTCCTCCCCCGACCCCACCTAGTAGAATCTCTGATCACCAACCCTTTCTCTCTCCGGCGGACCCCCCATTTCAGCTTCATTTCTGGGGGTGTCTCCCCGCCGCAGCCCTCTTCTCTGCACACCTCAGTGTAACCTGAAATGTTAGTCAGAAGCCTGTAGAGGTTTATTCCCTTGACTCTGACATCTGACAGAATTGGATGTGCATTCCAATGCCAGCACTTGACAGGCCTGGGTGACCTTGACCCTCTGAGCCTCAGCTCCTCATCTCTAAAATGGGAGCAAGTTATAGGACCTACGACATGGCTCTGTTGTCAGCATTATATGAAAAGACAAACAGAAGGACTCCTTGTGTATACACTTGGTGCATATTAACGGCTCAATAAACGCCGTTAACTGTTGTTATTTGGACGAAAAGCGACCCAGTGCAGCAGGTCTCCCCACTCATTCCTTCACCAAACCACCGAACAATCTCTGGGTCCCTCTGCCATGCCGAATTCCATGTGGAGTACCGGAAATATGGGAGTGGGGGAAAAAAAAAGTCCTGCCTCCAAGAATCCACAAGCTGGGGACAGCAAGAGGCGCATAAACAGGTAAACGCATCGTTGCAGTGCTCAGTAATATGAACCACAAGAGAAGTTCGTACAAAGAGCTTTGGGATCAGGGGACAATGAATTCCCCCTCCGTGGGTGATGTTGTGTCTACACGACCAAAGGATTAATTGCCAATTCAGTGTCTACAAGGCGGTGAAGCCAGTTATCATTGCACCCGTGTCTATGGTTAGAGCTCTCAAGAGAAGAAAGTCATTAGACTTCTGCCAGGAGTGGCAGAGGTTTAGCTGGGGGCCTTCCGTGAGGGGGCTGCCCTGCTCCCAGGACCCTGGAGTGCTGGGTCTGGCCTCGGCAGCCTGCAGATCCAGGAAGGAGGGAAGTGAGAGCTGATGTTTGTTAAATGTCTTCCTCTGAGATGGCGCGGGCTGGGTGTTTCAGTATCCTTACCCCCGCAGCTCTCCCCAGCGGGCGTCGTTGTACCCATTTTGCAGGGGAGCAGAGAGGAGGTGACTTTCCTAAGAGCCCAGTGCTGGAAAATGGAAGAACGCATCTTCATCTCTCTGTCTCCCAAATCCATGGTATTTCCATTCCCAGTGCATCTCAAAGTTCCAACCCCAACTCCGCCCTTATCATCAGAGAAGCTCGAAAAAATATGCAGGGGCTGGGGAGGGGGTTGGATGAGGAAAAGAGCCTGCGTGCAAAGCCTGAACTCTTTTGACATCCTCTCTTTTATCTGAAAAGTCTATATGAATTTTGAATTTTACTCCATAATTTAGCTATGTGTGCTATAAATAAAAATGTTTTAAAATGTCATTAAAAACTTTCCCCCGGGACGCCTGGGTGGCTCAGTTGGTTGAGCGACTGCCTTTGGCTCAGGTCATGATCCCGGCGTCTTGGGATCGAGTCCCGCATCGGGCTCCTTGCTCCGCAGGGAGCCTGCTCCTCTCTCTGCCTCTGCCTGCCTCTCTGCCTGCTTGTGTTTTCTCTCTGTTAAATGAATAAATAAAATCTTTAAAAAAAAAAAAACTTTCCTCCAAAAAATCTTGGATTAAAATTGAGGCTCCAAAAAGGTGTGCCAAATTTATTCTCTTCTTCTTTTTTTTAAGTTTTATTTATTTAAGTAATCTCCACACCAACCTGGGGCTCGAACTCGTGACCCCAAGATCCCGTGTTGCATGCTCCAATGTCTGAGCCAGCCAGGTGCCTCTGTTCTACTCTTCCTCTTTTCCCTATGGGAGGGCATTTGTTGTTGTGTGTTTGTAGCTTTGCCCACTTTTGTTGTTGTTGTTGTTTTCCATCACCGTGACTTATTTATTTTATAACTGGAGTTTGTTCCTCATAATCCCCGTTATCTGTTTCACCCATCCCCCACCCCGCCCCTCTGGTCACCACCAGTCTGTTCTCTGTGTGTAAGACTCGGCTTGTCTGTGCGCTCATCTGCTTTGTAGCCCAGTCCACTTTTGGTGATTGTATCCCCTTCCTTCACAGAACGACTGCTCCCCCATTCCCTGTAATCCCGTGGGGCTGCCAACCCCAATTCCCCATTACACCGGCCCCAGGGTGGGCACTTGAACCCAACTCAGCCAATCATTGCTCACCATTTTCCTAGCCACTTGATTCGTCTAAAGTGTGGGCACATGACTCAAGCTAAGCCAATAGGAGCCTTCCTCCCGGATTCTTTGGGGGGGCGGGGTTAGAAGTCATACATGCTCTCATCTCAGAAGATGAGGCCCTAAGATCGTCTGTCGCCAGTCTCTTTTACCCACCTCTCCCTGTCCTCCAGCGGATGAGAAGCCCTGACCTCCCTGTCCCTCCTCACTCTCAGTAAGGGGGACAAAAGAGATCATCATGCACCAAAAAACATAGCCAAGATATGGGTGAGGTCAACAAAGAACACGGGAGAGAAAGCCGATGGTATCTTTGAGGCATGGCAATCTCTAAACTGTGCCCGCACTGTGTTTGTGTGTGTGTGTGTGTGTGTGTGTGTGTGTGTGTGAACATATACACACAGTCCTTCCTGGTTGAGTCAATAAATCTCTTCCTTTTGCTTTAACTGTTTGGAGGTAGATTTCCATGCCTTGTTTGCTAAGCGTACCTCCTAGAACACTCAGTTCTACTTAGTTCCTCCCAGCTCACCAACACCTGCAGGCAAGAGAAGGAGCAAGGGCCCAGCTGGCTTTGGGATTAAGAAAGTTCCATTTCTTAGGTGGAAACACAGGTGTCACAGTCTTCCGCCAGGGACCTCCAAGGGCTCTCCCTCAGTTCTGGGCTGGGAAGAACCAAAAGCAGAGGGATGACAAGGAATCTTTTTTTTTTTTTTAAGGTTTCATTTATTTATTTGAGACAGAGAAAACACATGCGCACAAGCTGGGGGAGGGACGGAGGAAGAGGGAGAAGCAGAGTCCACACCAAGCAGGAAGCCCAACAAAAGGGCTGGATCCCTGGGACCATGACCTGAGCCAAAGGCAGATGCTTAACCGACTGAGCCACCCAGGCTCCCAGGACAGGGAATCTGTTCTAATCAGAGCTCTCTGCTGTCTTCAAGGACAACTGACCCTGCCCTTGTGTGTGTAGGTTCATGCATGCTGTGTGGATTGTGTACTCATAAAGAGCCCAAACTCTATAATCAGACTGCCCAGGATCAAGTCCCGGCTGGGTTACTAGCTGTGTGACTTTGGTAAGTTGCTTACCTTCTCTGGACTTCAATTTCCTCCTCTTCGAAATGGGAAGGATTCTATGAATGAATGCATGTAAAGTGCTTAACGCATTCCTGGCACATAGTAAGCACTCAATAAATGTTAGCCGTGATTATTATATATTAATGCTCTGTGTGCGTGGCCTCCTCCATCTGACTGGGAGTTCCCTGAGGGCAGGAGACTTGCCTTGTTCATCGTTGAAGGCCCAGGCTCACTGAAAGGATGCCTAAAAGATGTTAGCTGAGTGAACAGTAAATGAATGAAAGTTGGCTGAACACTCGGAGAATTCCAATCTTGATTTCTGTCCTTAGGTCTCTCAATAGCCCCACGTGGGTAATCAGCAACTCTCCCTCCTCCTGCCCCCGGAGGGGCACTTTGTCGACCAGAAGAGGTCTTGTCATGCAGTAACGATAGAAGCAAAAGCTGTCAACTCTGCCCTCTGTGCAAAGCTCTGTCACAGCACCACACAACACTGGGGCAGACAGGACACGGGCCACCTTTAGCCCATTTTACAGATGAGTAAACTGAGGCTTAGGGCAGTTATATGACTTTCCAAGGAAAAGTCCCCACTGAGGCCAGAGTCCGGTCACCGGACTTGGGTCGATGTCCGTCACCCTCCGTTAACCACATCCCCGTGATCAGATCTCTCTCCCCGTTCCCTCCTGGCACAGGGGGAGGGCTGGGGAAGGCAACAAGGCCTGTGCCTCGCAGCGTCCAGCACGCCGTCTGGTCCAGGCAAGAGTGGAGGAGCGGAAAGCGGATGGCTATGAATTCATCTTCCATATATCTTGATATCTGTACAGTCCAGCGGGAGGGGGTTGGGGAGGAAGGGGAAGCCCAGAGCCCGGGCGTGACAGTGACTCCGGAGTACACAATGGCCCATTGTGCCCCCCATGGCCCCCCTCCTCCTTCACCACACCCAGCACACAGCGTCCTGTTTACCTGCCTCCAGGACCTGGCTCCGTCTCAGGTGCCACTCCAGCTGGGCCGACGCACACGCATTGCCAAACCCTCTGCCCACGAGCCTCGGACTGGCAGCAGCGTGCCTTCCTGGGGGCTCCCCCCAGCCTTTGTCCTACCCCACTCCTGTTACCCCAACAGGGACACCTCCTCTTGGCTCATAGTACAGCGCCTGGCACACAGTAGGCTCTCTGGAAATGGTTTCTGACCATTATAAGTGGTTCCCCTGTGATGATAATGGCCGCCGGCCCGGCCCGCAGGCTTCTGTGAAGGAAGAGCTTCTCCCAGCCTCAGAGGCGAGAGAGGGTATTGTGAAGGAAGTGGGTTGGGGGCTGAATGTCAGCTAGACTTAGAAAGGGCTTGCTTTCCTGCCCTCTTTCCTGAGCCCCGGATTCTGAGGGGGAGGGAGCTGCACGGAAATGGCGAGCCTGCCAGTCTCTGGGGACAGAAGACCTATATTAGGTGCTCTCTTGGTCCAACTGGGATGCCATTCCCTCACTGTCTCAGAAGTCAGAAGTCAAGGGTCAGGGCACCACCAAGACCTTCAGGGACGGACTCCCAGCTAAGAGGACAGACTGAGAGGCATGGTTCCTCAGGCCAAGGTTCTGTTTGGGGGGCTCAAGAAGCCAGGTAGAGGTGAGAGGAGAAAGCCTGGGGAGGGAGTCAGTTCATCCACACATTCTCTAGGCCCTGGGACCATGGCAGAGGAAGAGGAGGAGAAAGAAGAAGAAAAGGATAGCCAAAGGGAGCAGGAAGGGAGAAAGAAGGGAGCACCACAGAGAAAAAACAAAAGGCAAGCCAAAAATGAGAGAGCAGAAAACTGTACCCTCCACGAACCAGCTTCTAGAAATGAAGATGAGGTTCCCCCCCAGCACATCTAAACCCCAAAGGCTGGAGGAGAGCTTGGAAAGCATCCAATCCAACCCATTCATTTTATTTATGAGAAGTCCAAGGCCCAGAGAGGGCAATGTGTCTTACCCAAGGACACACAGCAAGTCAAGATTCAACCCAAACCAGAGCCACTGCATCGTGGCTCGGGGCCAGAAGGCACTTCTTGACTTTCTGCTGAGCAGCAAATAGGGTCTTCAGATGGTCCTGCTCTGCTTGGCTTCCAGAAGAACAGCCATCCCAGCTCACCCAGCCTGTAACCAGGCATCAGAGGGAGGAGACGGCCCATCCAGGCCCCCCCGCCCTGGGGGGCCCAGTATTGTCTACCTAGTGTCCATTGGGCCAAGATTGGATGGGCTTCTGATTTACTTATCTGTTCATTCCACCCCGTACTCGGTGTGCCCAGCAAGGTGCTGGGGCCTCAGGCTGGGGGAGAAGAAGAACGAGGAATGGCAGGGAGGCTCCCAGCTGGTCTGTCCATATCCTCTGGAAGAAAGAGAGTTAAAGTGGACGTCCGTTCAGAGCTTACCAAGGGCCAGCTACTTGTCCTCTCTCATCCCATCGGACCCTCACAAAGCAGTCACTATTGTTAGTCCCACTTTTGTTTTTTCTAGATTTTATTTATTTGACAGAGAGAGAGATCAGAAGTAGGCAGAGAGGCAGGCAGAGAGAGAGGGGGAAGCAGGCTCCCTGCTGAGCAGGGAGCCCGATGTGGGGCTCGATCCCAGGACCCTGAGATCATGACCTGAGCCGAAGGCAGAGGTTTAACCCACCTAGCCACCCAGGCGCCCCCGGAATCCTGTTCTTAACCACTAGGCTCTGCTACCCCCAGGATGAGCTTCAACTGCTAGAGTCGTGAGCCCCAGCAGCACCCTGGACCCATCGTACCCCTCCTTCCATCCCAGCCAAGCTGAGTCAGTCCCTTCTCTGGGCACACCCTGAAGCTGTAATAAATACATCAGTTGGGCCCTTATTTTCTGCCCTGTCTTAGAATCGACTGTTGGCATGTCTGTCTCCCTGGCAGGTTGAAAGAGCAGAAATGGGGGCACCTCGGTGGCTCAGTTGGTTAAGCGACTGCCTTCGGCTCGGGTCATGATTCCGGGGTCCTGGGATCGAGCCCCACGTCAGGCTCCCTGCTCAGTGGGGAGCCTGCTTCTCTCCCTCCCTCTGCCTGCCGCTCTGCTTACTTGTGCTCTCTATCTCTCTGTCAAATAAATAAATAAAATCTTTAAATAAAAAAATAATAAAATAAAGGGCAGATACGGTCTTTGATCATCTCTGAACCCCCAATGCTTAGCACAGGGCCTGGCACAAGGCAGGTGCTCAAAGACGGCTTTCCGAACGAGTGTAGCTGGAAAATGTGACATTTGAACAGAATCTAAGTCCCAGGAGAAGCTTAGGCCCCGGGGAGGCAAGGAGTCTGATCCACCGCCTTCTCCTGAGTCCAGCGCACTGCCTGGCATACAGTAGGTGTTCATAATTGTCTATGGGAATGAATACGGTCAGTGTGGACTATGTTCAGATAGGAGCCTTCTGTGGGTCTGAGGGGCAGGGTCGGGAGGTCTGGGACGGCATCTGGATTGGGGTCAGAACTGAGAGTCCCTCCCCCAGAAGTCGGAGGCCCAGTCAGGCCTCCCTGCGAGCCTGCAGAGGCCTGGGACTCAGGGTGCCCGGGACAGCTATTCCTGCGGATTCTGCGAGACCGCGGCTGGGGGCCCGGGGTGCGCTGGGTCCAAATGAAGAGGAGCGGGCAGGCTGGACTTGGGGGACCTTCCCCAGCCTCTTCTACTTGCAGGTGCCTGACCACAGTACCCTAAGCCTACAGCCGTCACTGCTGACCTTACAACTGCCACAGGAACAGGGGAGGGGAGCGACAAATGGCTATGCCTTGGGCTCCAGAGTCTAGGAGAGGAGCCATGGAAACTAAGAGATGGACAGAGAGAGGTGAGGAGAGAGATGCAGGGAGGCCTCTGGGGAGGAGCGGGAAGGTTACTGAGGAAGGAAGTTTGTACTCCCGGGCAAGTCATGCCTCTGGCAGCAGCCCCACTGGGCTAGGGTCCCAGGGATTTATTGACTAATCCTCAAATGATACACTCTCCCTGATTTATTCTCTCTCCCGCTAGGGCCCTCACAAGATCCCATTGTCTTCAGACACTGCTGGCCCAGGGCCTCCACCTCGGGGCCTCCTGCCTCCCATGTACTTCCGGGGGGGGGGGGTTGGGGGGGAACGGAGGCTCCCGGCCACCCAGCACCGACCCTTGGCTTTGCTCTCCCCGCCTGAGAGTCAGCCTGCCAGGCCACCAGGCAGTGCCAGGCACAAGGCTGGCGGCACCTAGTCCACTCAAGGAGCTGCCGACGAGCAGGGGGACTGCCTGGGGCTGCTGGCGTTCCTGCGACTGATGCCTTCGCTGAGGCTTCGCTGGGCGAGTCTGAGGGGGGAGGCAGGGGCGGGTGGGGGCGTGTCACCAAGGAAGTGGGTGTCGGGGTGCTGAGCGAGGGGGCACAGGAAGGTCAGAGTGGGGGTTTTCACTGATCCGAGTGGGCGGGAGTAAAGAGAATTCATAAAAAGTCTCTTTCTTCTTTAATGGTCTTTTTTCCCTATCCGAGGGCCCGGGCGCGGGAGGTGAGGGAAGACGGGCGGGGGGCAGGGCAGGCCCTCCACAAGTGACACTTAATTCCCGGTCTGGACTGGGCCGGCGTCTGAAAGCAGCTAAATTAGCAAAACAGAAGTCAACTGTCGATTGCTTCATTGGAGGATTAAGTGTGATAAATGGGGGGTTTGTTCGCTCCCAGGCCCAGATGTTGTGTCTAAGTGAGGGGTTTTTTCAAGTTTTTTTTTCCTTTTCTTTTCCCTTCTTTCTTCTTTTTCTTTTTCTTTTTACTTTCTTTCCTTTTCCTTTCCTTTCTTTTTTTTCTTTCTTTCTTTCTTTTTTTTTTTTTACATTCTTGGCCCAGGACCCATATATATTTTGGATACTGCTGGGAGTATATAATATCATTGGAAAATGATGCGGTCTGCTAACCTTTTAAATAACATTTCCTCCCTCCTCTATTTTCTAATAGTTTGTTTTTCTTTCCATGTTTGCCTTTTATTGGGGGAAATTTTTTTTGGAAATTAATGAGGCTCAAGTTTGGAGACCAAAATAAAAAAAAAAAATTAAAAGAGGAGTGTAAGCAGCAGAGGGGTGTGGAATGAGGCCGGGCGGGAGGAGAGCTGCTCTTTCTATCTTTTTAAACTTTCCTGGTTTGATTTTTTTTCTTCTTCTTCTTTTTTAAGAATCTTCCAGCGGAGGCTGTCCGCGGCCCTCCGGCGGGACCGCGCGGTAACGCGCGCGGGCAGGGAGCCCGGGACTCTCCGTGGCGCCCGGCGCCCGCTCGCCCAGCTCGGGGCCTCGGGGCTGCGCGCCGCGGGCCTCCGGGAAGAACCTGCCATTCCCCCTGCCGCCCGGCCCGACGTGAGACGGGGTGGGGGTGGGGGCGCCTCCTTCCTGAGTGAAACCTACGGAATCCGGCAGGAATTCGGGCCTCCCAGATTTAAGAAAACAAACAAAGGAAAGATTGTCAGAGAGGGGCCGCCAAGAGCCGCCGGGCCGCCGCGCTGCCCTCCGCGCTCACCCCGGGGGCGCCCGGGCCTCCCGGCGGGGGCGGAACACGAGGCGCGGGGGCGGGGGAGTCGGGGGGAGTGCTCCCCCGGGTGGTCCCCGGTGGGCTTCCCTACCCCGAGCCTTGGCTAACCTGCCATCCCCCGGTCTTAGGGCGCCAGGGAAAGGAGAGTGCCGCCGGAGTGGCTGCCTGGTGGAGGAGGGATCCTGCAGGAGTGTTTTGAAGGCATCCCTCCGCTGCGAATCAAGACCCCGCAGAGCCCCGCCCCGCACCCTCCCTCAGAGTCCAAGTCCCTAAGCTGGATTTGGGGGTGAAGGGTGAACTCGATGGCTCAGGTTCCTTTAGGGGTAAGGTCTCTTCCTCCGCGCCGCCACCTAGGTTCCTCGCGGCCAGGACTGGGTCCCCCGTGCGGGCGGGCCCAGTCTAGGAAGACTCTAAAAAGGATCATAAAAAGTGCGAATGTGAGAAGGAGGTTCTGTAAAACAAGACGGGTGGACACCTGTGACGCAGCAGCGACCTGGCAGTAAACATGCGGGTCTCATGGGCCCGGTTCTACCCGGCCGTCCTCGCGTTTAGTTCTCATTCAAGACTCTACTGCTCTCGGGTCAGCGCCCCCTGCCTCTGTTTCCCTGTCTTTCCATCTCTCTGCGTCCGTCATTCTCACACCCTCTCTTCTGCCTCTGCCGCCTCCTAAATCGGAATGCGGCCGCGTGTTTCTGGTTCCCTCTTTGTCTCTGTAGCTGTCTTTTTGAGAATGTCTGTGTCCCTTTCTGTTGGCCCTCTCTCGGAGTGGCTCTGTCTCTGAGCCTCCCTCGCGCGATCGCTCTTGCTCTCTGGCCCTCTTTCCCCCTCCCCATTCCCCTAAGTCTCCTCACCCCGCCCCCGCCCTAGGTAGTTCAGCGGACGGGCCCCGGGCCAAGGCCGCCCCCGGCTGGGCCTTGCCCGCGTTGACAGAGCCTCGCGCCCGCGGCCCAATTAGCGCGCGGCGCGAGGGACGCGGCATCTGGAATTGCGCTGCGCTCACGGCCAAGGCCGATTGTTTAGTCTGCGCGGCGGGGCGGGCGGCCCGCGCGGTGGCCCCACATCTGGAGCCGTGGCCAGACGGCCCTGCTGGCGGCTGGCCGGGGTGCGTGTGCATTTTTAACTCTGGGATTTGCTGACAAGTTAAGAAGTCAGAAAGTCAGTGGCGGCGGGAACTGGCGAGGCGCGCGAGGAAGGGAGGGGCAGGCCCGAGGCCCCGGGCGCACACGCCGCCAAGGAGACACGCTCCCGGGGCGCGCACAGCCGCTTGGCGCTTTGGCCCAGCGTGCCTTTTCCCAAACCTGCCCCCACCCGCAGCTGCCCAGCGCCACAGCCGCGTGTTGACTTTTCTTCCGGATTGCTTCCCTCCCCCGCCTCTGTCCTCTCCCACTTCTCCTTCCTCTTCACTAATTAAGTGGCTGAATTATCCCGAAATCCCACACTCCCCAGCTGGTCGGAGCTCCTTGGAGGCCAGCCTCCGAGGGGGAAGCCTGGGAGTCTCAGGGCTCCCACGCTTTGGAGGAAGGGCCAAGAGGCCCAGAGAGGGCCAGCCACTTGGCCGAGGTGGCACAGCAGTGAAGCGGCAGAGCCAGGCCCAGAGGCCAACTCTCTTGACCTCTAATATGGTTCTTGGCACAGCTCCAGGCGCTCTTGGGGCTGGTTCAGACCAATGAGTATTCTCAGGTCGTCTGAGCTCCTTCCCTTCCTTAGAAACGTGCTTTTGCACTTCCACTCATTCATTTAACAAATATCTGTGGCTTGCCGCTGGGGAGGCTTGGGGACTATCCCTGTAAACAGGACGGGCAGGTTCTGGTGCTGCAGGATGTCCACTTGAGAGCAGAAGCCAGAGACTTCACAGTGAACGAGCAAGTCCACGTGTGTCCCCACTTTGCAGATGGACAGTGTGCGGCCCAGAAATGTGACCTGATTTGTCCAAGGTCACACACCTTCACACGTGGGGCAACTGAGGTGCAAATTTAGGCCTGATTCCAAAGCCAGGACTCTGCGGGGAAGAGAATGGCAGGCGGATTTTGGAGTTGTGTGGACCTGGGTAACGGGCATCCGGGTGCTGTAACATTTCCTCTCAGCAGCAAAACAAGCATTCGCCAGGCCTCGGCTGTCATGATCGTCACTAGCATTTGTGCACACCTTTCATTTTCCTAAGCCACTTTCCACTCACTTAGTCACTTTTCATCTTCACCACAACTTAGAGATGTAAAGCGCTATTAGCATTTCCCTGTCTGGAAACCGAAGCCCACCAGTATGCCCAGGCTTCTCGGTAACAGGCCCTTTCCTTTCCTTTCTAGTTTTGGTCTGTTTTTCTCGTGTTCTGCTTTCCATGGAAACAGACCTCGGCACCCACCCTCGTCCCCAAGGAAGAGTGACGACATCGTCTCCCTGGGGGCGGGGGGGAGAGAGGTGACTGTGCAGGGCTGTGGGTTCTCGCGCAGCCTCCTGGGAAGCCTGCTTTTCTGGACCACACGGCCACACGGGGCTAGGGACTTTGGGGTTCAGCAGGCTCCTGGTGGGTCGCCCAGCAGTCACATCCCCTCTCTTGAGGTGGGACATTTGGGGCAGAGCACATCTCCTTTTCCTGAGTCACAGACTCATTTGAAAATTGGTTGGAAGTTCCAGATCCCCACATTGAGTGGTTCGCGTGCATGCGCATACTCACACCCTCGATTTTCGTGTATTTTCAGGTTCCTGAAATGTGTCTACGGGCATCCCAGGGATTTCAGGAGCCCCGCATTCCAAATCTCTGTGCCAATGGCAGCTCCCTTCGGCAGCAACCCCCGGTGCTGACCTAGAAATAAGCCACGCAGCACCCATGTGGATTCCCTGGGATCCTCTTGGGCCTCTTCCCACTGAGGAGTCAGCAGTTTGAAGCCCTCTGGCCTCTTCTTTCTTGCGCGTTTACCTTGGAAGTTGTCACATGACAGGAAGCGGCAGCAGGCATCCCCGTGGGGCCAGGGGACTTACCTGTGTGTTTGACTCCAGAGTGTGTGTGAACAGTGTGCCCCCGGCTTTAGATAAAGCCTGGATACGGGAATCCCCCCGCTGCCCAGCATCATCGCAAGCCACACCTTACCTGTTCTCCGCATGCACCCCCAAAAGACCATCCATCCGACCAACCCCAATAGGGCTATGGGCTGAGCAGAGAAGGCCACAATGCCCTGATTTTACAGGAGGAGCTGATGAGACCCCGAGCGCTGTACATCTATCTTCGCCTCACACGGGTTCAAATCTGAGCAGCGGGAAAGTCTAGGTTTTCCCAGCTCCTAACCCAAGCTCCTTGTGATCCCCAGTAATGATGGTGAGCCTATTGGTGCAAAACCTTGTGCTGGCTGCAAAAGTCAAGAAGTCAGCAAAGGGCACTGTTGAGGCCCCTCCCATGTCCCCAGGCCCGCCTCATAGGTCCTGTGCTGCTGTCACAGCCAGGGGCAGTAGGCCCGGAGTGGTCCACCCCGACTAGCCTTTCTGCTTCCCACCTACACCGTTTCTCCAGTGCTGGGCCCCAGAGCTTTACTCAGCCCACAGGACTGCCAGGGATTTACGGCCCCAGGGACAGCCCTAAGGAGGGCCTGAGTAGATGGATAAATAGCCCGCTGGGGGACAATTCTACAATGTGCCCTCCCAGTGTCCTTCAGTGAGCCCCCACGACCCCCCCATTAAGTGGCTCATTCACCACCTTTCATTGACTTTTCTCCCTTCTCTTCCCTTCCTGTCTCACTTCCCATCTCCTCCCTCCAGTTTCCAAGGACCACCTTCCAAATAAACTACCCACGCTTGAGTTCTTGTCTGAGTCTGTTTTCAGGGGACGCAAACTAGGACGCATGCACGCACACACGCACACATGGCACAGAAAAGCCTGCTGCCCCATCACGATGGGATGTCATCAATAGTAAACACCGACACGCACAGAGCTCTTAGACTGGGCCCCGTACTTAGCTAAACACATTCATTCTATGCTCACTGCCTTTAATCCGTACCACCATCCCATAATAGACCTGTTTTACAGAGCGAGAAACTGAGGCTCACAGATTAACCTACTCCAGGTCTCTCTGCTTAGTGGTAAAGCCTGGCGGTAGGCCCAGACCTTTCCACCTCCAAAGCAGTCTGGTAATGACCAACGCTGGGCTCCCAGGGGCCCATGCTGTAGGAGCCCAGAGAGGTCCAGAAGGACTAGCAGATGGGGGACTTCCTGGAGGAGGTGGGGTTCGGCTTGGGTTTGAAGGACAGAGTAGGCTTTCACCGGTGGGATGGAAAGGAGGAGGGAAAGTTCTAAATAGGGTGCGAAAGTGTGAAGAACTTTGACGAGAGGGTAAGGGGCTGGGTCTGGCCGCCTAGGGAGCTGTGTCTAGGAATTAGAAGACGTTAAAGCCTGACTATGGAGGCCTGACCATTGGCCTCTTCTTTTTCCCCTTCCCCTGACTGGCCTGTGTCGGAGAGCGCTCAGTCGGAGCTGTCTCCAGGAGCAGGGGTGGAGGAAGCGGTTGGGGACTGGCCAGGGGAGTCCTGCCATCCACCTGGCCTGGCCTGTTTCCTGGCCAGGCAGCCCCTGGTCTCCCTCATCCCTGCTTCCAAGTAGTAAATAGATGTATAAAGCAACCTTCTCCATTTAAAGTGCTGCAGACCGTGGGGAGGAGGGCCTGCAGGCCATCTGGGCCCTTGTTTGGCAATGTTTGTGCTCACAACAAACCTGATAGACAGAGATTTATCGCCGTTTTCATTAGCTGGGGTTGGTTTGGTTTGCTGCTTTTCCACCGCAGCACTCCCTCCCTCCTGCCCCCGCCCCCCAAACACACACTCGCTCCAGAGTTTACGGTGAGTGGGAGGGCCAGGGCCTGGGGGAGAGGGAGGAGGCTGAGAGCAAGGTGTGGGATTGGAGCAGGGGGTGGGGAGGGAATTCGGGGGCTCCGATGTGTCTGTGCGCGCACGTGTGTGTGTGTGTGTGTGTGTGTGTGTGTGTATGTGTGGAAAGACATCTGCAGCAATTCCTCCCCCCAATATCTCATAATCACCCTAATTGTTGAGCAGAGAAGCTAACTACCATCTAAGCCCCGGCTAGCAATGCCAGGCCAGAAGCCACAGAGGACGCCCAACCTCAGGGTCCGCACTGAACGTATGTAACAAAGGCTTACCCAGCCTTCCTCCTGTGCCGCTGTTCTGGGACTTCAGCTACACTCACTCCTTTCACCCCCAAACCAACGTTCCGGGGCAGACACTCCGGTTCGTACGATTCCCTTCATGCTGGTTCCTTCCCTCCCTGCAGGTGGTGCCCCCCTCTTCTGGGGGAAGGAGCCCGGACGCGTGCCTTCCCAGAGGCTGCAGAAGTCATATTTACCCCCTGATGTGCCTGCACGCTGCCACGAACCCCAACCGGGAACCCGTTTCTTAGGTTCCCCGCTACAGGTTTCAGCTACAGGACTGCTCAGGGCGGCTAGGCTGGTTCTGTGTCCCCGGGGACCTCGCCCGTCCCTGTCCAGCACCTTTCCTCGCATCCCGCCTCCTCCCTGCCATGCCCTCTGCACACCTCCTCACGGCAGAATTCTTCCAGCCTTCAAGACTGTCTTGGCCTCCCCCATGAGGCCATTCCCGAGCTTTCTCAAAGTGCTTCTGGCCTTCCAATCTGAGACTCTTAGAGCTGCTCTTCGAAATTACCTGAGTAGAAGAGGAGGAAGCCAGAGAACATGGGCTCCCCCCCGCCTGACGAAGCAAAGCCGCTCTACCTTTTGTGGCGGAGTCCTGGGCTGGATTTCATTAGAAGACAGGTGCCATATTAAGGGGCGGGGAAACAGACCTAATGTTCTCATCTTATAATTGACAAACCAAGATCAGAGAAGGTAAGTGACTTGTCCAAGGCCGCAGAGTGAGTTCACATCAGGGCCAGAAGGATGAGGCGCTTTTTTTTTTTAAGATTTATTTAATTTATTTATTTAAGAGAGAGAGAGAGCAGGGGGAGGGGCAGAGGGAGAGGACCTCAAGCAGACTTCATGCCAAGTGCAGAGCCCGACCCTGAGATCGCGACCCGAGCTGAAATCAAGAGTGGGACGCTTAACCACTAAACCGACTGAGCGACTGAGCCACTCGGGGGCCCCAAGGCTAGGTCCTTTTTAATTCCACGTTCCCCCAGTGTGAGCGGCCATCTCCCTATGAGACTAGATGCTGGAGGGCAGAAGCCAGAATCAAATGTCTCTGTCTCCAGTCACAGCTGAGTGTCATTTCACAGGCTTTTGCTCCTCAAATCAGGCATCCTTCCAATTTGCCTCCGTGGTGCCCGGTAGAGACAGGCTTCTGGG
This sequence comes from Nasua narica, assembly GCA_028533885.1. NCBI lineage: Eukaryota > Metazoa > Chordata > Mammalia > Carnivora > Procyonidae > Nasua > Nasua narica. The sequence continues at coordinate 99,887,073 of CM052802.1, forward strand.
GCCACGGCAGGGTGGGGAGGGAGCCGCATCTTGTCCCTAGAGACTCCCCTCTGCCTGGAACCTCCATGATCAGAAGCAACCCTGCCCCAGGATTTCCAACACAAGCACTTTCCTTTCCAGACCTGCGCAGCCCCTGTCTCTAGAAAAGAGAGGGCTGCTTTGTTTGTTCGGTTTTGCTCGGCAAGTCCTCAGCTGTAATCTGAAGGAAACCAAAGGAACTTCCTTTCCCCCAACAAACCAGAGCATCAACCCCCCATCCTCCTGCAACTCCCCCAACAAAGTGCCTCCTTTGGGATGGAAACTTGTCCCAGCAAATCTAAGCCCGATGGAGCAGGAATGTCTCAGGAGCTCTGAATGAGGCTGGATTCCTCACGGGACAAAGAGCTCGGTCCACCCCGCAGTCCCGGGTTCTAGTCGCGGCTCTGCCATTTATCAGCCGGGAAATCCTGGGCCGGCGACTTAGCCTCTCGGCTCCGGTCTGTGCACGTGCGGGATAGTAACGTCCGGGACAGCGCTCATAAGATCATTACAAGGATTGGATGAAATCCTGAGTGGAGGGCACTCGGCACAGGGCTGGGCCCACTGTCACCCCCGATACCCTCCTGGGAACAGGGGCCTCAAGAACTGGCAAGTGAGTTGCTTGGCAAAGCTTCTGGGGAATGAGAGGCTATAGACACTAGAGCTTGAAGAGACAGAGAACAGGGGGAGTCGCCCACAATATCGGACAGCCCTGGGAGCGAGGGGGCCCTTACAGGGGGTACAGGGGGAGGGGCAGCTTGATCGCCAAGTGGCCCCCGGGGAATCTTGAAAGGGGGAAGAGAACGATCTGCACCAAAACCAACATTGACTCCTTCCTTGGTTTGGCAGGGACGCTTAGCTTGGCTTCACGTTCCCTCGAAGGGGCCGTTTTATGTGATAGTAATAACAAATGTCTCAGCACTTACTGCCTGACCCTCCGTGCATCTCCTCCCCCGCCCCGTGCCCTTCGAGGTGGGGTAATTGGGGATTATTATCACCAGGCAGTTCTCTAAGCACTCAGGGGCTAAACAACCTGCCCTGGGCCAGGGCTGGCCTTGGCACCCGGCAGTCTGTGAGTGGAGACCTCGCTTTTAAGCGCCAGCTTCCTCCCCCCACATCTGCTATCTCCCCAGCCCCTGGGCAGGCCACACCGTCCACGCGCCTCTGGAGTCTCCCAAACGACCTTTCCCCTGGGGCCACATCAAGTTCACATTTCTCACTATCAGGCCGGGATCTGATTCTCTTTCCAGTTCGATGGAAATTACCAAGTCTAGGCCCCCCTGGGTGTGGGGGGAGCGTGGAGGGAGAACGAACAAGGCAAATAAGACATAATCCTGGCCCTGGGAAGTTTTCCACTCACCCCTTCTGGACCGGGCGAAAGTACAAATGCAGGCCCACATTCCATATGTCTAAATATTTAAAAGTTATAAATCAAGTTAACAAACTGTTAAATAAAATATGTTGTATTCTCCTACACTGACACATAGACCTTCTAAAGATCTGGAAGGCCAGGTTCAAGTTTAGAGTTCTCAGGCTCCTTGGAGCTCTGCACAGGGCAGCGACGGGAGAGATGGCCTCCATGCTCCCCCAGCCTCCGCCCCCGCCTGCCCCCGTCCCTTCCCGTACCCAACTTCCCCTGAAACTTTGAAGGGCTTTGGTGTGTGCACACCCCTGCACTCAGCCCACAGCAAGGGGCAGGCTTCCTTCCTTCCAGGGGGGCTGTGTGGAGGCCCCGGGACGGTGGCCCTGGGGAGGCGGGCCACACCGGCCCTGCACACAGACCCCCTGGCCCTCTCCATGGAATTCCGGGGCTCTGGGGATCTGGAGAAGGATCTGGAAGTGGAGTGGCTCCCGGCGCAAGGAGCCACTTGTGAGAAGGGGCAGAGGAGGCCCTAACTGGGAGACCCTCAACCCAATCCTGAGGCCCTAGAGCTGAGCGTGGGCCTCCCTTCAGCCCCCTGCTCCTAGGCCCCTTTCATCCAGTCAGGCGATGCCTGACCATCCCGACGACTCGCCTTTCTAAACAGTCCTCTGAGCCTTGTCAGGGCTCCTGTGCTCCAGGCCCCTCTAACCCTAACCTCCCAGCTGACCTCCCAGCCCCCCGTCCTGTCCTTCCCTCCTTTCCACAGCCAGAGTGATCTTTCTCCAGCACAACCTGGATCGCGATGAGGTCAGGCCTGACACGCTCTTGGCTCCCAGCTGCCCACCGGACAGCCCAAACTCTTCAAGCTCCGGCTCTCGGTTTCTGCCCCCTCACCCTGCCCGCAGCCCCAGCTCACATCACTCCCGCCTCTGAATTCTGCTCTGGCCCCTCCATGCCCATCCCAGCTCCCTGCGACATGGGAAGCACTCTGCCCTTGCTGCCCTTCTGGCCTATAGCCCATGGCTTGTGGCGCATCTCTGGTCTGGGCCAGTTCCTCCTCCTGAAGTTCCAACTCTGATCAAACCTCCAGCAATCCTTTCTTGTCAATAGCCCCATCTGCCTCCAGGTCTGTCAGGGGTCCCTGACTTGTGCTCTCATGATAGAGTGTCTTCACTGCACTGTAATTATCTCTGATCTGACCATATCCCTGTACCCCAGCCTCCTCACCCACACCATCACCATCTTGTGCCTGGACTATTGCAGTAGCCTCCTAACTAGCCTCCCTGTTTCTACTCTTGTCCCCACTCTGGACAGTCCTCTCCCAGGAGCCTTCTAAAATGTGTGTTTGCTCATGTCACTCCCTCCTGGATATCCCCAGGGGCACCCATGTTCCTGTAGAATCCATAGACCTTGCTGGGATCTGGCCTCTGTTCCCTCTGACTTATCTCTTCCCTTCACTCATTCTTCTCCAGTCGCACTGGCCTCCTTGTTCTTCCTTGCACACCTAGGCATCCCTGCCTCAGGACCTTTGCGCAAGCTATTATAGCCCTTCACTCAGGCCTCTGCTAAAGTGTCCCCACCTCCCGAACTCTTCTTTTGCCCACTGCTTTGTTTCCCTTCACGCTCTCATCTCTGCCTTGCAGATTATGTATCTCTCGGTTTATGTGTGGCTGCCCCAACCATATAAATTCCACGAGAGCAGGGATTTGGGTGTTTTTCCACCTCAGTGTCCCTGGGGACTAGACCAGCATCTGGCACATAGTAGGTGCTCAACAAATATTTGGCAAAGAAATTAGTTAATGTGTTTCTGTTTCTATGTTTTAACTAGAATGTGTCACTCTGAGAGCAGGACGCATGACTTATTCATCCCAGGGTCCCCACCACTTAGCCTGGTGCTGGGCGCCTAAAGGAGGCCTTCATTTGGATGGTCAAGGAGAGAAGGGCAGGAGCATCCCATGTGCAAAGACGCAGAGGTGGCTTTAGCTCAAGTAGGGGTGGGGAGGGGCTCGAAGGCTGCTGGGAAGACTTGCCCCTAGATACGGAGCATTGCAATGGAATGATATGGGCCAGGGAGAAGAATTTTCTACAGAAACTAGAACTGGGGGGATGAGTAATCAGGAAGCCACGGAATTGACAGAGATTGCAAAGCCCCTCACGCCCCAGCCACAGATCCCAGAGGAAGAGCCTCATCTCGGAGTCAGACAACACATGCTGTTCCCACCTTCTGACGCCTCTGGGCCTGCTTACCTTGGCCTTGGCACTTTGTACCTCTGCAGATTGGTGGTGGACACAGCTGCCTGCCCATCCCTGAGGATTCGCAGGAGAAGGTGCATGGGAGAAGGATCTGGACAAGGAGATATCAGTGGCCTTGCCAACTGGGGACCATCCAGGGCCCCTTTTGGCAATGCCTCTGGCCCAGGGCTCAGTCCCGAAGAAAGGCCTGGGCAAACAGGGTGACAGAGTATCTTGGGTCTCCCCTCCCCCTTGCCCACCCCGAAGGCTTTACTCGGGTCAGTTGGAGCCTGAAGTGGCTTTTAAGCAATTAGATTGAGCGCTGGGCACTTGCAAATCTAATTGTTTCAAAAGCCCTTGAAGGGTTTGAGTCTGAGCTCTTAAAATGCCAGAGAAGAGGGAAATCAGTGAGGATGGGGGGTGTGGAAGCCCTGGCTTCTCTTCCCCTATCCCCCTTTCAGCTCTCCATCTTCTCGGGAAGCTGGGGAAAGGCCAGTTCAGGGAAGAAGGGCGTCACCGCTCCCCCAGTCTCTAAAGGCCCCCTCACTCTACTCCAGGTCTCCAAGCAACTGTCTGATCAAACTCGTGCTTGTGCCAGCCAAGCTGAGGAAGACTCGTCCTGCCCTGGAGGCAGACCCTCTCCCCGCGGGCAAAGCACCCCACCTTCACCCCAGAAATCATGTCAACAGCTTCCCTGGGATTGCACACCTATTGCTGGATGCTTGAGATTAAAAAGATGCCCCTGACCTCAGAGAGCCCAACAGTCAAGGGAGGGAGAAAAGATCTACCCTGGAAGAGCAGAAATGCAGGGGAAGCGGATCCTAGGAGAGGCGCAGAAGCCTGGGGGCAAGGGGGGTGGGGAGGGACACTCCACAGAGAGGTAGCATTTAACCTGAGCCTCAAGGGTGGGGAGGGTTTTGCAGATCCAGGTGGAAAGGAGGACGCATCGTGAGTCCAAGGAATGAACAGGAACCAAAAGCCAACTGTGGGCAGGCAGAGAACCCTAAAGACCAGCATCCTCCCCCATCATGTTCTGACTCAGTTTCCAATTAGCTCAGCGGATTCTGTTTGCATTCTCTAAGCTTTGGAGATCCCCAGGGGAGCTTTGGAGCACTTCCAGGGTGCCCCAATAAATAAAATCTAAAAAAAAAAAAGAAAAGTAGGGGGGCACCTGGGTGGCTCCGTGGTTAAGCCTCGGCCTTTGGCTCAGGTCATGATCTCAGGGTCCTGGGATCGAGCCCCACATTGGGGAGTCTCTGCTCAGCAGGGAGTCTGCTTCCCTCTCTCCCTCTGCCTGCCTGTGATCTCTCTATCAAATAAATAAATGAAATCTTAAAAAAATATATATATATACCACAAAACGGTTTCTTTGAAAAAAAAAAAAAAGTAGGAAGATGACCAAACGCAAGGCAGTCACTCACATAATTTTGTCCCTACTCCCCCCCTTTTTTCCCTGGAAGCCTGGCCCAGCTCAAGGCCCAGGTGCTGAAAGGTGCCTTCAGGGTGAGGGGAAAGGTATTGGGCCTGGAGCGGGCGGTGAGGGACAGTGTCAGTCTGGGCCCCGCTGACGCTGACGGGGTGTGGCCCGGGAGTGTAAACACAGAGTCGGGTGAGGCTTCCGGCCTGAGCTCTGGGCAGGAAGGAGTGGAAATTCCTACCTGCCTTCCTCTCCCTTCCCCACCTGCCTTCACAGCCCCTTCACTTCACAAACAAAGCACAGAGTCTCTGCAAGGCCATCCGCCCTCGTCCAGGGCCTCGGCCTTATGGAGGTCCAAGGACAGGCCTGCCTCGGATGCGGCCTTCAGGACCCTGCTCGCAGAGGCCTCTGCCCCGGCCCACTTCCCCGGCCCCGTTCTCCTCTCAGGAGCAGCCTCCTTACACAAAAGCCCGGGTAGGCTTAAGAACTCGAAAACAATAAAACCTCCTGTGGGTCTCCCACATTCATTGGTCGAGAAGTCAGGTGTGTACAACTTAGCACAGGCCCCTTGATGTTTCCACACTTCAACGTCTTCCCAAACGGACAAAGTAAGTGTGAAGACAGCTGGAAAAGTGTAAAGCGCCCTTCAAGGGTTTGGAAAACACACGAGGCCTTTCAGTTGTAGGTTCCAATCCTGCCTCTCCCTCCTACCCTAGAGTAGCTAACTTCTTGGGGCCTCCGTTTTCTCATCAGAGATGCTCATGTGACTTTAGCTCAAAGCTCCAGGAGATAAAGTCAACGATGCAGCGTGTGTGCGAAGCCCCCCAGCCCGGGCCCCACCGCGGGGAGGGAGTCCAGTACTGGTGTATTTCCTTGAACTTAAGATGGCAAGATGTACCATCATTTCATGTTCCACTAAGAAAGAAATAGTGCCATCAGCGGATTGGGAGACACAGCTCAGATTTCAGAGATGGGTGCACCTTAGAGCTGATGAAATACTGTATCATCTGGGGGACAAGGCAGAGACAACGAGAATGTCAATCTCTCTCTTTCTTTTTTTTAAGGTTCTATTTATTTATTTGAGAGAGAGAGACAGAGAGAGTGTGTGAGTATGAGCAGGGGGAGGAGTACAGGAGGAGGGAGAAGCAGACTCCCCGAGGAGCAGGGAGCCCGGGGACATAGGACTCAATCTCGGGACCTGAGCCGAAGGCAGATGCTTAACCAACTGAGCCACCCAGGCGCCCAAGAATGTCAATCTCTATAGCAGTCGCTCTCCACTCGGGATGCAACAGTAGGTTGACACAACCAGGGTGTATCTGAACTTTTTAAAATTTTTTAAGTGGGGGGAAGGGCTGAGGGAGAGAGACAGAGTCCCGAGCAGACTCCCCACTGAGTGTGGAGCCCAGCACGGGGCTCAATCTCACAACCCTGCCATCATGACCTGAGCTGAAAGTAAGAGTCGGACGCTTAACCGATGGAGCCACCCAGGCGCCCCAAGTGTATCTTCATTTAACCAAAACCTCCGGGGCGTGACCCAGTCATCTTTCTGTGCCTTGGTTTCCCCCTCTGCACAACTGGGATAATCACAGAATCTACATCTGGGGTTGTAGTAAAGGAGTTAATTCATGCAAGTGATTTAGAGCCGTGCTGCGCCCGCAGAAATACTGAGGTAAGTGATGTCAGTCAATGTTAACGATTACTCAGCTCGGTATCCCAGGTCCTGGCTGCCACCAGGGACGTCCTAAACGTTGGCCAAATGCTGTCGATATTGCCACCAGACGGCTGCCCTGCACCCCATCCCCACTTCCCCAGCTGGGAGAGACCCACTCTGCAGTGGGGTGGGGGCCCAAGAAAAGCTCGCCTGCCCCAAAGGCCTTCTGACCGAAGTTCAAGGGAGCCACGCCCTTCCCAGGCTCAGTGACCTTCCCCCCCGAGGCCCCAGAGCGGTGGGCGCTACTGCCCCCGCCCAGCCATGGGCCATGGAGTCAATGACAAGAACCAAACTTCTCCCCCGGCCTCCACCCCTCCCTTTTCCTGCTTTTCTTATTTTCTTTTCCATAAAGATCCGTCTGCTTCGCTCCTCTATCAGGGCCTGGAGGATAAACATGCGGGCCAGGGGCAGAGAGACCCCAGGCTTGAAAGCCCCGCTGCCCCCACCCCGGGCAGCACAAACCCAGGGCTTTTAAGCAAGGAATGGGTTTCAGTAAATCTCTCCTATCAGCAGAAACCTTTGAAAGAGTTTGTTTAAAGGCCAGGGAGATAAACAGCAAGGAGAAGTGTTTGTTTAAGATGTGTGTTCTGTGTGGCCACTCTGGGGCCCGGATTCACATCTGAGGGAGAAGAGCCACTCAGAGACCAGTGTGGGGGCCTCCCGGGGGCACCCGGGACCCTGGGTGTGGACTCCAGCCCAGGCCGGGACTGAGCCCCAGAGGACGGAGCTGAGCTGGGCTGCACCTGGGGGCCCCTGCGGGCCCCTCCGGGCCTGGGGGGATGCAAGGGGGGCTGCAAGGAACTGCAGGGAGGGTAAAGGGCTGGGAGAGGGGGACCCACGAGGACCTGCCGGTTGGGGACCAGGTAGAAGTCTTCCAGGGACCCCCCCCAACTCGAAGTTCAGACCACCGGCCCAGGCGCCCCCCACCCCCCGCCCATGGATGCCTAGTCAGCAGCCAATCTGGGTACCACCAGCTCCGTGACCTTGGGCAAGCCACGTAACCCCTACCCGAGCCCTGCCTCCTCTCCGTTGTGAAAAGAACGCGCCGGCCTCAGAGGGATTGGCAGACGGGTGTGGAGAGCCCTTGCTCCATTCCAGACACTGTTCTAAGGGCTCCGCAGCCGACAATGAGCAAAATACACAAAGTCTCTGTCCTTTGGGAGCCGAAAGCAGAGGGAAATGGTCAGGGAGCAGGATGAACGAATTATGACCACGGTAGGTGAAGGGAGCTCTGGAAAGAAATGAAACAGGACACGGGGGACTGGGAAAGGCTGGTCGGGTTTGGCCTTGCTGAGAAGGTGGCCTTGGAGTCCGCGCAGATCCCTGAGGGGCAAGGGGGCCAGGTGGAACCCGCAGCCGGGGCAAATGCCCGGGGAACGGAATGAAACGCCGTCCGTGAGGCCCGTCTACAAGCCCAGAGGCACCGCGCTGCAGTTAGTAAGTAAGGGCTGATGTGGCCGTTGTCGCCGAAGCAATTCCCGAGAGCAGGGGCGCTTTCAAGGAGGAAGCAGGACTTGAGCTGAGTTTCCCCTGGAATTCCTTCTCTCTGGAGGAGAGAAAGCGTCTGTGGAGCAAAGTGTCTTGAAGGTGCAGAGAGAGGCACACCAAAGACAGAGCCCATATCCCAAAACTCAGTGGATCCTCAAGGAAAGCCCTCAGCCCGGCTAAGGGGTCCGCACTCCGATTCTGACGCTGCTGCTTATCTGCCGGGTCATCTGGGGCAAGTGGCTTGGAGCTTTCTGGGTCTTTCTTTCCTCTCAGTAAGATGGCAATAATATATCCCCTCTCCCTGGATGGTTGGGGGGATGGAGGGAGGTACGGTGGGTATTTGCGCCTAGAACATAGTAGATGCTCAGTAAATGTTGGATTTGTGTTTGGGGCCCTCCCTCGTCCTTTTAGAATCCTTGTTGGCTCTTCCATGGGAAGGTGAAGCTGGATGGTTGACGGGCCCACCGGGTCCCAGAATTGGAAGAGAAGCTATTGGACAGCTGAGCATCGTCTTCATGGAGCTGAAAGGCTGTCCCGCTGGAGAAAGTTCAGATTTGTCCCAAAGGGGAAGGTAGGAGTTTGGGGGAATCTTACGCTCAGGAGGGGGTCTTCCAGTGGCCCGTGCTGTCTACGGGTACAACTCATTCCTTGGAATTGTCAACGCAATTGTCAACGCGAGCCCAGGGGGCCTTGGGTTTTGGGTGGCGACTGAGCAGAAGAGACACCTGCTCTGGGAGGATTTTGGACCTCCTGGTTTCAGAGTCCCTCCCAGCTGTGAGATTGGGGGGTTTACTTCCCCGGACTCCAGGGTCCATCGATGTCTGCCCACACGCCAGACCTTCTTTATCACCTTGTGGAAACTTGGCTGACCCGTGTCTTTAGGGTCCTGCCAGGGGACAGGCCAGGATGTCTGATAGCCAAGCCCGTGCTGAATTTGGAAGGGGTCCCGCCGGGTAAGCCCGGTGCAGCCCAACGGAGTCCAGGATGCCTTAACTCGAAGCTACGTGGGACAGTGTAATTTCAGGCCCTGTGGGAGAGACCGAGGGACAGATGTATTTGGGAAAACACGCCTGAGTAGTTAATCAAATAGTTCCTAGTGCCCTCCGAACCCTACAGCAGCTTCAGCGAAAATCCAGGCCATGGCTCAAAGATTTAAAGGGCTGGAGCCTTGGCCAGTCCTCCGCCGCGTCCTCACCAACCAACTCGCTGAAGCAGCAGGGGGATCTCTGTGCTCCTCTCCCTGCCCCGTGGACGCCTTGCCAAGGAGAACCCGCTCGCCTGGCAGCTGGAAGCCAGCACTTTTCTTTTCAAAGCCTCTGCATCTCCTTCCCCTCCTCCTTCCTTTCCGCCTCCCCCCACCCCAAAAGGAGGATGCCCCTTCTGTTGAGTACACAGCCTGTAATTTTGCTGTCAGATCTCAGCCAGGAGGTCAGTGTTGTGACTGACTGTGTAAGGATCGCTCCCTTAAGGGTAATTACACTAAATTCCCCTCTGAAGGACAGCTCTCTCTGGATAGAATACAAGAATCCCCGCATCCCCCATTCACGGAAATTCATGATTTCTGTGGTTGTCACTGGCACCCTGACAGCGAGACACTTCTAGGTGCTTCCAGCCCCTTGGCAGTGAGTCTGCAGGGTGGCAGGACCCAGGCAAGGAGAAGGGGTGGCGGGGTTGGTCAAGCAGCAAGGGGAAGGGGACACAGAGGGGCCCCCCCTGGGAACCCCAGGGGGCGCCCGGGTGGCCAGCAGGAATTGGACCAGAGCCAGGAGCATCGCCACTCTGAACGAGGAAAGTGGGGACAGCCCCCTGCTGACAAGCAGCCAAGAGAGGAAACCCCCCCACCCCACATTCACTCATTCCTTTGTTTAACAGGTTGGCTTTGAGCCCCATGGCCCCACACTAGACTGGGCGCTGAAGGGTGAGTCCAAGATGGGCGGCAACTCCCTCTGGAAGGAGCTGGAAGGCTCTCAGTGAAGACAAGGCACTCACAGGTGGAAGGTGAATGAATATCCAAGCCCCTGCCCACCATCCTCAGACCACTTCAGAGGGATGACAGCAACCTGACCCTTGTCCCAGGGCGGACCTGCAGAGACCTGCCCTGGCGCTTCTCCCTGCCCTCCCAGGGAGACCCGGGGGGGAGCCGGGGAGTCACTCACCCACGACAAACAGTTAAAGGGAAGAAAGCGGGTCTGGCGATATCAATGCACTTTGATAACAATAAACTCTGCTTTTAATTTATGCTAATGTGTAGGGCTGTGGTGACAGTAAGAAGTAAATTACAGAGTGGCTTTCGAGCTGGTAATTATCCCTCCATTTTTCGCTGCTCTGGAAGATGGACACACAATTATGCTCTCTTGCTGTATATTAATACAGATTCTTGACATCTTCAGCAGACCTGGAGCTGTCATGGAGCTTTTTGTCTCCTTTAATTGAAAATTAATGGTTACTGGGTTGCCACGGAAACAGAGGCCACGGACGCCAATGGCGCTCACGTCTCACCGAGGGACTGGCGGCGGCAGGAGTCCGGAATGACCTTGAAAGTTAAAAGAAAAAAAAACTTAAAAAAGAAGGGAAGAGGAGGGGAAATGAGGACAGGAGGGTGGGAGAGCGTGTCAGGGCTGAAAGAGAGGCGAGAGGGAGAGAGAGAGAGAGAGAGAGAGGGATGGGAAGGAGAGAAAGGGGGAAGAGGGAGAGGAAGCAGAGGGAAAGAGGAGATAAAAAGAAGAAAGAAAGCTGCAGGAGGCTGGGAGCAGGGATGCTTGAGAGGAGGACATTCAATTAGGAAGTTTTACCTCTCGATTTTGGTCTCTTACCCCCCCCCCCCCCCCGGCTTTTTGGTAAGACCCATTAAAGGACTAGAAGCTGGATCTCTGCTCCCAAATCCGTGATACTACAAATCTGTATTAGGAGGAAGGAAGGGCGGCCTGCGCCCAGAGCCCCGGGGGGAAGAGACAAAGGCTCCTCGGTGCCATGGGAGGTGGCGGGCAGAGCCAGGGGCAGGCCCGAGGTGTGCCTAGTGGGTGCTGGCCAGGGGCCCGGTGGGCGGTGCTGTCAGAAGGGGAGGCCGGAGAGGGGGCTGCTTCATGGGGATCCCGGGGAGCTGCCACAACATTGCTCCGGTAGTAATGAGCAGGTGAAAGGGCTCTGTCGGCTGGGCCTTCAGCTTGAAGACACAACAAAAGAGCTCAAATGAGTCAGAGATGGGGGTGTGCAGGGGGAGGGCCCCTGGCAGGGGGAGGCCAGGATGGTTGCTTTGCTACCAGGAAGATAGGAGATAAAGGGAGGCATTTCCATGGGCCTCCTGGACGGCCGGTGGCTCTGGGAATGTCTTTTTCCTAGGAGAGCTTGGCAGGCCCAAGCAAGCGGCATGGGGACGCCTGGGGCTTCTAGCAGGGAAGGGGGGCTCCTCCCTCATCAGCCCACCATTCCAGTCCCACACTCCAGAGCGTGGGCTTCAGAAATGCAACGCAACTCAACAATTACTGGATGTCTACAGTGAAGCAGGAGCCAAACTAGGGAATTGGGCGCAGAGTCTGCTCTAGAAAGCCTGACACTCTAAGTGGAGGTGGGGGGTGGGGTAGGGGCAGTGGGAAGACAGACATATAAACAAACACTGCAAAGTCAGCTACACACACACACACACGCTTGCGCACGCTCAGATCTCTGTAGGAATGTTCATCACAGTGGAGTTCATAAGAGAAAAAAATCTAGAAACACTCCAGATGACCAATAGTGGAGGACTCATAAAAGCACAGGAACTCCTCTTTATCTGTGGTTTTGCTTCCCATGGTTTCAGTTACCTGTGGTCAACTTCGGTCTGGAACTAGGTGATCTTCCTTCTGACTTATCATCGAAGGTCAACAGTAGCCTAACTCTATGTACCAAAGCCTGGTTGTTCCCCTCACTTCATCTCATCCTGTGGGCAAGTTACCATCGCACGTCATGTGAAGAGGGGCAAGTACACGGGGCGCCTGGGTGGCTCCATCAGTGAAGTGTCTGCCTTGGGCTCAGGTCATGATCCCGGGGTCCTGGGATCGAGTCCTGCATTGGAGTCCTGGCTCAATGGGGAGCCTGCTTTTCCCTCTGCCTCCTTGTGTTCCCTCTCTCATTCTGACAAATGAATAAATAAAATTAAAAAAAAAGAGGGGTGAGTATAGAACAGTAAGATATTTTTTAAAAGATTTTATTTACTTATTTCACAGAGAGGAGAGAGATCACAGGTAGGCAGAGAGGCAGGCAGAGAGAGAGGGGGAAGCAGGCTCCCCGCTGAGCAGAGACCCCGATGTGGGGCTCGATCCCAGGACCCTGAGATCATGACCTGAGCCAAAGGCAGAGCCTTGAACCCACTGAGCCACCCAGGGGCCCCAGAACAGTAAGGTATTTTGAGAGCAAAAGAGAAACCATATTCACATAACTTTTATGACACGTATTGTTATAAGTTCTATTTAACTATTAGTTATTGCTGCTGATCTCTTACTGTACCCAGTTTACAAATTAAACCTTATGATAGGTGTATATGTATAGGAAAAAAAATTTATATATGTGTATATACATATATATAAGATGTGGTACAATTCATGGCTTCCACTGGGCATCGACTCTATAGTGGATATATATAGTGGATAGAGCACTCCATAGTCATTTCAAATTATGTTCCAGAAGAGTATTTAATGATCTGGGGACAAAGTTCTCCATATTTTGTTTAACCAAAAAGCCAGTTTATGAAACAGTAACGTCACAATTCCATGATGCTGTTTCTAAATTTTTGAGATATATATTCATGAAGCATGTTATGCTGTAATAAAGTTGCATATGTATGTGTAAATGTGAGTGTGTAAATGTGTGTGTGACTGTGCGCTTAAAGAAACTAGAAGATACTGGGGCGCCTGGGTGGCTCAGTTGGTTGAGCAACTGCCTTCGGCTCAGGTCATGATCCCGGAGTCCCGGGATCAAGTCCCATATCGGACTCCCGGCTCTGCGGGAAGTCTGCTTCTCCCTCTGACCTTCTCCCCTCTCATTCTCAGTCTCTCGCTCTCTAATAAATAAAAAAAAAAAAAGAAAGAAAGAAACTAGAGATACAGTAAAGTCCTCCCATGGTTGTCTCTGAGTGGTGGAATCATGGCTGAACTCTATCTCCTTTTTGGTATATTTCTGTATTTTCTAAATTTTCTGCAATAAATAGATATAATTTTTATGGACATGTTAAAAAAAAAAAAAGATGTGTTTTTGAAAGTAGCTTTTCCAGAAACCTGTCCCAGGGAGGTAGAAATTCCCCGGTGGGAGCTCCCCACACACTAAGACTAGGCCCCCTGGCCCAGGGGCTTTTCCTAAGAAATCAGACACGGCAGACCCTTTCCTCAATTACCAGTACCCCACCCAGACCCTTCCCCACTCCTCCCTGTCCACCCTAGGGTGTTCAGAGATGGGGTGAGGGACTGAAGCCTCCCAGGAAGGACCGTGTGGTAGACCAGGCTAAGCAGGTCCTAAAGCATGTAGCCCCGGAGACCAGGAATGACCCCTCACTGGGTCCTGTGTGAATCTCAATCCCATTCTGCAGATCAGGCAACTGAGGCCCAAAGAGGCTAATCGACTGGTGCCAAGTCACAGAGCTGGTAGGTGCCACAGCCATCAACCTCCGGATTTGTAGCCTCTGCAACCTTTCTCTCCTGCCTCATCCCCCACTGGGTCCAGAGAACTTGGGCGCCAAATTTGAATTGCTTCTGGAATAAGCTCCACTCTGGAAAGTTCGCTCCGATAAATTGCATCTTTTCATGGTCTTTGTACCCTTGGCTGGACTGGGTGAGGGTAGTCATTTCCCCCCTAGTTAGAGCAGGGAACTTTGGAGGAAAACTGGCTGGGAGTGGGGCTCCCGGGAAATCTGTCCTTTCCTCCTCCCAGACACTTCCTTAAATCCCCAAAACCCCACACTCTCCTGGCAAACAGGCTCTCTGGGATCTCCGTCCCTCATCCATAACTCCTGCCTTCCCTGCTGCCAAGTCTCAGTCTCCAAAGTCAGATTCCATGTCTCCTTCCTCTGGGATGCTTTCAGGCGGTTAACTTCCCGCTGCTACTCTTGTGCCTTCCTACTGCCTGCTAACCGAACTATCCTCCCGGCACATATCCTCTGTGGCAGGCCCTATCCAGCTACTTTTCATGCGTTCCCTTCCTCTCCCTAACAACCTTGGGACGGGGCACTACTATCTTCTTCTGCTCGGGCACAGAGAGGTCAGCTGATCTGACCAAGGTCACACAGCAAATGGGTGCCGGAGTCGGAATCTGAACCCAGGCAGCCTGGGACCAGAAGCCACACTCTCAACCAGCCCAACTGTGACAATGAGGTTTCACTGGGATTCAGTCCCACTGGCTGACTTGCAATTCAGAAGCCCATTTCACCGGGCTCTCATGCCATTTGGATGACTAGGCGGGTCAGGGTGATGGCCTTTCCCCAAAAGAAGGGATCTTGCATTTGTAGGTGGGTGGAGAAAGGTTCACCACCTATCCAGAGGGCATCTGGCATCTGCCACAATTATCCTGGTCGATTCTGTCCTCCCTGGTCCTGCCACCAACACTCAGGACAGGTTCTGCACTGTGGGGACAGTTCCCAGGGGGGTGGTCGGCCCCTGGAGACAGTCGCTAGGGAAGGGTCCCAGATGAGCATACCCCCGTTCTGCCCCTCCACCCCTCCCCTGCCCCCGCATGTGCCACTCCCTGCTGAGCCCTTGAGAGCGGAAGGAGCGCCTGGCATCCTCTGCTCTGGGCCGCTGTCCTCCAACCCGCTACCTGCCCTTCTCCTCCCGCCTCTGTCCATCCCCCACCTCCCCACGGGGCCCCAGCCCACTTCCCTCCCTGCCCACATTCCCAGAGTGAGAATAAACTAGGAGACAAACCCAGCATCGTCCGTGGTGGCGGCAAGGGGAGCAGGGAACTTGCCTTCATTTCCCTGGTTTCCCTGATCCCGACCTTAATCCCCGCTCAGCATCCTGTCAGCCGGGTTGTTCTCAAGCTGACATTGCTGCAGGCGCCTTCTCGGCAGCCTTTCCTCAGATCTGCCTCCTCGGGGGACTTCTAAAGAGGAGCCCGAGGTTTCTGTGTTACAGCCGGCTTCACTCGCTGCCCTCGAGCAAAGCCTGGGCTCCCAGGGGGCCTTGGGGAGAGGGGGCGGCAGGGGGGCAGTGCCAGGCCTGACGTTTTCTCAGCAAGAGGGGCAGATGGAGGCGGCTGTACCCCCAGAGGCTTCCAGAGCGAGGGTCAGACCTCGGGCAGGAGCCCCACCAGGGCTGCTGGTCTCCTCAAGTGGTGGCGGAGCCTTGCTCAGGTGTGTCGGCCTGAGGGAGGGGGGAAACTGAGGCTGGAGCCCAGGGAATTCAAGTTGGCACTGGTTCTGGCTAGGATGGAGGCAGAGGGGGGTCTGCGATTTTCTGAGTCTGCCCAGAGATCACAGCTCGGGGTGGGTTTACAAAAAGGGTAGTTGGCTGGGGTCGGCCCTGCTCGTGTAGGAGAGAAAACCATATATACACACTCATCAGTTGGTCTATGGAACATTCCTAGATGCTGGGCGCTGGGAGAGAAACGGGAAAGGCAGTCTGCTGAAAGGAATGAAGTGTGAGCTGGGCATTGGGGCCGGGTCCCAGCCCAGCTCCCCGATGCGAGTGCTGTGTGGCCTCGGGCCAGTCACTTGGCTTTTCTGAGCCCCATTTCTGTCATCTACAAGGCAGCAGGAGGTGGGGAGGTAGCGGGTGAGGGAGGATACACTGAAAGCTATGTTGCAGGATCAAGGTGAAGTTTCAAACTTGGGCTGAGCACCTGGGCTTTCAGGATGATAGTTATTACTCTTGTCACCACCCACCAGGGACATTAGGGTCCAGAGTTTTGTCTGGGTCTTCATGAAGGGGACTCTGCCCGCAGGGGAGTCAGTGAGAGCATGCGTCTTCAGGTGAGTGTCTATGGGGGAGGGGGTTCTGAGCAGGGCCTCGGTGAAACTGCTAAGTCCCTATGTTTGAAATCAAGCTCAGTCCACGACATGAACAAACGTCCAGGATAGCGGGCTCTGGCTGGCACTCCCCTCTGACACACTCCCATCTGCCAGCCTGTGACGTACCTATCCTGCCAAGAGGAGAGAGATATGGGAGGTTCCCGGAACCCAGGAGGGGGTGCTCCTTGAGTCCCACCCTCCTCACCTGGCCTCTCTCTCCTGGAAGCTCCTCAGGGCCACAAGTACTCCCTGGACTAAATTGGAAGGTGGCTCGTGAGACCCCAGGCACTCCGCTTCCTGTCCTGGGCATTTGCCTTCAGGCAGAGAGCTCTAAGACCGGGATGCAGGCTGGGTGGGCTTTGAGGGAGTCCATGGGGTTCCATGGGGGGGGCAAGAGGCTTGAGGAATAACCTCTTTATTCCACAGGTGGGAGGGAGGGAGTCCTAGAAAGAGGGCTGAAAATGGGCTTCTGGATTCGGTTACTCTATCTCCTCAATACAATTCCTCCCCGGAGCAATGGAAAGAGCACTGGCTCTTCTTGTTGCCAGGATTTACTTAGCTGAGTGGCCTTAGACAAGTTACTAAACTTCTCTGAGCCTCGGTGTCCTCCTCAGTAACATGGGAACAGGACCTCTTGTAGCGTTGTCGTGCAGTAATAGAAATAGAATGTTGATGACGTTTTAGGTTTCACAAATGGGAACAAATGTCAAAAAGTCAAAACAGCCAGATCAAAATGTCATACACCTATGCCTGGCACCTAAGAGACGGTGAGTAAACAAACTCTCCTTTCTCCCCTTCCTTCCTCCTGCCTCCCTTCCTCCCTTCCTTCCTTCCTTCCAACCAAACCAATTTTATCAATTCTGCCAACCAATTCATTCCTGGTCAAACTCCCCCCTGATCCAACCGGACGGCTTCTGGCTCACCTGTGAGGGAGGGGCTGGCTTCAGGGTCCACTTAGGGCACTGTCACCTCCAAGTCTTTGGGAAACTACCAGTCTCAGAATTCCCAGGAACTTGCCACGGGTGCCAGGTCCCAGCCACGCCCCACCTGCTGAATTAGCACCCAGCGGGGAGCCTGGCCATCACTGTTTCATAGCCCCCCTCGTGATTCTTGACAGTCACTAGATTTGAAGGCCACTTCCTTGGCTCTTTCTTTTGTACCAGGTCCACGCTGTGTGGTCTCAAGTTTGTCACGCGGTGTTGAAAATCCTTGTCTTGGGAACACGGCTGCTTCTTCTGCCAGCTGGGAGATGCCCCCGGGACAGTCCTGGGAGAACCCGAAGCCACTGGGCAGGACTAATCCCAGGCCACCTACACACACACCCCCCCCCCCCCCCCCCCCCCCCGCCCAGTCTGCAGGGGCTGGGGGCTTCCCGGCCCATCTTCCACAGCGGGCCCCGGCCTTCCTCGGGTCAGTACCTCTGGGTTTCCCCAGCAGAGGGCCTGGAATACCACTGGGGCTCCATGTCAAGCCAGACAGAAGCTCCCAGCCCTGGCATTCAAGGAGACAGGCTCAAGCAGGGCGGGTTGCCTTCAAACTTCCCAAGAACCTCCCTGTGCTGGGGCTTGGGGAGCGGGGCAGCTTTCCGCGGCTTCTCCCCTCCCTGGACCATCCCCCAAAGGATGGCTGCCTTAGTGTTTGGGGGAAGGACTGGGAGGGGCCCATCCCAGCTCTCTGAGGGCTCGCATTCCCCATACATTCCAAGCCCCACGCCCTTCTAACTACTCCCACCTGCCTTCGCATGAGTTAAGTTGACCAGAACTCTACCAAGGGAGGTGCCCCTGAGAGAAGGGGGGCAGTGGGATGTGTGAGTTGGAAGTCCTGGCTTTTCACAGGCAGTTGAGCAGACCATGGCAAGTCCCTCCCGGTCCCTGCGCTCCCCTCCCTTCCCCTCAGGGAGCAGCACCTGAAAGCTGGGGCCCCAGAGAGGCCACTTCTGTAAGTGCTAAGTGAGCACAAGGTATGGATCTTTGTATTTGTATCTTATAGGATGAATCCTTTTGTACCCTCCCCCTAGCAGGTGCGGGCTTTCTAGGAAGCCCCCTGTCCCCGTGCTGCCTCTTAGGGAGTCCCAGCCTTGAGCTGTCTGGCTCTTAAAACAAGCCCATCTGTTTGAGGGGGCTTCAGAGTGGGCTGGGAGGGCCCCCAATTATCCCCACTCCTTCCAAGAATGGAAGAACCGTATTCTAAGGTAGCCTTGAGCCATGATGTCTGCCCGCGAGGTTATTGGGGGAGGCGGGGAGTGGAGGCACCAGGGGAAGAGGACTCTGGGAGCCAGATCCTGAAACTCCCATGGGCGTGAGACCAGAAACCCAAACCCTGGCCCCCCACCCCACCCCCCCAAGCCACCGTCCGGAAAAAATAAACTATTTCCTGCAACCAGCTCCGAAACAAAGTCTATGAGTGAGCTGTGACACATGTTACATAAATAGAAGCCGCAGAGGGGAAAAGCCTGTTTTCTCTTTCATTATTTATCACTCTCTAACCATCTCCAGCTGGGTGAGTAAACAGGCGCATTGGCCCATAATGAGGAACAGACCGCGCTGTGGGGCTGCCGTGGGGGCGCGGGGGCGAGTGCCACAGTGCGTGTGCCCTGGGTCTGCCTGCCTGTCTGTCCATCTGCCCCCCCTGAGAAGGGAAAGGGGGCGTCTGCAAGAAGCAGGCTTGTGGGGGACACCTGATTCCAGGCAGCAAGGGACAGCCCCCCTGGTGCCCCGGCTGGGGTGCCGCCCCCCCCACCCCAAGGGCTGTTTGGGGACGGGGCGGGCGTGTTGGATGGAGGAGGCGTCAGAAAGGGAGAGACTGTGTGGGTGGGGGAGGATGGGAGACTGAGAAAGTGCCAGGTCTCAGAGCGTGACCCCGGCAGGGTGGCCTCCGAGTGGGGGGCCAGGGGCTGTGTGGGAGCAGGGCAGGAGCTGGAGACTGTGGGGGGCCGCCCCTGAGACAGACTGGGGGAGAGGGGGCTCTGGGAGTGCGGAGCGTGTGTGCACCATCCTGGGGGTGTATATGGCTGTGTGGGACTTGGTGACGGCGGGAAAGTGTGAGTGTGCATGTTTGTGAGCCCAGACGGCGTGGACCTCTGTGTGTCGCTGTGGGAGGGCGGTAAGTCCACGTGGGATTTTACGGCCGTCAGCGTGGTTATGGGTTGAATACGTGGATGTCCTAACCAACCCCTGGCACCTCAGCCTATGATCTTCGGCGATAGGGCTGTTGTCGATGCACTCAAGACGAGGTCGTGCGGGGATGTCCCCGCGGCACCCGCCGCGATGTGACTAGGGTCCTAGGAAAGAGATGTCTGTGTGAAGACAGAGGCAGAGATTGGATACTAATCGATAATAAGGTTCTGTTGTTTCACCCCCCCCCAGGCGGTGGTACTTTGTTATGGGGACCCGAGGAGACGAAGACGCGAGTGTACAAATGTGTGTGCACACTTGGGAGAGGGTAAGTGTGCGAAACTATGTGTACGTGAGATCCCGGTGGTGAAGACGGCTGTGGGTGTGGCTCTCCGACTATGGGAGTGCGCAGATATGTGTGTGAGGCCAGGGATCGTGCAAACGGGCGTGCGAGTACAGTCCCACACACGTGTGGTATCATCATCCTGGAAAGGAATCCAGCATCCGTCCTTCACTCCTGGCTGCCTCTGCACACCTTCAGAACCCTTCCCTGACCTTGGGCAGTCGAGCAGTCCGACCTCGAGATGTAAACCCCACCCACGTGCGTGCAGAGCCCCGAGCGCTCAGTAGACTCTTCGTCTGCGGCCCTGGGCAATTTTCGCCCAAAGCCTGATTTCTCTCCAGCCCAGGGCTACTGAGCCCGTGTCAGCTGTCCCGCATGGGGAGTTACTGGGGAGACAGGCCTAAACCCGGAATTCTTGGAACAGAACTGGGTTCCTGAGCACCTGGGTTGACAGGCCCATCCCAGGTGACTGCTGAATGTCACAGAGCCGCCTGGACACCTGGCCTCCTGGGCTATGTCCAGACCCACCTGTCCTGCTGGCCAGCCTCTGCCCCCCGACCAGGGGGTACCGCAGTGGCTCAGCTACTCGTCACAGCCCACGGCGCTGGACTCCATCTTCGAATCTTCTAAGGTGTCCCAGAGACGCCTTCCTGCAAAACCTCAGACAAGCCACTTATCTCTGAGCCTCAGTTTCCCTCTGTGAAAAGGGCACAACTGCCCTTGCCCTGCCTATTTTATAGGAATGGTGTCAAGTTTAGGGGGCCTAATGGACATGAAATGGTCTTATAAAGAAATGCTTTATAAAGTGCTCCCGCAGGAGTACCTGGGAGGTTCAGTTGGTTAAATGACTGCCTTCAGCTCAGGTTATGATCCTGGGGTCCTGGGATCGGGCTCCCTGCGCAGCGGGAAGCCTGCTTCTCCCTCTCCCACTCCCCATTCTTGTGTTCCCTCTCTCGCTGTGTCTCTCTCTGTCAAGTAAATAAATACAATCTTAAAAAAAAGACTTATTATTTACTTATTTATTTGAAAGAAAGAGAGAGAGAAAGCACGGAGGTGGGGAGGGGCAGAGGGAGAGAGAACATTTAAGCAGACTCCGAGCTGAGCTGAAGCCCGACACAGGGCTTGATCCCATGACCCTGAGATCACGACCTGAGCTGAAAAACCAAGAGTGGGTTGCCCAAATGACTGCGCCACCCGGGTGCCCCAAGAGTGATTTTTATAGATGAACATTTGCCATCAATTTTATGATAGGGAGCATTAACTTTGAATTCCAATCAAACAAAATGTTAGCCCTCTTCTCTCCCCAAATCCCATTCTTTTCATTAGCAGACGTATACTACAAAAAATTATATTCGGTTATTACTATAATTATAATCCCATCAATAAAAATTTTGTGGAAGTTTGTTTTCAAGTCCCTAAATAACATCCTTGAGGCTGCTTCTTGGCCCGCTAAGCTAAAATATATACTATCTGTCCTGTGACAGAAATCATTTGCTGGGGTGCCTGGGTGGCTCAGTGGGTTGAGCCTCTGCCTTCAGCTCGGTCCTGGTCTCAGGGTCCTGGGATCAAGCCCCACATTGGGGTCTCTGCTCAGCAGGGAGCCTGCTTCCCCCTCTCTCTCTGCCTACTTGTGATCTCTCTCTGTCAAATAAATAAATAAAGACTATATTTAGAAAGAAGGAAGGAAGGGAAGGAAGGGAAGGAAGGAAGAGAGAAAGAGAAGAAAGAGAAGAAAGAGAAGAAAGAGAAGAAAGAGAGAAAGAAAGAAAGAAAGAAAGAAAGAAAGAAAGAAAGAAAGAAAGAAAGAAAGAAAGAAAGAAAGAGAAAGAAATCATTTGCTGGTCTCCGCCTCCACTACTGAACTCTGCCATTCCAGAAACAAGTTGGCCATAGTTGCCAGTCCCCAGAATAGAACACTCTAAACCCTTGGCCATTTTGATTGGTTTGGAGAGAGGCAAGTAAATTCCTAGACAGGTCCCAACAAGCCAGTGTTTGCTTGAACAACTCACTGGCCTGGACTGGGCAGGATGTGAGTCTAAAGCTGATGGGACTCCCTCCAAGGACTCTGAGAACAAAGCCCACCCAGGGAAAGGCAGATTTAAGCAATGTGGAGAACCCAATGGCATTGGTTTAAGCCCCTGAATCACACATCACCTGCAGTGAGCCCTACCCCTTGATTTTTTGGTTATAGGAGCCAATCAATTCCCATTGTTATGTAAGCTTATTTGAAGTGAATTTTCTGATGCTTGCATGGAGACAAAAGCACAAAAGAAGAGTGTCTAATCTACCTCAGGGCATTCAAGGAAAACTTCTAAGAGGAGGTGTCATCTAAGCTGGGTCTTAGAGTCAGCCATGAAAGCAGAAAGAAGAAACGATATTCCAAGCAGAGAGCAGAACATGAGAGGAAGGAGCCCAGCACAGGCCACAAGTCCCAAGTGGCAGAGCTGGGAGTGGCCAGGGGTAGAATCGGAGGTTCAGGAAAGGAAAACTTGTATACCAGGCCAACGTGCTTGATTTTAGTCATTTGGAGATGGGTCTTAAGCAAGGCATGACAAGTTCGGCCCTTAAGACAGAACTTTTGGCCACTGCTCCAGGAAGGAGCGGAAAGGGGATCGGGAAGGGAGTGGGGAGGCAATGAGGAGGCCACTGGGATACCCCAGGGAGAAGATGATGAAGGTCCAGACCACCGGGAGTGGGGAATGGAGAGGAGGGAATGACTCTGAGATTATTCTGGAAGTGGGGGATGACCATGCTATCGCTGAAGAGAAAATGCAAAGTTGGGGCATGTTTTTGGATACAGATGATGATTTGAGCCTGGGACGCATTGAATATGCCATCACTGGCTCACGGACACAGGGGTGGGAGTGAGGGCCAAGACAGCGAGAGTCCTCGGAGCCACCAACCCACGAGAGTGGGTGGGATTGTCCAAGAGGACAAGTAGCTTGAGGGGAGCGGTGGGTCAACGCTGGAGCCTTGAGAACCGTACCAAACATTTAAGAGGGGGGCAGTGGGAAATGACACAAGCTCACGGAAGCACATGGAAAGGAAAAGTCAGCTGCGGTTCAGCTGCGGGCACCCTGCCCATTATCTCCGGGCGCGTACCTCTAGAGGGACAAGGCTGCTCCCTGCCAGCACCGGCTCTTTGCCAGAGGGTTTTTCTGGCCATGGAAACACCCCTGGCTCCAGCTCAGGGCATGCTGGAAGTGCCAGAGGGTCAATGTGCCTGGAAACAGCCCTGAACCGATGGCAAAGGAGGGGTACGTAGCTAAGGATGCCATCTTCCCTGCCCTGTGGTATGCACGACCCGAGGCCTATCTCATATACCTTCTCGAGCTCCCAGCCAATGAAGGGAGCATTCTCATATGTTCCCAGCCTGCCTTTTCATGTTCCCGTTCCTCAACAGGTGTTTCCTGGGAGCATTTCCCAAACGGACTACTTGTGCTTGGATCTTTGTCTCAGAGTCTGCTTCTGGGAGAATTCTACACTTGTCCCAAAAACCCAATAGGTAGAACATTTCGAGATGCTTCCTCCAGGTAACTTTTGTCTTGGGGGGAGGGAGATCAGGTCATCCCAGCCCCTGCCACAGTGCCCATCTCCACACTCACAGAGGCGGGCTAATTTGTACCCTGATCCTGAGGTTCTCAGCAGGAGTGTTACCATTCTGAGGCTGAGCAAACTTCACTATCAAAATATCCTCTCCAGGGGCAAGGAGGGAGAGGAGATCCTTTTCAATCTCCTCACCTCAGCTTCTCCTGTGTTTATAGGGGCTCCTGCAGGCAGGGATGTGTGCCACTGCCCTTTGAATACTGCAGAGGCTCAGAAAGACTCCCTCAGTGCGATCACCTCTCCTGGGACCGCTGGCTCAGGCTTCTCCTTTTCTAGCCCTCCAGGTGGCCTTCACTTCTTTCCAGTCGTCCAGCCCTGCAGGCTCATTGCTTCTCTTTCCATCTGTGATCCAGGGACTGGCTCTGACGGCCATGGGGGACCCACAGGGCTGGGTGGCCTGAAAATACTCCTCGCTTCCAACCTGCTCTTCCCCTCTTATCTCTCAAGGCAAAAAACCAGGGGGAATGACCTCAAACCAGACTTCTGGGGACAGGGAGCAAGGGCTCTTGAGAAGCCATATGGTAGAGCGGAACGAAGTGGACACTTGATGGGTACCAAGCCAGGATGTGAACACAGGTACTTTGCTTTCGTAACCGTGGAACTTTGTATGAGTTCCATTGAGCTGTGGGCTGTCCCCTGCAAAGGAAGGACAATAACAGTGCCTGCTTACATGTAAATTGGCGCAGCCGCTGCGGAAAACAGGATGGAGGTCCCTTCAGAAATTAAAAATAGAAATACCGTACGATCCAATACTCCCGCTACTAGATATTGACTCAAAGAAAACAAAAACACTAATTCGAAAAGCTACATGCACCCCTTTGTTTACCGCAGCCTTACTTACAGGAGCCAAGATATGGAAGCAGCCCAAGTGTCCGTTACGGATGAAGGGATGAAAAGACGGACTATCACACGAGGGAATAGTACTCAGCCACAAAAAAGGATGCGATCTTGCCATTTGTGACGACATGCATGGACCTGGAGGGCATCGTGCTAAGTGAAATGAGTCAGACAGAGAAAAACAAATCCCATATGATTTCACTTTTATGTGGAATCAAAAAACCACATGAGCAAACAAAGAAAGCAGAAACCAACCCATTGATACAGAGAACAAACTGATAGCTGGGGACGGGAGTAGGAGCATGGAACAAACGGGGTGAAGGGAGCACAGGCTTCCAGTTGTGGAACGCGTAAGTTGCAGGGATGAAAGGCACAGCATAGGGAATATAGTCAAGGGTGTTGTGACAGTTGGTTGCTACTTGTGAGGACAGCATAACATGCAGACTTGTGGAACCTCTGTGTTGTACACCTGAAACTGATGTCACCTTGTGTGTCAACTAGACATCGTTTTTTTTTTAAATGGAGGGGGCTGGGGGATTGGCCTTTACCCATATGACCACCGTATACTACTACTCCCAATGAAGGAAGTGTAAATGTCAAAAAAATAACAGTACCCCCCTGACTTAGGCTGCGTTCCCCCAGAAGCGGGCCCTGAGACAACTACTGCAGTGCACATGGTTGATTTAGGAGGTAAAGGAAACACCAATGGGGAAGTGAAGAAGTAAGACAAGGAAGGGAAGAAAGGCGACCAAGTGTATGCTCTCACGACAGCTCCTGGGCTGGGCGGGGGGCGGGGCGGGGGGGTCCCTGGGCATGCGTACAGAACACGCACCACCAGAGGGATGAGGGAGTGGGGGTATTTATGCACTGATTCCCAAACGCCATGGGTGGAAGGCTCTCCCGGAAGCTGTTAATGCCCCCCACACTTCTGGCCTCCCACACAGCAGTAAAGTGGGCTTCGACGCCCAGAGGGAGCCCTCTCAGGCAATGACAGGTAGGTGCTGGGTAGATTAGAAGCCTCAGGAGTAGAAGTGGTCAGGGGGAGGGTGTAGAAACAGGGCACCAACGGCCTCTGTTGCATCATCTCAGAGAGCTGTTCGGAGGCACAATGAGGTCACAGATGAAGAATGTGTAACACAATGCTTGATGTACAGGTGATTCATCACTAACTGAGATCCAGCCTCACTCCAGCCTTCCGATGCCTGGCTCCAGGGACTTCCTGCTGCCTAACAGCCACGAGATGTCTTGGCGATGGGAGGGCCAGGGATCAGGAAAAGAAGGGACTGCAGAAGAGAAGGCCAGAAAGAAGAGAGGGTGCAAAAGAACCAGGAAGAAAGTGGCCCTGGAGCCCAGGCCTGGCGTGAAATGTGATTTGGAACAGAGTACGAAAGCCACAGGAAAATGTGGGACACCTGTTCCATGGGTCCAACCAGACCCCACACACAATAATGAACATACAAAAACTCTCTTATGTCATCTCCCCTTATGTCCAGGCTACATCCATCACCAAGAAATAAAGAGAGAGAAGGAAAGGATGGAAGGAAGGAAGGAAGGAAGGAAGGAAGGAAGGAAGGAAGGAAGGAAGGAAGGAAGGAAGGAGAGAAAGAGAGAGAGAGAGAGAAGAAGAAAAGGAAGGAAGGAGGGAAGGAAGAGAGAGAGAAAGAAAGAAAAGAGAGAAAGAAAGGAGAGAAAGAAAAAGAAAGAAAGGAGAGAGAGAAAGAGAGAAGAAATAAGAGAGAAAGAGAAAAAGAAAAAAGAAAAGAGAGAAAGAAAGAAAAAGAAAGAAAGAAAGGGAGAGGGGGAGGGGAGGAGAGGAGAGAAGAAGGGAAGAGAAGAGAAAGAAAAGAAAAAAGAGAAGGAAAGGAAAGAAAGAAAGAAAAGAGAGAGGGAGGGAGGGAGGAAGAAAAGGAAAAGAAAGGAAAGAAAAGGAAGGAAAGGAAGGAAGGAAGGAAGGCAGGAAGGAAGGAAGGAAGGAAGGAAGAAAAAAATCACATTAGGACCACTGTGGGGATCAGAGATTCATGTCAGAAATTCCTGGTATAAGATGCTTCCTAGCTGGTAGCTATTTCCAATGTTGAGACTACCTCGGCTTTGACTTTCCTCCTCCATATCTCACCCTCCAGTGCCAGTGGCTAAGACCCCAAACCCTAGGCCTTCAAAGTTCCCCAGGGCAGGAATGCTTCCCTTGCTCAGCACAGAGTTCGGAAGGCATCCTCAGGGACCAAGAGGAAGAGAGCTGGGAGGAAAAATGGGAGCACAGCCCTCTGGGAGGAGAGATGGCCCCCAGGGAGTGAGAGTGCCACCTAGTTCCATTTCCTATCCAAGTCCCACCTCACCTCCCTTCTCCCCCCCTCCCCCGGCTCCACCATCCCTCCAGTCAAGGAAGACACATTTCCTGCCCAGGTTCTAGAACCTCCAGCTGATACCTTCAGGGCACCGACTTGCTCTGAGGTGTGTCAGGCTTTTTTTTTTTTTTTTTTTTAACTCTGCTCTAAAGTATCAAATCATAATAAAAATCAAATCAACAACCATTTACTGTGCAGCTACTATGCAAAATACACTGTGCTGGGTGCAACAGGAAATTCCAAAACGACTCCAATTGCCAGCCACTGAACCTCAGTGTGTCATGTAGTTGGAAAGACAGGACATAAATGATTAAACAGTTAACAACACAACAGAATGTGCTCGAAGTTTCTAAGTGCTTATTAAAGAAAAGTTAGCCAACAACACATTGTAACCTCTGCAGGAGTGCCGAAGAGGAGAGGGGAGGAGGTGTCCGCAGGCCTATGGGTAATCAAGGAACAACCCAGCTCCAGTCGGCCCTGTGGGGACACTAAGGAGAAGCCCGGGTGACTTTTCTTCTTCCCCACTTCTCTGCTAGACCCTCTTTTCTCTTTTGGTGCTGCAGTGGAAGAAACACACTAAGCCCCCTTGCTTGGGGAGTTCAGACTAGAAAGTACTAGAATTGGGATTAAAATCCCAGGATCTTCATAAGGAAGGAAAAAATGGGGTAGCTCCCAAAGGATGAAGGGAGAAGGGGTTCTTTCCTCTGTGCCTGCTCCCTGGCTTTCCCTTGTCCCCAGGCACACCTCCTCTTCCACAGAAGGCTGGGTAGCCTGCATAGGGGAGGGGGAAGGGCACTGGGTGTGCTCTCTCCCCCACCCCACCCTTGCGTGTGTCCTGCTATCTCCCTTCATGGAAATCCCTCCACAGAGAACTCTCACTTGACCCAAAGACACTGTGTTCTAATTGATGGAAAATCGTTCCTTGCTTGTAAAGTTATTGTTCATTTCCTGATCCTTAATGACTGATTTTCCACCCATCAGCCTAGAGTCCCACGCCCACCACCCCATGGACCAGGCCTGAGTCTCTGAGTCCCTAAAAATGACTGCAGGGGACCCTACAAAAATCTCCCAGGGCCCAGGCACCCAGCCAGCCTGGCACCAACCAGGGCAACTGGGCCCCACCCCCAGTCCTGAGTGCCTTCCACCCCACAGCCTGCTGGGACAGCTCCCCGCAGGGCATGGTCCTCTACTCAGGGCAAGATGGTAACCTGATAGGCTTCCCCCCCAGGGCCAGAAGCCTCCCGTAAAAGGGGGGCATCTAGAGAGTGTCTTGAGGGTTCCTGGCACAGTTCATTAAGATATCAACCCTTAATGAAATATTTCTTTGTTTAAATCATCATTTATCTTGGGGAACAGGGGCCTTTGTGGCCAAGGAAAAGGCTGCCCCTTTCCACCCTCCCCCACCTCCACCCAGCACAGACACCCCCCTTTTCCAGGGGTCTTTCAGAGTCAGACTGGGAAGCAGGGTGGGGAGGAGATTCCAGAGTGGAGGAAGGGGGGGGTGGGGAACAGAACTTGATTGAGCAGGACGCAAAGGAGGAGAGAGAAACAGAGGAAACAGAGGCCAGCGATGGGATGGGGAGAGGAGGTACACACAAAAGGAAGGCCACTACGGTGTGACCACAATAGCCAAAGGATGGAAACAACCCAACTGTCCATCACAAGGAGGCTGGGCAAAGAAGCCAGGGCATCTGATACAGTGCAATGCTCTCTACCAGACCTTTCAATGATTGACCTAGAGATACATGTAGCAAACCTAAATTAATCTCCCCAGCATGAAATAAACACCAAGAACAAAAAGTAAAAGCAAGGAGCAGAAAGATACCTTCTATTTAAAATTTCAAGACACCCAAGCAACACCTTACTTGGGAGGGCTAGCTACCAGCTGCAAGAAACTGGCTACCTCTGGCAAGGGAAGGGTGGAGAAAGTGAAAGGGATACAGAGAGGTCCTCAACTATATCAGCAACAATGTTGATGCTTTTTAGTTTTAAGCATGAGGAAAGGCACACAAATCAGAAGTACACAGCAGCTCAATTAATTTTCACAAAAGGAACATACCCTTGCAACCAATTCCCAAATTTGAAAACTCAGAACATTCCCATACCCCGCAGGAACCCCTTCGTACCCTCTCCCGTCATGCCACCCCCCGCAAAGTCCAATGCTGGAACTAGTTTTTGAATTTCAGAGAAATGGAATCTTATTGGGTGCTTTCTCCTGTGTCGTATGTTTATGCTCAACATTCTGCGTGTAAGATTTCTCCATGTTGCTGTGCATGGCAATGGTTGGTTCGTTCTCATTGCCAAGTTCTAGCTCGTGTGAGCGAAGACCACAATTTGTTCCCTTATTGCACTGCCGATGGCTATTGTGCATGGTGCTACAGAGAACATTCTAGTGTACGTCTTCCGGTGAACACGTATATGTCTGAGTTTTAGGAGTGGGGCTGCTGTGTTATGCTGGAATGTTTTATTCCTTAATAAGGCTAAAAAAGGGGCGCCGGGATGGCTCAGTGGGTTAAAGCCTCTGCCTTCAGCCCAGGTCATGATCTCAGGGTCCTGAGATCGAGCCCCGCATCAGGCTCTTTGCTCATCGGGGAGCCTACTTCCCGCTCTCTCTCTGCCTGTGTCTCTGCCTACTTGTGATCTCTCTTTCTCTGTCAAATAAATAAATAAAATCTTTTTTAAAAAATAAGGCTACAAAAAAAGGTTTTGAGGACAAAAAAAGTAAGACTCAAACGGTCAGATGAATGGAAACAGAAACCATCAGGGCCTAGATGTGTTGGGACTGTGGGATTAAGGGGACTAATGTTTTTGGATATACCCCAATCCCACCCCCAAGTGCCAGGCCTGGAAGGAGGAATAAGCGCATCCACTAGGCCACTTCGCCCTCACCACAGGGCAGCAGCTGACCCTGGGGAGGGGCCTCTGCTTCGGAACAGGAAGAGCTGAGCGCACATCCTTGCTGAGCACCTCCCAGCTGTGTGACCTGGAGCAAGTCGCCTGACCTCTCTGAGCCTCGGTTTCCCCATTACAAAATGAGAAGGGCCACCATGTCAGGGGCGACAAAGCTCAAAGGCACATGAGAGTCAAGTGGCTAGACCGCAGCAAGCACTTAATAAGTATCAACTGCAGTTGTGTGTACGGCTTGCATTTTTGTGAGGTCGGTATTCCTCATTTTTAGAAAAGTGAGGAAACCAGGGCTTACAAAAGGGAATGGGATCATTTCCAGAAAACTAGATGATTTGCCTGTGCTTTTTCCTGCCAGCCCCCTAAGGAGCCATTCTCCCAGTGCTGTGGACGAGGGGAGTAAGGCTCAGACAGCACATAACTTGCCCAGGTCACCCTGCTGGTAAAGGACAGAGGCTGAAGTTCAACCCAAGGCTACCTCATGCCAGCCCCTGTGCTTTTGACAATGGCCTTCCTCACAGGGCTAGGCCACGGGCCCTCATTCTTGCCATAGTCAATGCCCCAGCCCCTTTGAAGGAATAAGGATAGAAAGGGGACCCTCCTGCCTATTCCGGGTCACTCCACCTCGGGAGCCAAGGGCCGCTCTTAAACCTTCTCACAGAGCCCTTATATCAGAAGAAAGAGCTTCAGACTGGCTGCATTGATTTTAGGGTGTTTGTTCGGTACCTTTCTTTGTGCCCCCTCACTGTGATTGGGGGGGGCGGCGCTAGAAACTGAGCTGGCTTGAAGGTGACCTGTAACCTGAAATGAAAGCCAAAGCATTTCCCAGGGAACCCCCTTTGGGCAGGAGAGCCCCCGTGGTAGGCGCAGAGGGCTGCTGCAGGAAGGTGATGGGGAAAGGACTCGGTGGGGCTGAGAGTCACCCAGAAAGGAGGTGGACGAGCCCGTTCCTCCTCCCCTCCGCAAAAATCCCTTCTTTTGTACTCAAAGTCCACCCTGAGCCTCTGTAGGAAGGATGGGCGGGAGGCCTGAGGGGCATGGCCAAGGCCCAGCTGGGCTGACACAGGGACCAGCCAGCTCTAGGCCAGGCCCAGACCTGTCCACACAGCCTGACCCCCACAAGAGCCGACTCTCCGTAGAAGCTAAACTGGATCACATTACCAAGGGCCTCCTTTCTCCCAGACAGCACTCCTCCTCAGGTAAGCTGCAAACCGTGCTGCTTTAGAAGCTTCCATGATGTTCTTCCCCGTCCTCACTGTAGTGGCTCCAGTCGGAATCCTGTTTCACCCCTTCCCGGCTCTGTAAGCCTAGGCAAGTGGCTAAGTCTTTCTGTGCCTCAGCTTTCTCTTCTGTGAAATGGAGATGATGGTACCACCCACCTCATCGGGTTCTTGTGAAGATGAAATAAGGCCGCTGCCTGGCCTGAACACTAGCTTTGTTATTCAGTACTGCTGCTGCTGTTACTACCCTGGGAGCGAAACTGTGGAGAGTCACAGAAATGCCCCTTAGAATCCTCCCTACAATTTCCCACCTAGATACCTCTCCAGCAGGACCTACTTCACACCCACCTAGTAGGGCAAAATCGTAGGATCCAGACCTGGACCAGGTAATCACTAACCGTACAACTACTTCTGACTATTTGTACCCACAGAAAAGGGATGAAGTAATTGATGAAGAAAACCCAAACAGGAGCCTCCCCTCCTAGATTCCTTTCCTTCTAAGCCCTATTGGAAAGACCTTCTGGTCCAAGAGATCCTTCTCGCCCCAGGCGACAGGACTGACTCACCCTAAGCACCCCCAGGTCACATGGGGGGGGGCATCAACACGTCTGCCCTGTCTCCACCTGCCTCAGGTGATCTGGGCCCGGAAAGCCTTCAGGAGCCACTGCCTCCCTGCCCTCCTCCCACAGCAGGGCCCTCAAGGGTATTCCTTGAAGATCTCTGGGGTGTCCTTCACCTCTCCCCACCCACAACACACAGAGACAAACAGGAGATGTTTTGGGGGTGGAGGTTTTATTCAGATTTCTGAGTGTCTGAGTCGGGGCGTCTGCTACCAACATACCCCTCCGCCTTGGAACTCGGGCCTTTCCCCATCCGGACTCCCCCACTCGGACTCCCCCACCCCCGCCTCCGCCCCAACCCAACCCACGCCACTGCCACCACCACTGTCCCTCCCAGCCCCCAGGCAAAGACACCGAGTTTTGTTTGCAATCCGATTTGTCCGGATAATTGCCTCGACTTTGCACTTCGCTTTGCCCGCGTGTATCCGGCTTTGGGCCCCTTCTTCACCGGTTCGCAGAGCACTTTCTGGGAAATTCCCCTTCCGGTAAGGGAGTCAGCGCGCGGGCCGGGGTGAGCGTTCACAAAGCCCAGGAGCCTCCCCACCTCCCCACCCCCGATTCGGAAAGCTCACCTCCAGCCCCCACGCAGTGGGGAGCAGGAGGGAGGCAAGGAAGGACTCGGGCCGGACACCGGCTCCGGGATCAGGGCCCCCGGCCACTCCCCGCGCCGAGCGCAGCCCGCCGGGAACCAATGAACCGTGTGGGAGCAGGGCTCGGCCGTACCTCCAGACTCCAGGGAAAAGCTGGGCTTTGCAGAGGGCGCCACAGGATTCGCGAGGGCAGGAGAATCCCTGGGGTCTCTCCACCTCCCGCCTTTCTCGGGTCCGCAGCCCCGTGTCTTCTCCCCAAGTCCCCACTTTCCTTCCCCTAAAGTTCGGTCCACGTGGTCTTCCCTTGCTCGCCGCGGCGGCCTGGCCGGGTGAAAGCGGCTGCACCTGCTTTAGGCGAATTATGGTAGCGCTAGAAGTTGGTCTCCCCTCCCTCCACCGCTCGCTCGCTCCCTCCTCCCCGGCTCGCTCCGCGCGCTCCCTCCTTCCCCTTCCAGCCCGCGTCCCCCGCCCCCTCCCGCCCCGCCCGCGCGCCGCCCGCTCGCAGCCACTCGCAGCCCGGGCTCAGTCGCAGCCCCTCGGAGTCCGGAGCCGGCCGCCCCTGCGGACCGGACAGCGCGACCGGCGGCCGGGACGGAGCCCCCAGCCCGCGAGGAGGGCGCGGCGCGGGCGGCGGCGGCGCGGCGGGGAGGAGCCCGGGCCGGAACCAGGGCTGGGCCGGGGGCGGGGACGCCGGGGTCCCGGAGCCCCGGAGCCGGAGCTGAGCGAACAAGCGTCGCGGGAGGACCGGGAAGGAGGAGCACTGCCGCCGGAGCGAGCCGAGCTGCCCACAAAGTGCGATGCCCCGGCGGGGCTAGGGCGCGCGGCGGCCGGCGGCCGGCGCGGCGCGGCGCGGAGGGAGGACGCCCGGGAGCTGCGCGGCGCCGGGCGGCGCGGAGGGGCAGCCCCAGCGGGCGGCGGCGGGCCCGGGCTGCGACCCGAGCGAGCCCCATGCCCCGCGCGCGCTGACGGGCCGGAGCCCGCACGGAGCGGCCGGGCCGGACAGGTAGGTGGCGGGCCGAGCCCGGGGACGCGAGTGGGGGCTGGGCCGGCGACCAGACCAACTCCCTAGCTCGCGCACTCTCTCGCCCGCTCGCTGGCTCACTTTGTGTTTGCAAACTGCCCGCCGGAGCCGCGCCGGGCGCCGGGAGGAGCCGGGCCCAGGCCGGCGCACTTTGTTCCAGCCGGGGCCGGCTGCGGCGCTCTGACCCCGCGCCGCCACCACACCCCGCCCCCGGCCTGGGCCCCCGTGGCCCAGAGCCGCCTTGGGAACAGGTGGGGGCCGCGGCGGGGCGGCGGGAGGTGGGGGCAGCCGGAGGTCGGCGGGGAGGGGGGGGCTGGAAAGGCTACTGAGGCCCGCCCTTCCCCCAGAATCTGGGCCCCGCCCCCTCCCGGCCTGGCGGCTGGGAGTGGGGTGTAAGGGGGCGCGACCCCCCCCCGGCCCCCGCCCGAGTCAAACAAAGAGTACTTCCCGGCCCGGACTTTCCTGAGCTGGGGAGGGAAGTGGTGGCTCGAGCTCCCCCAACCCAAACCCAGTCTGTCCAGGATTCCCCGAGACTAACCGGAGGCAGATGGGGGGTACCGCGGTCGCACCCGCCGCGTCGCCTCGGGTGAGAAGGGGACTTGTTTTGCTGGACTCGCGCCTTGGAGGTTCCGGGGCCAGTCAACCCCGTTCCCCCATGGTTTGGCCAGCTCGCAGATAGAGCGAAAAACTTCTTGGGGACTTAAGAGCGTCTGGAAACGGCCCCTGTGATTTTGTGCGCTGGTGCTGGAGGGCGGGGGACAGACCCGGCAGATACCTTTATTCACCGCATTTGGGGACAGCCACCCCCACCCCCACCCGCCTCACCATGCTGGGGGGAAAGGGTGGGCGGCAGCAGGGTTCCCAGGCCCCCAGGGAAGAGGGTTCCCGAGTAACCAAGCAGGACGCCCCTCAGACTGCCGACCCCAGTATCTCCTCCGGACAGCCCCCCACGGACACCTCTCCGACCGGCAGTCACCCCGGCGGCGCTCCGGCCCCGCGCTCCGCGTCAACGCCAAACTAACTTGGGGTTGAGCCCGGGCAAAGCCTGTGGCGCTGGCGACCCGGGGTCCTGGCCTCCCCGGCAAAGGACCGTGTGATTTCGCGGGACGCGGATTCTGAGACAGAGGCCCTAACTGCTGCGGATGCCTTCCTACAACTGGGGCGACCTCGTGAACACGGCCGCGTCTCACCCGGACCCTCTAGGTTGGGGGGAAGATGCTATGGGAACGCGGAGACCCTGAACCTTTAGAGCCCCAGGCTCATCCCTTGGCACTCCAGCTTCACTTGCCAACCCCCACTGGCGGATTTCCTCGCTCCCTCGGCGCCTGGGGTTTAAGGCATCTGGAGATCGCCTTGTGTGTGGAACCCCAACACCAGGTCTCCCTACAGATTTGGCCGTGGAGTCTGGAGCAGGGGTTCAGGTGGGGGGATGAAAGAGCAAACCCGGAGTCTGAAGCTGTCATCCCTGCGGTTTCTGAGGAAGCCCAGGAGCATTTTGGCCAATGCGGGTTTTTACTTGAACTTCAGCATCTTCATGCCCTGTTTTTAGGCACTGCCTGGATTGTCCCGGGGCGAACTGTATTGGGTCTGGAATTGCGGGGCCCCGGGAGTGAAGCTTGAAGGGCAGCAGGGGTGGGAGCCAGAGACTGGCCAGGGTGCCCCTGTCTTCCATGTAGAAAGAAGGAGCGAGGGGACCGTCTGCACAGCCTGTAACCGCCGGAGGGTCTGACCAGTCCCACCGGAGAGCGCAGTGGGTAACCCAGACTGGAACACCGAGAATTTGAACCCAGAAACTCACTTTCAGCAGAGAACCGGACTGAACCGATTCCAACGCGGGGCATTTCAAGCCCCTGACTCTGCTGGCTAGCCAGCGGGTGGTCGCAGGGGCCGGAAGGGCAGGGATGGCCGTGTCTCAGCTGCCCTAAAGACAGACGCACTCGCTTCAGACAGCCCCTGCCCAGACAGTCCCCACACAAACCGGCAGAAAATTGCTTTGGGGAACGGGAAGTCTGCAGGCTTGTTTTGTTTTGTTTTAAACTTGAGAAACTTTGTCTTGGTTGGGTTCTGGGGTTCTTTGTCACCTGGCAGGCGGGAGGGAGGGCCCAGGACTGCTGCAGGCACCTGGACGACTTGCTTCTCTCGCTGCTTTAGATCTGAGCCTCCCAAAAGCAGGGATGTGCCTGGGGGGGGGTGTTGGCAGGAAGGACTCCCACTCTGGTCAGCTGGGCAAGGTAGCATGGGGAGGAGGTGGTACTGTGGGGGCCCGGTCCCCCAAACATACCCAGGACCCCAATAAGATGGGACTCTCTTCTCCCAGATCCTCAGCCCACGACCTTACCTGGGTCTCAACCCTGAATTAGGGGAGACCATGGGAACCTTCTCTCTTGGCACTAAGCCGTTGGGTGTTTGGGCGGGGTTTTCTATCCTTCTCCCAGTCCTGGGCAGGTTTCCCAGGAGTTACGGAGTTGGGGAACCCCTGAGCCCAGGGGAGAGAAGGGCCTGACACCAACGCTGGGGAATGCCAGGGGTAGGGCAGGTTGGGCCCTTCTCGCACCAAGACACTGATACCCCCACCCCCTTTCCCCTGCGTTTGGCCAGAAACTTCCTTTCTGGCTGCCGGCAGGTAGGTCCTTTCTTGCCAGGAATGTGCGTATCCTGCTGGGCCCCTACTCCAAACACACTTCTTCCTTAGGGAGAAGAAGGCAGCGGGACGTGGGCGGGGGGCTTCCTTTGATCCGGTAATTCCCCCAAGTGTTTGCCGAGCCCCTACCCTGTCTGGGCAGGTCCCAGGCTGTGTACTAGGGAGCCCAAGCAAGATGCTCTGATCCTCCAATGACCTGGGTAGGAGGGACAGACAAGATGTCACATCAGGGAGAAGAGAGTGGGAGCAGGGTGTCTGTTTCAGAGGGAGCCATGTGAGCTGCAGAGGAAAGGACGGGTCATCTCTAGAAGACCCCCCCCCCCCCCATGCTCTGCCACACCTGGCCTGGCCGCACCCTTTTTCCCAACATCCTAACACTTCGCCATGCCCCTGCCTTGGTAGTTTGCCTGGCTTTCCAGATGAAAGGCAAGCCCCTCCACGTCTATCCCCAGCGCAATGACTTTACTTTCCTGATAGCCCAAAGTGTGCAAAATAAGAATTCCTTCTCCCCACGGAGCTCCCCACGGTGTCCCTTCCTGATCTTGCAACTCTCCCAGCTTCCCCAGAACCAAGGCCCGGCAGGTGCTACTTTTGACAGGATTCCACTGGCTGAAGTGGTTTCCTTGGACTTGGTCCCAGAGCTCCGGAGCCCAGGGCAGAACATGGGTCAGGGTGGAAGAGGCTTTGGACCCCGCCCGCAGTGATGGGACTCTGGGGGAACTCAGTGAAGCTCTTGGAACCTCAGTTTTCCTCTCTGTAAAGTGGGTCAATGATACCCACCTCAGAGAGTCCGTGTGGGAGTTGAAGGTCAAGTGCCCAGGCACACGGCAGTGCTGGCCGAGGAGTGAGGAGTGGTTTTTATTATGGGACTCCCAGCGTTGCCAGGATGCACGCTGGGCTGAATGCTGGAAATGCTGGTGTTTAAACTTGCATTTCACGAGCTGGGGAGACGAAGCCCAGAGAGAAGAAGCAACTTGTCTGAGGTTACACAGCCAGTCAGCGGCAGAGCTGGGGCTAAAAGGTGGGGCTCCTCACCTCCCAGTACAACCAGCTGGGCCTGAGCCTCTGCTGCGGGAAAGGGAGAAAGGAGGGGACAGGAGGGCTTGTCAACTTTCCGCCTCGCTCCTTTACAGACTCAGGCCTGGGCTGCCCCTCTCTCTGCCCTCCGGTGAGGAGGGTGTGTTTGCCCCTCCTGCCTGCCCTTTAAGGGAGGGGCTAGGTTCAGAACCTGGCATTTCCCCCCTGCACATGACCCTGGAACCATGCAGTCATATGTTACCGCCCCCCCAACATACACACCACCCTCTCAAGGTGCTCATGGAGACAAATGAAAATGCGAGGGATAATTCCCCAGAGTGTAGAGGAGGAAAATGGCTGGCACCACCTCCGGAAAGGGAGACTTCTGGGGTTTGGAACCCCCACCTACACGGTCTATGGAAGACAAGTTCAGCCACCAGTCTTAGATTAATTCGGGGCCTACCTGTGGATGGATCCTCTCAAAGAAGCAAAAAAATACTTGACTTCAAAAGTTCCTGGCTTTTTCAGCATTGCCTTCCTGCATTCTCCATGGGAATGCATCCCTTCTCCACCCTTTCCCGCCACGGGTGATCATGGGATCACCGCAGGAACCCTTTACTTCCAAGGCTTGTGGCTGCCCACACAGTGGGTCTGGTCGGATGGCACCCAGTGGGCCCCTCACGGAGCCTGGACTCAGGGCACACCTGCCCCAGCTAGAAATCGAGAGCTCCCAGCACGGAAAGTGCACGCTTCAAAATGTCCTGTGCCTCGAGGGGGCCATCCAGGCCTGGGCCTGACGGATGCCCTTCCTTCCCTTGATCCCCGTCCCAGGCCTCCTCCTGTCCGGATCTTTGCCAGGCTGTCCCTCAGTTGAGGGCAGCCCCACACCCTCTCCCCACCCTGGCCAGAGCCATGCAGCCTGTGCCCGAAATCCCAGTAGCTCTGCTGACCTCACAGGTCCCAGTCCTCTGCCCAGCTGGCCCCTCCAGAGCTGGGGCCTGAGGGCCGTTGGGCTCGTTGGTGGTACTGGATAACGGTAGGCAGGGGTTTTCTCTCCCTCTCCAAGCTGATTCCGGTGGAACCTGACCTGGGCTACCATGCAAAAGGGGGGCAGGGGTGGTGGGGACAAGATGGTAGGTCTTCCTCACACATAAAAGAGTGGAGTGTGTGGAATAGTGACCCTTCGGCATTTGTTCAAGGTAGTCAGGGTCAGCAGGTAGAAGTTACCTAGAATTCTCGCCGGCAGCAGGAGGAGGGACAAAGGACGGCAACTTAAGGGCAGGGTGACTCAGGGAATGGGGCACCAGGAGGAGGACTTCTCTCCAGCCCACAAACATTGCGGAGCGCTTACTGTGCGCAGTGGCAAACATGAGGGGGGAGGGGAGAGGTTTAATAATTGGTGACTCGATTGCAACTTGGAAAATCAGAAATGGAGCAAGCACCCCAGGGCTGATCTTTCAGATAGCCTTGGAAGCAGGGCTCTGGTCTGACGCTGGGGGGGGGGGGGCCGGGGGGGCGAGTGGGCCCCGGTTCTGGGTTCCCCAACCCGATGAGCTCCCTCGGATTGGGTTGCGCAGCTCTGGAGCCCACACTTCCGGGAGACCCAGGCTGAAAGAAATTGGTCCCCAAAAAGGGTAGCCGCTTACTTCCTCCTTTCCTTCAGGGCTTCCCGGGCCAGATGTGCCTCCGCACCCTGCGAGGAGGGGCGTGCGCCGCTGGGGAGAATTCTGGGGCGAGATTGAGTGGCGGGATTTGCGGGAGACCCAGGGAGTTGCTGCAGCTGGAGCGTTTAGGGAGCAAAGCGCTAGCATGGTGAAGCTCCCTATCTTCTCAAGGCTTCCGGTATCACTGGATCCGAGCAGGAGGTACTTGCGAAGGTCGGATCTTAAGGATGCAGAGTTGGTCCACTTAGGGAAAGCCTCCAGGATCTCCCCCGGAGAGCCAGGGCTACTGGTCGTCCCTCCCAGCTCAGCGCACTTGCCCTGGGTTGCTTGCCTCGCCAGCACTGCCCCGAGCCTCTGCGAAGGCATCCGTGCAATTTGCCCGAAGCTCCTTAAATCTCTGAGCTCCGGGATGCTGCTCCGGACCAGAGCACCGAGGAAGAGCCTGGGGCTGGGGACCCACTCTGCCCAGTGCGCCTGGGGGTCTAGGGAATGTTGGAAGAGGGGGCTGCTGGTCTTTTAGCCAGCGGGAGGGCCGCCTACTCCCCGCGTGCTGCACTTCTCTCACTTGGGGATGACCTCGCGGGTCCGGGTGGTAAACAAGGTCTGGATTCACTGACGAGGGTCACCTGTACGCCCGCTGCTACCAACTTCCTAATCCCCCGTAAGACCGTAGGCATGGCCCACTTCTCTCTGGCCTCGGTGTTCCTAACTGCACAATTGGGAACGCCCGCAGGCTCTTCTCCCGGGCTTCCCCGGGGCGACGCTGCGGGTCGGGCGTCAGGCGCTAAGAGAACCGGAAGGTCTCCGCGCACTCCCCCCTTTGTTCACCGCGGCGGGAGCCTCCTGCCTCCGCCGCTCCTTCCCAAAAGGGGCGCTGTGGAGCGCGGGGCAGGCGGCCCGCGGCCCAGGCAAGGCTCCTCCTTCCCAATTAGGCGGAGGAGCCTGATTAAAAGGGGGCGCTGGCCGCCCCCTCCTGCCCGATCTCCATCGACGAGATTTCCCTTCATCAGAATCTCACATCCTCCAGAAATTAATTTGATGCCTCTTGTTATCAATTAATTGAATCTCGTTGGGAGAGAGAGCTCCGCGAAGCGGGCGGCGGCTTGGCCCTTGCGCGCCGCCGGGCTGCCCTCCCCCTCACATCAGGACAGCCCCTCCCCCACCCCATTTCTCTGGTTCTGTCTTGCTTTTAATTCCACTTATTTTCTCAAATAAAACCACCGCTGTGAACCCTTTTGCCCAGTTTGGCTTGGATGGGTACCCGCGGTCGGGGCACTGCCTGGGATTCACCCTTTCTGAGCTGAGGAGAGGGGCCGGGTGGGGGGTTCCTCTCCACTGAGCCCTGTTCTATCCGTCCATAAATCAACAGAACCTCACCCTTGGGGAATTTGGCCCTGACCCTGACCCTGTGTACTCCAGGGGCTGCTGGTGAGAAACTTGGAGAGGAGAACTGGGGGAGGGAAAGCTAGGACAGACTGCAAAGAACCTCCCCCACTAGACACACCCCCCCAGTTGGAGGAGGGGACACTGGAGGGCCAGGCTAGGGGCCTGTCAGCCATCAGGATTTTGTCCTTGTGAAAGTTTCATCGTTTTTAGAAGAGGCTATTAGGAGCTGTTGCCCCGGCCAGGGCTGATCTGCTCAGTGAAGGGGCAGCAGGCACAGACGTGTGGTACCTCCCTGCCGCCCAAGAGCGAAGTTGGGCATCTGCAGGAACAAGAAGGTGAATGAGAGATGAAGGAGGAAGGTTCTAGAAGACACCCCAGTCTGGGATGGGGATTGTGGCCGGTACAGGTTACAACGAAGTGGTCACCAGACCCTGACTTGGGAGTCTCCCATACCTTCCCTGGCCCTGATCCTAGGGACAGCCCTGGGAGATTCTCCCGGCAATGGCCTGTATTTCTCTCAACTAATGGGTGAGGGACCCCGGCCTGGAGAGGTCCCATAACTTGCCCTGGGTCACGCAGCTAACTGGAACCTACTTCTCTGGTATGCTGGCCATAAGGCTGAGGTCACAAACTGACCAATGTCATCCCTTAGGAGTTTCATTGACCCCCACACAACTTAGTACAAGGGTACATTTCACACAGATATCCCCACTTTGGCATCTTTTGAAACACCCAGATCCCGTCAACACCCAGCCTGCATCTCTGCACGTGGTAAGGACAGACTGGGACTGAGTGCCCCGCACTTCTCACCTGGCCTCCTAAGTGGCCGGCCGAGCCCCCGAGGGCATTTTGGGTAGTACTTCTGCCTTGGAGAGTTGACCTGTCCTCAGAACTCTC
This sequence comes from Nasua narica, assembly GCA_028533885.1. Classification (NCBI taxonomy): domain Eukaryota; kingdom Metazoa; phylum Chordata; class Mammalia; order Carnivora; family Procyonidae; genus Nasua; species Nasua narica. Next base: position 99,927,478 of record CM052802.1, read on the forward strand.
CAAGGAGGAGCTGGGGGATGGCCGGTGGCCTGAGAGACTCGGCAAGGCCTTTACTAGAGCTCAGAGACGACCTCTAAGGACACCCTGACCCCAGGTGAACTCCCACACAACCGTTGAAGACTGATGGTGGAAGGGGTAAGGGAGGGGGGGTAATTGTCCGGTTTTTGACCACGGAGAGGATTATAGGGTCTTGTGTCTCCAGGAGCCTGTTCTAAGCTGGAACCAGCCCATCCCTGCCCAGGTGAGCCCCTCTGTGAAAGTCGTCATCACCCTCTCACCTGTCCCCCAGACTTACTTTTTGTGGGGGAGGGGAGAGACTGTCTCCCAAGAATGAAACCTCAGGTGGCGACAAGAGAGGAACTGGGCATAAGTCACCCTTCTGAAACTCATTTTGGAACAGGGCAAGAGGGGGAAGGATGCTGAAGCTTATGTACTCAGATGGGGATGTGTTCTGGATGCCCCTGGGGTCGCTACCCGAGACCCCTGTAAAGACCACCCCTGAACATCATCAGGGGAGACGGAGAGGGGGCCCAGGGCTGGTGAGGGGCAGGTGGGGCAGGAAGCAGTCAGGGGCCCCAGGAAGGGCCAGACCCCGTGGCCTGTCCCAGGCCGGCCGGAGCCCTTCCTTTGCTCACGGGAGCCCCCTGGTGCCAAGGGCACTACCAGAACCGAGCTCCAGATGGCCGCTCAGGCCCTGGATGAGTCGCCCCCACCCCTTAACCAGCGGGGGGGCCCCCCCACATAAGACGTCACTATTTAATTAGCCATTTCTGATTAACCAAACTTGGCATTCGGCTTCTCTTGCCCTCATCTTTCCCAGCTCCGAATCAATGGCTTTGATATGCTAATTAGGGAGTAATTTAATTTCAAAAGGCCGCAATTAACAAGGGTGTTGTGGACAAGCTGTAGTTAAGCGGAGTAATCTAATTTGCATTAGTAACAAGCAGGGACTAATTAGAAGCTTAATTAGACACTTAGATGGCTCTTATGTTTACTTTCTTAATGAGATGGAGTGGGATCTTTGGTTCTCTTTTTTCTTTCTTTCTTTCTTTCTTTCTTTCTTTTTTTTTTTTTGTATTGTTAATTCTTCCTCTTGGTGTGGTTCTAGGAAGGAGTGTTGACGGAGGCCACCTTGCTAGGGCCTGGTGGGAGCGTTTCAGGGCCCCAGCCCTTTGGAAAGTACACTCCGGCGGGGGGCGGGGGCAGTGGTGAGGAAAGGTTCAGATTCCAGGGAGATTCCAGAGTGACCGCCCTCCAGGCCTTGCCACCTCTGAGGTGGGAGTCAGGAGAAGAGCACTGATTTGGGAGTCAGGAGAGCTGTAAGGTTTCAGCTGGGCTCCGCCTCCTAGCAGCCAGGTGACCTTGTGGAGTCAGGAAGCATCCTCAAAGTGTCATTCCTTCTTCATCTGTCAAATGAACGCCAGGTTGTGTGCAGAAGACGGGAGGGGACAGGGTATGGGAGAGGGCTTTCAAGGACTCTGTGAGTGGAATGGTTGTTATTAAAATAAAATATAGTCACAAATTGTGTGCCCAGGCTTCCCTGCCTCGTGACTCAGCTTAGAAGTCACTTCCCACTGGAAGAACCTTCCCAGAGTATCCCCATTCCCTCTAGGCCCCCACAGCCAACTTCCCAGTGTCAATTTAACATAACATCTGTAAAGTTGTGCATCATATAGAGTAGAGGCTCTCAACCCTGGCCGCAATTGAAGTTCAAGATTTTATTTTTTTATTTACTTGAGAGAGAGAGAGGGAGGGAGGGAGGGAGGGAGGGAGAGGAAGGACCAAGCACGAGTGGGAGGAAGGGCAGAAGCAGAGGGAGAAGTCGACTCCCCGCCACCGAGCAGGGAGCCACCGATGCAGGGCTCGATCCCAGGACCCTGGGATCATGACCTAAGCTGAAGGCAGAGGCTTAACCTACTGAGGCATCCAGGCGCCCCCTGCAATTGAAGTTGAGAATACTTGGACAAGATTTTAAAATCATCCATGCCTGGGTCCTATTCCCCAGAGTCCAATTTATTTGCTGCAGGGTGGAGCCTCGGCATTGGGTATTTTTCTTAACACTGTGTTTGCCTGGGTGTCTCTCTTTCTCTCCCACCACCATGTAAGCCTCCCGAAAGTAAGGGCTGTGTTTGGTTCCCTCCTTATGCCCAGACCCCAGTACCTACTGTGTTCAGTATTAGTTGCAGGCAGAGGGCCACCAGCCTGCTGTGTACCCTCTAAACTCACCCAGGTGTGACAGGGTCCGTAGTGTTGCTTTTTGCATGCCTTATGCAAGATCTGAGAATCTTCTGGGAACAGACCTGAGGAGAATGGAGGGAAAATGCTAAAAAGGTGAGGGGCTTGTGAGTCCTCGAGGATATGGGTGCATTGCCAAAAGGAGAATAAAATTGGTAGACATTTTATGGATTTTTATCAATTAGGGAATAAATGTATTAACAGCCTTCAAAATACACGGTTCTACCTAAACATGTTTGAGTATTGGGTTCCCATAAGGGTGTTTATTGCAGCGTCCTAGTTTAAAAAAAAAAAAAAATAGGTGATAGTCTGGATGTCCAGCTCTAGGGGATTGGCTAAATAAATTCTGGAACATGCAGCCCATTCGAGCAACTATGTGACCACTAAAAACGGTTGCTTCAAATATTTGATGTCATGTGGAAATGGTTATGATAGTAAGTGGTGAGTGGAAAAATAGGAAAATTCAAACCATGTACAGATTATGACCCCAATTTCACTTTTTAAATGTTTATATGCCAAAGAGAGTGAAAATGAACCAACTGGAAGGGGCGGGTCCCAGGCTAGCTCTCTGGGTGGCACAAGTACAGGGACTGCTTTTTTCTTTCTACTTTATTTTTTTTTTCCCTCTTCAAAATTTTCTCCCAAGGCATCTGTTACTTTTAAGATTAAAAAATACAGTTACTTGAAACTTGGGAGAGAACTTGAAGCAGCTCAGGATGGTGGTTCACCTTCCAAATCAGAGGCCTGCTGCCACCTTTTGTTTATTTATTTTTAAATGACGTAATTTATTTATTTATTTGAGAGGGGCGCCTGGGTGGCTCTGTGGGTTAAAGCCTCTGCCTTCGGCTCAGGTCATGATCTCAGGGTCCTGGGATCGAGCCCCGCATCGGGCTCTCTGCTCAGCGGGGAGCCTGCTTCCCTCTCTCTCTCTGCCTACTTGTGATCTCTCCCTCTGTCAAATAAATAAAATCTTTTTTAAAATATGATGTTATTTATTTATTTGAGAGAGCGAGAGTGCATGTGCATGTGAGAGGGCCGAAGCAGAGGGAGGGGCAGAGGTAGAAGCTGGCTCCCTGCCGAGCAAGGAACCCAGTGCGATGCCCATTCTGGGTTCCGGGCTCCAGGGCTCCGTCCTGGGACCTGAGATCATGACCTGAGCCGAAGGCAGACGCTTAACTGACTGAGCCACCCAGGTGCCCTTGCTGCCACCTTTTAGAGAGCCAGGTCCTCACCTGCACTTGCCCTAAGCTCCTCGGGCCCTGAAGTTTTGTGCAGAGAGGCCTTGAATGGTCCCTAACGTCGGGGCATGTGGCTGCTAGTGTGTCATTTCGGGAGAATCTTAGAGTACCAAGGGAAGGCTAGGGTGCCCGCCTCTGACCCACACAAAGGAGAGCCCCCAAGTGCAGGGACACAACATGGGCTTGGAGAGGGATTAAGCTTTTTCTGGAACTCAAGAGAGCCCCACCTTCCTGGGGCAAGACAGTGTAGGCCTAATCAGAAAGCCAGGTACGACGTGATTCACATCACCCTGCTCTGGTCTGGGGACCCATTTTGGAGCTACAGAGACATTCTGACCCGTGGGCCCTGCCTCACTTTCCGCAAATGCTGAACCAAGGGCTGTGATGAGAGGCTAATAGGATCGCAAACCCTAGCCTGCTCAGAGTTGAGTTGTAGCAGCACTTTCTGGGCCCCCGTAATCATAGTGACTGGCCTTCTTCGTACAGTGTATTCTCTCTGCGATCACGGCAACCCTGAAAGGAAGGGTTATTGGTATTACCCCCGTATGACAAATAAGGTCGCCGAGGCTCAGACCGGTGACTGCTCAGTATGGAGAGCACGGAGCACTCTAAAGGACCAGAAATCGGTCCGCAGGTAGGATGGCCCGTGAGTGTGGCTGGCTAAGGAGGGCCAAGGCCAAAGTGGCTGCCGTCTAAACCCTCACCTCTGCTGGTAGCCTGAGCCAGTGTTCCTTCGGGGCCTGATCCGAACGAGGGAGGGGGGAATCCCCACGCCTTTGGAGGACAGATTGGGAAGCATTCTTCCGTTACTTGCAATGTTGGTGCTTATTGCTCTGAAAAGCCCTCTGCTTTATGTCCCTGACACAAGTAAGATCTGATAGCAGGACAGCTAGAAAGATAGGGAAAGAAAATAGGAACTATAAGGTGTCTTCATGCTCTGTTCTATGTGGCACCCACATCTTTTTATGGAATCAAGCAACGTGTCCATTTCAGACTTTCAGCTCTGGAAAAGTCTGAAACAAGCAACCTCTCATCAAAGAAGGGTCCTTGCCTGTGCTGTTTTCCCTGAATTCAGTGTATATTTTACCTGGCCAGCATCTAATCACCTTTCATATCCGAGCGTAAATGCCATTTCCTCGAAAAGAAGGCCTTCCGTGCACTCCTACCCCCCCCTCCCCCTTTAAGTTAGAGTCCCCTGTTTATTCCCTGTGCTCACATTTGATGGAACCTACTTTATGTGAGCTTATCTATTTACTTGCGTCCTTATTTATCATGGGCCTCCCCTTGCGGGAACCATGAGCTCCAGCCCAGTAGGGCCCGTGTCCTGTCCCACTCGGGTCTGCACACACGGAGCCTGGCACATGGTAGATGCTCAAGTACTGGGGGCCAGTGAGCGGGTCAAGAGTCATTGCTCGTGCGGTACGCTCTTGCCGTCCCCTGGAGGAGAGAGAAGAATGACTTCGTTCACGGCTAAAACTCTACTCGTGGCTAAATCTTCAAAAAGACAAATGCCAGATTTACCCAGTAAAAAGGGGTGGGGGGTGAACAGGACCCCCGTTATTACAAAGTACCCTCAAAGCATCTAGGGCACTACTGCATGGGTTTGTTCAAGATTTGGAAACCGGCAGAGGCAGGGACCAAGTCCAGCGTCCTGCAAGATAGATCCTCGGGGTTTGTCTTTTGTTTTTGTTTTTGTTTTTTAAAGAAAGCTCTAGGCCCACCATAGGGCTTGCACTCAACCACCCCGAGATCAAGAGTTGCAGGCTCTACCAACCGAGCCAGCCAGGCGCCGCCCCCCACCTCCCTGTCGGCTGTCCGTCTTAATCAGGCACTAAATCCTTGTTGAATGAATAAATGGCCTTGGACATCACGGATCATCTCATTTTGGCCACGAGGCAGCTCATCCGCTAAAGTCAGTGGTCATCACTGAGGAGACCTGTGGTCTTGGACGAGCAGCGCTAACCTCACTTGGGAACCGTTTTAGAAATGAAGGTTCTCAGACCTACTGAATCAGAAACTCCAGGCCTCAGGCCCAGCAGTCTGTGTTCTGACAAGCCCTCCAAGGGCCTTCTGATGCATTCAAGTTTGATATCCCCTGGCTTAAGGTTTTGGTCCATTTTGTTCTCCCTTTCTACTATCCCGTGATATATTTTTAAGAAGCTTCATCTGTCTTTTATTGCAGTGGGCTTCCTGATCTTTCTTGGAAGTCGACAGGGGTATACATTATAAATAGGCAATCTAGTTACCCCCATCATACGGAGGAGAAAAGGGGGTGACGAACTTGGCCCAAGTCCCCCAGCAAGTTGGTGATAGACGGGGTTGGGGGGTGGGCAGCGGGCTAGATGCCACCTTTCCCAACTTCCAAGCGCAGGCCTTCGCCTCTCTCCCGGACTGAGAATGTGGGTTTGCGGAGGGCTGGAAACTGTGACTACTTGTTTCAACTCAAACCACCAGCCTTGCTGCGGGTGCGGGTTACCTGTGGTCACGCCCCCAGGGGCCTGGCTCCGGTTAGAGCTGGGGGTGCGGCAGCTGGACAGCTGCGGCACACGTGTGCGCTGGGGGCTGCCCCGACCCCGCCCCCACCCCCACCCCCGCCCCCCCCCAGGGTAAACTCCAGGCATCCATCAGTCTGTTAATTGCGCTAATTAGAGATCGCAGAGGTGTTAATTGGAAAACCCTGGTATTGTGCCTGTTTGGGGAAGAAAACGTCAATAAAAATTAATTGATGAGTTGGCAGGGCGGGCGGCCTGGGTTCACGGCGAGGCGCAGGGTGTCAGTGGCAAATGTTACGGCTCAGATTAAGCGATTGTTAATTAAAAAGCTACGGTAATTAATACTCCGTACACCATATGTGCCTGCGGAAAAGGCACAAAGGTTTCTCCACGTGTGGGGCTCCCTGCCCCTCTTCCTCTCACCCAAAACACCCTAGTCTTTAGGTTCTCCTTTTAGCCCCAAGAGGGGTAGAACTCGTCACTTCCGACCTGGGAGGGGACTCGGGCGACCAAGAAAGCTAGAAGGAGGCGTCCCCTGTGGCATGTCCGCCAGGGTTCTTCGAAGGGCCAGGAGCCCCAGGGGAAGTGGGAGCCCCCAGAGGCCCGCAGCCTCCCCTGGAGCGGAAGAGGAGGCTGCGGCTTTGACCCAGCTTCCTTCCTTTCTTCCGAAGGCGTCTGCGGGAGCTTCGGGGCCGGGCCCAAGGCCCTGGGTGCCCTGACTCCCCAAGGGGTTCCCTCAGAGATGGGAGACTGGTGACCTGCCTAAAGGCGGGTCTAGAGCCACAGAGAAATCCTAGACCACCTAAAACAATTCGGCCTCAGTCACTTTGCCTTGTCCCCAAGACGTGGTAGAAGAGGGGTCAGGGAAGGCTGGGGTGGGTGCTGGATGATGGCCTCAATTGTAGCGACTCCTAGAAAGACCTAATTCCCCCCTCCTGACATGCTGTATAAGGAAGACCAGCCGAGTGACTTGGGCAAGGGGTAGTGACTTGCCCAAGGTCACACAGCTGGCCCTTGAAACCAGATGGTCTCTTTCCTGGAGTTCTCTTCTTCTTCAGGGTCAGCTGTTCTTTGCTGGGGAAATAGGGGACTGGAGGAGGAGTGTGTGGAGGGGGGCAGGAGTGAAGGGAGAAGGAGGCTCTTGGAGGGTGCCCCTCCACCCTGGTCCCAGAGGAGGCAGCTGATGGCCACATTAAGTGGACACCTTTGGCAAGGGACCACAGCCGTGACTCCGATGGACCCTCAGTGGCTCCCACCGGCCGCTAGAACACTGGCTTCATGTGCACATGCTGGACTGGGGAGTTTCACTCCTGGAGCTCTCCAAGTCCGAAAAGACTTCCAGGACCACCCCTCCATGTAGAGATGGGGAAACTGAGGCCCAAAGGAGGAAGACAGAGGATTCACAGCGGGCTGGGCTGAGCTCAGGCCCCTGCGTTCTCCTAGCCAGGGCCCAGGTTCTCAGGGCACTGCTCTCAAGGCCTGCCTCCAGCACCGGCCCCCAGAGTCTGCACCCCCACAGGGCAGAGGACACCCCGGTGCCATCGCAACACCGAGCAGAGAGACAGGCAGGAGGGGAGAGGCTGCTGGTGTGCTCATGCTCAGAGGGCAGATGTTCCAGGGCAGGGAAGGTGAGGGTGTGGGGAAGCCTGGGAACACAGGCAGGTTGGGGTGCGTGTTGGTGGGCGGTTGGGAGCAACGAAGGAGTTGAAAGCCCCAGGAGAGGGCAGAGCGTGCCACATGGGAATTAATGCCATTCATACACCCTGCGGAAATGACTTTTCAAATGCATATAATCTCAAGCATGCAAATGAGAGGCTTGCTTCACCCTGTTTAATATGAATGATCGGCCCTTGAATAGCTATTATTACCCGCCACATTGCAGCAATTATGTGTTCACTGGGTGTCGCTCCGTAACCCCCCCCATAAAAAGACAGAAAAGAAAGGGACACCTCTGTTTGCAGCCTCATTCCTTTCTTCTCCCTTTTTCCAAACTTGCTGTCTGATCTACAACTTTATGGTGTGTGTGTGTGTGTGTGTGTGTGTGTGTGTGAGTGTCGGAAGGGGGGCACTCTCCCTTACCCCAGTAACTGCTGGATTCTCTTTCCTTTCTCTTGTGCACACACACACACACCCCTGAGGTTCTGGTCTTTGTCCCCTGGGGCCCAGGAGTTCTCAGATCTCAGAGAAGCTAGACTTGGGATCAAGGCAGGCAGCTGCTCTCCACCCCCAGCGGGGCCAGGCTTGGAGGAGAGGGAGCAGAGTGGGCCCCTGCTGTCTCCCCATCCCCCTTAATGTAGCTGGGGCCCAGGCCTGAGTGGGGGAAGGTGCTCCACAGGCCGCTGGCAGGAATCGGGGTGGGTGGCTCGGAGGAGGAGGAGGCGGGGGCCCTGTGCTCTGACGGGGGGAGGATGGCGCCCACCCCATCCATCATTTGGTAGCCACTGGCCCTCGGGCTGACACGGCCATTAAGGCCTGGGCCCAAGTGCTCAATCTCTTCCGAACCATCGCCCCCAACCTCACCCTCGCCCTGGCCCACCTCCTCTCAGAACTCGGGAGTGGGAGCGGCAGCTGGGGGGTGGGCGGTGGGGGACAAGCCCTTGGAAACACACAGGCACACACAAACATGGGACACCCTAGCAGCACACAGTCGCCCAGAAGCCACACAGACCATTCCATTAGACAGAGACACCTAGAGTCACAGATGGAGAGGGGCACAGGAGCAGTGATGTGGCGCCCGTGACCAGTGGACTCCCTGTGAACCCTTAACACCTCTCTGCCCTCCTCGTGTGCCCCCAGACCCTCCCATTCCTCCCAGCTCTGCTTCCAGCAGGGACAGAAAGAGCAAGTGGCCCGGCCAAGGGAGAGTGAAGGGAGAGACTTTCCCGGCAGGAGGGAGATGCTCTTGGGAGCGGCCACCTTGGGGAAGGAACTAGGGAAATAATCCAGCCTCTCTCGTCTGCTGGTCCACTGCCTATTGGGAGACCCTGCGATCCTGGGTCTGGCTAGGCCAAAAGGGGATCAAGAAGGGAAGAAAGAGGGCACCTGGGTGGTTCAGTGCGTTAAAGCCTCTGCCTTCGGCTCAGGTCCTGATCTCAGGGTCCTAGGATCAAGCCCCGCATCAGGCTCTCTGCTCAGCAGGGAGCCTGCTTCCCCCTCTCTCTCTGCCTGCCTCTCTGCCTACTTGTGATCTCTCTCCTCTCTGTCAACTAAATAAATAAAATCTTAAAAAAAAAGGGGGGGGGGAGGGCAAAAGAATGAACACTGGCTGCCTTCCATAGGTCCCTCGACCCCTGCGTGATCTGGGCCAAGTCGTGGGCCTCTTGGAGCCTCCGAGTCCTCACCCTTACACATAGGGCAGGTGGAGAAGGCATGGGTTGGAGCTTATGTGCTGCAAGGTGGCTTGCATGTGTTTCTTTATTTACTCCTCACAGGACTCCAAGAGGCTAAGATTAACTACTTCTATAGACAAGGAAACTAAAGTTTAGGGAGGGTTTGTGTGTGTGTGTGTGTGTGTGTGTGTGTGTGTGTGTGTGTGTGTGGTTTTTTGGTGTGTTTTTCTTTTTTAAGTTAATTTTTTAAGTAATGTCTGCACCCAACATGGGGCTCATACTCACGAGCCAGAGATCAAAAGTCACATGCTCTTCCGACTGAGCCAGCCAGGCACCCTGAGGTTTCGGGAGTTTAAGACTGTGTCAGAAATCAGTGGTGGATACCAGCTAAGTCCCTTTTGACTGCAGTGCATGTTCTTCTCAAGGGGCTGTGGCTTCGGGGATAGCTGGGACACTCGAGACTTGGAGAACAGTCCTGTATACTAAAGTCCCCCATCTGCATCACAGTGTGTGTGTGTGTGTGTGTGTGTGTGTGTGTGTGTACACGCCTATCCTCCCTCTCCCCCCAGCAGATGTCGGACCCTCCTTGAGTGGTAGAAGGAAACTCAGGCCGCCTTCTCCTGACTGCCTTTGACCCTTCCAAACATACCCTCTCTTTCTGGGACTGCTTCCGCCCCTGGAGAAGCAGCTGGGGGCGGGAGGGAGGGCATAAGATTCAGGCCTTGACTCTTGGCCCTGAACTCTCTGGACCCTCAGTTTTTCCACCTGTAAAATGATGATAATAACTATCTCTCACCATCCTTGTGAGAGGCAATCATGGCGCTAATAGCAATAGTAAGCATTTCAGAGTGTCTCCTTTTGGCCAGGTGCTGGGCTGAGGGCTTCAAAGTGGCAGGTCAGAGCAGTGGGGCACTGGCTGCCTTCATCACCCAGCTCCAGGCCCAGCTGAGGGGCTCCCAGTAGGTGCTGGGCAAAGGGCAATCACACTTGTGGGACAAGTGTGGACTAGAGCCTTTCTGGGTCCTAGGGGAGGACACCCCATAAGGAGGCCCTGCCCTGGGGGAAGTCTCTGTCCATGGGGAACACACACAGAGGTCATTACTGGTGGGGGTGGGGCTCAGCAATATGGTTGGTCCCAGCGACTAGCTCCTCCGAGCTTTGATATCCTAGCGGGATGATATCCTAGGGGCACCCTAGCCTGGAGGGAGAGGCCAACGCGCGGGGTTTCCCACCTCTCCCTCACCAGGAGCAGGGGTGAAGACATCACCTCCTCCTCTTCCCTGCCAAAGCCTCCTGGAAGTCCGGGAAATGTGGGGGAAGAGGGCAATGGGGCGGCTTCAGCTTCAGTCTGGCGCTGCCCCTTCCCCAGCCTAGGGAGAGGGTGACATCGGGAGGGGCCGCACCCCAAGAGGGGCCTTAGGAGCCGCTTCCAGGAAGTTAAGGAGGAAGAGAGGCCCGAGGACTGGGGATTGGGAGGCGAGGGGGTGTTAAGTGGTGGCGGTGTGCTGTTTGGGGGTCGAGGGGCTTCCGTGGCTGCCCCCGCCCCAGCACTGGCACGCGTCCAGCCTTGAGTCTCAGCCCCTCCCCCATGTCTCTCCTCCCCCTCCAGGTCCCGCTAGAGCGACATGATGGTGGAATCCGCCTCGGAGACAATCAGGTCGGCTCCCTCTGGTCAGAATGGCGTGGGCAGCATCTCCGGGCAGGCCGATGGCGGCGGCGGCGGCGGGGCCGGGGCGGCGGGCGCTGGCGGAGGCGGCACCGGCAGGGACTCGGCGGTGGGCGCAGACAGCAACGGCGAGATGAGCCCCGCGGAGCTGCTGCACTTCCAGCAGCAACAGGTAGGAGCTGGCGCCCCTCCCCGGCAACCCCGAGGAGGAGAGGGGCACGGCCGCCCTGGGCGGCTTCCCACTCGCTTCCTGGCCACACGGGTCCCAGGCTTCCTGCCAAGCAGGAACCCTCTTGGAACCCTCTTGAAAAGGTCCAGCCTCCAGGGACTCCCTCTGCGCCCTCCCATTCAGTGGCTACCCAAAGGCAGGGGGAGAGCGGCGCTCCCAGGGGCTAGAAGTGGGACCCAGGAGCCCCAGAGGTCCGCGAGCTTGGAAAGGTCTCAGAAATGCCCACAAAGAGATGCCTGGAGAAGAAGGCTTGAGAATGTGCGCCTGGGGTGGGCGGTCTCCTGCACTTTGGCTCAGTGAGCAGGAGGGAGACCCCTCCCTAGGGTATGCGTTCCTTGGAGGAAGGGGATGTGTACACAGGGGTATCTTCACTTTCTTTGTCTTGTAAAATCTCCCCTGCTGTCATCTCTGCCTGGCCCCTGATCCAAGCTGGGAAGAAATTAAACTTCCGGGCACCAGAGACCAAAGCAGCTAGGAAAAGGCCAAGAGTGAGAGGCGACAACAGGCCTCCATTTTTAGGAGTCAGACTGGGAATCCCCTATCTGCCTCCCCTTCCCTTTCTTCCCCCCTCTATCATTGTCTCCCAGACTGCAGAGTTCAGGAGTTCAAGACCAGCCCCTGAAGTTTGAGAGGCCCTGGGGTGGGGAGCCTGGTTGGGTGATGACAGAGCAGGGGCCCCAGGTCCCGGCCCCACGTCCCCACCCCTGGAAAAAGGGAGAATCATGCTAGACAAGTTTAAGAGAACCGGCCCAGCCAGCCCTGGCCTTGGGATTCTCCTCCTCTTATTTGACTGCTCCTTCACTCGCTGGTAGCACTGCCCCTGGGGGGCTCTGCCGGGAATGCGGCACAGCCAGGCGTCCCCACCCCTGCCTCAAGTGGGCACAGATGCTATTCCCACCTTGCCCTCCTGTTCTCTCCCAGGCTCACCCTGGGGCTCCTCCCCCAACTGCACAGCCCCTGGCTCTTTCCCAACACTCTCTGTGGAGCCGGAGGTCAGACTGGGAGCGGCACCATCCCGAGCCCGGCGCCCTGCCCGGAGCTGGTCAGCCACCACTAACACAGAAACTGAACCTACCCGGGTTAAGTCCCAGCCAGCCCCTTAACCAGCAGTGCAACCTCGGCCAGGTCCTGGGGCCCCCCTGAGCCCTGGCCTCCTGGATGCCTAAAGCATAGGGTTTTTAGGATCAGGTGCAAATTTGAGTGTGATGTCTGCGCACCCGAGTGGCCGATGTGGATGCTGATAGAATTGAGGACTTTAGAAATCCCTTCCTCTTACGGACTGTAGAGACCTGTCACCTTTCCCTGGGGAGACAGCCCTCGGGAGTTTGCTGGCATTTCCCCAGGCTTCCTAACAAGCAGGATCTCTGGGGAAGAGACCCACAGAGTTGGTGACATCCCCTGAGGACAGAAGGTCAAAGGGCCAAGTCTCTGACCCTTTATGAAAATAATAACAAGACACACCCCACCAGAAGTCTCCCAAGGTCACCCATTTTTTTTAACCTCCTCTTCCCTTCCCTTCCCCCACCTCTGTGTGCAGAGGACTAGGAAAGGTTTTGAATGTGGTGGGGGATGGGACGGCCTGGAAGGAACAACTGACACTTGGAAAGTCTCTTAAACAATTACTTCAACTGCACAGCGAACACAGATATCTATAAACTGGGGAGATGTGTGGGGTAGGGAACGACAGAACTTTCTGTGCTGGTCAGGTTTCTTCACTCTGCATTGCACAAGGGCCATGCTTTGCCATCTATATTCCACGTTCTGGTTATTCCTGTTTGTTTTGGGGAATATCCCAAAGTCCTGGAAAATCCTATATCTGTTTCACAAATAAACCGGGGTGGAGATTTGGAGGTGGGCGGAGGGCTGTTTTATCCATTTGGGCTCACTATGGGCCTGGTGCCCGAGGCCAAGGAAAATATTTGAGACTTAAAAAAGGTTCTGTTGGCTCCGAACTCTGAAAGAAACCCTCAAAACTAAAATGATAAGTTTTTTCAATTAACAGGAAAGTCTGTGGCCCGTCCTAGCCCCAGTCTATGAGCCAGGCCCTGGGGAAGTTTCAGGGATAACACTTTTTGGTACCCCCCCCCCAACAACAAATGTTCCTGGCTATTTGTGGGGTAGATGAACTGTAGAAAAGAAAGCCTGGCCCAGTGGGTTCCTCCTTCCTCCCCTCAGCCTCAATCAGGAAGTCCTTCAAGGACAAACAAACAAACAAACAACCTCGCCTCTGTTTGGTGCTTCGGGTCTTTCTAGCACACAGGTCACTTGATCGCCGCGCCAGCCCTGGGAGGTGGGTGTTATTCCCATTCTCCAGATGAGGGGACCCTGACCGGGCTTGGTGACACGGGGACAGCTGCAGCTAGACCTCAGGTCTCCTGGTTCCTGCACCGGAGCTCAGCACAGCCTCCTTTTGGCCACTCCCCTGTCACACAGTCCCCTGTGGGAATAGAGGGAGTGAGGCCCGGAACATAGTAGATGCTAAATAAAGGGCCGCTGCTGAGTGCCTGAGAGCATTCCATCCCCAGCCCTAAAGGCTCTTAGACAAACAAAAGCAACACAGCCGGCAGGCCCTAAGTAGCCACTCCAGAGGAGGGAGGTCTAGGGCAGGTGTGCAGGCTGTGCACTGTTCCCATTCCTCCTCCTTGGGCCTCCTTGGGCCTCCTTGGGCCTCCAAGCCCCTCTCCCCCTTCCCATCTGCTGGTCTCTGTGCCTCCACGCTGGGTCAACAAGCCCTGGAAACACAGGCTTGGCCTTTGGGAGTAATGAGTTGACAGAGGGGCGGGAGATAAACAGGGCGAGTCAGAAGTCAGGCCGGTGACAGGACTGGGGGCTGAGACAAACAGTGCTGAAGAGGGTGGCTGTTTCCATGCAACAGCAGGCAGGGAGCTTGTGCACACAGAGGCTGGGGGTAGGAGTGGGGGT
>CM052802.1:99942088-99960104 GCA_028533885.1 Nasua narica
TTTTTTTTTTTTTTTGCAAGGGAAAAAGGTGTAGAATCACTTCGGGGGTTTTATGGTCTCCTCTCCCCCATCCTCCTTACTCCCCCCTTTTCTGTGTCGTTTCATTTTTTCTGCCTCTGCTGGAGGACAAAGTTTAGCTAGTCAAGAACCTGGATCTCCCCGGGTCAGTACCTTTAGTGGTTGGGGCCGCTGACCTCTGACCCTTCTCCCTGGGCCCCCTTCCTCCGCTCTCTGGCCTCAGAGGAGTTGCATTTCAAGCGTTGGACGGAGAAGTGTTTCCTGGTTGGTTCCAATCAACATGTACTTATTAGGCACCTACTGTTTACTAGCAGTGGGTTAGGTATCTGCTCTCAGAGATTATATCACTGCCTGCTTAAAATCCTCTAGCAGTTCTCCCTCAAGCGTAGAATGAAATCGAAAACCCTTGTCCCTGTGTGATGCGGCTACTGCTCACCTCTGGGTCTTCCTCCCGGGCTCCTCAGCTCAGCCACTCAGGCCTTGGGAGTTCATGGTGCTCTGAGCTTAGTCCCGCCTCCGGGCTCTTGCACCAGTTCTTTCGTCCCCCGGGAACACTGTCCCCTGAACGAGTTCTCCCCTCATCCTAAATGTCTCCTCGGAGAGGTCTTCCCCGGCCACACAACTTAAGTAGGCAGCCAGCCATCCTCTGCGGAACGCTAGCCACATCTCTTCTCAGCCTGCTTCGCTTTGTTTTCGGGTCTGGTTCATCCTGTTACAACGAGATCCCTGTTAGAGCGAATCCCCGGCCTCCCCGGAGCTGGGATGGTGCGAGCGCCCAGCGGGGCTTCACAAATCCTCGCTGAGTTATTGACGAATGAATGGAGAGTCACACGATGGCTGTGGGTAAGGGAGGCTGGGGACAGGTCACGGGCTTTCCTGGGGCTCTGTTCGAGTTTGGGATAGGCTAACCATCCCCTCCCCAGAGGCCCTCCTGTGCCCCTTCCCCTAAATCGAGCCGGCCCCGGTTGAAATTAATTATCAAGATAATTTCTATCTCAGTTTTGCCAGAATTAGCTAGGTGCAGACAGAAGAAGTTTGGATTTTATTTTGGCTGCCGCCCCCCAAATCCAGATTAAACCAAGATTTTCCACCAAGAGGTGCTCCCTCTTGCCGGGCCACCCACCCGTGGCTCCGCTTCCCTGCGCAGAGCCCGTGCCAGGCCCAGGGGATTCGGGTTCTGCCTCTGCTGCTGTGTGACCTTGGTCACGTCACTGTCCCTCTCTGTTCCATTTCCACATCTACGAAGTGAACTACAGCTACGCTTCACAAACCGTTTAGCTTAAGATCTATCCTAAGAGATACATTTTACTTGGAGCCCAGCACACAGTTTCGTAAAACAGTGCTTCTGCTTACCTAATACCTCTGATGTTTTCGTATATGTGAGTGTATGTGCGTGTTTTCCCATTTTTTTGACCCCCTAAATTGCTATTATGACCCACCATTAGATCATGACCAGCAATTTAGAAAACACGAGACTAGATGCCCTCCAACACTTGGAGCTCACCGGGTCTGTGGGGTTCTGCCGCTCCATTCTCCAAGTTCAGCCCTTTCAAGCTGGCCTCTGAGCACCAGGTCCCCGCCCTCCCAGTCCTCAACCCACAGAAAGGACCAGTAAACAGCCCTGCACCTGGCCTCCATCAAGAGGATGCAGAGCTCCCGACCCTGCCGAATTCTGGGAGACAGAAGTGAGGGTGTGGTCTCACCCTCCGGACGGGAGACCCTCCTGCTCCAAGATTTGTTTTTCTCCTCACAGCAGCCCCTGTTGCCCTCCGAGCTCTGGCCTCACTCCCCTCCATCCCGACCGCCCTCCCTGGATGCCATCCGTTATAAGCCATTTGTTCCTAATTGTGGAGATCCTGCTAATGACTTCCGAATGGGCGTGGGGGGTGGGGGGAGAGTTCGCCTTCATTAGCAACACTGTTCTTGGGCTGGAGGGGGGTGGAGGCTGGGACAGGGTTTGTGAGAGGGTCCCGCTAGGGGGCACTGGACAAATGACAAATTGTGCTGCCAGGGAGGTGGCAGATGAAGAGTAAAGACAAAAGTTGGTGTCCATTCCGGACCCACTGGGCACCTGGCACTAGGCTAAGCACTCGCGGGCCTCGTGTACTCTTCACAGCAGCCCTGGAGCCTTAAGGGCAGGGTTCTGTCTCTTTCGCGGAGGAAGAAACTCAGAGAGGTGAAGTGAATTACCTTAGGTCACACAGGGTATGGCGGAGCCAGGATTTGGATCCGGATCCCTGACCGGGGTCTGTGAACTGAACGGCCTAGTACTGCTTCCTTTGAAGGAAAACTGGACCTTATCCCCTAAACCACGGAGCTGGAGATGAAGTTTTGAGTCTCAGGAGTGGAGAGAGAGGATTTAAGAGGCCGGATGACTCCCAGTTTTCTGTTCTGCCCTGAGCGCACCGCCCCCCCCAGGGGTTTCCATGATGGCTTCTCCTTGGTGTGGGACTCTAAATGGCTTTTCCCACCCCAGGCTGTATTTGGGTATCTCTGGCCCTCAGGGAGGCGACACTGGGCCCAGCTTTCCGAAGATTCCTGTGTTGGTCTTATCTACCCGCCGGCACCAGCCTTATCCCCTCCACCCCAGACAGCTGGAAGCACCCAGGCTTAGGGGAGAGCAGACTCATAGGCTCCAAGGGGCCACGCACAAGCTCCTGAAGGCCCCCAGGGGGGTCAGGGGCACTGGGCAGCCAGAGGTGTCCGGTCCATTTCCTGCCCATGGGACCTTGGGGCTCAGTTTCCTTGCCTGCAAGATGGAGACGGTGACACGGGCCCTGCCTCACTCAGAGTGCTGAGGCTTCACCAAGACGGAGTCCTCCACAAGCGCCATCTCTCCAACTCCATCCCCCTGGCCTGCCCCACCGCCCCCCCCACTCAGCCTGGACCAAAATGAATCGTACAAACGGGTCTGCCATCTGCTGCTGGCCAGGGAGGGGGCTTACAGGTGCGTTTTACAACATCTGTGCTTTCAAAGGGGCTGGAACCCGGTCGGCATCATCAGAGGCAGTGGGGCCGGCTCTGTTGGGGCCAGGGGCCGCCACCACCCACGTCTCTCAGCAGCGGGCAGCCTGGCGATGTAATCAGGCCCCAGGGCCAGCAGCCAGTGTAGGGGAAGCCTGGCATGTCCGAGTGCTGGATGGGACTCCGGTGGGGCTTCAGGAAGTCTCCCTTGGGTGACCGCCCTGGAGAAGGGCATCCTGGGCCAGAGGGACCCCCTCGCTCCCAGGGTGCTGTCCCCAGCTGTCGTGTGCAGTGGGGGCACAGAGCAGCACCAGAGTGTGCTGAGCGGACAGGGTCCTGTCCAGGCCATCCGGGGAGGGGAGCTCGGACCCCAGGTCCGAGGTCTGCCCATCACCCTTACCCCTGGGCACCACGGTGTGATGAGAGCCAAACCACTCAAATTGGGTCAGGGCTGAGCGCTAAGCAAATGACACGAAATGACCTTGGGTCGTCCACCATCACCTCCCCATCGCCTCTAAGCGCAGGGCCTGTGCGTGGTGGGCGGTTGTGCATATGACCAAATATGTGAATGAATGAATGAATGAATGAATGAATGAATGAATGAAGTGCCCGTGGGGCTCTGGGGGCCCCTCTGGCGTTTCCTGGGCCATTTCACTCTTCTGTGCAGCGGGGGTCGCTGCACCAGGAACGCGCTTGAGCCTCCTGGTCCCGCTGAGGACCTCGCCCCTCGGGACTCCGGTCAGGGGCAGCGAGTGCCTCTGCCTTCTCTGGGCTCTGTGGCCTGGTGCTCACCTCCGCCCCGACTCTGATGGGTGGCGGTCCTCGCAGCTCCGTGGCCGTGAGTCCTGGGGCAGGCCAGGTTCTGCGTGTCTCGGCACCCAGCACAGCCTGTCGAGGACAGCAAGCGCTCGGTAACGGGAAGGAAGACATGAGCGGAGGCAGTCCCTGGAGAGTCCAGCCTTGGCCTGGCTCCCTGTCACTTGGCCTGCAGGGGAGGAAAGGCCTGGAGTGGGAGGAGGGCAGGAGGGTGAGTGAAGGGTCCGTCGCAGATGAAGACCGTAAGGCCTGCCACTGTTTCCTGTAAATCTTGTAATTTCGTGCTCCAGGGGACCACAGAGTAAGAGAGTCTGCGGGGAGTGAATCCAGCTCCCCGGGCCCCGCCCCCCAACCTCCCCTGCAAACCCCTCCCCACGTCCCCTTCCCCTCTGGGTCGCCTGGGCTGGCCAGCTTCTCTAAGGCTTTCTCTTCCCCCGGCTCGCCCCCTGACCTCTGGCCCCCTACCTCTGTACCCCGCCTCCACCTGTGGACGATGGAGCGCACGTGTCTGACTCATTAGACCGGGGTGAGGAGGGGATCACTCAGGCGCCAAGAGGCAGGGGCTCCTTCCCGATGACCACATGACCGCCTCCCTTCCTTCCCGCACCCCCTCTCCCCCTCTCCATAGCTTCTCAAGAGCCTTTTGACTCAAAGAGGTCAGATTTCTACTTTCCGAAGTGAATCTTGGCGAAGAAAACCCAGGCCACTTGTCCAGGGGAAGAGAGAGGGGCTGGGGAAGGCCTGGGGTCTGGGGGTGCTGGCGAGAGGCACGCTCCTGTGAGCTGCGGGTCTGCTGGGGGCCACGTTCCCGCAGATAGACCAGCGAGCATTTGCAGACCGTGCTAAGGGAAGCTAGGTCCAAGGCTGGGTGCAGCTCGGCTGTTCGGCGGCAGTGAGGACCCTTCGAAGGGCGTGTGCAAACACGCAGTGGGCGCTCGGGAGCGTTTCCCGGGCGGTGAGTGTGTATGAGAGCGTCACCTAAGGTTTTGCCGGGTTGGTGCTCGTGACGAGGTCAGAGAGCGGGAGTCCGCGTGAGGACAAACGCGTGAGCGTGGACAGGAGTGAGGGGCCGCGGTGAGCACGCGTCGTTACGCAGGCGCGCTGGGCAGGGGCCATGCTGGCTGCCCGAGGGGGGAACCCACATTCCCGAGAAGGGAAGGGAATGGAATGGACACTTCGCGATGCCACCTTGGTGCCAAGCGTGGGTCCTTTCGTCCCCCTGGTGTTTCAGAGACGGACGGTGTCCTGGGTTTGCAGAAGAGACTAAAGCACAGGGTGAGCACAATGTGCCCCAGCTGGTCGGCGGCACCGCTGGGATTCAAACCCAGGCCCGTCTGATGCCAGAACCCCCCCGTCAAAGGCGTGGATGCAACGGCTTGGGGTGCCGAAGGAGATCTTTGTGGAACATGGGGGAAGACAGGTGTTGTGCTCCTGGAATGTGGATTCGGGACAGGTCCCCACATCCCCTGCCTCTGAACCCCGCACTGATCCAGAGTGGGGCGATGGAGGGCTCGGCCGTCCTTACGGAGAACGTCCTGGGCCTCCCTCCCTGACCCCCCATTCTCCCACCAGACCTCTCACTGCTCACCTTCCAGGCTCACGGACGGGCCGGAGCTGCTCCCCCTGCAAAGTCCACACACTTTCCACTGCTGTGACCTGGCCAACTCCGAGTCCGGTCCAAGCCCCTGGGGCCCCTGAGCCCGGACCACCACAGTGAGGTCAGAGTTACTCGCTGGAAGTTCAGACCCACCCTTGAGGACTTGACCGAATTCCCCCATATCACGAGGCCCTGCACCCTGGTCTCAGAAGGTCACGCGATGCTCAGACTCCACCTTCATCCTCCCCAACCGCGTGCAGTGACTCCAAGTGAATGCTACTCCCTTCGCCTCCAGACTGGCCACCGGCCAAGGCTTCCTGAGCTCAGATCTTCTCTTCTGACACCTCCTGGCTCTGTGATCCTGGGCAGATTATTTACCTCCTGGAGACTCTGTCTCCTTAGATGTAGAATGGAACTGATAATCCCTACCTCACAGCCTCCCAGGAAGGAATCAGTGAGATCTTGTGTGTAAAGGGCCTGACACATAGTAGATGCTCAGCAAGTAGTACCTAGTGTTAGTACCTGGAGTCCCTCTGCTGTGCTTTCCCCTGGGATCCTTTCCTGGCCACTGTCCCTTCCATTTGCTGCCCCACTGAGTGAGGCCAGAGTGAGGCCCCTATAGGCTGCACACACTGGCAGCTCCTCTCAGGGACTCCTACCTTTAGGCTTACGGGCAAGTCCAGGTGGACCCTGCGACCCTCTCACTCACCCCCAGGACCTTCCACCTTAGCCTGGCCTCCTCCCCCTAACTGTCCCCGGACTCTCCCTGAACCACGGATCCTGCACTGCCCCCCTGACAGCGCCCTGCCCCCTCCAGGCATCGGAGCAGGGCTTAGGCCCTGCGCTGACAGCCTCCTGTCCCCTGTCTTGCAGGCTCTGCAGGTGGCCAGGCAGTTCCTGCTGCAGCAGGCCTCGGGCCTGAGCTCGCCGGGGAGCAATGACAGCAAGCAGTCGGCCTCTTCCGTGCAGGTGAGGAGGAGGGCAGGGGAGGCGGGTGGGGAGGGGAGGCTTGGCCCCGAGGGACGGGCAGGGCCAGCTGGAGGACGGCTCTGGCCAGTCCCCAGTGCCACAAAGTAGGCAACTTTCCAGAGGCAGATGCAGTCAGTGCAGGGGTGGGGTGAAGAGACTTCACTTTCTCTTGTCTCCACTCGATGGCCCAGGCCTTGCTCTGCTCAGCGTCTTTGTGTGTGCGGCTCGGAGTTTGTGTCTGCGGGTCAGCTCTCGCCCTCTCCGGGTACCTCCCGCCTGCTTCCCTTCCCTGGCTCTGCCCTCTGGGTCCCCGTCCCTTCTCAGGTTTCTGTTTCTCCATCCCCACGGGTCACTTGGCCTGGCCCTCTCTCCCCGGCTCTCTCTCTTAGTTGGTGAGGTCACCACGTGCCTCCTCCCCATCTCTCACCCACCAACTCTCTCTCTCTCTCTCCCCCCCCCCCCAGTTTCCTGTCTCTCGGTGTCTCTCTGTCTCTTTTGTTTTCCTTTGCACAATCTGCCCTTTTTTCCCCCCTTTCCCTTCCCCCAGCTTGCCGGCCCATCTGGCTGGCTGGGGGAGGGGAGATCTGGGAGAGGTAGGGGGAGGTGGGGGGAAGCTGGGCCTTCTGTTTACCTTTTGTGTCACAAAGAACTTGGGAGAATTGCGGTCTGAGTCGGGTGGGTCACAATTCGGGCAGCCAGCTCCCCTCCCCCTGGGCCCTGCAGCCTGGCTTCGTCACTCCCCCACCCCCCCCTTCCCCACAGCAGCAGGGGAGGCTCGGAATTGGGGAGAGGATTAAGCCTGGCTTTGAAAGGAAGTTTATCTAGGGGAGGAAGGCTGAGCACGATCCTGAGCTTGGCGCTGGAGTTTGTGGGGGTAGGGTGCTGAAGGAAGGAGGGAAGTGAGGACAGTAGGGAGGAGAAAGACCCCTAGGGAGGAGAAGGACCCAGGACGGGGCTTAGTCCCGGGATGGGGATTCCAGTGCTCTGAGGAGTGTCTGAGTCTTATGTCAAACAAGCTTGGGTTCGGAAAATGGTTTGAAGAAGTTCAAGGTGACTGATGGATGTGGGCCCTGAGCAGTGGTCCTCTTTTAGAAGTCTAACAAGACAAGCCCTCAAGGGGGAGGAGTTGGGCCAAGAGAGGTGGTGATCTGGAAGGTAAATAATGGGAAGAAGAGAAAGTTCTCACTCCAGAATGACATAGAAGGTTCTCATACCCATGTGGTGTCAGGCCTGGGCCTCTTTGAATCAGCGTTCTCCCCATCCCCTACGTATTTCCTGGTCTGAAATGGCTACTGCTCTGAGTCGTCCTCACCTCACCCTGGGCCGGGCCTCACACCCCGTTCTAAGAAGAGGGAGGGGTGGATTGGGGGAACAGAAATGTTCCCCCCAGCCCACGAGGGCCTGCTGACCCAAGGCAGGAGGGAAGGAGCTTGATGGTAGTTGGAGGGCCTGAGGTCAGGCGTCAAGGAGGACTTTACGGCCTGTGGTGAGGGGTAGGAGATCCGAAGTGATTGAGAGGGGAAGGGAGGCTACGGAGTCTGCCTCAGGAAACCCCCTTCCCCAAAACGAGAGCAGCCCTGGGATGGCTTAGAGTAAGAGGCAGAGGTTTGGTCAGAGAGAGCGTATGATCCTTTTCTCAGGCCTCCTCTCTCCTTGCCTCCTCCTCCGAATCCCTGACTGATTCATCCATTCATCAAATGCTTGCTCAGGACTAATGAAACTAGCAGCATTTACAGAGTGCTGACCACGGGGCCGACAGCAAGTGCTTTACAAGTGTCATCTGTCTCCCTTTGTCCTCACCATCCTGTGGGGTCCGGAGATGCTGCTATTAGCAGATAAGGAGACCTTGGCCAGATAGGTCGAGTTACTCGTCTGGAGTCACACAACCAATACGGGACAGAGCCAGGATATGATCCCAAACAACCGGCTCCAGAATTTAGACTTTAATGTCCGCCCTGTGACGTCACGTGCGCTCTGCACGGGAGCGAAGACCGGCCGGACGAGTCTCTGGGTTCGGGGGTTCACGGGCCGTGTCTGAACTTCCCCAGGAGCCTGGAGGTCCAGCTGTCGACCCCCTTCCAACCCTTGCCTCTCATCCCCACCCTTAGGTTCACAGTCTCTAAGGAGGTGAGGCGTCTGTCCCCAAGGGGGGCCCAGGGCCTCCAAATACCTTCTCTGTGAGCAGTTAATGAAAAAAGAGGGCCACCCATTTCCGGTGACCCCCACATGACACTGCTCTGCTCCCCGGGGCGAGGCGAGATTGGCTGCCTCACCTCCCCTCTCCTGGAGCCAGCTTCCGAAGTTTCTAGAACCATGTTAGTCTCCAGCTCCAGCCTGGAGATGGCCTAGTTTGTGCCCAGGCCTGGGCCCCCAGGCAGGGAGAGGTCAGTTACAGAAGGCAGCAAAGGTAGCTGGGAGTTTTGGGGGGCAGAGGGGACGGCGGCTAGGGCCTGGCCCCTTAGCTCTGCCCAGCCTCCGTAGCAGCTTCTCAGCGCCCCCGAGGCTGACCCTTCCAGAATTTCTGGAAATCTGTCTTGGTGCCCCAGTGCTTCTTTCTTGCTGCAGCCCAGGCCCAGAACTAGTCTGGGGACTTCCTTCTGGTCATCTGCAAGGGAGTGTAACCTAAACTAAGCTCCGGCATGGTCTCCCCACTCGAGCCAAGGACCCTAGACCCTACTTAAAAGATTGAGTTTGGGTCCTTGATTCTGGCACCAAATTGCACCCGTGAGATGCTCAGCCTCCCCACGGACAAGCGTCCTCTCTGTAAGCCACCATCCAGCCCGACACACTGGACTCACGGTGTGGGGAGAGGACGCAGGGGCCTGGGCCGGGGCCCTGCGGGAGGGGCTGGAGGCAGCTGCGGGCATTTAGCCCACGGCTCCCACTGCCAGGCCTTTAGTCAGCATTTAGCCGCCCTGGCCCCTCTCCAGACGGTGACTCACGGGCCTCGCTGAGCTGACAGTGTCTATCCGGACCCATCCTAGCCTGGCGAGGGGTCAGCGGGGACCCCAGGGGAGCTCCGGCTCCATTCTCAGAGCCCTGAGGGGCATGGGGGGATGGGGTCAGCCAGCCCGGGAGCCCGGCACGCGGCAGCCCCCTCCCTGACCTCGCCTGACCCCCGGGCCCAGGGGACAACTCCACACAAGGCAGTCGGTGCGTCTCTGCCGCCGCCTCTCCGGCCAGCTGCTAGGCCAGCTGTCTGGCCGATTGGCAGGAACGGCGGGGGCCGGGGAGGCCTTCCAAGGTCATCTCTTCCATTCCCCTGCGTCCAAGCAGGAAAGCCCCAAGGAAGGAAATGCCACATCCTTCCTTGTATGCCACTCACCGTGACTCACGGCCCTATGGTGTCTGGTTCGTCTCCCTCCCTGGGCCGCGTCCGTCTCCAGTTCAGTCCTCCCGGGAAGAGAAGGACAGGCCCCGGGCGCCGGTCCTCAGGGACCCCGGCCATGCAGGGCCTTCCGGGGTTGGAGAAGTCATGGAGAAAGGAGAGGGAAAGGAGGAAGAGAGAAAAGAGAAGAGGAAACCCCAGAATATTTTACAATGTCGTTTTCACTGTATTTGCGTAGGATTTAATGGCCTACAAGTCACTTTCACTTACTTCTATTTCCACTGTCCCTTTGGGGACAAGCCAGGTTACTTAGGTTCTCTAGGTCTCAGTTTTCTCATCTGTAAAACGGTAACGATGATTAGACACACACACACACACACACACACACAACCTCTTTGCTGCCGAAGATTTAGCCAAGCACCTAAAGGCACGTCATTAGCAATTAGCAATTAGCAATCTGGGTAGAAAAGGTGAGATGGGGTGATTTCCAAGAATAGTCTGCCTATCAGGGATAAGAGCCGAGGTCACCCTTGCCACCATGGTGGGCACCCCACGGGAGGAGGAAAGAATGGACGGCCGAGCGGCCTCCCAGCCTCAAGGGCTCCAGGTGAAGGATTCAGGCTGGCTCCGCAAGGGGCGTGGGTCTGTGCCGCTGTCTGCCCCCTCGCCCAGGCCCCTCCGAGAGTGAGGACCAGAAGACCCCCTATGGCCTGGCTTTCTAGGGTCTCCGCCAGGTATGGTTGTAAAAAGGGAGCTTGGCCTGTAAAAGGGAGCTCCAGCCTCCTCGGCCCCCCTGCTCCCTGGAAAATTCATTTTAGACCCACGCTTCCTAACCTTCCTCAAGATCCACTCCGAGGTAGGGAAGGCAGTGTGGACGGGGAAACACCAGGAACCATGGAGTTCACAGACCCGGGCTTGAATCCCAACCCTGCCACTTAGGGCTCCTCGGTAGGGGCCCCTTGGGAGCCTTTCTTCACACACAGCGTTCCCGGCTAAAGAGCTCGGCTGTGCCCCTCCCAGGGCTGTTGGCGCAGAGATGGCTGGGATAAAGGAGAAGAGCCCGGGGCTGGGGCTCAGCCTCCAGTTATTGGGGTGGGGTGTAAGAAGAATTGGGGGCACCGGGACTTCCCCGATGTCCCTGGATCCACTACGCCTCTCCTGCCTCTCCTCTGCCTGGGGATTTCCCCACTTGGTGGCTTAAGGCTGAGTCCTTCCCCTGCCAGCTTCTCCTCCCCTGCCCTACCCACGGGGCTAGGGGGAGGTGACAGGGGCCCCAGTCCCCTGAGGACATAACCTGTCACATCCTGCCCAGACAAGTCCCTGCAGGATATTCCTCCCTGCCCTGGCTGCCTGGGCCCCTCCCTCCCCACGCCTGGGCTGCCAGAGGGGCCTCCGAGCTGCTGGGGAAGGTATTTCAGCTCAGTGAGTGCCTGCTGTGTGGGGGAATGGGCGGGGGTGGGGAGGGGGCGCTTGGAGAGTTTGGCAGCCAGAGGGGAGATGAGACCAGCAGGGCTCTGGGCCCCATCAGGGCACCCGTCCTGCCAAAACGGCGGGCCAAGATAACCTTGCCACTTGGGCCTCCCTGGCGATGACTGCCCCAAAGCCCGGGGATTTCAGGGAGGTGGGGCAGAGAAAAGAATGATGTTATTGCTTTTCCAGGAACCCGTTAGCTGGTAGCTAGGTTCTCTGAGCCTCCTCCAGAGGCCTAAGCCAGGGCAGGGCACGGAGAGCTGGTCCACCCTGAGAATCCTGCATGTTCCTGCTGGAAGGCGTCATCGCCACTAGTTCAGGTCCTGGTTTAGCGTTTGAGGAAACCGACACCCCAGAGACAGCAAGTGACTTGCCCGGAGGGCACACAGCAAATTCATCCCAGAGCTAGAAGTAGCAGCCTGCCTCCCCACTCCCTGCCTGGTGTTCTTTCCAGCCCACTTTGACTTGACGACACCTATGTACGCCGAGGCGGGCCCTCCTGGGTCAGCTCTGGCCTCCGTGTCTCCCCTGCCGACGGCGGTGCCGGGATACGTGACGTGTGTGCGATCAGAGCCAGAGTCCAGGTCCTGGTGCCATGGGGGCCGCATGCAGCCTGCCCTCCGGCCGGGGCCCCCACGGGGATCACGCTCTCGGGACAGATGGAGCTAGCACCCGGATTGGCTAGGTGTCGCCTGTCCCCATCCCTGGGGCAGAAAGCCTGCCGAGCATGGATATGGGTCCTACCCACCGGGTTTCACTGAGGTCCGCTCTTTGTGCCCTGGACATAGTGCCTCCCAGGCGCCTGCTGTGTGCCGGGCTCTGTTCGGAACGTCAGCCCATGAATCCTCATGAGAGCCCTAAGTGGGCGCTGTTGCTACTGGCCCTTCAGAGACAAGGAAATGGAGAATAGGGAGGTCCATCACTTGTCCAAAGACACACAGCCCGTTGGTGGCAGAGCCAGAATTTGAACCCAGCGGTCTCCCTCCGGTCCTCGCGGCCACACCGTAGGCGGGAGCGAGGGGAGCAGGCTAATGGGGCCCAATCCCACAGGTGCCTGTGTCGGTGGCCATGATGTCGCCGCAGATGCTTACCCCCCAACAGATGCAGCAGATCCTGTCGCCCCCACAGCTGCAGGCCTTGCTCCAGCAGCAGCAGGCCCTCATGCTGCAGCAGGTGAGTCTGGCCCCAGGGCAGCTGGGAGGTCAGAGAGGGGAGGGTAGGCCGGGGGAGGCCCTGCGGCCTCCCATCTCCCGCCCTGTTTACTGCCTACATCCCTGCTGGCCGAAGCCGGGCCAGAAACCAGAGAGACCGCTCAGGCTGGACGGATCCGCATTCCTCCAGAGCTGCCGGGCAGAGGTCAGGGGTCAGGCCTCTCCTCCAGCCGCACCCCCATGCTGCCCCCCTTGCCGGCCCCGCCTCTGTATCCTGAACCCCAGGGAAGGGCAGAGTCCTGGCACATCCCGGCACCTCGCGCTCATGGATTCAGGAGACCCACAGAGAGGCAGGGAGGGCTCAGAGCTGTGGGGTGCAGGCCCCTGTCCCTGCTGCACTGCCTCCCCACCCAGGCCCGGCCGAGGACCCTCAGAGCAGACTGAGGCGAGCGGGCATCTCCCCGCGGGGTGTCTCTTTCAGCACCCCAGTGAGACTCCCTACTTCTGCCTCCAGGAGCCCCATCACAGCAGGGCCGGGGTGTTCTGGGGCCCGCAGTCCCCGGCCCACGGTAACCCACTCGCACCCCTGCCCCCCCCACCCCCGCCCAGCTGCAGGAATACTACAAGAAGCAGCAAGAGCAGCTCCACTTACAGCTTCTCACCCAACAGCAGGCTGGGAAGCAGCAACCCAAAGAGGTAAGGGGTCCGAGGTGCCCCCTCCAAGGAGTGCTGCCCCCGCCCTCCCCTGGCTGGAGGCCGGGCGGCCCCCAGTGGCCAGGAGAGCGCTGCCTTGCGGGAATAGGAGGCAGACCAGGAAGTGCTGGGAGGGATCATAGGGCAGGGGGGAATGGGCAGCGGGGGGGTGCACAGCTCTCCAGCTGCCCTCGTCCCCACTCTGTCCTTCTCTCCTTGCCTCGTGTTGTCAGATTAATGAGAACGGGCGTCCGGTGGCCCTTGCTCATGACCAGCTGCCTTGTTTGGCCCTTTCCTGCCCCCTTGTCTCTTGGGGACAGCACCTCAGCCCGTCACACCCCCCGCCCCGGGTTCAGTAAACCACTTGCGCCGCTCCCCCCAACCCTGCCCCCCCTCTGCCACTTCTTGTACTACCTGCCCTTCCCCTCCAGAGAACTCCCCAGCCTACACCCCCTGGCCTCGCCCGGGCCACAGTGCCCCCTGAGCTTTCCTATCAGGCTCCCAGGCTCCCGCTCCGTGTCCCAGACATGTGCCTCCCTCCTGCTGGCGAAACCGCAGCCAAGTCCTGAGCCGCCTCTTCCCAGAAGGCTGCCCTGCTGACACCCAGTCATTTCCTAACACTCTCAGCCTCCCCCTCAAGCTCTCATCGTTGTTGCCTTCCCTGCATCATCTCGGGCTGGCTTTGTTGAAGAGCGAGTCCCCCCCCCCACCCCCCAGGCCAGGCAGCCGGGCAGAGTCGTCCCTGCCTCCCGAGCACCCAGGACAAGCTTGGCTCCTGGGGCTCAGAAAAGACTCACTGACTTGTCAGTGCCTGTGTGAAGAACTGAAGGGGGAGGGGGGCAGGAGACAGAGAGAGAGAGAGCGCGGAGCTCCAGACCTACAGCCAGCGAGTGTGTGCCCGAGCAGTAGAGATGGGACTCTTCCCCAGGCCGATGACCAGCTGATGCTGATCTTTAAAAAGTCCCGTCAGACTCTTTGATTCCCTGTATCTAAGAAGCAGGAGAGGAGAGGAGCTGGAGGGGGTAGGCCCCCTCCCCCGCGCAGAAGGGGGGCACCCGGGCATGTGGGAAGGGTGCCCGCCAGGCGGGAGTGGCCCCCGGAGCCTGACAGGCTCATCGATCATTGTGATGAGAGCCCCCCCCCTTTTCCAGGCGAGCACAGCTGCGGTGCGGGGAGCGGAAGGAGGGGGGCGGGAGCAGGGAGGGCGTCGTGCTGAGCGTCTGGGTCTCTGTGTGTGCGCGCGCGCGCGCGCGCGTGCGTGCGTGCGTGTGTTTACTGCGAGGAGGCATGCAGCCCTATGGAAGCTGGGCCGGGAGCAGAGAGGCTGCAGCCGCGGACGCCACTACGACAGCTCCGGGGGCTGACAGGCCCTGGGAGGGGGTGGCCGCGGGGTGGGGGCCGGAGGGCGTGCCCGAGGCTGATGGCACCCCTCTCTGCCCGCCCCCTCGGGCCCCCCACCAGGCCCTGGGGAACAAGCAGCTGGCCTTCCAGCAGCAGCTCCTGCAAATGCAACAGCTGCAGCAGCAGCACCTGCTCAACCTGCAGAGGCAGGGGCTGGTCGGCCTGCAGCCCGGCCAAGCCTCAGGGCCCCTCCAGACCCTCCCGCAAGGTGAGTGCCCGCCGGCCCAGACCTCCCCCCATCCCGTGGGGGCGCCTGGGGCCCTGCCAGCCTCCCGCCTCTCTCTCCCCCGCAGCAGCCGTGTGCCCGACGGACCTGCCCCAGCTGTGGAAGGGCGAGGGTGCCCCCGGGCAGCCCGCCGAGGACAGCGTCAAGCAGGAGGGGCTGGACCTCACCGGCTCAGCCACCACCGCTACCTCGTTTGCCGCCCCCCCCAAAGTCTCACCCCCCCTCTCCCACCACACCCTGCCCAACGGACAGCCCACTGTGCTCACACCCCGGAGAGACAGGTGCGCGGCCCCGGCTGGGAGAGGGCCCTGCAGACCTGCCCAGGGGCAGCCTGCACCCCGAGGCATGGCACCCATGGGGGAGGGACGGGGGAGGCGGAGCTCGTGGACCCGGAAGTTTACCCCTTTCCCGGGGCACACAGCATTGTTCTCAGCCTCTGGGAAACCCAAATGAGAGACTGAAACTTCAGCAGGGGAGCCTGGCCAAGCTGGACCCAGGGCCGCTGGGGTCTCCAGGGCCCCTGACCGCCACCTCTCTCTTGCTCTCCTAGCTCCTCCCACGAGGAGACGCCAGGCTCCCACCCCCTCTACGGACACGGAGAGTGTAAGTGGCCAGGCTGTGAGACCCTGTGTGAAGACCTGGGCCAGTTTATCAAGTAGGTGTTGCCCCCACTCTCCATCTCCCCCACGCCCCCCAGCAGACTTCCCACAGGGCCCTTCACCACCAACTCTCAGCAGGCCACCTAGCTTGCCCCTCTTTGGGCCTCAGCCACCAGCTGTCCTGCTGCCCTCACCCCTCCTTCCCTGCCCCCACCAGCTCCCTGATCCCCACGCCCCCATCTGTATTTGCAGGGGGCGCGCAGCCTCTGTAAACCCCATCCCCAGGCTGTCAGAGCCCCTCAGGGCGGGGGTATGAGGAGCAGAGAGGACGCCCCCTCCCCCCGTAGCCCTCCCCCGCTTCCCCCAGACTCAGCCCGGCAGACTGACGGCCTAGTGACAGGCCGGAAGGCCGGTGGACAGGCAGGGCGGGAGGCCGCCAGCTGCCACAGCCGTGCCAGGCTCTGTCACTGACTGATTAACTCCGCTGTCTCCCAGACCCTTGCAGCATCAGGGTCAAACAAATTGTTTTCACGCTTCGTCAGAGGTTTACTTAATTAGTTCATTTGCAATTAGATCTCTCTGTAGCTGGGATTTTAGCAAAGACATCAAAGGAGGCTGACGAGAAGGCGGCTTCCTTCATTGCCCCATTGCCCCGGTTTTGGGGGTTTTTTTGTTTTTGTTTTTGTTTTTTTTCTTCTCACCTCGTTCCCTTTGTATTTCTTGGTCTGTCTGCTTTCCAGGCCGGGGGCTGGATGGGAGCTGGGGCTGGGAGCACAGGATGGGAGGGTGCTGGCCACAGGCCAAGCGGGGCCAACTGTGTCTTCTCTGCCCCCTCCCGCCCCAAAGACACCTCAACACAGAGCACGCCCTGGATGACCGGAGCACAGCCCAGTGCCGGGTGCAGATGCAGGTGGTCCAGCAGCTGGAGATCCAGGTGCAGCCTTGGGGATGCTCGGAGGCAGCGGGGGGGGGGGGGGGGGGGGGGGGGGGGGGGGGGGGCGGGGGACACCCTGCCCCGCCCTCAGCACTGACTTCCCAGGAGGGGTTTAGAGGGCCTTGCGGATAGGTCATCTTAAGCCTTCTCGCTCCTGAGTGCCAAGGTCATGAGGTGATTACAGTTCGAGTCTCAGGAGCAAGCCAAGGCGGGGCGGGGGGGTGGGGTGTGTGTATCTGCTGGGAGGCTCAGAAGAGCAGCATCCGACTAAAAACCATAAAAATACCGACAACGAACACAGAGCACTTACTTGGTGCTGACTTAAATACTTTACCTGAGAACTCCGGGAATCCTTTAAACGACCATATATGGCAGTTGCTATTCTCATCCCCACTTCATAGATAGGGAAAACTGAGGCCCAGAGAGGTGCAGTGACTTGCTTCTCTGGTCACTCACCCTAGCGGGTGGCCAAGCGGGGTCAGAACCGCAGCAGTCTGGCCCCCGAGTCTACACCCTGTAGCACATAGAACTCAGGAAAGTCCAGCAGGCAGAGTGAGGGACGTTTACCCATGTCCCTCTGGCACCTAGCAGAGCGCCCTGCCCTGAGAGGGTAGTTGTGAAAGGCCTATTGAATTTATGAATGGGGGTGAATGAATCATTCATCCATTCCTGTGTTTCCATTCATGGCGCGAGGACCCTCTCACATCCAAGTGCCACTGAACTTGGGTGTTGTTCAGCCACAGCCTCGGCCTTCGAGGAGGAGAAAAAGCAGGCATTGTTAGCAAGGGGGCCCCTGACCTGTAGATCAGGGCCCCTCGAGCCTGGGATGCATGGTCCGGAGAGGTGGGCAGGGCTTCGTGGAGCCCCCAAGCCCTGGCCTCCAGGATAGCAGGGGATGGAGCAGAGCTGAGGCCCTCTAGGAG
This sequence comes from Nasua narica, assembly GCA_028533885.1. Taxonomy (NCBI): domain Eukaryota; kingdom Metazoa; phylum Chordata; class Mammalia; order Carnivora; family Procyonidae; genus Nasua; species Nasua narica. Next base: position 99,959,178 of record CM052802.1, read on the forward strand.
CAGAGGGAGCCGGAGGGGAGGCCGCTGTGTGAAGGAGAGCGGTGACAGGTGGTGAAGGGAAGAGTTTTCTCCGGTGTCCGGTGGGGGAGGGGTGGGATGTGGAGGAGGCAGAGGTGTGGACCCCTGGGGGGCTCAGCCCCAGCTCACCTCCTGCCTCTCCACAGCTCGCCAAGGAGAGCGAGAGGCTGCAGGCCATGATGGCCCACCTACACATGCGGCCCTCCGAGCCCAAGCCCTTCAGCCAGCCCGTGAGTGACGCTCCCCTCCCCACGGCCCTCCCAGGACCCCTGGAACCCCCACGCCGGGCACTGGGCTCAGCACCCTCCCCGTTGCTCATAACTGAACCCGGTCCCCGGGTTCTCCTCATTCTCCAAGGTGACCGTCTCCGCAGCAGACTCGTTCCCGGATGGTCTCGTGCACCCCCCGACCTCGGCTGCTGCTCCCGTCACCCCCCTACGGCCCCCCGGCCTCAGCTCTGCCTCCCTGCACAGCGGGGGCCCCGCCCGCCGAAGGAGCAGTGACAAGTTCTGCTCCCCCATCTCCTCAGGTGAGGACTGCCAGGAGGGTCATTCCCCCCCCCCCAAGCTGGATCCCCCATCCGGCTACCTCACCCTCTGCCTCTCTCCCCCAGAGCTGGCCCAGAATCACGAGTTCTACAAGAACGCCGATGTCAGACCCCCCTTCACCTATGCCTCCCTCATCCGCCAGGTGAGCCTGGAAGGTAGACAGAGGGGGTGGGGAGGGCACCCAGGCTGCACCCCCACCTCGGTGCCCCAGCCTCCACCAGGGTCCTGGAGCCAGAGGAGAGACAGCCCCTCCCGCACCTGTCCTCTCCCTCGGGCTTCTCCCCGGCTGTACGGCCTCTGGCCCAGGCTCCTTCTGAGTCTGTGTGCTGCGTGCTGCTCGTCCGGCCATCTCTGGGGGCAC
>CM052802.1:99966351-99998028 GCA_028533885.1 Nasua narica
CCCATTGTAGTCCTCCCTCACCCTCCCTCCCTTGGCACCCCTCCCTGACTCCTCTCCACCCCTCCACCCCCCCAGTTAAACCAATGACCAAAGACCTTTCTTATGCCGGAAGCAAAAACCAAAACTTTTTGTTGGCTTTTTCCTTTGTCGCCTCCCGCATCCCCTGCTCCTCCTTGTTCCCCGACCCTGGCCCCAGGCTGGAAGCCCTCCCTCCACTTAAGTTATTGTTTTAAACCAAAGTTTACAGTGTCTGTTGGTGGCCCAGACCCTCTCTCCACCCTTCCTCCACCCCACCCCGAGGACCCTGGGACGCAACAGAGACTGGGGGCCCACCTCACCCCCACTCTGCTCCTGGCCAGCCTGGAGGAAGGAAAGAGGGCAGAGGGAAGGAGGTACACTGCCCTCAGCACCCCAAGGGGTTCCCCTTTCCTCGGACAGTGGGCCTCGAGCCCTAGTCCCAACCCTGGGCTGCTTCCTGGGGGCTCTCCTGACCCCTCGCTAGGACCAAGTCCCCCATCACGCTGGGAGTGTGGATTCCAGCACAGGAGCTGGAAAAAAAAAGTGAGGCTCCACAGACCCCCTATGGGGGACCCCAACTTGGGCCAAGGACTGGGTGTGTTGGATGCTCCTGATACCCCAGGCCAGGCCCCTTTGCCGAGAAGACTCCTTGGACTATTTCCCAAGAACCCCCCCCCACATACACCCCTTCACAAGCCACCCCTCCTGAGAGGCAGGGGGCCCTCCGCCCCCTCCCCTATGTACCCCCCACCTGTGTTCTGTTTGACCAGCACAGAAATATTAAACGTCCTCTATTCACCGGGCCCTGCGTGTGTCACCGAGGTGAGGGGGGGAAGGACACGAAAGTAGAAAGATTCTTCTGGGGGCTGAGGGCAGCAGGCCCCAGGGGACGGTGGGGGCTCCCCGGGGCGCTTTCTGGGAGTGCATCAGTGGGCCAGGACGGGGAGGGGGGTGGCCCTCTCTGCTCCTCCTGCCCGCCTCTTCCACTGTCACCCGCATCATCTGGAATTTTCTCTCAAAGCGGGTTCCTGGGTCATTCTGCTTTCTCGCAATACCGTCTGCCGGTCCCGCCCCTTCCTCCAAGGGGGTGTTCAGCGGGGAGATTTCCTTCAGGGCTGGAGAGGATTCCTGTCGCAGAGCCACCACCCCTGAAGATGGGAGGTCTGTCCGCCTACAGGCCCAGATGCCCTTCTGGGCCCATGACCCCGTCTTCGTGGGGGCTACCTGGTCAAGGGCGTGTGTGCGCATGCGCGTGGGGCTGGGGCTGTCGGGGTGCGTGTCTGACGCGTGGTGTGGGGCCGGTGTCCTACTGGGGGGCTCAGGGTCAGAAAAGGGGTTACTCTAATGCACGGGTAAGGGCACCCTGGACAGTTAGGGGAGGGAAAGGAAGAAGCCTAAGCTGATAAACCAAAGCTGTGTCCCGGCACGGCCCTCAGCCTTGCTTCTCCCACAGCAATTCCCGGGCCCTGCCCCCAGCAGGGGAGACCCGCCCACCTCAGGGTCCAGAGCCCATCACCCACCCGTTACAACAAGCGGTTCCCTTCTTCCGGCACCTCCAGCACCTTCCGAAACCATCCTCCTCAAGGGCATAGCCCCCAGACCTCTATGCTGGGGCAGGGGCCCCCAGAAAGAATGTGCATCCTTGAGGGGAAGCAGGGAGGTAGAGGAGCCGGTATGGAGAAAGCGCCCCATTTGGAATCAGTCACCCTTCCCCCAGATCACCAAACTGGCTGGAACTTTCCAAAAGTCAAACTTGGGGGGCTGGTGGGGAAGTGGGGTAGGAAAGGGCAGGATCTGGAAATGGGAGGCTTCGCTGACTTCTGTCTCAGAACTGTCTTGGCCTTTCCTACAGCTTTCCATCATGATCTGCTATCTTCTGGGTCTCTCCCATTTCTCTGGCTCACCCCTGTCCACGCCCGCTGCTCCCGCTGGCCCTAATCCTCTGGACACTTGCATGGGCCTGCGGTGAATCCTCAGGGCATCTCAGAGGGCCCCATCAGGTCAGGCTAGGGGAGCTCGGCCTGGAGTCTGAGTACCCGCCAAGCCTCCACCCACAGGCTGGCCCTCTTTGCCCTCCGCGGAGGCCGCAGGTCCTTCCAGAACTAGCTGCCCCATCATTTGCGTGGACAGCGGCTTCTCCTGCAATGTAATAGAACAATTACCTAGGATTTCACTGCTGCCACTTCCCCTCGGGGACCCACCAGCCCCCTCCAAATCCCCAAATCCAGAGGCGTCCGCTGCCAAGCTCCCAGCTGCCTTAGTCTACCCTGAGAGAAGAAGGTCGCTGGTCTACAGAGTAGCCCCACAGACATCCTTCCTGCACCAGAGACGACACCCAGCCTCACGCCCATGGCAGTCCTTCCAGCAGTCTAACTTCAGTTTCTCCTGCTTCAATAGAGTTTTGGTTTGGGTCTTTGTTTTTAATTCCTTCCCCAGATGTAGAGCAAATATCTGGTCGGTGCACTTGGACATGGAGTGAGGATCTATCTCAGGCTTTGACTGAGGAGGAGAGGGATCTTGTAATATAAGCAACAGGAGACCGCTCTGGGCCACCACCTTCCGAGTGCGCCGGGCTTACAACTCCATAACTCATTTTCTTACCAATCTCACAGGTTCCAGGAGAGCCCCCTCCCATGACCTTCTTCTAAATAAGAACCAACCCCCCTAAGCCCGCTCATTATGTTCTGCGGTCAGGAGGTTCTGCCTACTGTCTCCTCTCTTCTTCCTACTGCTGTTCCCTGGTGACAGGGGCAGGTGGCTAGTGGTGGCTGCAGCGCAATCTTGGTCCTTAGCAACTCTGCCCTGACTGGGAGAGGGGGGCTCTCTGCTGAACCTGTTCTCAGGCTGGCAAAAAAGGAGGGCTCCTCCAGGTCGGATATTTTGGGGATGAGAATGTAGCACTCTGGGCTCTGCACGGGGCAGAAGACCCCCTTCCCCTCATATTCCGAAAGTTCCTCCCTCCCTCTACCATTAACTGGTCACCCCTGCCCAAGGTCTTTTGCCAATGGCCAGCAGAGGGCGCTTTAGACAAAGCCGACCTTGGGCTCCTACTTCAGGCACACTTGCTGGTCAGAGGAGGAGGGGAGGTGGGTGTGGGGAGGAGGGTGTGGGGAGGAGGGTGTGGGGAGGACGAGCTCAACCTCCAGTGAGAACTACCACCCTTCAACCACTCTGGCCCAGGGCACGAAAGGGTCCCCTTTGCTGTCTGGGGGCTTCCCGGACCTCTCCAGCTCGGTGACCTGTGCCATCTGAACAGAAACGGGAGAAGGTAGGGAAAATGCTGAGAGTGATCTGGAAGGAAGTGGTCTCTGAAAACAAGTACACCGGGAAGACAGGCTCAGTAAAGATGTTCGATGGTAACAATTACTAACATTTACTGAGCTCTTGTGTACCAGACGCAATTCTAGGCACTTTATCTTCCATGTCACCCTCCCACAACTCTGAGTCAGATGCCATCATTATCCCCATTTTACAGATGAGGAAAACGAGGCACAGGAATCGAAGAGGTTAACAGATAAAGGCATTAAGAATGAGGAAACAGGCTCAGTGGCTTACTCTCAGCCTTGTAGGGACACTATTTACTTTGGCTTCTCCCCCCCACACCCCTTCTTGGAGACTCCCAATCGGGAAACTGAGGTAAGATTGCCTCAAAGCCAGGGGCTAGGCCCTGTCTCCAGAGTTCCCGGATGTCAGCGGCCATCCCCCTGACAGCAGAATGAGGTAAGTCGGGGCTCGGAACGGTCGCTGTGGGGCAGGGGGAACCGGAGAGAGAAGGCTGGAACACACTATAAAAATAATCACCCAGGGCCCTTCTGATGGAGCAGAGACAGAGAGGCCCTTGTCTGAGGTGGGGAATTCACAGCGACCACACACGAGCGAGCACACACCTGAGCACGGGCACGCACGCGTGCTGCTCGCCACGCAGGCTCTGTTCACCCCCAGAGGTCTCTCCCATCTCGGAAGGCTGTAGTCAGGCTGCGGACACCCGGGGTCGGGACACAGAGACCGCGGTTGTCACAGAGACATCCCATCGCACAGGCCCAGGAGCTCTCCACACCTGCAGCCGGCCTCCACCTCGGGATAGAAAGTTTAGAAAAACAGCCCCTCCGGAGAAGGTGGTCATTTATGGTGGTAGCTGGGGCTGAAAGGCACTCTGTCCTCGCCAGGAGGGGCCGGGGCCAGGGCGCAGGGGATGGTGGGCCCCATTAATGGGGGAGGGGCTGCAGAGGTGGGACGGGCACCCTGGAGCTTGGGGCCCAGACTCGGAGGCTTCTACCCCCACTGGGGGTCAGGGCCCCTGCTGCTCTCCAACCTGGAGCTCAGACTGTCTACATCAGGCAGCCACCGCCTGGGCTGAGGAAGGGGCCAAGCGCAGGGGCGGGGAGGGGCAGGCACACACCAGAGACCGGCAGGACGCCTCTCTGCTCTCAGAGAGCTGGTTTTCTGGCTGAGATACTGATGGAGACGGGCCGAGCGCCCAGTGCTGCAAGGAAGAAAACTCAGGCCCTGCAGCAGCCAGCCCAATGAGGGTTCAATCCTCCCTCTACTCTGTGCTAGTTCTGGGGCTCTGGGAAACGTCTTGAGCTCTCCGGGCTTCCATTTCTTCGTCTGTGAACGGGCATGGGATGATCATCTCTGGCTTGTTGAGAAGGATAATGATATATTTAAAAAGTGGCGCGTATTAGGTCCACAACACGTAATAGCTGTTAATGAAATGTAGCCTTGGGTGTACAAGACCAGTGACTATAGGGGGCGTGGGGGACCAGAGCGCTTCCGGAGGACTCCCTGGAGGAGAGGCTGGAGCTAGGGAGGGGAAATGTTAGGGGAGAGAAGAGACACTTCAGGCCCGTAGAGGAGCCTCAGCAGGGCTCGGGGAAGGTTCCCGTGGCAGGGGACAGAGGGCTGAATCAGCGCTGAATCAGGGCGGGAGACGCTGGGGCAGGGAGTCCCTCGGGCCACTGTCACTGCCAAAGCCCACTCACATCCCCTGGCACAGGGTGAGGCCTCAGGGAAGGCAACCGCGGGGGGTTTCCTTATCTCCAACGGAGGGAGCGATGAGGAGCCCCGACCGGGCAGGAGATGAAGGGGAGGCCTCAGAAGAACAGAGGCTAGGAAGCACGAACCCCAGGCTGGTGCCCCATAGGACCCCGTAAGGGCTGAGCTCCTGAGGCTGCCGGGGAGGCCTCCAGGCATGACCCACGTCCTTGAGGAGCTCCCATCAGAGGGGGACAGTCCTGTATTCAGATAAGCACAGCAGGCGTGGCCTCCAAGTGGTTCCAACACCACATGCTTGGCCCTCAGAGGTGCTCAGAGCAGGCCTCGTAGAGACGATGAGGCCGAAGAGGAGCCTGGAAGGAAAGATGAGATAGCAGGAGAGCTTGCCACGCAGGGCAGTAAGGGAGTGGAGGCAGGGGCGGGACCAGCTAGGACGTTCAGGGGTGGGGGCACCTTGAGCGGCCGAGGTACTGGAAGATGACTCCAGGGAGTCGGGAGCTAGGCTCTTGGGGGAGCCCACAGGCCAAGTACATGGGTCCCAGCCAGGAGCATGGGGCAGTGAGCCCAGGAGGTGAGAGCAAGGCAGTGACGATGGATGTCAGGTTTAAAGGGAAAGTAGGTGTGGGGTGAAATGCTGGGGCGGCGGGTGCCGGCCGGGCGGCCTCCTGCATTGTTGGATGGCAGGCGACCGAGTCCCAGATGGGGAGGGTGCTTTGGAGAACGATGTCAGGAGGCTCATGGAACAACCACAGAGTACAAGATGGGACTGGGCGGCTGCGTGAGAGAAGAGAGGTCCCAAATGGGCTCCCCGGGGTGTTCCAAGCGTGGCCCGTTTTCACATCGGAACGTTATACTGCCCAGAAAGGGAACATGTAAGAGGGCTTGTATCCACAGGGCACGCTTGAGGGCAGAAAAAGTAAGCGAAAGAAAGAGAGAGAGAGAGTATTGCCATTTACATAATGCTTGCAAATAGGCATAATAATGCCATATTTCACGTATAGCAAACATGTAGCGAACATTTAAACAACTTGGAAGACTGAGAGGGCACAAATTCGGGTCACTGCCTCTCTGGGGCGGCGGCGGGGGTGGGATGCAGGGGGGAGGCGCACTCGACAGGCTTCCAGTATATTGAGATAATTCATTCTTGAACTGGGGGTGGGGGCACAGGAGTTCAATCCCTCGTTCCCTGAACCTTTTGTTCAGCCGGAAGATTTCATTTAAAATCAACTCCCCCACCCACCCCCCCAAAAAAAAACAAACCCAAAAAAGAATGGCTGCAGGGTTTGGGTCCGATACCACAGAACTCTCCTCTGGGCTTAAGGTAGGACCAAGGGCCAGGCGGGCAGGACATCGTGCTGCCTACCTGCAGAGGGGCTGGAGAGAAGGAGAGAGAGAGAGCTTCCTTGGGGGGCACATCTGGCACCAGGGCAAGAGGCACAGCTGCGAAGGAAGCCAGCCGTGGTCCACAGGCAAAGAGGAGGAAGAACCAGGAGGGACGGCAGTCCCGGGGCAGTGACAGGGCTGCGGGGTAATGGGCTTCAGGGCCGGAAGACCTCCCCACCACCACCACGGGGACTTGGCAACAGGAGGCCTCTGGCACCCTAATATAGCAGTTTCCAAGGCAGGGATGAGCTCAGGAGTCAGTGTGGAGTGGAGATGTGGGCAGAGGTGTGGTCTCTCTTTCCATGAGAATAGTAGCAAGGGGAGAGAGCGGACCCCAAGAGGTCCGCCGGACCCCCACGGGAACGAGTGGACACAGCATGGAATGCCAAGAAAAGGTTTTCTTTTTTGTTTTTCTTTTCTTTTCTTTTCTTTCTTTCTTTCTTTTTTTTTTTTTTTAAAGATTTTATCTATTTATTGACACAGAGAGAGAGAGAGAGAGCACAAGTAGGCAGAGCAGCAGGCAGAGGGAAAGGGAGAAGCAGGTTCCCTGCTGAGCCTGGAACCCGATGAGGGGCTCGATCCCAGAACCCTGAGATCATGACCTGAGCCGAAGGCAGACACTTAACCGACTGAGCCACCCAGGTGCCCCAAGGAAAAGTTTTCTTATTGATTTTCTCAACTGTAATGATTTTGTGTATTGTTGAGTATTTGTAAGCAGGGGAGAGGGCAGAGGAGGACCAAACTATGTACTTCAGTGAATATGTGTGTGAGAGCACGCCCTCCCTCCTTCATCGGACAAGGCGATTCTCTCTCTCCTTCCTCATTGCTCGTTAGCTCCCCCAGGACTCAGGCCCAGCTGCTCAGGAAGAGGGGAGTCTGGAAACAGTCATGGGACTCATGTCCGGGGGAAGGAGGGGGTTGGGAATCCCATCCTATCCCATCCTGGAGCACAGGCCTGCGCCCGGCCCCCCGCGATGACACTCCAGGGGAGAAGGGAAGACCAGGCACACTGAGGACCAAGGGGGCTCTCACACACCCACTCCATGGCGGAAGTCCTCGGGTGAACTGGAGGAGGGGAGTGGGAGGGAGGACCGGGGCCGGACAGCCACTGGAGTGAGGCCTTCCCATTGCACTTGCGACCCCCACCCAAATGCCACTCACCCCCCTTTCCATCTCTCACCGTCTAACACCGTCCTCATCCTCCACTTACTTCCGGCTTCCCACAGAGCCCGTGGCTGAGATTGGCTGTTCCCAGAGGCCTTCTCCCGACAGCTGCTCTGCTCCTCGATGCCACACACCCTTCCCCCCTAAGGCCCAACCCAGCTGGCCTTCCTGATTTTGCCTCCATGCCAGAGTCCCCTGAAACTGGCCCATTCACCTTCCTGTACTGGGGCCCACCCAGTCCAGCAACAAATCTTTACTGAGCACCTGTATGCCCGGACCTGGGTGCTGACAGCAAGAGCCAGGCCCAGGCCCTGCCCTCAGGGGGCTGACGGAGCACTGACACCCAGAGGCTCCTTCTTATGACACTTTCAAGGAGTTCAATTATTTAAAGACCTTCTTGGGGTGTCTGTGTGGCTGAGTTGGTGAAGCACCTGCCTTCGGCTCAGATCATGATCCCAGGGTCCTGGGATCGAGTCCCGCATTGGGCTCACTGCTCTGCAGAGAGCCTGCTTCTCCCTCTGCCTGCCTTTCCCCCTTCTTGTGAGTCATAAATAAAATAAATAAAATAAAAATATAAAATAAATATATGAAATAAAAAATAAAATAAAAATAAAAAGATCTTCTTATAAAATTGTGATTAACGTGGTTGACAACGAAGCCAGCAGCGTAGACAGATGGTGAAGCCTCCCTACCATCTGCCCTTCAGACACTGGGCGTTTATTGAGAACTTACTACACACGAGGCACCAGGCTGGGCTCTGGAAGTACGAGATGGCCAAGACACAGTCCCTCCCCTCAAAGAGCCCAAAGAGAGGCAGATATGTAAGCAGATACAACATTGTGTTGGAGTTTGGGAACCCAGAAAGGGTGTGCACGACCTACCCCATAACAGGGTAACGGGGAGCTGCGTGTGGGAGGCAGCGCCGTTGGAGGAGTCACGGCCGGAGTGAGTGGGTCGAAGGAGAGGGTCAGGGGGTCGGTGTGTTCAGAGTGACCGCGCGCCCGCACAGGCGGCAGGAGAACGAGGCCCGGAGAGGCAGGTTGGAGCGCTATTGTGGACACTTACCTGCCCAACTCAGAAATCTAGACTTTTTACTCCCTGAATGTGCGTAGGTGGGTCGGGGTGGCTGCCGGGAAGGGAGGGGGAGGAAAGGGGAAAACAGCCAAAAGGAAGTAGGAAGGAGGGGAGATGCTCCACAGACGGGGCGGCAGGAGACAAAGGCGGGAAGGGGGTCCTGCAGTCTCCATCTAAGGTAAGAGAGAGTCACAGAAGCACGTGCGGAAGTCAGGAGAGATGGGTGAGGCATTTCCCCGGGTAAGAGTTGAGGGTTTGGTGGGGCTTCGGTTGAATTTGAGGTAACAACCAAAACCCCAGTGGGAGCGCCTTGTAATCAAAGATGGTAGTTGGGAGGAAAAAAATATATATATATAATAAACATATGAATATATAAATTCAAAATATAAATGTATGTTTTATATAATATAATTATATTTATATCAATATGTAAATACCTATTAATATATTAATATATAATAGCATGATATGATTAATATAATATATTAATATATAAAATATAGATGTATATTTATATAAACATATGAATTATATTTATATAAATATATATCTTTACATATATATAATTTTTTTTAAAGATGGTAGTTGGAGCTCATGCATTTCCCTTCAAACCCACCGGAAGCCCCACTAAACTATAGCAGAGAACATTTTTTTTTTAAGGTGAGGACTTTTAGAAACAAACAGAACAAGGCAGAAGGGGACAGCAAGTTTGGGAGTTTGGAGAGGGGACGGCAGAAGAACCTGAGTCCTGAGCCAGCGATGACGAGAACAGCTGAGAGGCACCCAGCTCACGTTGCGGGCCTCCCCACTCAGGCCCAGGGATCCGTGGCTGACAGGTCACCTCTAGAAGTAGGGGTAGGAGTGGATTTTTTAAAAATAAACAAGTAAGTTGCTCCCAGGGAAGATGAGATGAACAGGCAGAGCTCAGAGGATTTTTAAGGCAGTGAAACTACTGATGAAGGGTAGTTGGAAGGCGGGCAGGGACAAGGGCCCCCTCACCCCGCCCCCAACCCCCCACCCCTCCCTAAGAGGAAACCACCTGTGAAAGGACTTTACACCACCCTGGAAGGAGCCATCCGCCCTTCCCGATGCGATAGATAAGTGACAAAAACCTGACTGGGTGACAGGAGCAGGGAGGGTTCATCAGATGAAAACAGCCCGCCAACAAGCCCATAAAATCCCCAGGACTTAGAAACTCTGTAACAACCCTCTCGGGGCTGATACATGTTTACACATCTGTCTGAACCCATAGAATGTGCGACAGCAGGAGAGGGAGCACTAATGTAAACTGCAGATTTGGAGTGTGGATAGGACCACATAGGTTTGCCAATTGTAACAAATGTATCGCTCTCGTGGGGGACACTGATGGCGGGGAGATTGTGTGTCTAGGGGGAGCAGGGGTATACGGTGATTCCCTGTACTTTCCCCGCAGTTTTGCTGTGAACTTTAAACTCTCTAAAAACTCAAATCTGTTGTTAAAAACCAAAATAACAGCAATAAAACAAGCGAGCAAACAACAGAGCAAACTGGGAGAAAGTCAGTGTAAGGAACTGTTGGTCCTCCAGACCCCCTCCCCCACCCTGGGCAGGCAGGTCCCTTCCCCGCCCTGTCCCATCGGAGACCACGGGAGATGCATATTCTGGAGAGGGTAAGACAGAGGGTCTCTGGGCTGGGGGACACTGATGTAGTTAAGGTAGGGACACCACGGGGGAATTAAGTGTAAAACTCTGACATCGGGGTTTCTAAAGACCCAGGGCAGCAATGGCCCACTCCCCTGCACAGAACTTTGAGAGTCCCATTGTTAAATAGAAATCCAAGGATCAATAGACATATAAGGAAAGTAGTATAAAAAAAAAGAGAGAGATCAAAGCAAATAGAAGCAACTTGGAGAACTCTGCTATGCAAAGAGAAGGAAAAAAATTTCAAGTCATTTATTTGAAGAGAAATATAATATTGCATCCATGAAATAAGAAAACATGCTAGGGGTGCCTGGCGAGCTCTGTCCATAGAGCGTGCGACTCTTGATCTCGGGGTCATGAGTTTGAGCCCCATGTCAGGCATAGAGAGTACTTCCTAAAGGAAGGAAGGAAGGAAGGAAGGAAGGAAGGGAGGGAAGGAGGGAGTGGGGACGGGGAGAGACAGAGAAAAAGAGAGAGAGAAAGAAAGAAAGAAAGAAAGAAAGAAAGAAAGAAAGAAAGAAAGAGAGAGAAAGATTAAAAGAAAAGAAAACATGCTATAAAAGTAAACATTTGGAGAACAAAATGAGAAATTAAAAATATAACAGAAATGATGGGCCGCCTGGGTGGCTCAGTGGGTTAAAGCCTCTGACTTCGGCTCAGGTCATGATCTCAGGGTCCTGGGATTGAACCCTGAATCGGGGCTCTCCACTCCCCAGTGAGCCTGCTTCCCCCTCTCTCTCTGCCTGCCTCTCTGCCTGCTTGTGATCTCTCTCTCTGTCAAATAAATAAATAAAATCTTTAAATATATATATATATATATATATATATATATATATATCAGAAATGAAAACAAACTGGAAAGATGGAAAGCTAAAGATATCCTCCCTCCCCCACAAAAAAAGATATCCTTCCCAAACTCCTGCAAACAAAACAACACAGGAAAACAGAAAAGAAAATGAAACTAGAGGACCAGTTCAGATTAGACCAACACCTAACTAAAAGGAAATGTAGAAAGAGAGAAACCAGAGGAGAGAAAATCCCTGAGAAGGCATGTGAAGAGAGCATTTCCCAGGACTGAATGACATGAGTCTCAAACTGAATCAGCCAAAGAGTGCATAAAAACATACCCTCCCCGGAGCACATCCTCATGGAATGTCAGAACATCAGAGACAAAGAGAAGATCCCACAAACTTTTAGAGAAAAAAACAAGTCAGGTCAGAGGACCAAGACTCAAATAGCTTTGAGTGTTCAACGGCGCTGTTGGAGAAGATAATGGAGCATCTGTGCCCTTTGAAGTTCTAAGAGAAAATTAATTCCAAGCTAAAATTCCCTACCCTACCAGACTACTAATTAAGCGTAGGATAAAAATGCGTCAACACATGCAAATGACCTAAAAGCTGCAACTCAGGTTTACCGCTTGCGACAGTGGGAGGGGAGAGGCTGGGATTCACCAAAAGCAAGAAAAAGGACTAGAAAGGCAGCAGCCAGTTATGAAGGGCCCATAAGAGGAGTAGAGGGCAGCTGGGTCTACTGGCGGGAGTCAAAGGGATCTGGGAGAGATTTCTTCAAGAAGATAAAATGCAGAAGGTACCTAAAATTTGAACATACCGTGACGAAAACCTATGGCACAGGGAAAGACTTGGAAGGTGGGGTGAATCACTAATATGTATAAAGAAAACTAAGCAAATTAAAAAAGGACTGTTAACTGCAGAGGAAAGAAAATGTTGAAAAAGGCATATACTGTACATGGTTTAGCTAGAAATAACATTTTGCCATAGTAATGAAGACACTGAACCCCAAACTAACTAAGAGGATGATGTAATCATAACCCCCTGGGAAGATGGGGACACAGGCAGGGTTCCAGGGGACGGTTGTATGGGGAGAGAGCCTGAAAGAGAATTTCATCTACACCTTATAGGGTGAGACCATAATGGGTACCCAAACTGATAAATCCAGAAGCAGCAGTGCACGTCTCTTTTCTATAGATATGATGGCCAAGCTCAAAGGGATCATCTAAAAGAACAGAAAGGTGATGCCCGGGGAGTGGGAAGGGGAGGCCCGGGGGCCAGGAGACCTCGGCTTTTCTTACCAAGGCTGCTAGAACTAGCGGATGCTTTCAGCTACAGCCCATGGCCCTCTGTGTCCCAATACCATGCTTCTCCATCTGCCTGCCTTCTGGGAAGTGAATTCTGCAAGGACGGGGACTAGGCCCCACTCATCTCTGTTGCCCCAGCACCTGACCCAGTACCTGGCCGACCGCAAGCCCTCAATTACATGTTTGTGGAATGAATCACAGCAGGTTCAAGCTGGGAGGAAACTTTCATTTCGAGTCTATCATTTTACAGTTTGGAAAACAGGAGCCCACAGAGAAGAAATGATGTGATCCCCAGGGAGTCGCAGCCTCAGAGCCGTGATGTCAACCTCTGGATTCTCATCTACCACTCCCGCGACACCAGGGGCTGCCTTCTCGTGGGCACAGAAGTGACAGTTCCGGGAACTGACAGCTTTCTGGGGGAGAGGCTTTGGAGGGAGAGGGGCAGGAATGTGAAGGGGAAAACAAGCCACCTAGGAGAAGGAGAGGTGAGGGAAAACTGCTTCTCAATGGTCAGGATGTTACGGAAAGGTGCCTGAAACAGTGTTGCAGAAAAAATGGCACATTTCCACCACCTTATCTGTGGGCAAAAGCAGCCACAAAGAGCACCGAGTGAATGGACATTAGGCAGCAATGAATTTGCACCTGGATCACGACTGCCTGTGGTTTTGAGAAACGTGGCCTTCGCTCTCTGCAGCCTCCAGAGAAGAAGGCTGGACCAGAGGTGGAGAGCGAGGCTCCACGGCCCCCTCCAGGGCCATGCCACCCCTCTCTCTCCCTGCATCCCAGGCAACTGCACCAGAGGGGCAAATGCCCCTCCCTCCCCAAGCCTCTGAAGGAATGCCCACCTGGGCATTAGTAAATTCATACAAACAGATGCCTGGGGGCGCCCAGCCACCCAGTTCTTCCCCTAGCCTGACTGAATCCCAGTGTGGGCTTAGCAAAGCCACCCCCTGCTCTCCACGCTTGAGGAAATATCCATGCCACTAATGGGCACCTTGTCCTTCCCTGGCCACGGGGATCCCCAGGTTGGTGAGCAGGACGAGCCAGGAGACCTCTGTGCAGACAATATCAAGTTGGGATGGCGTGAAGTCTGGTGGTATTTCAGAAAGGGTACAGGGTAAGATCTGCCTGGGTCAAAGAGCTCCAGGCCATGACAACCCTCCAAGAGCTCTTGGAGTTACCCCAAACCACCCCCCCGCCGCCTGATGCAGAGCCCAGTCTCCCCACTGCCTTCCATCTGGGGGCGGGTACGGGGAGGAAACCCACTCCAAAACTTAGTGACTTAAAGCAACGGCTATGGGGGCGCCTGGGTGGCTAGGTCAGTCTGCCTTCGGCTCAGGTCCCAGGGTCCTGGGATCGAGCCCCGCCTCAGGCTTCCTGCTCGGCTGGGAGGCTGCTTCTCCCTTTCCCTCTGCTGCTCCCCCTGCTTGTGCTCTGTCTCAGTCATATAAATAAAAATCTTAAAACACACACACGCACACACACACAAAACAACAGCAACAACTATTTATGATGTCTCAGGATTCCCGGGGCTCAGCGGGACAGTGGTGTTCGGGGTCACTCATTCGGCTGCATTCAACTGACACTTCACCTGGGGTGGCTAGAACAGGTGGGTCCTCGCTGGACCCCTTGCTTCGGCCCAACGGGTTTCTTGCCAGGTGGCCCAGGACTCCAAGTGGTCAGTTATCACCTAGGCTGGAACTTGCCCAGCGTCACTTCTGGTGCATTCTACGGGTCAGAACAAGTCCCAAGGCCAGCCCAAGAACCAAGGGGGTGGGGGCATACCTCTTGTTTCCTGGTAGGAAGAGCAGCGTGGCACAGGAATAGGAGAGTGTTGGGGAGTGTCTTGGAAACAGTGTACCCAGCGCATGACATTAGAGCAATGGCAGACGGGGAATGGTGGGATTTCCAGGAGGCCATTCAGATTAGCACCCTCTTGGAGCGGTGTTTCCCAGACAATGGGGGCTGGATCCCTGGTGCCCTGGAGATGATTTGGTGGAACTGGGCAGGGCAAAAAGTAACTTTGCATTTGCAATTCTTTTGCAATCTTTTGATACCCTCGAAGAGAAAGATCTCCACCTAAGGCTAGCTTGTGTGTGACACCTCTCTGACCTTGGCCATCTCTGGCTGGGCACTCACAGTACCTGGCAGCCAACAGTATCTAGCCAGACTGTAAGATGTTACTTTGTTTCCCCTGTACTTATTTTTATTTTTTAATTTTTCTGTTTAAATTCAATGAGTCAACATGTAGTTCATCATTAATTTCCAATGTAAAGTTCAGTAATTCATCAGTTGCATGGAACTCCCAATGCTCATCACATCACCTGCCCTCTTTAATGCCCGTTCCCTGTATTTATTTGTATAATTGCCAAGCGATATTGGCTTTCAATTCCTGAGGATAATAGGGAGTTGGCTGAAGAGAGCCAGAGAGGTAAGAACCCAAGGACTTTCCAGTGTCGGCTGTAAATTCTCTCCTGATGCCCCCCGCCCTTTCAGGGAGTCTGTTGTCCCCAGAGGAAAAGCTCCCTGGGAGCCCCCATACTTAATCTATACTCTTTACCTCCCTCCCCCATCAAATTCTAACCCCCCCAATATAAATTCCACTCCCTACAGAGGTTCCTTGACATCTCCAAAGACCTCTTCCAGAAACTTCTCTGTGCTTTAACTCTTACCCAACACCCTCCCTAGGCAGCGTGATGCAGTGGGAAGCACTTGGTCCTGAGGCCAGAGCACCTGGAAGAGCTCCTGGGTCTCTCACCTGCCAGACGGAGCCCGACCCTTCATACTTGCAGCCCAGGGCAAGAGAGCAAAGGAACCCCCCAAATTCTCCATCTTGACAGTTAAAGCTTATGAATAAAGCCAACAAACCATTATATAAAATAACTTTCAGCTTCCTAGGAAGACAAATATATTTTCTTTATAACCAAAACACACAGAGGTATGTTTTTCCTACGATGAGAGACAGAAAAATATAAAATATAAAAAAATGACTGAATTTAATTAATTTTGTAAATGTATGGGCGTTCTTTGATGGATTGGCAATATTTACATGAGTAATCAAGAAAAATATTCATAATTCGTGAATTATTATATATTTATTTTGTAACATTTATATTTCTTCCTCTAATTTCATTAAGATCACCAATTACGTTCTTACAGTTGATTCCCATGCAATTGTTTTATTGACAGTAATGGCATGACAGATTAAAAGTAAAATGTAAGCATGTTCAAAGTATACATTGTTTTAATATATTTTATTACAAATGCATTTTTAGGTAAATGTAACAAATTTTAAGTTATTTAGATTCTTTTAACTTTTCTTATTTTTATATAAAAATATTCAACATTATCTATTATAATTTAAAAAGGAAAAAACAGATTATAATCGATGAACACCAATTCATGAATACCACGCAATAATTTTATAACAAGTTTTAAAATCCATTAGTGTAATTCTTCCTAATTTTTTGCTTCTTTTCAAATTTGCTTTGGGCATTCTATTTTTTTTTTAATTTTATTTATTTGATGGAGAGAGACACAACGAGAGAGAACACAAGCAGGACGAGTGGGAGAGGGAGAAGCAGGCTCCCCACTGAGCAGGGAGTCCGATACAGGGCTTGATCCCAAGACCCTGGGATCATGACCTGAGCTGAAGGCAGCTGCTTAACAACTGAGCCACCCCAACGTCCCTTGCTTTGGGTATTCTAGATCCCACTTTTTCGGTCTATAGGTTGCTTTCACTTTTGAAAGATATTTTCACTATATATAGAATTCTGGGTTGACAGTTTCTTTTTTTTTCCTTAAAAGTACTAAAGTACTTTGAAGATGCCCTCCATTTTCCTGTGGCTTGCACAGTTTCACATGAGAAGTATGCCATCGTTCTTTTTCTTTGTTCCTCTGTGTGAGATGTGCCCTTGTTTATCTAGCTGTTTATAGAATTTGCCCTTTATCATTGGTTTTCAGTAACTGATTATGTTGTGTCTTCATGTGGTTTTCTTTGTTTCTTCTTCCTGGGTTCATTGCACCTCTGGAATTTGTTGCTTTTCTCTTTCATCAAATTTGGAAATTGGGGGTGGTTGAATTAGTTTAGTTTAGTTTAGTTTAGTTTTTTTCATCATGATAAATGTACTCTTTAATTCCCATCACCTACTTCTTCCATCCCCCCACCCACTGCCCCTCTGGTAACCATCAGTTTGTTCTCTGTAGTTAAGGGTCTATTTCTTTCTTTTTTTTTTTTTTTAATATTTTATTTTATTTTTTGACCGAGGGAGAGAGATCACAAGTAGGCAGAGAAGCAGGCAGAGAGAGAGGGGGAAGCAGGCTTCCTGCTGAGCAGAGAGTCGGATGCGGGGCTCCATCCCAGGACCCTGAAATCATGACGTGAGCTGAAGGCAGAAGTTTTAACCCACTGAGCCACCCAGGCGCCCCTTAAGGGTCTGTTTCTTGGTTTCTCTCTCTCTCTCTTTTTCCTTTGCTCATTTGTTTTGTTTCTTAAATCCCACAGATGAGTGAGATCATATGGTATTTGTCTTTCTCTGACTAATTTTGCTTAAATTTGGAAAACTTTTGTCCATTATTTCTTCAAATATACTTGTTATCTCCCTGTCGTGACCTGGGTCTCCAATTACTCATATGTTTGATTTCTTGATATTATATTGAATGTCATTGAAGTTCTATTTATTTTTTTCCCATTCTTACTTTCTCTCTGGGCTTTATTTTGGATATTTTATAGGGCTGTACCTTCAAATTCACTGATCATTTCTTCTACTGTACCTAAATCTGCTTTTAATCACATCCATTGTCTTTTAACATTTAAGATATGTATTTTTCATTTATGGAAATCACTTTGGGATATTTTTTATACTATTTTTCTCCTCATAATGTTCATGTGTTTCTCTATCTTCTTAAGCATATGAGGTGTAAGAGGCATATTTATATTATTTCTTTCCATGTCCTTCTCTGCTAACTCCTTCATATCTTTATTTCTGGGTCTGTTTCTACTGAATGATTTTTCCCCTGATGGAAGGTCATGCATGCGTGTGTGTATATATATACATATATATATGTATATATATATATATTTAAGTTATCTTAAATATATATATACATATATATATGTATATATATATATTTAAGTTATCTCTACACCCAACATGGGGCTCAAACTCACAACCCCAAGATCAAGAGTTGCATGTTCTACCAACTGAACTAGGCAGGCACACCACACTTTCTACTGCCCTGCATGCCTTTTGTTGTTTGTTTGTTTGTTTGTTTGCTCTTTATCAGATTGAGGACATCTTTCTATTCCTAGTTTTCTACAGTTTTTATCAGGAATAAATGTTGACTTTGGTTGAATGTTTTTCTACATCTATTGACATGATCATACAAGTTTCTTCTTTTTAGTATGTTTAATATACTGAATTAAATTGATTGGTTTTCAAACAGTAAACCAATTCATTCAAACCCGATATATGCCTCACTTTGTCATGATGGATTATTTTCTATATATTGTTAGTTTTGACTTGCTAAAATTTGGTTAGAATTTTGGTGTCTATGTTGAGGGATACTGGTCTGTACTTTGACTAGATGCTGGGCATTGTGAATCTTCCATTGCTTGGTGTCAGCATTTGTCAAATTCCTTTAGGTAATATTGGACTTTGCTCCGGCACATAGTTAACATACTTGGAATAAGATGTGTATTTCTGAGGCTTGCTTTTAAGATTTTTAGGACAGATATAGAGTAGCTGTTAGTTAATTTAGACCTAGTAAGGTTAATTTAGACCTCTACTATGGCAATACCATTCTGAGAACTATACCCCAGGTATTACAAAGTCTTTCTACTCTGCCTTTTGGGAACACAAACTAATCCCTGCCCTGTGTGAGCTACAGGCATAGCTATGCCTCTGGTGACTCTTTCCCTAGCCATTCCTTTCATGTGTGTGTAAATCAGTACTCTGCCAAAGATTCAAGAAGACGCTTCTGCAGATCTCTGAATATATATGTTCAGCTCCCCCTCCCTGGGACTCTGTCCTATAAATTCTAGCACCTTGGCCTCTTGAACTCTAAATCTGTCTTCTCAATCAGCAAGACATCCAAGCTCTCTTTGGATTCCCTCCTCCCTGCACCGAAGCCTGCAGACTGCCTCAGGCAGTGAGCTGGGGTAATTATAGGGCTCACCTCATTTGTTTCCCTTTTCAGGGGATCATAGTCCTGAGTTGCCTTTGTCCAAAGTCTGAAAAATCATTGTTTCAAATATTTTGTCTGGAGTCCTAGTATTTTAGGGCAGGAGAGTAAATCCAGTCTCTTTCACTTGGTTATGGCCAGAAACTGAAGTCTTGTTCTGTTGAGAAAGTTATTTTTTGTGTGGCAGTGACATGCAGAGCCTTCGAAGGTGTAGATCCCAGGTCAGAGGGCCCTCTGCCTCCATCTAAAAGCGGTACTAACTAGATGTGTTACTTTGGGCCAGTTACTGATCCTCTCTGTGCCTCTGTTTAGATTACTGTCAAACGGAGAGGACAGTAACGGTATTGATCCTAAGGGTTGTTGTGAGAAATGGGTAAGATTTGATAAGCTTAGTACCGAAAACAGTGCCTAGGTTTTCCGCTGACTGGGTGTTCCGGAAACGTGGGTTCTTTCAGGGACCATCAGGACCACCCAACCCAGGCTTCCTCAATCCCCTCTCCTCTTTGCTCAGAGAAAGAGGAGTCCTTCTTCTTATTTATTTTTCCTGAGTCCATCATATCCCCTGGCTGATGAAGTAAAAAGATCTTTTATGATATTACTTTCTCTTCATTCACTTTATTCCCCCCCTGAGTTTTCATCCTCTCTCTTTCCACAGACTCTCTTCCCTCAGACTAAAACATATTCCCGTCTACTGCCTTCTAAACACGAACAAATAAAAACATTCCCTCTTCTCTACCTGCCCCTCGAGCTCCCTTCCTCTGGCTTTATTTCCTTTCCCTGCCAACTTTCCTGAAAGAGGGCTCTGTGCTCTCACTTCTGCTCCTCGCCTCATGCTCACCCAACATCTCTCCACACCCTGCGCGGCTCGCACTCCGCCCTCTCACAGAGCCCCGGCGACCTTCCAGCGGCAGTGGCCACGTCTTAATCCTCATTCCACTCAACCTTCCCGGAGAACTTGACACTGGATGAATCCTTTTCTTCAGGCCTCTACAATTCCATCCAAAATGGCCGTTGGGCCTAGACAAGCAGATTCCCTGACAGAGCAAGTCGCTCCTGGGGCCAAAGAAACGTGCCTAGAGCACAGAGCTTGTCTTCAAGACCACTCTCAGGGTACCCGATATTTAGGAATTCTTAGCCCAAACAGCCCTAGACCCACTTGCAGAATCTGCAAGATCTTCTTCCCTCAGTGTGCCCTCTTAAAGGGCGGAGCGTGACTAACGTGTGCGCTCTGGGCTTCAGGGGGGTGATCGGGGGCACTGCTGGCAGGTGGAGAGTGTGGACAGAGCTTGGCCATAGGGCTGGAACGGGCACACATGCTAACGTGAGACCCCTCACTCTGCAGGACAAGCTAAGAGGGTGAAAAGAAAGGTGGCAGGCTGTGAGTCAAGGGCCATTCTCGTGATTTCCCAACCCTGCAAATGATAGGGGTGGGTTCGATTCTGCCCACCAGCTCCCCTGCAGCTGCCTGACCACGTTTCCCTGTCTCCTCCGCTGACTTGGCTCTCACTTCCGTCCTGAAAGAGGCTTCCCCGGAGCCAGCTTTTGGCCTCCGTGTTCTACCTCCTCTGTGCCCATCTCTCCCCACTCACCTGCGTCCTCCTCCAGATGGGAGGTCCTCGAGGGAAGGCTGCCGAGCCACCCCGGTTTCCCTAGCACAGAGCTTGTGGGCACCCAGTGGGTGCTCCATCCGTATTTGATGAATGGCCGTGAACGAATGAATGCAGCTCGCTCATTGGCTCCCGCTCATTCATCCCGCAAGGCTCCTATTTCCTCAGCGCATGTGATGAAAAGCCTAAGCAGGATCTCCGCAGTGAGCTGCAGGGCTGCCAACCCCAGCTCACCACTCATAAGCTGGACGTGCTCCAGAAGAGGTCATTCAACTGCACTGTGCCTCAGTTTATTCTTCTGCAAAATGGGGATAATAATAGTACCTACTCATTTAGGATGCCATGAGGAATAAGAGAGCTAAACCACAGGCCTCGCTTCCCTTCTTCTATGTCTATGCTTGTGTTGTTTGTCCTACCTGGAATGCCACTGGCATTATCCCGGTTCTTCAACACCCAACTTGAACACACTACCTCCTTGCAGCCTTCCCAGATGCCCACAGCCTTATGCCTCCTCCCCGGCTAAACAGCCATGACGTGCTCCCTGAAAGCCACAGTCCTACTCGGCCCCAGGTTCCAGTTATGCCTGTCTATGCCCCGCTATCCTCCCACAGAAAGCTTCTGGAGAGCAGGATCTCAACGGTTGGTGTTTAATGGATACTTAGTGAATGAATGAATGAATAAATGAATGAATGAATGAATGGTTGTAGGATAGTTCAGATGCTCTGACAATATTCTGATAAATCTACAAGAATTGTTTTTGAGGGAGTCTTGAACTGAGGTGAAGCCGGCCCTCAAGAAATGATGGAATCACCTTCAGAGTTTTTTCGGTTGTGGTTATTGCTAGCAAACACCGAGTCCGCGGGGAAAGAGGCCAGCAAGCTGATTCATCTCCAGTTAGGAAGTAGTCATTTCTGCTCAACGACTCTCGCTCCACTTCCAGCCCCACACCTGTTCTGTAGGTCAGAGGTCAAACACGGGTCTCATGGGGCTAAACTCATGGCAGGGCTGCGTGCCTTTCTGGGCCCAAGGCTCCTCCCTCCATCTTCAAAGCTGGCAGTGGTAGGTTGGTAGGTCAGTAGGTCGAGTCCTTCTGCTGCCATCTTTCTGGCCTTCTGTCATCACATTGTGTACCTTCTCTCTGATCACAGCCAGGAAAGTGTCTTCACTTGGAAGGATTTTTGTGATTAGATTGGCCTGCCTGGATAAGCCAGAGGCATCTTCCCACGTCAAGGCCATTACCCCTTATCACATCTGCAAAGTTCCTTTTGCCATGTAAGGGAATCTGTTCACACATTTCTGGGACATCTTGGGTGGGGGAACATCATTATTCTGCCTACCACAGTCTTACAAGTCGTTATCCATGTGGGGACTGTCCAGTGTCCTCTTCAGAGTACCTACCCATCACCAGCAGAATAGCAAGTCATGAGATAAGGGTCAGCACATGCCAGGCACTGTTCTAGGACTATTCATTTTTTTTTAAGATTTTATTTATTATTTGACAGAGAGAGACACAGTGAGAGAGGGAACACAAGCAGGGGGAGTGGGAGAGGGAGAAGCAGGCTTCCCGCTGAGCAGAAAGGCCGATGCGGGGCTCGATCTCAGGACTCTGGGATCACGACCAGAACGGAAGGCAGACGCTTAAGGACTGAGCCACCCAGGCGCCCCTAGGACTATTCATTTTTTAACAGATTAAATCTTCACAATTTCTTATGAGCACCCCCTAACCCCAGCTCCTTAAGCGTGGGCTGGGCACAGTGACTTCCTTCCAAAAAGCACAGTCAGGAAGAGGGGGTAACGGCTCCATAGAGAAACCTGACAAGCAGGCCCCCCGCCCAGTGATCCAGGCCGAAGTTCACAGTCGTGAGTCACATCGATCGTACACAATATTGACATGACATGATGCAAAGGGCACTGCCCTCCTGTGACCTTCCGCCCTCCCCCCATCCAGAACCCGGTTGGATCATGCGAAAAAAATCAGACGAATACCACAGAGGGGCAGCCTACGATTCGTGTGGCCAGTACTCCTCAAAAATGTCAAGATCATCAAAAGCAAGACAAGGTGAAGAAACCGTTGCAGCCAGGAGGCGCCTAAGGAGACGTGACAACTCACGGTAATGCAGCGTCCTGGATGGAATCCTGGCACACAGAAAGCACATTAGGTAAAAGCAAAGGAATCTGAATAAACTCTGGGTTTTACTTAATAATAATGTATCAGTATTGGTTGATTAATTGTAACAAATGTTAACAGTGGAAAAAACTGGCCATGATGTATGTGGAAACTCAGTACTAGCCTCTCAATTTTTCTATAAATCTCAAACTTTTCTAAAAACAGTCTATTATTAAAAAATAAATAAGTAATTCAAGAAAACCCTACAAGATAGGCTGCATCGTTATCCCCATCTTACAGATAAGAAATCAAGGCACAGGAAGTAACTTGTCCTGTAAATGGGGGAGCCAGCATTTGAATCCAAGATTCTGCCTCTGAAGTTTGTTGTTGTTGTTGTTGTTGTTGTTGTTGTTAAGATTTTTATTTATTATTTAAGAAAGAGACAGCAGGGGGAGGGGCAGAGAGACAAGCAGCCTCCCTGCTGAGTAGGGAACCAGACGTTGGGGCTGAATCCCAGGACCCCGAGATCACAACCTGAGCCAAAGTCAGAGGTTTAACCAACTAAGCCACCGGTGCCCCGGAAGTTCATGCTCTTAACCACCATGTTTTCCTGCTTCTCTGGGGGCTGTCCAATCTCTGCCATTAGCCCAGAAGCTCCTGAAGTTAGGATCTGTCTTTTCCCTGAGACCAGGAACAGGATTGTGCCTCTTTTCCTTGAGGGACAAAGACTATATTTTCTGCCAGACAGTAACAGCTCCTGGCCTCTGGGCACAGTGTAGACATAGGTCCTGCGTTTGGGGGATAGACCAGTGTGGTTTTTGGGGGGTTTTGTTTTTAATTTTATTTTATCAGTGTTCCAAGATTCATTGTAAACCAGTATTTTTCAAGCACAAATCTTTTGCTCCCCCAGGGAACACTTGGCAATGTCTGGAGATATTTTGGGCTGTCACTCCTGGGGACGTGCTGCTGCCTTCTAGTGGGTAGACACCAAGGGTGCTGCTGAATGTCCTGCAAAGCCCAAGACAGCCTCCCCCAAAAAAGAATTTTCTGGCCCCCAAATGTCAATAGCACCAAGGTTGGGAAGCCCTCGGACAGACCTCACGTCTAATGCCTCCTTTTCCTCCGCCGGTCATATGTGTCTACCCCCGTGACAATGTTTGATTGGGCAAACGGTCACCAGAAGGAGAACAATGCCTCCATGATGGGGACCTCCACCCTGGAGAAACAGGAGGGAAGAGCCAGAGCCTGGAGAAACGGGAGGGCGGAGCCAGAGCTTGGGGAAACGGGAGGGCGGGGCCAGAGCTAGCAGGGAGGGGCCAGAGCCTGGGAAAACTGGAGGGCGGGGCTAGCCCTGGAGACCCCCAAACCCCTCATCTCTCCGACCCTGCCTAGATTACGGGACCTCCCTCGTGGCCCTTCTGGTAGAACCACAAGAATGCCCCATTTCCTGGGGCAGAAGAAGTAACCAGCTCCGAGGAGGTCATGGCTGAGTCAGCCCTCCTTGGCCTCAGCTCTGGGAGCACATGGAGACTAGAAGGAGGCATCCACGCTGTGGCTCCTGGCTTGCTTGGGGCAGCCAGACCCTGTGGTGTGACAGGGAGCAGGGAACCTTCCACTGCCGAGTCAGCCCAGAGCCGTGCCAGGCGGGCATGTCAGGGCACCTGCGTCCTTTTGGGCAAGTCATGACTTTCTGGACCTTGGCTTCTTTGTATGTTCAAAGCAGAGAACATTCATGCCATTTGCCAGAGGACAGAGTTGTCAGGGAGAACATTTCTATGGAGCCCTGACTCGGGTACTGGTTCCAGGGGCTGGAGGAAGTGTGGTGAGCAGACAGCACCCTGTCCTCATGGAGGTCAGACTCTGGAGAGGAGAGACAGCAAATACACTGGCGGATGGGGAACTGATTCCCAGTGGCGGCCTGCCATAGGGGCCTGGGACCTACTGCTGCTTTTCAGGCTGGCTGGCTCTCAGTCTTAACCCCCCACCCCTGTACCCCTGCCCTGCCTTCTGGGTGCTGCAGGTCTCAAAATGACATTGCCCAGACTCCAGTTAGGGTCTGCCCATGGGAAGAACGGGTGAGAAACGGGAAGAGAGAAGCAGCCTTAACTGCTGCTGCAGATGATTCCTGAACTGGAGGGTGCTGCGGGGGGTGTGAGGGTGGGTGCTTCTGCAGCCTCGGTGGGCTCCTGCGGGCTCCCTGGGTGCTAGTCAGTGGCGGCTGTCCCAGCCCTAGCAAGAGCAGAGGAGATAGCGCTCCCAGCTGCTCAATGCCAAATGCCCAGGGGTGTTAGCAGCTTACCAGCCTCTGAGCACCACCTCCTCCCTTCCAAGACACCTGTGACCCATTCCCTGTATGCAATCCCCTTCTACCTGAAGCACCTAGAATGGTCTCTATTTTCCTGATTGGACACTAGTTGTTACAGATGGCAATAAGTAAGATGATAAATGTGAAAAGGCTCTGTTTCTTATTACTACAAGGCTCAGAGCAGAAGGGAAACCCCAACCCCAAACCTAAACTCTCAATGACCTTCCCCTTAGTGGGACCCTGACATGTTCCCCCCATCAGCTTGACTGCTTTAGGCCAGACCGCCTGCCACCCCAGTGGGAGACCACGGGCATCTTTGGGGACCAGGACACCCCCTTCATTTCCACCACCTCTTTCACCCCTGCCGTCCTGTTTTATTCTCATGGCTATTTAGAAGCACTTTCTGATTATCTGACTCAATCCCACTCTCTATACTTTCCAACTGTTTTGCTTTGTTTGTTCTCTTCCATGATAGCAGATTGTCCTCAAAGACTTCTAGTCTCAGGACAGAGCCACAGAGGAAGATAGAATCCTCGCTCCCTACCTCCAAACACCACTCCCTGAAGAAGACTGAAATGCCACTCGAGTGGTCCTTCAGATTAAGGTGAATAATCTTAGATGAGGTTTTCTGGGAGCCCGTGACTCTCCCAAACATGTATTGGAAAAGCTATGTTTCTTTGCGCGGGAGTTTTCTGGGGAGAGTGCCCACGGTGTTCATCAGATTGTCAAAGAAATATGGACTCCAAGGAAAGCTGTAATCAGTAGGTTAAGATCAGTCTGTCTGTCAATGACGTAGATTCCTTCAGGAAGAACAGTGCCTCACTGCCCCCAAAGTAGGATTCAGGAAGGAACGCCTGTTTCCATTGACTTCTATTTACACCACATTCATTCATCTTTTCTCTTTGTCTCACCTTTTTACTTTTCTTTTTTAACATTTTGACTTATCTCTTTTTTAAGAGTTTCTTTTTCAGTAATGTCGATGCCCAACGTGGGGCTCAAACTCACGACTCTGAGATCAAGAGCTGGCATGCTCCACCGACTTAGCCGGCCAGGCACTACCTCCCCTTTTTATTTTTCCACTTTGATGATGTTTAGCATGTACATTTTATATTAACACAATAGCGCAGGTATATAATTTATAAGTCCATAGACATGTATTGAGATTGGTGTTCAATTTGTTTGCATTGAAAAAGTTGCCCTGTCGACGTGGTTTGGAGGAAGCAGAAGGGCTTGTGTACCAGCGTTCACTGCAGGAATATGGGTTATCCCCATTATTGAGAAATAGGGTCTGTGCGGACTGAACGATGTGGAGGTCATTAGGGTGAGCCCTAATCCAATATGACTGATGTCCTGGGACATTTGGACACAGAGACACACAGACACAGAGGGAGGATGATGTGAAGACAGGGACAAAGCAGACACGTGACTGGAGTGATGTGTCTCCAAGCCAAGGGACTCCAAGGATTGCCAGCAAATTCCAGAAGCTAGAAGAGGCAAGGGAGGAGTCCCTCGCTGACCCCTTGATTTCCTCACCTCCGGAACTGCCGAGATAATAAATCACTGTTGTTTTAAGCCACCTAGTCTTTGGTACTTTGTCATGGCCACCCTGGGAAGCTAATGCAGGGAGTTACAGCTTCGGAGGGACAACATTTCTGCTGGGAGCAATGAAAAAGCTTTGGAAATAGATAGTGGTGATGTTTGCACAACATTTTGCATGTAAGGAATGCCAGTGAATTGCACAATTAAAAGTGGAAGATTTTTGGTGTTATATCTATTTTACCACAATTTAAACCAATTAATGATGTAGGATACCAAAAATCATTGAATTGTACATTTTAGAGGGGTAAATTATATAGTATATAATTATACCTCAATAAAGCTGTTAAAAATAGTTCATTTATGGAGAGGCGAAAGACCTGGAATAGCCAACACATTGAAAAAGAATAGAGCTGGAAGACCAATGCTACTCAACATCAAGACTCGCTATAAAACTACAGTGAGCAAGGGGCATCCGGGTGGCTCAGTCGGTTAAGCATCTGCCTTCAACTCGGGTCATGATCCCAGTGTCCTGGGATCGATGGAGCCCTGCACTGGGTTCTCTGCTCAGTGAAGAGGCTGCTTCTCCCTCTGCCCCACCCCCACTCATGCTTGTGTTCTCTCTCTCTCTCTCTCTCTCTCTCTCTGAGATAAATAAATAAAATCTTAAAACACACACAGAGTGATCGAGACAGGGTGGTCCCGGTGAAAGCACAGACTACTAGATCAATGGGACTGAATAGAGAAGCCAGAAATAGACTCACAGAAATATAGTTAATTGGGGGCGCTTGGGTGGCTCAGTTGGTTGGGTGTCTGCCTTCGGCTCAGGTCATGATCCTAGAGTCCCAGGATTGAGTTTCGCAGTGGGCTCCCAGCTCCATTGGGAGTCTGCTTCTCCCTCTGGCCTTCTCCCATCTCATGCTCCCTCTCACTCTCTCAAATAAATAAATAAAATCTTAAAAAAAAAAAAAGAAATATAGTCAAAGGAGCAAAGATGGTCTTTTCAGCAAGTTGTGCTAGAAAGACTGAACAACCGCAGGCAAAAAAAAAAGAAAAAAAAATCTAGACACAAACTTTACACAATTCACAAAAACTAACTAAAAATGAACCATAAACCCTAAATGAAAATACAAAACACTAAAACTCCTAGAACATAACATAGGAGAAAATCTACAAGACCTTGCACTTGGCGATGACTTTTTAGATACAACAACAAAGGCAGGGTCAGGAAGAAATCATTGATGAGCTGCACTTCATTATAGTTAAAAACTTCTGCTCTGCTAAACACACTTTTAAGACAATGAGAAGGCAAGCCATATACTGGGAGAAAATATTTGCAGAGGGCATGTTTGACAAAGGACTGCTATCCAAAATACAAAGAGCTCTTTAAACTCAACAATAAGAAAATGAAACACCCAATCAAAAAATGGGCAAAAGATCTGAACAGACACCTCACTGAGAAAGAACTACAGATGGCAAGCAAGCATATGAAAAGATACTCCACATCCTGTGTCATTAGGGAAGTGTAAGTGAAAGCAACGAGGACATACCAGTACACATCTGGTACATGACTCTGTCCAATACCTATTAGAATGGCAAAAATCCAAAACACTGAAAACACCAAATGCTGGTGAGGATGTGGAGCAACAGGAACTCTCATTCATTGCTGGTGGGAACGCAAAATGGTACTTCTTCCACTTTGGAAGAAGTTTGGCAGTTTCTTGCAGAACTAAAATACTCTTTGCCATGTGCTGGAGCAATCACATTCCTTAGTATTTACCCAAATGAATTGAAAACCTATG
The DNA here is from genome assembly GCA_028533885.1 of Nasua narica. Classification (NCBI taxonomy): domain Eukaryota; kingdom Metazoa; phylum Chordata; class Mammalia; order Carnivora; family Procyonidae; genus Nasua; species Nasua narica. The sequence continues at coordinate 99,994,300 of CM052802.1, forward strand.
TCCACCTGCTCATGAATGTTTATAATGGCTTTATTTGTAATTGCCAAAGCCTGGAAGCAACCAAGATGTCCTTCAGGAGGTAAGCAGGGAAAATAGACTGTGGTACATCCAGACAATGGAACATTATTCAGTACTAAAGAGAAATGAGCTAGCAAGCCATGAAAAGACACGGAAGAATATTACATACACATTACCAAGTGAAAGAAGCCAGTCTGGAGAGTCTGGCTTATGTGTTTCCAACTACGTGACATTCTGTTTTTGTTTTTGTTTTTGTTTTTAAGATTTTAAATACTTATTTGGCACAGAGAGAGAGACAGCAAGAGAGGGAACACAAGCATGGTGAGTGGGAGAGGGAGAAGCAGGCTTCCCGCTGAGCAGGGAGCCCGATACGGGGCTTGATTCCAGGACCCTGGGATCATGACCTAAGCCAAAGACAGACACTTAACAACTGAGCCACCCAGGCACCCCACTACATGACATTCTTGAAAAGGTTAAAACTTGAAAAGGATCAGTGACTGCTCAGGGATAGGGGAGAAGCAGGGATGAGTAGGCAGAGCACAGGGGCTTTTAGGGCAGTGAAAGGACTCTGTATGATACCATAGTGGTACGTATATGTACGTTTATGTCATTTGGACAAATGTTACCCATTTGTCCAAACCCATAGAAAGCACACCACTAAGAGTGAACCCTCACGTGAGCTGTGGACTTTGGGTGATGTGTGGGTATACGGTAGATGGGAACTCTCTGTACTTTGTGCTCAATTTTGCTGTAAATTTGAAACTCCTCTAAAATATATATATATATATATATATATATATATATATATATTTAAAGATTTTATTTATTTATTTGACAGAGAGAGATCACAAGCAGGCAGAGAGGCAGGCAGAGAGTGGGGGGAAGCAGGCTCCCTGCTGAGCAGAGAGCCCGATGCGGGGCTCAATCCCAGGACCCTGAAATCATGACCTGAGCCGAAGGCAGAGGCTTTAACCCACTGAGGCACCCAGGCACCCCTTAAAAATATTTTTTTTAAAAACAGTCCAAATTCTGGCACCGTCCAGAAAATTTCAACAGGTTCATTTATAATTGCTATAAAGTCGAATTACCAAAAATAAAAAAAGAGTTTGGAGGCCTCTGCAAGAGGACATTTATAGGTGAATAACAGCCCGGAGTTAACTAACTTACCACAGGGATGAAGGGGAAGAGGTCTTGTGTCGGGGTGGAGGACCAGGGATGACCTGAGCCACCTCCTTTCTCCCAGGGAAGATGGCGCCCCATGGAGGGCGGCGGGCCTGGAGCAAGTTGTGCAACCTCTGTGTGTTCTGGTCTCCTCATCTGTGAAACAGGAGAAATACCAATATTTAATATTAATCGATATCTCCTACTGTGAATATTGAATCGGTGAATCAGTGCAAAGCGCTGTGTGTTGTGTCTGTCGCATGGGAAGCACCATGTCATACTCAGAACCTCGACAGGGTGCCCTCGGAAGCGCCCCTCTCCTGCTGCTGGGCGAGCGTGGAGGAGGGAAGTATGGGCAAGACCTCAGACATTTACTGAGAGACGGCCATGTTGTACCAGGGGCTTAATCTCACTTAATTGCCACCCCCCCACCCCCCCACCCCCGTTGTGAGGTAGGAACGCAGAAGGTTCCAAGTGATTTGCCCAAGATCGCATCGCCGGGAGAAGTGACTGACCCAGGATGTGGCCGGGGTGGGGCTCCACCACACCCACCCAAATCAGTTCTACTCTGCCACGTGCCTGGTACCCCCAGTTAACCAATGAGACAGAGGTGGGTCTCAGAGTGCCGTGTCTCCGGGTTCCGCAAGCGGCTTGGAGGTGGTGACACCTTGGGAAGAATGTCACCGTTCCCTCCGCGTGCTAAAGGCTGTGTCAGGAATTGGCATGAGCACAGCACGTGGCCTCCGAAAATGTGGCACAAGCCCCAGCTGCGTCTACTGCTAGTTGTGTGGCCAGCAGCAAGTCACTTTACCCGGGCCTTGGTTTCCTCATCTGTAAAATGGGTCTAATAACTCTCCAGGCCGTGTGGATTTTCGAGGAAGCAACAGATGCAGAAATGTCTAGCTGGGGGGCTGGCGGAGAGAACGTGCCCAACTCATGTTTACTGAGTGTGACATACCACCAAGAATAGGAGAAAGGGATCGAACCAGGCCTGGGGCTGAGCTCTCCTTATTCCATCACACGCCATTTCTTTCGGGAAGGGCTGGGGTATGGGGGGAGTAGAGCCCCATTCCCCACACAGTGGCCCTCAGGGAGGGAGTCAGGGAGGGGGCTGGAGGTTCTCAGCTCAGATCCAGCAGCCTCCGCCGGATCACAGCGCACCCCCTTCTGCACAGTCCTCTGCTGGGAGGTTGCGCCATAATGTCCTGTCCCCCATTCTCCCGGGCATGGCAGAGACCACAGCTGTGGTCCAGCTGCAGAAGCCAGCCCAGCCGCTCCCGACGGGCGCTGTGCCAGAGACAGGAAGCCAGGAAGAAGCGTGCGCGCCTGCTGGACACTGGGAAGGGGTGGACACCACGGGCTGGGCCCGGGCCAGGCCTGGGAGTGCATTGTGTGCACAAGACTATAAGGGAGAGCTGTGCAGGGTCACTGTCACCCGGGAGGGCTCTGGGGGGAGGGGATTAGGATAAACCCCAGGAGGCTGGAAAGAGCACCGGTTTTCGAGTCTGGAAACTTGGGATTTAGAAAAATTTTGCCACTCACTCACTCACTCACTCACTCACTGTGTGACTTGCTAATATTAGCTCCTTCCCCCTCAGGCCTCTTGTGAAACTGGAGCTGTCTACCGAGCTGTCCGGGGCAGACGCGATTCTAGGGAATACAGCAGCAGACGAGGCAGAGTCCCCTCTCTCCTGGAGCTTCCTTCTGCCAATAAACAAGCAAATGTAATAGAAAACAGGGTGGAAAGGTCTGTGAAGGGGCGCCTGGGTGGCTCAGTGGGTTAAAGCCTCTGCCTTCAGCTCAGGTCATGGTCTCAGGGTCCTGGGATCGAGCCCCGCATCGGGCTCTCTGCTCAGCGAGGAGCCTGCTTCCCCGCCCCCCCCCCACTTGTCATCTCTCTCGCTGTCAAATAAATAAATAAAATCTTAAAAAAAAAAAAAAAAAAAGAAAGGTCTATGAAGAAGAACAGTGGTGTGAGAGGACAGTGAGGGACCTGGGATGGCCTCTCTGAGAAGGTGACGCAAGCAGGAGACATGTGGAAACGAGGAAGGGGACCGTAGGAAGATCTAGGGGAAGCACATTCTGAGCAGAGAGAAGAGCAAGAGCAAAGGCCCTGAGGCAAGCACATGAGGCAAGTAGAAAAACAAACCCAGGAAGCAGTGAGCCTGGAGGGGAATGGATGAGAGAGAGACGGGATGAGAGAGAGACGGGGGTGAAGGTAGGCCGTCTAAGGGAGGCCAGAGGCCATTGTAAAGACTTGGCATTTTACTCCAAACTGATGGGCCCCAGGAAAGTTAGGCCTGGGCTGGGGAGCAGAGCCTTCCTGGTGTTGTGTGTCAGTGGGTAGAAGGGGCAAGTTCAACCTCTGCTCATTTACCCTGGGGTCCTAGCCAGATGCTTCAGGAAGAGTGGTGTGCAAGGCCTAGAGGGATCAACGCGCTTGACTCAGGCACACGGTAATGAAGATAAACAATATTTTCCTGCAATAGGTCTAAAAATCAAAATTAACGCAAAAAATCCACAATGCATAAATTGCCAACATTTTATTTT